>OX638135.1:40701563-41390770 GCA_951804985.1 Dryomyza anilis
TAAACATAAATTTGGGTTCAATTTTGCATAAATACCAAGTTGATTTCATTCCATTGATATCTAAATACACTATACAATGCTTATGGGTAACGTGCGGAGGGTTTATACATAACCAACAGAAGAGGCAACAGAAGAGGAGAAAGTGTATAATGTAAGTAAACGGTATACAGAGATTAATAAATAACAATAATAAAAATAAAATAAACAATTCAATTACATTTAGTATTCAAAGAAAGTCATTTACTATACAAAAATGCATATAGGTAATAAAGTTCTAAATAAACAATAAATTACCTCGACTATATTTTTTTTTATTTTATGTTAGCTTCGAAATAATTGCTTTTAGTTACTTTCAACATACTGACAGACAGACACACGAACAAACAAATGGGGCTGACAGACGGACAAAGTAAAACAAAACATAATAGCGACAAAGGAAGATCGAAAAAACAACAACTACACGAACACGTGTTCATTAAATTTTGGAACGAAAACAACAACAACATTTTTGATACCTAAGAAATTAATAACTGAATTCAAGACTTATTCTTCTTAGTTACTTTTTTGATATCTAAGGAATTAATAACTGAATCCAAGAATAATTCCACTTAGTTACTTTTTTTTGACAACTAAGAAAATTCATTTCTTGAAATTAAGAATTTTTCGGTTTAGCTGTATATCACTCCCTATACTTCTTGATTCCTTCTGGATTTTAGAACTTTTTCTCTCCGTGTGCATAGTAACGTAACTTTATGAGTATTTTTTTTATACGTTACCGTTAACGGAATATAAATTTCTTTTCAGATATTTAGATTCAGATATTTTAGATACCAAATCCATCGTTGTTTCAAAGATTTCAGCATTTTGAATTTTTCGGTGGTGATTGATGTTTTTCTGGAAATGCCCATATGCATAATATGCGATGGTCAAACCATACCATGAAAAAACCATAAAGATGGCATATTTGCTGATGGCATATTCATTCACTTCCACAGTCGTCCCTAGGTTGTGTGAAAAAACAGTTTCTGCAATACGTAGCCAACTAATTACTTTATTCCGACACGACCTGTCGTAATACGTTCGGCGTGTGTCCACACGAATTTGAAATAATTAAAATAAGAGCAAAAAATTAAACAATAATACAGTTTCTGCAATATGTAGAGAACGATTTTTTTACATGATGTATAATGGTAAGTCAAATAAAGACACAAACTAACAAAATGTAGTAGGCCTACTTTTTTTTCGAACAAAGACATACATGTGGTATAATATACTACAGTACTTTTTTCGGTGTGTTGCTCTGTCGATATACGCCCATGGGTTTTACAATCATAACATTTTCGGAAATAAAAATATTTAGTTATTGTTGATTACTAAATTTGCCGCCTCTAAAATTTTTCCGTCCTGGGTCCGGACGTAATGGGCTCCTATGATTAGCTGGCCACTGATTACCATCTGTAGATGCTATTCTCATACCAAAAATATTTTCGTGTTTTAGTAAGTGGTAAAATCACATATGCATCTAGGAATTAGTCCCTATTTGTATGAAGAAAAATAATCTTCTGATATTTATGGTGATACCCTCTCATTTTGTTCATTTATACAAATGATAAATTTGAGCAAAATTTTATCCAATGGTAACCTGTCCATCACTAACATTTTTGGTTTGATGAATACTTCAGAAAAAACAAATTTTCATTAAATGTATTGAAGAACTAAGTATGCACTGTTATGGACGCAATGTTATAAATATAAACTAGTGATGTCAATCCTGGGATCCCAATATTTCGGTCAAATCAATCCCGAAAAACTGAGCTCGGGATCATCGTTAAATCCCAGGATTTTCAGGACTACAAACATTTAGAGTAAATCAATTTTTAATAGGTTATTCAAAATTTTTCAATATACACAATTCGTATTTCTAAAATTAAAAAAAAACTGTAATCGTAAAACACTTATAGTTTAAAATAGTTTATAATTATAATATCATGATGGTCTAATTTTAAACAAATTTTTATTCTGAAGATAATTGAAAGATTTACTAATATACTTTGCTGGCGAATTAAATCATAAATAAAATTGGGAAAAATCTATAAAGCGAGATGATTCACAGTCTGTGATATTCCAAAATTAGCCTGCACCTTTTTAAAGAAAACGACGGAAAATAAAATAAAATAAATTTTGAGGTCAGACAAAATTCATATAAAGCATTAGAATTGGGTGTAAACTAAATAAATCCAATTTTGTGTTTTTATACCCTACACCCATGGGTAACAGGTTATACTACGTATATGAGGATATTTTAGCGCATCTTAGAAGGCGTGACGGGTATGTTAAGTATATATATTTTCTTGATCAGCATCACTTTTCGAGTCGATTTAGACATGACCGTCTGTCTATCCACCTACATGGGATAACTTGATAAACACTATTCCGAATGCTATGAAATTTAATTCAAATATATTTTAGTAGAAAAGTAATTGAAGTTCGAAAAAGAGTCAAGTTAGTCAACGTACTCAACTACATTCCATACAAGATATGGGTTTACTTTTTAGGATCCCATATCTCGTAAAGTATTCAAGATAAAGTTATCAAATTTAAAATTAGTTACAAACAATCATCTATAAATATGTGCTCAAAAAATTGTAATTTTATGAAATGCAACATTGTAGTATAATTTTGAAAATGTTATAGTGAATCCATAAGTTTTTAATTCGGATATATTGGTATATAATCATGTATATATGTAATTCGGATTTGGATGATTTTGGTACCAAACGACGCACAGTGTGCCTAAACGCTCTTAAATCGGGTGAAATTCACTCAACCGAAATTCACTCAACTCAACCGATTATAAAATTTAAAAAGTGAAATTGGAGATTGTATCTTTAATGGTTATGGAAAATTAGTAAAGTTGAATTTATTTTTTCATGAAACATCTTTAAAAAATTGTAAAAAATCCAAAAGTTATCCAATTTTAAAAATTCTTTTGTTTATGAAAAGCTTAAGATCTAAAAAAATGTGCTCAGATATGAAAATATCTTGTTTAGTTTTAAAGATATAAACATGAACATGCAGTTCTTCTTATCATAAAATCGAAATGCTTGTATGGGACATTTATAAACAATTAACACGTAAATCATAAACTGGATACCTGTGGTTTAGTGTTTGCCATTTCTGTGAGCCATTAGAACTGATGATGCTTAGTGGTGCTTCCATCTCATTTCACGAAAATATTTTATATATATATATATATATATATATATATATATATATATATATATATATATATATATATATATATATATATATATATATATATATAAGATGTAATTTACGCCAAAGTCAACAATAATAAATGAGACGCAAGACAATTCAGCGCACTAAGCAATGTGTTAGAAAGAGACGGAGATCACTAGCGTACTGAGCAATGTGCGAGAAAGAGATGGATGATCAGCACATTAAAACACATGAGTGCGAATGAGATGCCAATAGCATGCGTCATTCACGAAACGAGTAGAAGGTTCTCGAAACAATTCGAAGCTTGTCGAAACTTGTCGAACTGATGCATTCAGTACATAAGACCGACGCATCTGAGGCACAGCACTTCAGTTGTGATTTAATAGTGAACTAGTGCGTCTCGTGACTGAACATTGTAAAAATTCAGCAGTTGATATAACTGATTAATACTAGTTTAAATAATACTAGTTAAAACCATATATAAGTGTGTTTTCATTTTGTACACAATCCAGCGATACGAACTCGTAGACCGAATTTTCGTAACAATATATATATATATATATATATATATATATATATATATATATATATATATATATATATATATATATCAAAAAATGTCATATTAATATTCATGCATATAATTTTACGAATTAATAATTAGCTTTTACTAAAAAAAATAAAAACATATATATTTTAAATTAATTATCAGAACTAAGCAAAATAACTGCATATTATATATAGTGTAATTAAAATATTATTAATAATGTAGTAATTTTTCTACATATTTCAGGACGTATAAATAAAGACAAAGTTTAGGATTTACAAGTGTATAACACAAACAGAGTATAGAAATGCTGTAAAACTATGTAGTTATTTCCCATACAAAAACAACTAAATCAATTTGGTAATTCAAAAAAGATTTTTTCCATCTTATGCAGTTTTGCATAATATGTTTGTTTTATTAACTTTATAATTTACTTTTATTAACGAAATGTCGCTTGGGTCTGCAGAATAATCAGTAATGGTTTAGATGTAGAATAATTGTACAAATAGACGATTAAATTTTCAAATTGTGGAACTTCAAGGGTTATACAGACTACAATGTTCACATATAATAAATAATGCCATGTATCGAAACAGAAATGTTAATTGTTCTTTACAACTTTTGCGTAATTATTGGTTTCGTGTACTATTTTCGCCATTATTTCGTCGGTCAAAAAATAATAGAAACAATTGTAAGCAGTTGAGAAATCTGCTGACTCTAGGTCCAAACTGGAGCTTCCGAGAAAAGAGAGTTGTTCTTCGTACAATTGTAAGTTTCTTTTTTTTTCCAACAAGCTCTTTCAAAATCATTCAAAGTTATATCAACAATATCGTCCTTATACTCGCAGAATTCTTCGCGTACATTGGCCAAGTTCATTCTGATCGATGAGAGCATTTTCGGTAACAGCATTTTCAGTGAAATCATTCACAGGTGGCACAGTTGAAGAAATCAATATAATCCTTTTTCGTTGATGCAAATGGACAAATGAACTGATATTGACGGTCCAGATGACTTCGAAGATGCATGGTGTACCATATATGGTACATAGAAAAATTGTCAAAATAACTATTCCAAGATATCAATATTTACTGTATTTAGGTAAAACAAAGCTCCATGTACTCACCAATACTTATTTTTCACCCGAATAATAAATATAACCTTGTTTTGTTTCACTATTTAAACTTACTTTTGAAATTATGTTCAAAAGTGCATACTACAATTTTGGAAGCTTACTGACAATTTACCAAAATCATTAGATACCTGATACTGTATTTATATATATATATATATATATATATATATAGATATATATATATATATATATATATATATATATATATATATTTGTATATTGTTTACTTCAATTTAAAGCATACGATGCACAGTGTGATATTTTGAATATCTAGGGGGACAAAATGCAAAAAACAAGTATTTCTAATTGATTTCTTTTTCGTATTAAAATTTGTCGAAATATAAAATAGTAAAAATTAAAATAATTCGTTATTTTTTAATAATATCTCAGGAACCCTTATATATATTTTGAATATTGATACAGAACTTGATATGTGGGCTTCTATATATATTTTAGATTTAAGAAATATTCAGTTGACTTTGTATCTAACGCCTAATGAGCAAAAGTATTCCTAAAAACCCGTTTTTACATTTTTGTCCAATATCCTTGAAAACGGACATTGGAATATTCATGGAAAATGACATCTAATGCCTAAATTCTTAAGAATACTTCATTTTTATTTCAGTTGTAGAAGAATTTTGCCATATGTGCATTGTGTTATATATTATTTCAATGGGAAGTGGGCGTGGCACTTGTTTGATCACGCCCATTTTTTGTAGAGAAGTTTTTATTTCAAGAAAACTTTTCTATACAAAATTTCAAGTCTGTAACTTCAAAATTCTATTTATGTCCTCCACACCCAAAGAACGAATCAGTTGGGGCAATCGTCTTTTTTTGCCAACCGATTTATTTAGTTCTGTCAACATTCCACTGATTCAGTTGTTACAACATCCGCGTATCAGTTCACACAACTAATGAATGCAATTGACACAACCAATTTGTTTAGTTGTGGTAGCCAATTTAATTATAAGGAATCGGCAAATTTGTTGTGTTTCTATATGCAGCCCTAGCGCTCCAACGTGTTGTAAACACGAAGTCAGTGTCACAACTGCGTTCCCGATATCGAACATTAACGACGATTCGTTGTTCTGCTGGCTTCGTGTTTGCAACACGTTGGAGCGCTAGGGCTGCATATAGAAACACAACAGATATAAAGAAAATTGCAAGAACTCTGTACAGTAGTATGTCCGTTGTTGAAGAAAGTATATTTGGGCATGAAAAAACCGAACAGTAACAACGAACAAGCTTTAAAACAAATTTTGTTTTAGACGTGGCACGCGCTGTCCGCAGCACAAAAACAACGAGTGAAAAATATGAAGCTTGTGCGACTGATGTCGTCCTGCTTTGGCTTCGCAAAACAACTGATTCTGCAGTTGAATTAAATAAATATTGACTGCTACAACATAATGTTATATGATTTAGTCAATATAACCAAATATTTGTTGAGTCAACTAAATATTGATTCTGTCTCATTTTGAATTTTGTTGCCGTAGCAATGAAAATAAAAAAAAAATGAAAATTGATAAAAAGTGTGTTCCCCAATCAGTGTTACAGTTGCTTCAACTAATAGTTGGTTAAGCTTCATACTATTGTTTACCTCAAATGAATTTCAGTTGAGGCTGACTACAAATGAATATTCTTTGAAACAACTGCACGCCAAGCTATTATTTTTTTGTGTGCAAGATTGTAAAAATGTGTCGATTTAATTTGATTGGCTAGATTATTTTAAGATTAAAGTGATGTATCATATATGGTACGGTATGCATTTAAGTGTTAAGCCAAGCTTCCTGAAACTTTTAGTTTTTCCTTTGAAACCCAAAAATACATAGAATAAAAAATTTCAAACTTGGCACATTTATTCCATTTTTATTGATTTTCCGGCAAAGTGAAAATTGGACTTTTTGAACCGAACCCTTCAATTGGTAATATAAAAAAAATCAAATACAAACAAAATCAGTAAGGAAATTGATCTGAAAAATTATCAGTCATATTCTTGGCATATTCCCCAGTTTCACGTACAGATAGATTAAAAAGAAGGAGTTTTTTAAACAGACATTTTTAAATCAGTAAAAATAATATAATTAGGGTATTCAAAGTTCTTTGTATTTTAGTATGGTATTCGAACCATGTAATATTTATACTACACTTTAACACAGAAACGTCAATTTGTTGACTGATGTATTTGAGAGTATTTTGGGAAATGAAGATAAATTGTGAAATTTAAGATAAATAGTGTACATAAAATGTTATTTAATTCTTTTTTATTTTCGAATCGAGGCGTATTTAAAATAATTTAAAACATCCTAAAGAATCAGCTGCATTTATTTGAGGAAACATTTGAACGAACAGAAAAGTGGTGCTGACAGTTTAATTGGTGTACTGTCGTATATATCAAATGTAGTCCCAATACCATTAAAATGTGAATACGCTATATATTTTTCAATATTTCTATGTGGAAATAAAGCAATAAAAATTATATTTTTACATATCATTTTTTATTGTTGATCGAACACACCAATTACTGTACATCTGATGAAAACAAGTAAATTTAACGAATAAGTGTTAACATTTTTAAATTTAAGAATGATTTTAATAACATTAATCAATAATTTAAATTTAAAAAATGGTTTTCGAATAATTGGATTTGGTTAGTATTTTTTTGATATCGAGTATACTTGATTACGTATGCTCAAAAATAGTTGCCTAATAGCGTCAAGGAAACGTTTTCTAATTCATGTTTTTTTCTTTACCTTAATAAATAAACAATACATTTCATGAACATTGTAAATTTTTTATTAATGTTAAATAACTGTTTTCTGTGTGTAATTTATGAAATTCGGTCGTTTATATAATTTGAAAAATTAAATAATTGCGATGATAGTATTATGTCAGGTGCATAAATATTCTACAACATAAATTGATGATCTGCCGTTGTGAATGTGAACGATTTTTATTTACATGTTGTAGGCAATGCAATTTGAGTTTGTGTGTAATGAAAAGCTATGTTATTAAGACACAATTACCATAAACTATCTATGTACGCTATGTAGTGAAAATAATTAACGAAAACAAGGTAAAACGTGGTAATCATTGTCTTGTTCTTGCACACTTTGTATTGCACATGATTTTGTTCTTGCATTTGTACATGCAATAATAATGATGATCTTGTTCTTGCGAAATATATAGGAGCAGCGTGATGAAAGAACAAGAAAATTTTATTCATCACTAGTGCTATGTTCACAGAAGTCTTAAAATAGATACATAATATAAAATAATAGTACATAGCTATAAACTTAAATTTTAGAATAAGTAGTAAAGTAATTATTAATTTAAAAAATAATAATAAAAAACAATAAAATTGAAAAATAATAATTTAAACAATTATGATTTGAATAACAATAATAGAGTAGTTAAAAACCTCGTATCATCATTATTAGCAGAGCGTCTCGTTAGCTTTGGGACATAGAAATTTATTAGATCTTTCTTCCCACCCAGCAAAGCCGCAGGATTAAGCGCTGCTGTATTAAGGGCCTGTGCGGCATTATTTAGAGCTGCAGGATTAAGAGCCGCATTAATCCTGTTTTTGTGTGGCGAGTGGTAATTGGCGTAAAATTAGTTGAAAAAATACAAAGAACAACTTTTGTATAAGCAAAACAAATGAGATATATTAAAAACATGTTTAATTTTACACAAAAATTCCCATAGCTTCAATTACAATTCAATTTAAGAAATAATAATTAATTCAATTTGACAAGAACATTTTTCAACAATAGATGAATTAATATTATTAATTTTTATGGTCAAATTTATCAATCTAGATCAAGTTGATCTAGATTGATAAGTTTATTGTTAAACTCGACAATCCAATTCTTCAAAATATATATTGACTCTTCTATTCCATGACATGCTAAGACGACTTAGCATGTTTTTAATGTTATTCCATTAAGTTATAAGAAAAATTACCTAGTATACATTAAAAAGTGTAATGTTTACGATTTTTTTCCCATTAGTAGAGTATTGGAATATTGCAATTTTTCTAATATAAAAATTAAATTCGGTTTGATTTGAATTGAAACATTTTATAATACATTTTTTAGAAAAAGTTTGCTTTTACTAGTTAATGTTGATGTTTAAGTATTGTAATATTAAAAATATGGACAATAAGTTATAAAGAAACTTTTTTTTTAGAAAAGTTTAAAATTTTGCCAATCACTGGTGGTTTCTAATATTTCGATATCGAGACATTTTTTTATTTTTTTTTAAATGCTGCAGATAGATTTTAAAAGGTCACTGGGGTTATCAGACCATGAATTTAATTACATATTAATCGTGAGATCAATAACTTTCATTTCAGTACCTACATGTTTATATAGTTAGGTGTATAAATTTCGATTTATCTAGGGTTCCACTAGTCCGACCGCGCCCTAATTTAGTCGGGGACCCAAACAAAGGGGATAGTTTGAAGAAAAAAAATATTTCTCTTCATCCGGTTATATAAAGTTCAGCCAATTTGTTTGTTTGGAGATTTTTTTTGTAGCCGCAATAGGTCAGTGGTTAGTGCGTTGGACTACGAGCCGAAAGGTCCCCGGTTCAAGCCTGGACTGGGGCTAACAACATCTTTTCATAGAAATAGTTTTCTATACCGCGCTACCTCTCGGCAGTAAATGGCAAACCTCCGAGAGTAAAAACATTTCCTATGAAAAGCTCTCACCCGTCGTTCGGATTCGGCAAAAAACTGTAGGTCCCACCACTTTGAGTACAAATATAGCACGCACAGTTCAAAATGGTGAGAGAGCTCGGCCTAAGTTCTTATAGAACTGTAGTGCCAAACTATTATTATATTATTATTATTATTATACGAAAGGTCCCCGATTCAAGCCTGGACTGGGGCTAACAACATCTTTTCATAGAAACATTTTTCTATACCGCGCTACCTCTCGGCAGTAAATGGCAAACCTACGAGAGTAAAACATTGCCTATGAAAAGCTCTCACCTGTCGCACAGTGGGCTGGGGACTAGATATTTTGGCCAAAATTAATTATCTCTTTAACTATAACTCTAATTTGTATACAAAATTGTATTCATATAATTTCGATAACGCCGATTTAGAATATGTTATAAACAAATTAAAATTCAAAATGGCGGATTCAATATGGCATACAAAAATTTTAAATTTGATGGTATGATCATAAAAATCGGTTTACATGTAATAAATGTGCCAGAAACGTCGAATCTGATATTAATAATTTTAAATTTCAAATGGCGGCTCTAAAATTTGAAAAAGTAAAAAACACTGTTTTCATAACTTTTAATTTCAGATAAGAATTAAAGTTTAAAATATATATTAAGAAAATAAATTGTATCCAAACAAGGAGACATCAACGTATATATTTACTGTCACTTTTGATTTAGTAAAATATTCAGAAGAGACATTTTTTGGAAAATAAAATTTAGATACAGGTGCTTTTTTTAATATGTGCCGGGCTTCACGCGATATTGGAAAAATTGGTACGCAGTTTTGTTTTACGGTCTTAGGTGCATGTAGAAAGGGTGCACATTTTTGCACATTTTGAGATTATGCAAAGATATGCCTTTTTAAAAACTAGTTCAGCTTTTCACAAGCACAATATGAACAAGTAGTCATCGAATAATCACTTATTTATACGTTTCAAAAAATATATATTGATTTAACTGGTATTGATTTATTTGATAACTGGTAAAGTGTGTTTAACTGATAATTTCAATGATACAGTTTCTTCATAGAAAGTTAAGTTATTATCATATCATTATTCCTTGTGTTACATATTTCCGAATAATGACTGTTTTACTTTCCCATAATATGTTTCCTTATTTTTATGATTTGTTTTCAAATTTATTTAAAATTAATAAAAATAAAGGGTTTATTGCAAAAATTGAATAACAAAAACGAAAAAAAAAAACTAAATAATTCAGATCAAAGTTTTGGAAAATGGAAAATTCATATTGTTTGTCTTGTTTATTGCAGATAATGACGTAATTTTTGGAATATAGCAAATCCACATAACATATGTAGTAACAATAATCAAGAATATTGGTGAGATTTTATATATTTTTATTACCAGATTCATTCGAAACCATGTGTTCTAATTTTCTTTGAAATACAGTCATATTAAGGAATTTCATCCGCCATATTGGATTCGCAATATTGAATTCAATATTTCTAACGTCAGATTCGTAATCAGAGACCCCGAAAACATCCAGTAATATTTAAAATTTTCATCCGCCGTATTTTGAATTTTAATTTTTTGATATCGGATTCGTTTTCAGAGACCTCAAAAATATTAAAGTACCAAATATCATGAATTATGGCCAAACTTTTTAATTCTCAGCCCACTGTGAGTCGTTCGGATTCGGCAATAACCTGTAGGTCCCACCACTTTGAGTACAAATATAACACGCACAGCTCAAAATGGTGAGAGAGCTCGGCCTATGTTCTTATTGGACTGTAGTGCCAAACTATTATTATTATACATATCTCAATACCTTTTGGAAACAAAATTCAATTTGTGTATGATATTAAAGGTGATCAATACCGACATCTCGTTTGTAAACTACCTCAGATGTACACAATGTATTTTTAATGATTATTTTCACTTTTCAAGTCAGCATATTTCGGGCACCATAAATACAAAAAATGTTAATTTGATTTTTTTACACGTACAACATTTGCACCAAGTTTGGCGTTTCACCTATTTTTTTGTACCCTTGAATAAATGGTAAATAAAAGGTAATAGTTACTTTACCAATTATTAAATTAATTTACAACAGATTTTTTTAATTTCAAAAAGACTGAAAACGTAAAAATAGGATTATAAATCGTCGTTATAGAACTAAAAGTCATCAAATAAATTTTGTTTCAATATCACTTTTATTGCATTTTCAGCCATACACATTTGTTACCTTTCTAATCGAATAATCGTGGTTTTTCTAAGTTAACTAGTTAAAAAAAATATTTTAAAAATCACTATATACATTTTGAACTAAAATTATATAAACAAAAATCCATAAGCAGCAATAACTAAATATAAATTTTAAATTTAATTTTCAGGTGAAAAAAAGATAATTTTCAGATTTTTCAAATCTTCAAAGGGTATCTAAAACAGTACGGAAAACCAAAATGTTTTTGGAGAAAGGAACAAGGATTTCTGGTCAAAACTTTTTTTTTTTGCTAATAACTTCCTCAATTATATTTTGAAACAATCATAACCTTATAGCGCAGTGCCGATTGGACATACTTAAAAACTATATTTTGTGAATATTTGATTTTTAATTATAAAAAATACACCATCATATCTAAAACTATGAATTGTCGAACTTTAATCGAACTTTCATAAATGTTATTTGGACTTATAGTTTTGCAACGAAGATATACAAAAAAATATGTATAATTTCTAGAAAATATGGTGCATTAGTATAGACAATTTAAAGTCAAATTTAAATTTAAAATCATCTTTTTGACAAATTTATTCTATTGTTAAAGTTGACTTAAAATTGTCTATGGTAATGTTTAAATTCGATTTAATATTGATACTCCGAGACAACATTTATATAATTTTTCAGAAATATTTAGGGCATATTTCCGGCCAACACTCAGATAAATGAATTATTTTGGAAAGTGTATAGCAGGTTGTAAAATTTTGTGGAATTTTAATGGCAGATTCACGGCATATTTTGGGATCGGTCAGAAAACAGTCAGCTTGTGATTCCAAATCCGCCTTTGTCTGTTTAAAATATGTCGACAAAATGTTTCAAAACTGCCTCGACCCTGCCAAAAATTTTACTTAGGACATTTTTATAGAGAACTCAAAATATTTAAAACTCGAATTGTGTATTCATCAGAATGTTTGTCAAAATACAATGGCGCATATCAACTTTAAAATAAGAGTTACCAGCTATTTTGGACAATTTTAACAAAGATTAAGCGATAAAAGCTCCAAAAGGCGTAAATTATTTAAATAACAATCAAAATTAAAACAGCGCATAATCTACAGAATTTTATCGTCTTTACAAGCGCAAAATTATCAAAACAATCACAAAATGGAAAAGACGCATATTTTCAAAATGTAAATTAAGCTAATTTTTTAATTTTGTCTATATTTTGCGCTTTTTTAAAAAGGCGCAAATTTTGTAAATTAGGCGCCTTTTCCATTTTGTAATGTTTTCAAATTTTTGCGCCATCCTCTATATTTTACGCCCTTCTGTAGAGGCCCAAAATTTCTGTTAGTTAGGCTCATTTGCAATTTTATGCTTTTCTGCAAATTTTGCGCTTTCCTCTATATTTTGCGCCCTTCTGTAGAGGCGCAAAAATTTTGTAAATTAGGTGCATTTGCAATTTTATGCATTTTTGAAAATTTTGCGGCTTTTTCTATATTTTGCGCACCTCTGTAGAGGCGCATAATATCTCTTAATTAGACGCATTTGCAATTTTATGCTTTTTGCAAATTTTGCGCCTTTCTCTATAGTTTCCGCTCTTTTAAAAGGGCGCAAAATTCTGATTAGGCTCATTTTTTTCATTTTGTGTTTTTTTATTTTTAATTTGTTTGATAAATTCAAAATTGCGCCTTTTTGGAGGGTGGGGGAGGGTTGCGATCACCCCTCTCTCCCCCTCGATCCGCGCTTGGTTGGGATAGCGGTGAATATTTAATGTAAAATACAATTTTTGACTAAATGTTTTTTATCTGAAAATTATTTTGGGGCATTTAAATTTATTTTGTATAGAATAATAGTTTAAAAATATATCTGAAAATAATGTTTATGTTGTTTTTTATTAGAGAGACTTAAATAATGAGTGTTAGGTGACAGAATGTGGCTGGGTATGCTGTTTTGAACTGCACAAATTAAGTAACAAACGAATATGTTGAATATTAATATAAATTTATTAATTTAATGAAAAAAGAAAAACGAAAAATAATGACACAATAAACAGTTACATCGTGTATTGTTTCATTATTTTGCGTTTCGATTCATTAAGCTGATTTAGGTGTTCGCTGGCAGCTATTCTATTTACGTTTTTTAACCAACAGCCATCACCCCCGATTACAAGTCGCACACCTTCTCGGAATAACCAAGTAAAATGTTTTCAGATAACAAATTATCCTCGACATTAATAATACTTCTTCAAAATTATTTTAGTCGATTTTCATTTTATATTTATAAACGAAGCTGCCACCTGCAAATCCGTTTAAATTTACGAAACACTTTCCGGCAACACCAAATTTGACGAACGATTTTCGTATTAGCTGTCTGGATCTATAATTGAACGTAACGTAGCATAATGTAGCCAACTGTCACGTACTATTCTGAGATACACACAGAGCGTGTAAATGATTATCCAAATCGTATTGTAACGTAGCGGTACGTATCGTAACATAAAAGCCTGTTGAACATAGAATTACGCGATACATTTGACAGTTGTTAAAGAGTAAATAAAGCAAATAATTGATCTCAAATCGATTACAAAGTAAAAAAAGTCATTATTTCAACAATTTTCATTTAAATTACTAAATTTTATAAGTATTAAATGTGTTAAATCATCGATTGGTTCAATTTTTATTGAACATAAATTTCGTTGGAATGAAACAATACAAATTATTTTTGCTGATATATTTCTACGATACTTTACGTGTTTGGTAATTACCATACAAGTTCGCTACAATCCAATACGATACGATAGGTCCCGCCACGTTGCGCTACGTTTGCATAACTGAGCCTTTAATATTGTTCACTGCAATGTCATTTGAGATATCAACAGATTTTTCGTTGCGAATAACATTGCGAAAAAAGTCTATATTTTAAAAACTAAGGAAGGTAGACTAATAGTAAAGTAATCCACTAAGGAGTATTTCGGTTTATTTTGGGAAATATCGGTCGACTGCCACGCCCACTTGTCATGTAACTGGATATATTTAAATATCAGAATTTGGTATTTTTGTAAGGATTCCAAAATTTTGTTTTTATTCTGCATTGTTTAATATTGAAAATAAATGAATTATTTTAAAAAAATATTTACAAATCCGATTTTTTGTAAATTTTGACAACATTTCTGTCATTATGCCCGCTTTTTTAACATTAGTGGGTTTAATGATTTATAAATAAACCATTTAAAAATGAACTAAATCTGGAAATGTTTATAGAAGCTGTTCTCTCACGTTTTAGCATTAAAAAGTTCATAAACATTATGAACTGTTGCCAAATATATAAAATTTTCTTAAAAAAGACAAACGAAGTTATTACAGTAATTTGAAAAAAGTATATGGGTGTTGCAAATATGTGCAGCCAGAATTTTGAAAATGTCCATTATTATTGTAAATGTAATAAAATATCGGAACAATGTGGAATAGGAAAAAAACTTCTACAGAATTTGACACTTTTTTCCGAAATACTTACAATTTAAACTATTATTTTCAATTCGAATATTAAAATATTATTTTAACTTTTTTCAAGAAAATTTTTAATGTTTTTTAAAGTATATTTAGACAACTCAATAACCATAACAAAGCGCATTGAGCAAACATTGACATTTGAATTACCATTACAATATATTTGTTTACATTTTCTTAACATTTTATTAAGTTTTCTTGAAGTTTGGACAATTCACAATCATTCCTCATTTAAATATTTATCAAAATAAAATAAATAAAAGATTGACTTTTGTCTAGCTAAATAGTGAAAATCGCACACTGTTCGTTGGGGTTCTGAACATTTCATCGAATAATGCCCAACTTGATGACATTTGAAGCATTTATCCACTTTTTTGTTTGGTTTCTCTGCCTTCGTTTATTGTTCATTTGTAGTAGTACAGTGTACAACACTTAGAACATAAATTAACAGAATCATAATTTGGATTTAACTTAAGTTAAGATTAAGATTGCAGATATCATAAAAGTTTAACAGATAATATAAAAGTAATTATCTGATATAAGTTAGTGCGAATGAAGGATATCGTTAAGAGAGACATTTTCCGATTAAATATCGATTTTAGGGTAAAATGGGCCGCTGATTCCGAAGTCCGTTTTGCTCTATCAGTTCACATTGGGGTTCCTTATTTCCTTATTTACAGACATTACACAAAATATTTTAATTTCAAAAAGATACAGGTTTGATTTCTTCCAGAGATCGAATTTGCATGCACACTCGCTTGCACTTATTCTAATGATACGTAAATTTATTTACGCAGTCTCCGCACTCGTGCATCACATTTTTTTTACAACACCACGGCGCCACGAGACAGGGAATTTACTATTCTCGGTACCTGCTTTGTGCGTGCTTCGTTCTTAAAAAAAACCGATCGCAGCCAAGCGCCGAAAACCAAAAGAGTCTGAAATTCGCAGCACAATTGCTTGTAGCAGCGGAGACAAACCTTTACAATTCTGCACACACGCATTTCACAATTCTGCATTTCACAACGAGTCCGGAGTAAATTGTATTATTGTATGAGATGCTTGTGTGGCAAAAGAGCGTGGCTTTATATAAAATGTTCATATCAAATTATCTATTAGACACAAACGTTCGGCAATATTCAAATACATTTGTATTCGAAGTTTTTGATTTTTAATAAATTAAGAAAATATATATTATTTATTTGTTTTTTGAACAACAAAATAAAAATATGACGTGAAATTATAATTACTTTTTGATTAAATTTATTTGTTATTCGAAAGTTTTGAATTAAAAACTAAATAAATAAAGAATGCACAAATTTAGTTATTTTATTCTGAATAAATTCAATAATTATTTTTTGCATAAAGAATAAGTTATTTTATTCATCATTTTTTTATTATTTAAAATAAATATATCCCTATACTGATATAACACGATATATAAAAACATCGTGTTTCCAAAAAATGTGTTTATAGTAAATAGATAATTAATTTATTTATTTCCTAGTGTATGCACGTGAAGTTTTCATGTGATTGATTTTTTTTGCGCCTTTTTCCAATTTTTTCTAAAATAAACCAACTTTTTTTCTTTAAATCAACAGTTTTATTTCCTTAAAAATGAAAAAATATAGGGTGCGGACGGATCTGTGATACCCTAGAAAAATCGAAATCCGGTGCACCTACATATTTGGTCATATAGGTACTCAAATGAAAGGTAATAAAGCAACATTTGTAATTATATGGTCATTTTTATGATAATCGCTATCTTTGTAATTATGTAAAAAATAAAAAAACAGCCCAACAATAAATTATAATATTTCGTTTGAAAGTTATATCGAGGAACAGACGACATTTTTTTAGAAATAATAGTTTAATCAAGGATTGAAACAGTAATCGAAACCGATATCCGTTTAAAACCGTTATACGAAAATCAGAAATAAACCGATATCCAAAACTGAAATAAACGGTTTCGGTTTTATACCGGTTTAAAACGGTTTTTAAAAAAGTATAAAAAAAAAACAGAAAAACATATTTTATTTTATATAGAAGATCTTAAGTACAGGGCATGTTTAAATGTCATTTAATAAAATTTGAAGTTCCCAAAATAAAAATGTTGTACAAAAATTAAAATGTTGTTTTTTGAGAAACAATATTACTAAAAAAAAAACGATCTTTGGTCTAAAAATTGTGTTCTTTTTTTCATTTATTTGTGTAGCGGTAAATCGATTTACAACAAAACACCAGCAACTCATTGTTAAAAAATGATTTAATTTTTAATGATATTGTTTTTTTATTTATTGTATAAGTAAAATATATAGGGAGCCTGGGGTAAAGTGGGACAAGCTTAGAAAAATTCATTTGAATAATTATTGAATTATTTTAAAGGATCTTTTCAATATAATACCATTTAAAGGGTCCATTAATTGATTTTTGTGTGATTTTTCAAAACAGCTCAATTTTGGAAATATATATTAAGGATAAAAGAATTATAATAAGATAATAAAAAAACAATGGTAATGCAAGAAAAAATTAGAAAAAAAAGTAAAATTATAAAAATCTCAGAAACTACTTAAGAAAATACGAAATATAAAGTGCAAGTTCGACAAGTTCGAACAATTCAAGTATACAGGCAGATATTGCAGTTCAACATTTCTTTTATGGATGGAAATTGTACAAAATTCTTCTTCTTTTCATGAAGTTTAAGACAATTACCGATGTATTCTTGCTGCTCTTGTTAAGGTTCGCTTCTCGGCTCACTTTTGCAATTCAGATCATATCTCAGGTGAAGTCAAAATGTTGCTTTTCAATGGCTTGTGGCCACGATTGAAATTGTTTCTTGGCGAAATCAATTAAATAATTTATATAACACAATATTTTCACTAGAATAAAAACAAACATTGTTTAAATTACATTTCCCACTTTACCCCAATATAACAAATTGAACATAAGTTAGCACCATATAAACAATGTTAAATTATTTGAAAAGTATGGAAAAAAAGAAATTTTATACAAAAATCGAAATCAAACCCGAAACCGTAACTTGGAACCGGTATACCGAAACCGTTTCGTTATAAAAACTTAAAACCGAAACCGTAACCGAAACGCGGAAAAAACCGAAATCGAAACCGTTATTCGTTTAGGTTTCAATCCTTGATTGTAATTAGTGTATAATAGACTCCTGATTAAATTCCTTTTCGTTTGCCTACCACACTTGTTTCGTGTATAAAATGAACTCAGTTGTTAAAACTAAAAAGGGTCCTGAGGTTACTGGGGTTATCGGACCATGAACATAATAACATATTAATCGTGAGATCAATATCTTTCATTTCAGTACCTACATGTTCATATAGGTAGGTGTATAAGGTTTCGATTTATCTAGGGTACCACAAGTCCGACCGCGCCCTAATTTAGCCTTGGACCCAAACAGAGGGGATAGTTTGAAGATTTTAGGAAGGTGTACATAACTCAGTACCCTTTGGAAAAAAAATTTAATTTGTGTATTATTTTAAAGGTGATCAATACAGACATCTCGTTTGAAAACTACTTCAGATATACACAATGTATTTTTAATGATTATTTTCACTTTCCAAGTCAGCATATTTCAAAACCAAAAATACAATATATTTGAATTTGATTTTTTTTAAAGTATAACATTTGTACCAATTGTACCATTTGTACAATTTGTACCAAACTTAAGTTTTACATTTAACCTAGTTTTTTATACCATTTATTCAAGAAGTAAAAGGTAATAGTTACTTGACCAATTATTAAATTAATTTACAACAGTTTTTTTTTAATTTCAAAAAGACTAAAAACTTTAAAATCGGATTATAAATCGTCGATATAGAACTAAAAGTCATCAAATAATTTTTGTTTCAATATCGATTTTATTGCATTTTCAGCTATATAAATTTGTTACCTTTCTAATCGAATAATCGTGGTTTTTCTAAGTAAACTAGTTTTAAAGAAAACAATTATTAAAAATCACTATATATATTTTGAACTAAATTTATATATGCAAAAATCCATAAGCTAAAAAAAGTAAAATTTTCAGATTTTTCAAATATTCAAGGGGTATCTCAAACAGTACGGAAAACCAAAATGTTGTAAAAGAGGAAAACAAGGATTTCTGGTTAAAAGTTAATTTTTTTCATGCAAACAATTTTTTTTTTGTTGATAACATCTTCAATTATATTAAAAACAATCATAACCTTATAGCGCAATGCCGATTGGACATACTTAAAAACTATATTTTGTGAATATTTGATATTTACCTATGAACAATACACCAACACCTCTAAAACTATAAATTGTCGAATTTTTATCAAAAATGCTATTTGGACTTATAGTTGTACAACGAAGATATACAAAAAAATATATATATTTTCTAAAAACTATGGCGCATTAGTATAGACAATTTAAAGTAAAATTTAAATTCAAAATCATATTTTTGACCATCATCTTTTGATACAAAAATTCTAAAAAATCGATTTTTTTTTAAGTCGAATTATTAAAGTTGTCTTATAATTGCCTATGGTTATGCGCCTATAATGTTTAAATTCGATTTAATATTGATACCCCGAGACAAAATTTATGTCATTTTTCAGGAATATTTAGGGCATATTTCCGGCCAACACACAGATAAATGGAATATTAGCAGGTTGTAAAATTTTGTGGAATTTTTATGACAGATTCACGGCATATTTTAAGTTCGGGCAGTTCGGGCAGACATTTTGCGATACAAACTACGTCTATCTCTTTTTTAAAATATGTCGAAAAAATGTTTCTAAACTGCCTCGACCCAGCCAAAAATTTTGTAAATTAGGTGCATTTGCAATTTTATGCTTTTTTCAAATTTTGCGCCTACCTCTATATTTTGCGCCCTTCTATAGAGGCGCACAAATTTTGTAAATTAGACGCATTTGCAATTGTATGCATTTTTGAAAATTTTGTGCCTTTCTATAGAGGCGCAAAAATTTTGTAAATTAGACGCATTTGTAATTTTAAGCTTTTTTGAAAATTTTGCGCCTTTATCTATATTTTGAGCCCTTCTATAGAGGCGCGCACATTTTGTAAATTAGGCGCATTTGCAATTTTATGTATTTTTGAAAATTTTGCGCCTTTATCTATATTTTGAGCCCTTCTATAGAGGCGCGCACATTTTGTAAATTAGGCGCATTTGCAATTTTATGTATTTTTGAAAATTTTACGCCTTTTTCTATATTTTGCGCCCTTCTGTAGAGGCGCAAACATTTTGTAAATTAGGCGCATTTGCAATTTGATGCTTTTTTGAACATTTTGCGCCCTTCTGTAGATGGAAAATTTGCAATTTTATGATTTTGTGCAAATTTTTCGCCTTTCTCTATAGTTTCCGCTCTTTTAAAAAGGCGCAAAATTTTGAATATTAGACGCATTTTTTATGTTGTGTTATTTTAAAAGTTTGTTTGAAAAATTCAAAACTGCGCCTTTTTTGGAGTGGCGATCGCTCCCCGCATCAAAATATTAGTTTTTGCAAAAAATAAAAAAGAAATTTGTGTTACCAAAAAAGTGTGTCGAGAAAGTAATTTATCTCAGTTCTCTAAGCTCTCTTAAAAAAACATTTTAATATTAGTTCGCAATGTGTTTGCTGTGAAAATTCCAAAAAAATGTTTTAAACTTTATCTTACTGAAATTTTTCGGAATATTTTTTAAAATTTCTTTATGAAATATTTGATTAAAATAGATGTAATAATATAATGAATATAATGCAAGATGCTAAATCGGTCCAAATTCTTAGCATCTGTTCTACGCATTATAGGAAAATATGATGGGGAAAATTGCACTGCGTAATCTCCTGGTGTGTATCTGATTCGGCAGGCTTTAATGGGTTAAAAAAATCAAATAAACATCCGTCGTCAACGACTGCTTCTGAGCGACTGAACTGAAATTTTTAAAAATTTGACATGAACAAAATAAAAAATGCGACACCCTACAGCTACTCTATATCATCATTAAATTTATAATATTGTATGGACGCGGCTGTAGTTGTAATATGTATTGAACATATTATTATAATTAATGGCAGATTTGGAACTATTTTCCGTAACGAAGATGACATTTAATGCGAAGTCAGCTTTTTTTATTTTGTGAAAATTAACCCAAACAGAGGGGATAGTTTGAAGATTTTAGGAAGGTGTACATAACTCAGTACCCTTTGGAAAAAAAATTTAATTTGTGTATTATTTTAAAGGTGATCAATACAGACATCTCGTTTGAAAACTACTTCAGATATACACAATGTATTTTTAATGATTATTTTCACTTTCCAAGTCAGCATATTTCAAAACCAAAAATACAATATATTTGAATTTGATTTTTTTTAAAGTATAACATTTGTACCAATTGTACCATTTGTACAATTTGTACCAAACTTAAGTTTTACATTTAACCTAGTTTTTTATACCATTTATTCAAGAAGTAAAAGGTAATAGTTACTTGACCAATTATTAAATTAATTTACAACAGTTTTTTTTTAATTTCAAAAAGACTAAAAACTTTAAAATCGGATTATAAATCGTCGATATAGAACTAAAAGTCATCAAATAATTTTTGTTTCAATATCGATTTTATTGCATTTTCAGCTATATAAATTTGTTACCTTTCTAATCGAATAATCGTGGTTTTTCTAAGTAAACTAGTTTTAAAGAAAACAATTATTAAAAATCACTATATATATTTTGAACTAAATTTATATATGCAAAAATCCATAAGCTAAAAAAAGTAAAATTTTCAGATTTTTCAAATATTCAAGGGGTATCTCAAACAGTACGGAAAACCAAAATGTTGTAAAAGAGGAAAACAAGGATTTCTGGTTAAAAGTTAATTTTTTTCATGCAAACAATTTTTTTTTTGTTGATAACATCTTCAATTATATTAAAAACAATCATAACCTTATAGCGCAATGCCGATTGGACATACTTAAAAACTATATTTTGTGAATATTTGATATTTACCTATGAACAATACACCAACACCTCTAAAACTATAAATTGTCGAATTTTTATCAAAAATGCTATTTGGACTTATAGTTGTACAACGAAGATATACAAAAAAATATATATATTTTCTAAAAACTATGGCGCATTAGTATAGACAATTTAAAGTAAAATTTAAATTCAAAATCATATTTTTGACCATCATCTTTTGATACAAAAATTCTAAAAAATCGATTTTTTTTTAAGTCGAATTATTAAAGTTGTCTTATAATTGCCTATGGTTATGCGCCTATAATGTTTAAATTCGATTTAATATTGATACCCCGAGACAAAATTTATGTCATTTTTCAGGAATATTTAGGGCATATTTCCGGCCAACACACAGATAAATGGAATATTAGCAGGTTGTAAAATTTTGTGGAATTTTTATGACAGATTCACGGCATATTTTAAGTTCGGGCAGTTCGGGCAGACATTTTGCGATACAAACTACGTCTATCTCTTTTTTAAAATATGTCGAAAAAATGTTTCTAAACTGCCTCGACCCAGCCAAAAATTTTGTAAATTAGGTGCATTTGCAATTTTATGCTTTTTTCAAATTTTGCGCCTACCTCTATATTTTGCGCCCTTCTATAGAGGCGCACAAATTTTGTAAATTAGACGCATTTGCAATTGTATGCATTTTTGAAAATTTTGTGCCTTTCTATAGAGGCGCAAAAATTTTGTAAATTAGACGCATTTGTAATTTTAAGCTTTTTTGAAATTTTTGCGCCTTTATCTATATTTTGAGCCCTTCTATAGAGGCGCGCACATTTTGTAAATTAGGCGCATTTGCAATTTTATGTATTTTTGAAAATTTTGCGCCTTTATCTATATTTTGAGCCCTTCTATAGAGGCGCGCACATTTTGTAAATTAGGCGCATTTGCAATTTTACGTATTTTTGAAAATTTTACGCCTTTTTCTATATTTTGCGCCCTTCTGTAGAGGCGCAAACATTTTGTAAATTAGGCGCATTTGCAATTTGATGCTTTTTTGAACATTTTGCGCCCTTCTGTAGATGGAAAATTTGCAATTTTATGATTTTGTGCAAATTTTTCGCCTTTCTCTATAGTTTCCGCTCTTTTAAAAAGGCGCAAAATTTTGAATATTAGACGCATTTTTTATGTTGTGTTATTTTAAAAGTTTGTTTGAAAAATTCAAAACTGCGCCTTTTTTGGAGTGGCGATCGCTCCCCGCATCAAAATATTAGTTTTTGCAAAAAATAAAAAAGAAATTTGTGTTACCAAAAAAGTGTGTCGAGAAAGTAATTTATCTCAGTTCTCTAAGCTCTCTTAAAAAAACATTTTAATATTAGTTCGCAATGTGTTTGCTGTGAAAATTCCAAAAAAATGTTTTAAACTTTATCTTACTGAAATTTTTCGGAATATTTTTTAAAATTTCTTTATGAAATATTTGATTAAAATAGATGTAATAATATAATGAATATAATGCAAGATGCTAAATCGGTCCAAATTCTTAGCATCTGTTCTACGCATTATAGGAAAATATGATGGGGAAAATTGCACTGCGTAATCTCCTGGTGTGTATCTGATTCGGCAGGCTTTAATGGGTTAAAAAAATCAAATAAACATCCGTCGTCAACGACTGCTTCTGAGCGACTGAACTGAAATTTTTAAAAATTTGACATGAACAAAATAAAAAATGCGACACCCTACAGCTACTCTTTATCATCATTAAATTTATAATATTGTATGGACGCGGCTGTAGTTGTAATATGTATTGAACATATTATTATAATTAATGGCAGATTTGGAACTATTTTCCGTAACGAAGATGACATTTAATGCGAAGTCAGCTTTTTTTATTTTGTGAAAATTAACCCAAACAGAGGGGATAGTTTGAAGATTTTAGGAAGGTGTACATAACTCAGTACCCTTTGGAAAAAAAATTTAATTTGTGTATTATTTTAAAGGTGATCAATACAGACATCTCGTTTGAAAACTACTTCAGATATACACAATGTATTTTTAATGATTATTTTCACTTTCCAAGTCAGCATATTTCAAAACCAAAAATACAATATATTTGAATTTGATTTTTTTTAAAGTATAACATTTGTACCAATTGTACCATTTGTACAATTTGTACCAAACTTAAGTTTTACATTTAACCTAGTTTTTTATACCATTTATTCAAGAAGTAAAAGGTAATAGTTACTTGACCAATTATTAAATTAATTTACAACAGTTTTTTTTTAATTTCAAAAAGACTAAAAACTTTAAAATCGGATTATAAATCGTCGATATAGAACTAAAAGTCATCAAATAATTTTTGTTTCAATATCGATTTTATTGCATTTTCAGCTATATAAATTTGTTACCTTTCTAATCGAATAATCGTGGTTTTTCTAAGTAAACTAGTTTTAAAGAAAACAATTATTAAAAATCACTATATATATTTTGAACTAAATTTATATATGCAAAAATCCATAAGCTAAAAAAAGTAAAATTTTCAGATTTTTCAAATATTCAAGGGGTATCTCAAACAGTACGGAAAACCAAAATGTTGTAAAAGAGGAAAACAAGGATTTCTGGTTAAAAGTTAATTTTTTTCATGCAAACAATTTTTTTTTTGTTGATAACATCTTCAATTATATTAAAAACAATCATAACCTTATAGCGCAATGCCGATTGGACATACTTAAAAACTATATTTTGTGAATATTTGATATTTACCTATGAACAATACACCAACACCTCTAAAACTATAAATTGTCGAATTTTTATCAAAAATGCTATTTGGACTTATAGTTGTACAACGAAGATATACAAAAAAATATATATATTTTCTAAAAACTATGGCGCATTAGTATAGACAATTTAAAGTAAAATTTAAATTCAAAATCATATTTTTGACCATCATCTTTTGATACAAAAATTCTAAAAAATCGATTTTTTTTTAAGTCGAATTATTAAAGTTGTCTTATAATTGCCTATGGTTATGCGCCTATAATGTTTAAATTCGATTTAATATTGATACCCCGAGACAAAATTTATGTCATTTTTCAGGAATATTTAGGGCATATTTCCGGCCAACACACAGATAAATGGAATATTAGCAGGTTGTAAAATTTTGTGGAATTTTTATGACAGATTCACGGCATATTTTAAGTTCGGGCAGTTCGGGCAGACATTTTGCGATACAAACTACGTCTATCTCTTTTTTAAAATATGTCGAAAAAATGTTTCTAAACTGCCTCGACCCAGCCAAAAATTTTGTAAATTAGGTGCATTTGCAATTTTATGCTTTTTTCAAATTTTGCGCCTACCTCTATATTTTGCGCCCTTCTATAGAGGCGCACAAATTTTGTAAATTAGACGCATTTGCAATTGTATGCATTTTTGAAAATTTTGTGCCTTTCTATAGAGGCGCAAAAATTTTGTAAATTAGACGCATTTGTAATTTTAAGCTTTTTTGAAATTTTTGCGCCTTTATCTATATTTTGAGCCCTTCTATAGAGGCGCGCACATTTTGTAAATTAGGCGCATTTGCAATTTTATGTATTTTTGAAAATTTTGCGCCTTTATCTATATTTTGAGCCCTTCTATAGAGGCGCGCACATTTTGTAAATTAGGCGCATTTGCAATTTTACGTATTTTTGAAAATTTTACGCCTTTTTCTATATTTTGCGCCCTTCTGTAGAGGCGCAAACATTTTGTAAATTAGGCGCATTTGCAATTTGATGCTTTTTTGAACATTTTGCGCCCTTCTGTAGATGGAAAATTTGCAATTTTATGATTTTGTGCAAATTTTTCGCCTTTCTCTATAGTTTCCGCTCTTTTAAAAAGGCGCAAAATTTTGAATATTAGACGCATTTTTTATGTTGTGTTATTTTAAAAGTTTGTTTGAAAAATTCAAAACTGCGCCTTTTTTGGAGTGGCGATCGCTCCCCGCATCAAAATATTAGTTTTTGCAAAAAATAAAAAAAAAATTTGTGTTACCAAAAAAGTGTGTCGAGAAAGTAATTTATCTCAGTTCTCTAAGCTCTCTTAAAAAAACATTTTAATATTAGTTCGCAATGTGTTTGCTGTGAAAATTCCAAAAAAATGTTTTAAACTTTATCTTACTGAAATTTTTCGGAATATTTTTTAAAATTTCTTTATGAAATATTTGATTAAAATAGATGTAATAATATAATGAATATAATGCAAGATGCTAAATCGGTCCAAATTCTTAGCATCTGTTCTACGCATTATAGGAAAATATGATGGGGAAAATTGCACTGCGTAATCTCCTGGTGTGTATCTGATTCGGCAGGCTTTAATGGGTTAAAAAAATCAAATAAACATCCGTCGTCAACGACTGCTTCTGAGCGACTGAACTGAAATTTTTAAAAATTTGACATGAACAAAATAAAAAATGCGACACCCTACAGCTACTCTTTATCATCATTAAATTTATAATATTGTATGGACGCGGCTGTAGTTGTAATATGTATTGAACATATTATTATAATTAATGGCAGATTTGGAACTATTTTCCGTAACGAAGATGACATTTAATGCGAAGTCAGCTTTTTTTATTTTGTGAAAATTAAATTTTTAATCAAACTAAACAAAAAAATAAAGGTATATATATTGCGTAGCCTTCTCTGTGAAATGAAAATAAAGGCAATTTTTTTTTCTAAAAACAGTTTAAAAGGCTACTTAAAAAGTTCTTAATTTACATTTTTGTATATACTGAAAATTTACAAAACTTTCATATTATGGAAATTAATTCATTTTTTTAACATTTTTGAGTTTCAAAAAAGATTTCAATAATTATAAAAATGTTTCGTTTACATTAGATACGTTTAGTTACACATTTTATGTCATTCGATAAAATGTTCTTAAACGATGCAGATATTAAAATTGAAAACATATAAATTAAATGTTTTATTTAGTACTCCAAAGTGAATGACTAGTGCAACTTTCCACAGTTAATATCCAGATTCAGATCAGCTCACGTGATTCAATTATATTGTTATTCAAAATACCTGATCTGTCTGTTGAAGCGGCAAGTGACATATCTCTTTGAAAAACTAAATAAAAGTGAACTATTAGTGTCGGTTATCATGGTAATAATGGTTATGAAAATTGACATAAAATTCCAGGGTTTAAAAAACTGAAATGTTGCAATAGCAGTAGCAAATGCTCTGACTGCGACTATTTCAAACACAACAGCAGCAGCAGTCAAAGCACATTTCTGAAAACTAAAACTATGACAGTCACCAGCAGTAATTCAAATTTAAAAAATGACACTGCTGCTGCTATTTCATTGTCACATTGTTACGGCGACAGTTGATGTTCGGTTTTTGTGTGTGGCTGTGGCAGTCAAACACAACTACCGATAGTCGTTGTTCGGTTGTTGCAAAATATCCTACGGTCGTTGTTCGGGTTTGTGCAAACAACTATTAGCCGAGTAGTCGGTCATGGTTCGGTTGGTGCGAATTACTGTAGTAATTCATATTCAGAACAGTGATGATAAGTTCGATACAATTGTACTGATTTCAGTACATTTACATCTCAAAAGTACGTTCCTACTACTGAGACATTTTCGGTACAATTTATCTGGCAAAGAAAATTTGATTTTATGTACGAAAATGACCAGAGCAACTCCTAAACTATTAATCAGATTATGAAAACTGCTGTGTAAACCTATGGGAAAATAATATGTCGGTTCTAGTTCTGTTCCTTTATACATAAACCAATCGGCAACATTACCCTTCAGACATATCACTGAACTGGTCTTCAATTGAAGAATTTGATTCTGTTTAAAATTCTCCAATTGAAGACCAGTTCAGTGATAGGTCTAAAGGAATGCATGAGTCCTTATTCACCACTTTGTTGCTGTTGCACCACTTTGTTGCCATGTTGTTGCTACAATTTGATCAAAATTAAGACGGACCTGTGGTCAGTATCTAGCATTATTGCATTTTTATTAGAAAGCTTGATAAAAACTCTACAAATATTAAATTTTTTATTTATATTTTCTGCTATAACTTCAAAACAAATGAAAATTCATTGAAAAACTGATATTAATGATATTTTGAAAGAAATTCCATAAAATCCCACTAAAATATGCAACATTACATAGGGCCCTATTATGATTAGCGAAGCGAATGCTTTTGGCGAAGCGAACGCTTTGGCGAAGCGAACGCAATTTGGCGAATGAACTGGCGAATGTACTAATTTTTATGGTTTTAAAAGTGAGCAACACTTACAACATTGACGGATAGAATTACCATTTCAGAGTTGAAAAAAAATAGTATCATGTTGCGTACTTTTAGTACTGCCTTTTTTTTAGAACAGATACTATTTTATCTTAATATCTATTTTTTTATTATTAAAAAACCATTTAATATTATTTATAGTTCAAAAAACGTTAACTCGATTCAGAACAATAATACTTTTTCGTTTTTTTGTTATTTTTTGTCTATAAAAGATTAAAAAGTATCCAAATAAACTTCGGAACAATTCAAATTAGTTAAAATGTACAGTAAAATATGTTTTTAAATGTTAATATTGGAATTATTTCTACATAAAAATAAATACTTTTTATTAAAAAAAGTAGTTTTTTATTTGGAGCAGTACTTTTTTTATTTTAATTTAAAGAAACCCTAGAGTTTCAAAACAGCTGGTGTGAATATACTTGTTTAGAAAAATAATAAAAATGTTCCAAAAAAACGATGGGCCCAACGCAATCAAAGAAGAGCGTGTTATACAGAAGCCAATGCGGTGTGCAGAAAGCTGGAGCGACGACAAGGAGGAAGACTACAATAAGTTACAGTGATGGTGGTCTGTCCTCCGAAGCATTCATCTGTGGCACAAATAACTTCGCGCGATGAACCAAGCTGCATCCCCAGCAGCAGTCGGAGCAGTTCCAGACATTTCTTTTATTAGTGTTAAGTTTAAAATCAAAATAAAAAGTGTGAAAAAATTGTTTTTTTTACGTTTATTAGTTAGGTCACAAAAAACTAAAAATTATAGACATCCTTCTATAAAAACTAAAGGATAAGATAGGGCCCTATTATGAATAGCGAAGCGAATGGTTTTGGCGAAGCGAACGTCCAAAAAGCTATTACGGTTACATTCGCCAGACTTCATTCGCCAAAAAACGGGAAAAGTTAAGCGAACGTAAAAAAACATGCAACACTCAACCGATTTTCATTCGCTTCAAGTGTCAAAATCAAGCGAATCAACAGTTCATGTGACGAATCGGCGAACGTATCTTTATCTATTGTTTTTCAGTTTTTCTTTTGATTTTTATTTTTTTTCTTTTGTGCTTTTGTTTATTAGGCTTTTTCTGATTTTCAATTTATCTTATCCTTTAGTTTTTATAGAAGGATGTCTATAATTTTGAGTTTTTTGTGACCTAACTAATAAACGTAAAAAAAATCAATTTTTTTCACACTTTTTATTTTGATTTTAAACTTAACACTAATAAAAGAAATGTCTGGAACTGCTCCGACAGCTGCTGGGGATGCAGCTTGGTTCATCGCGCGAAGTTATTTGTGCCACAGATGAATGCTTCGGAGGACAGACCACCAGACCACCATCACTGTAACTTATTGCAGTCTTCCTCCTCGTCGTCACTCCAGCTTTCTGCACACTGTATTGGCTTCTATTTAACACGCTCTTCTTTGATTCCGTTGGGCCCATCGTTTTTTTGGAACATTTTTATTATTTTTCTAAACAAGTATATTCACATCAGCTGTTTTGAAACTCTAGGGTTTCTTTAAATTAAAATAAAATAAGTATTGCTCCAAATAAAAAAACTACTTTTTTTAATAAAAAGTATTTATTTTTATGTAAAAATAATTCCAATATTAACATTTAACATTTAAAAATATATATTACTGTACATTTTAACTAATTTGAATTGTTCCGAAGTTTATTTGGATACTTTTTAATCTTTTATAGACAAAAAATAACAAAAAACCGAAAAAGTATTATTGTTCTGAATCGAGTTAACATTTTTTAAACCATAAATAATATTAAATGGTTTTTTAATAATAAAAAAATAGATATTAAGATAAAATAGTATCTGTTCTAAAAAAAAAGCAGTACTAAAAGTACGCAACATGATACTATTTTTTTCAACTCTGAAATGGTAATTCTATCCGTCAATGTTGTAAGTGTTGCTCACTTTTAAAACCATAAAAATTAGTACATTCGCCAGTTCATTCGCCAAATTGCGTTCGCTTCGCCAAAGCGTTCGCTTCGCCAAGTACATTCGCTTCGCTAATCATAATAGGCCCCATAAATTGAAAATCAGAAAAAGCCTAATAAACAAAAGCACAAAAGAAAAAAAAATTAAAAATCAAAAGAAAAACTGAAAAACAATAGATAAAGATACGTTCGCCGATTCGTAACATGAACTGTTGATTCGCTTGATTTTGACACTTGAAGCGAATTAAAATCGGTTGAGTGTTGCATGTTTTTTTACGTTCGCTTAACTTTTCCCGTTTTTTGGCGAATGAAGTCTGGCGAATGTAACCGTAATAGCTTTTTGGACGTTCGCTTCGCCAAAACCATTCGCTTCGCTAATCATAATAGGGCCCATAATCTCGAACAAAGACTATCCCGAAATTCAAAAAATTCAATACATTTTTTCCAATTTGGTACTATTATTTCATTAATTCAGTACTAATTATAAAAACATACAGATGAAACGATCAGTGTTTCTGTTGTTGTCATCAGTGTTGCCAGAACTTTTTTGAAGAAAAAGCTTAACAAACAAATCAAGTTTAAAAAAGCTAAAAAGAAGCTAAATATTTTTATTATTTTTTCTAGGTATTTTATTAAAAATAATATTAGAAAAGCCAATATAATATTTCAGTATAAACAAATTTTATAATTTATATATTTTCACTAAAATTCCAATTATCCAATAAAAGGTCACTAATAAAGTTTATAAAAATATACAATAAATTTCAAAATTGGTTGAGAATTTAAAATTTCTTTTAATTTTCAATATTTCAATAAAAATTTCAAAGTTTCCATAAAAAAAACTTCAAATATGTCAGTAAATAGCAGGGTTCGTAGAATATTTGAAATACACTCAGTCTCCAAAGAATATTCTCTCTGGGAATTGTACATTTAATTCATTCGCGAATTTTTGAATTTGTTTAAAATTCTTTGAATTTCATTCTCTCGCGAATTTATGAAATGATAAATTCATGTGCTTGATTAAAAAAGAATATTCTGAATAATTCTTTAATATTCCTATTTCATACATTTTATTGCATCTTTGATTTCATTGGGATTTAGCAGAAACAACATGCATAATGGACATTTTTTTTGGACAAATTGATTCCATTGGGATTTGGCCACCGCTTGCGTCATTGGACATTTTTTTGGACAAATCTTTTCCATTGGGATTTGGCCAGAACTTGAATATAAATGGTCAGATCACAGGTCACAATGGACCGATCTGCCAAATTTCGCACATACAGCGTAGGTATATAAGTAATCTAAATTATTAGTTTTATTTATCTAACTCTTCAATTGTTTAAGTAGTAGGGATTTCAACAGACAGACGGACAGACAGACGGAAAAATTTAATTGTTCACTAATAATTTAATTTTTTATTAAAAACTGAAATTTTCACCGAAAATTTTATTTTTCACTAAAATTACAATTGTCAATAAAAATCCAATTTTGCATTGAAAATCCTTATAATTCAATTTTTTTTACAACAAATTCAACTTTTCAATAAAATTTAAATTTTCTTAACAAATAGCTGTACGACGGCCAACAAGTATTTTTGTCAATTACTGTTGTTGTGTTTTGAACCAGTGCAAAATACATATTGCATTTGGTAGACATAGAGTCCGAAAAATTAGTTTTTGCATTAACAAATTTTAATTTTAACTGAAAATTTAATTTTTCACTAAAAATTTAATTTTTCAAATTTTTTGTGTTGTAATTTCATTTTTTTTTTATTGTTAAAATTCAAAAATTATATTTTTACAAAAAAAAAATATTTTTTTTGCTGAAACTTATCTTTTTAACTAAAAAATATACACTTAATTAATAATGTAATTTTTCAATCCAAATTTAAGCTAAAAAAAAGTGGCTTTATAAATTCTAATTATTAAGTAGAAATTTGATTTTTATTGAAAATTTAAATTTTTAATGGAAAATTAAATTGTTAGTTAAAAATTGAATTTTTAGTAAAAATAGCATTTTTACTGAAATGTAATTGAAAAATTAGATTTTTATTAAAAAATTGAATTTTAATGGAAAAATTGAATTTAAAGTGCAAAATTGGATTTACAGTGACAATTATAATTTTAGTGAAAAATATAATTTTCGGTGAAAATTTCAATTTTTAATAAAAAAAATTAAATTATTAGTGAACAATTAATTTTTTCCGTCTGTCTGTCTGTTGAAATCCCCACTACTTAAAAAATTGAAGAGTTAGATAAATGAAACTCATAATTTAAATTAATTATATACCTACGCTGATTGGGCAGATCGGTCCATTGTGACCTGTGATCTGACCATTTATATTCAAGTACCTCATATTAAATTTACATCTACAGATCAATTTTACTGTATTCGTGCTTAGATAAACTTTTTTGTCAAATATATATTGAAGTCATGCTCAAATACACGAAAATAATGTTTTCCGCCGACATGTGGTTCCCAAAAAAATATCGAAATTCGGTACACCTACCCATTTGTAAATATGGGTATCAAATGAATGGAAATTCTTCAGCGATTGAAATGTTGTAATTATTTTCAGGATTCGTATACCCCGGTGACAAATGTACCACTTGGAATGTTAACCAAACATATGTGTAGGGTATTTATAGTCGGCTTAGACCGACTATAATTTTGATAATTCTAACTATCATAATAACACCAAATTTAAAATTTCCCATGTAATCTATTTATTTTTAAAACAGTAAATAATAATAAAAAAAAAACAATAAAATATGATATTTCACTAAAAATTAAATTGTTCACTAATAATTTAATTTTTTTTATTAAAAACTAGAATTTTCGGTGAAAATTTCAATTTTTAATAAAAAAAATTAAATTATTAGTGAACAATTTAATTTTTAGTGAAATATCATATTTTATTGGTTTTTTAAAAATAATAATAACAAAACCAATAAAATATGATATTTCACTAAAAATTAAGTTGTTCACTAATAATTTAATTTTTTTATTAAAAACTAGAATTTTCGGTGAAAATTTAAATTTTTAATAAAAAAAAAAAAAATTATTAGTGAACAATTTAATTTTTAATGAAATAACATATTTTATTGGTTTTTTTATTATTATTTACTGTTACATTGTGTTTAATGCATTTATTATCTAAACATACAAATTTAACTTTTAAATAAATACAACATTAAAATAATATAAATTTATTGCTACTAAGCCACACTGAATACGCACGCGTCGCCCTGCAGCGTCGACTCGATCATGTTATTGCTTGGCAAGCACACATGACAACAACAGAAACTGATAGTTTCATGTATGTTGTTACGCAGCCGCGTTGAACAATTCGCCAACCTAGGGTTTAAAAAATCTGAAATGTTGCAATAGCAGTAGCAACTGCTCTGACTGCGACTATTTCAAACACAACAGCAGTAGCCAGTAGCACATTTCTGAAAACTAAGACTATGAGAGTCACCAGTAGTCCCAGCAAGAACACTACTGGTCATATGAGCAGTAATATTACAAGTATCAAAACTGAAAGTTTAAGTAAAAGTTTCTATAACATTGTTAAGAGCGTCGGGATAAAATTGACCGAAACTTTTGTGTGCGTGTGAATTTTTATCTCTTTCGCACTCATCTAAAATGAGATACAATTGAATATATGTTTATCACTGTTCTTTTGGTAATAAGTGACGATTAAATTACTTGTAAATTTACGAAATATTTTACGTAACATAAACTGTTTTAATTTTGAGGTTAGGGACGGTTAAATTAATAGTAAACTAACCAAAATTAGACCAAATAAAACCAAAAAACTCAGAATTCTATAGTTTTCATTTTTATTGCGTTGAATATAATGCGCATTACATTCAACATGTTTTCATTACAAAATTGTCTATTAAAACGACTTTTGTTTGCTTCCTTCCATGTATTTGTTTAATGCAGATGACCCTTCCACTTTAATGATATCTATAATATGAATAGATAAATAAGCAATATATACAAATACTCTTTTCAATATACTTTCTTTTAGTGTTTATCAATTGTTTATAATTTAAGTAACATCTTTTTTCAACTTCTGCTGTAGCGGATACTGTTGCAAACGTAATAAATTAGCTACAAATAAAAAATGGTGGCAAACCGACGCGCAAAACATATTAGGTTTCATTACTAGTAAAATTACGGGTCATATATCTATCATTGATCCTGCAGGGATGTATTTCAAATTATTTATGTATGAGTGAGAAAATATAATATTGTCTTTGTGTTGGAGTTTCGGAAAGGCATGTCTTGCTGGGGTAATTCAAATTTAAAAAATGACTACTGATGCTGCTGGTGGTATTTAATTTTCACATTGTTACGACGGTTTTTGTGTATGGCTGTGGCAGACACCGATAGCCGATAGTCGTTGTTCGGTTTATGTTCCAGTTTATATCATCAAAAATAATGAAGATATTTTCTCATGTAAGCACATTTTATATAGATATCAATGTAAGCTTTTCACAAACAAACGAATTTTTAAAATCGGACACCTTTTGGATATTTTACAATTTTTGAAAAATTTGTCATGAAAAAAATCTCAACTTTACTGATTTTTATCTCCATAACCATGAAAGATACAAACTCCAATTTTAAAACTTAAGTTCTCTCAAGTTCAAGTTAAGTTCGCACTGTACAACACTTTTTAAATTTTTAAAATCGGTTGAGTGGTTCCGAAAATACTGAATTTCACCCGATTTAAGAGCGTATGGGCACACTGTGTGTCGTAGTTCATTTTCAGAAAAGACAGCAATGGTTCGTGAATTGTTCAACGCGGCTGCGTAAGACATAAGCAACAACACGCATGAACACATGAAACTATCAGTTTCTGTGGTTGTCATGTGTGCTTGCCATGCAATAACGTGATCGAGTCGACGCTGCAGGGCGACGCGTGCGTATTCAGTGTTGCTTAGTGGCAATAAATTTATATTATTTAAATGTTGTATTTATTTAAAAGTTAAATTTGTATGTTTAGATAATAAATGCATTAAACACAATGAAACAGTAAATAATAATAAAACGAGTTAGGTCACATGGGTAAGTTCGGTCACATGAGACGGATCGGTCGGGCCCGACTATGGAGTGTAGAGTAACCTATGGTGGGGATATTAATGTGGGATATTTAATTGCATACCTTAATTTTAAAGTTTTTAATTATGCTGAACCTCCCCACCCTCAATATTACTCAAAAATCAGAAATGTATGTCTTGTATCTCCATAAATTAAAAAAATTATATAAAAGCATAAACAACAAAAAAAAAATTGAAAAATATAATTGGGCGGACCACGCCTATATTTAAAATTTTGAAAGGCTAATATTTCATTTGATTTTAATAATTTACGGATCAAATTTCCACTATGAAAACCCGGGAAATAATGAAAAAAAAGTGGGCGGATCACGCCCATTTTTGGACCAGGTAAATTATAACAATACCTTTTAAATTTTATAACTATACCTTGAATACTTTTCGAGTTATTAGTTCCGAAAGAGTCCGTTAACCGATTTGGCTCATTTTCAAACTTAATTCCTACTTTGGCTAAAATATATTGAGTCGAAATTTCATCGCATTTTGATCAGTATTTCTCAAGTTATTCTGTATTCGGACAGCAAGACAGCCAGACGGACAGACGGACATGGCTAAATGGACTCGGGTAGTGATGCTGATCAAGAAAATATATACTTTTCCATACCGGACACGCCTCCTAAGGGGCGTTACAATATATGCACAAAGTTAATATACCCTGTACCTCATAGGTGTAGGGTATAAAAACCAATAAAATATGATATTTCACTAAAAATCAAATTGTTCACTAATAATTTAATTTTTTTTATTAAAAATTGAAAATTTCACCGAAAATTCTAGTTTTTAATAAAAAATTTAAATTATTAGTGAACAATTTAATTTTTAGTGAAATATCATATTTTATTGTTTTTTTTTATTATTATTTACTGTTTTAAAAATAAATATAATCCATGGGAAATTTTAAATTTGGTGTTATTATGATAGTTAAAATTATCAAAATTATAGTCGGTCTAAGCCGACTATAAATACCCTACACATATGTGTGGTTAACATTCAACGTGGTATATTGGTCACCAGGGTATGCGAATCCTGAAAATAATTACAAAATTTCAATCGCTGAAGAATGTCCATTCATTTGATACCCGTATTTACAAATGGGTAGGTGTACCGAATTTCGATATATTTTTGGGAACCACATGTCGGCGGAAAACATTATTTTCGTGTATTTGAGCATGACTTCAATATATATTTGACAAAAAAGTTTATCTAAGCACGTATACAGTAAAATTGATCTGTAGATTTAAATTTAATATGAGGTACTTGAATATAAATGGTCAGATCACAGGTCACAATGGACCGATCTTCCCAATTTCTTCACATACAGCGTAGGTGTATAAGTAATCTAATTTATGAGTTTTTTCTTCAATTTTTTAAGTAGTAGTTATTTCAACAGACCGACAGGCAGACGGAAAATTTTAATTGTTCACCAATAATTTAATTTTTTATTAAGAATTGAAATTTTCACCGAAAATTATTTTTTTCACTAAAATTATAATTGTCACTGTAAATCCAATTTTGCACTTTAAATTCAAATTTTTAATTAAAATTCAATTTGTAATAAAAATTTTTCAATTACATTTCAGTATAAATGCTATTTTTACTAAAAAAAAATATAAATTTTGAATTTTAACAATAAAAAAAATGAATTTACAACAAAAAAGGAGTTGAAAATTTGAATTTTCAGTGAAAAATTAAATTTTCAGTTAAAATTAAAATTTGTTAATGCAAAAACTAATTTGTCGGACTCTAGGTCTACCAAATGCAATATGTATTTTGCACTGGTTCAAAAAACAACAACAGTAATCGACAAAAATACCAAAAACTTGTTGGCCGACCGTACAGCTATTTGTTAAGAAAATTTGCTAAGAAAATTAGAATTTTATTGAAATGTTAAATTTGTAGAAATAAAAATTGAATTATAAGAATTTTCAATGCAAAATTGGATTTTTTTTTGACAATTGTAATTTTAGTGAAAAATATAATTTTTGGTGAAAGTTTCAATTTTAATAAAAAAAATAAATTATTAGTGAACAATTAAATTTTTAGTGAAATATCATATCATGTTTCATAGTTTTTAATGCATTTATTATCTAAACATACATATTTAACTTTTAAATAAATATAACATTCAAATAATATATAATTATTGCCGCTAAGCAACACTGAATACGCAAGCGGCGCGCTGCATCGTCGACTCGATCATGTTATTACATGGCAAGCATACATGACAACCAGTGTTGCCAGTTTAGCCTTTTTAAAGCTAGATTTAGCCTTTTCTTTGTGTTTAGCTTTAAATTTTGGGGCTAACTTATTTAGTCTTTTTTAAATTAGCAAAATCTTCACAAAATTTAGTAAATAATGGAAATTTCCATAAAACAAGTGCGTCTTCATTTCAAATATTGTTTAAAATACAACCGTGATTTTGTATAAAATTTAGTTTTTCTTTGAGTATCCTAAAATTAAGAACAACCTGATGGTATCAGTATTGATTTTCGATGATCGTGGTAGCATTTTAAATATATTGAAAAAATGTCAGCCATAAAGTTTGAATTAGATCGTTGCGGTGACAACAACGCCTTTTATAAGACCAATGCGGACCATGCTGAATTACTACATTTTTGTAAAGTGCATTATAGAACGAGAAATCCTTTCTAAATGAGTTTAGCAATGATGATCTAAAAATGTTGGATTTTCAATCCATTAAATTTTCCAGAAATACATATTTAGAAATACTTATTCAATTAAAAAACATTTTTGTTTTTTTTTTAATTTCCAAAAAATATAGAAATATCTTAAAAATTAGTATTTGAACGCAATTCACGGTTTTAAAAAGTATAAAAGCAGATTTGAAGCAGGTAAAACTAATCATTATTCGAATTGTACATTATTTAAATTGTACATGAATTTAGGTGTTTTTTTTTTTTAAATATATTGAAAATTTGAAAGATTAAAAATTAATAGTACTGACTAATTGTACTGACGTTTAGGTGTAATTTTGAAAAATAATTGACTATTTGGCAGAGTTCGTAAAAATACATTCGCGAATGAAAAAAAAATACATTCTTTTCATTCTTATTCATTCGGAGAATGTATTTTAAAATCATAAATTCTTTACGAAAAATGGTCTCGAGCCAAAACCCACTTGAGTCATTGGAACTTTGACGCAAGTGGGTTCTGGCCAAATCCCAATGAAACAGATTTGTCAAAAAAAATGTCCAATGACGCAAGCGGGTTCTGGCCAAATCCCAATGGAATCAATTTGTCAAAAAAAAAATGTCCAATGACGCAAGCGGATTCTGGCCAAATCCCAATGGAACCGATTTGTCCAAAAAAAATGGCCAATGACGCAAACGGGTTCTCCCCTAATCCCAATGGAACCGATTTGTCCAAAAAAATGTCGATTGTGCAAGTTGTTTCTGCTTAATCCCAATGAAACCAAAGATGCAATAAAATGTATGAAATAGGAATATTTAAGAATTATTCAGAATATTCTTTTTTAATCAAGCACATTTATATACATGAATTTATCATTTCATAAATTCGCGAGAGAATGAAATTCAAAGAATTTTAAACAAATTCAAAAATTCGCGAATAAATTAAATGAAAAATTAACAGAGAGAATATTCTTTAGAGATTGAATGTATTTCAAATATTCAACGAACCCTGCTATTTACGGACATATTTTAATTTTTTTTTATGGAAACTTTGAAATTTTTATTGAAATATTGAAAATTAAAAGAAATTTTAAATTCTCAACCAATTTTGACATTATATTTTCATAAACTTTATTTAGTGATCTTTTATTGGATAATTGGAATTTTAGTGAAAATATATAAATTATAAAATTTTTTATACTGATATATTATATTGGTTTTTCTAATATTATTTTTAATAAAATACCTAGAAAAAATAATAAAAAATATTTAGCTTCTTTTTAGCTTTTTTAAACTTGGTTTAAGCCTTTTCTAGATTTTTATACCCTACACTAAGAGTGAAGGGGTATATTCAGTTTGGTACGCCGTTTGTAACACCCAGAAGGAAGCATCTCCGGTATGGAAAAGTATATATATTCTTGATCAGCATGACCTCCTGAGTCGATTTAGCGATGTCCGTCTGTCTGTCCGTCTGTCCGTCTGTCTGTCTGTTGAAATCCCTACTACTTTTAAAATTGAAGAGCTAGATAAATGAAACTTATAACTTAGATTACTAATATACCTACGCTGTATGTGGCGAGATCGGTCCATTGTGACCTATGATCCGACCACTTATGTTCAAATACCTCATATAAAATGTACATATAAAGATAAATTTTTATGTATACGTGCTTAGGTAAACTTTTTTGGTCAAATATATATTGATATCATGCTCAAATACATGATAATAATGTTTTCCGGCGAAAAGACTTGTGGTTCACAAAAAAAAATCGAAATTCGGTACACCTACCCATTTGTAAATATGGGTATCAAATGAATGGAAATTCTTCAGCGATTGAATGTTTGTAGTTATTTTCAGGATTCGTATACCCTGGTGACCTATATATCACTTTGAATGGTAACCACACATATGTGTAGGGTATTTATAGTCGGCTTAGACCGACTATAATTTTGATAATCCTAACTATCATAATTACACCTACTTTAAAATTTCCCATGTGATCTAACCTTCCCAACTGGTTTTTTGTTTAGCTTTTTCTTCAAAAAAAGTTCTGGCAACACTGATGACAACAACAGAAACACTGATGGTCTTACGCAGCCGCGTTGAACAATTCACGAACCATTTCTGTCGTTTCTGAATATAAACTACGACAGTAATTCGAACCATAACCGACTACTCGGCTAATAGTTGTTTGCACAAACCCGAACAACGACTGTCGGCTATTTTGCAACAACCGAACAAGGACTATCGGTAAATGTGTTTGACTGCCACAGCCACACACAAAAACCGAACATCAACTGTCGTCGTAACAATGTGAAAATGAAATAGCATCAGCAGCAGTGGTCGTTTTTTAAATTTGAAATACTACTGGTGACTGTCATAGTTTTAGTTTTCAGAAATGTGGTATGACTGCTGCTGCTATTTTGATTGAAATAGTCGCAGTCAGAGCATTTGCTACTGCTATTCCAACATTTCAGTTTTTTTAAACCCTGGAATTTTATGTCAATTTTCATAACCATTATTACCTTGATAACCAACACTTATAGTTCATTTTTATTTAGTTTTTCAAAGAGAAATGTCACTTGCCGCTTCAGTATATACAAAAATGTAAAAAAAAACAAGTGATTAAGAACTTTTTAAGTAGCCCTTAAAAACTGTTTTTAGAAAAAAAAAATTGCCTTTATTTTCATTTCACAGTGAAGGCTACGCAATATAAATACCTATATTTTTTTGTTTTGTTTGATTAAAAATATAATTTTCACAAAATAAGAAAAGCTTACTTCGCATTAAATGTCAAAAAATGTTCTATGTTGAAAATATACAATAAATGTTATTCTCATTTAGATTTCAAACGTTGTGCGACCAATTTTATTGTTGCTTTAGTATTATGATGATGAGCTTTATTATTATTAAGGCATATTTTTACAATTTTTCACAATTCATCTTCGTTACGAAAAATGGTTCCAAATCTGCCATTAATTGAAATAAAATGTTCAATACATATTACAACTACAGCCGCGTCCATAATAATAATAATAGTTTGGCACTACAGTTCTATAAGAACTTAGGCCGAGCTCTCTCACTATTTTGAGCTGTGCGTGTTATATTTGTACTCAAAGCGGTGGGACCTACAGTTTATTGCCGAATCCGAACGGCGGGTGAGAGCTTTTCATATGCAATGTTTTACTCTCGTAGGTTTGCCATTTACTGCCGAGAGGTAGCGCGGTATAGAAAAATGTTTCTATTAATAGATGTTGTTAGCCCCAGTCCAGGCTTGAACCGGGGACCTTTCGGCTCGCAGTCCAACGCACTAACCACTGAGCTACCGGGACTGAACAGCCGCGTCCATACAATATCATAAATTTAATGTTGATAAGGAGTAGCTGTAGGGTGTCGCATTTTTTATTTTATTTATGTCAAATTTTCAAAAATTTAAGTTCAGTCGGTCAGAAGCATTCATTGACGACGGATGTTTATTTGATTTTTTTAACCCATTAAAGCCTGCCGAATCAGATACACACCAGGATATTACGCAGTGCAATTTTCCCCATTATATTTTCCTATAATGCGTAGAACAGATGCTAAGAATTTGGACCGATTTTGCATCTTGCATTATATTCATTATATTATTATATCAGTATGAAATTGTATATCTCTGCGTGCAATTCCCTCCATTTTAATCAAATATTTCATAAACAAATTTTAAAAAATATTACGAAACTTTTCAGTAAGATAAAGTTTAATAAATTTTTTTGGAATTTTGTGATAAATTGTGATAAATTACTCTCTCGACACACTTTTTTGGTAACACTTTTTGATTTTTTGCAAAAACTAATATCTGGACGTAGATTTTATTTGCCAATTATCCGTAGGCAAGGTTCATATTTTATTTTGTGATAAAGTTTCCATCTGCAACATGGCAAAATCGTTCGATAACTTGCGATATAAAGTACCAAAAACGGACTTTTTTGCAACTTTGACTCGATTTTGTGCAAAATCTCGACGTATAGGGAAAATTCTGAGTACGCAGCAAGAATTAGGAGACCGAAATCAATCATTTGGTTTTCGGCGCTTGGTTTCGATCGGTTTTTTTTAAATAACGAAGCACGTACAAAGCAAGTGCCGAGAATAGTAAAATTCCTCTCTCGTGGCGCCGTGATCAGTGTTGTCACTCTACCACAATTGTGGTAGAAATACCAGTTTTTACGGAACTTTTATTTCAACCATTTCTACTACGGAGGGTTCAAAATCTCATTTTTTTGAGTTATGTAAAATTTGTAATGCTGTTCCTAAAAACTATCAAACTCAAATTAGAATATTGAAAGAAATAACCGTAAGTTTAAAAATGAATTTTAGACAAACATTAAAGCTCCAATCTTTCAGTCTGATTTCATGATCGTGAATTTCCATTAAAAAAGCAAAATGCGTCTTTCAAATAAGATCGTTTAAAAAATGCTCTATTTAGAATGAATGTGCCTATAAAGTGAGTCTTTGATATAAAATAAGTCATATATTTGCAATAATTTTTTTTTTTTTTTTTTGCTTTTTCACATTGAATTTTCAACCTAATTCCCTAAGCTTGAGTCTAACTGGAATCTATGTATTTATTGTGTTGTTAAAGAAAAATTTATAATTGGTTTAATTTGTTTTAAAATTATAATATCGGCCATTTTTTATTAATTAAATTAGTCAAATATATATAAAGAATATATACAAATTATATATATTACGTATTTACTAAAATATAAAAAGCTACCATTATTTTGTAAAATCTACCACTATTTTTTTGCCCAATCTACCAATTATTATAATTTTAAGTGACAACACTGGCCATGATGTGTTGTAAAAAAATATGATGCACGAGTGCCGAGACTGCGTAAATAAATTTATGTAACACACTCTAAGAAATCCGATTTAGGATTAGTGATTTTGCTACATTTATTACTGTCAATTTACTCATTTTTTTCAATTAAAAACACTAATACGTCCGTAAAAATAAACATCTGACGTGTTTTTCATGAAAAATATGTTATTTTACACAAATGAACTATTTTTAACTGCATCGCACTTTTAAAATGGTAAATTTTACAGATTCTGCAATGTTTTGTATATAAACACATTGAAGTGTGTAAAAATTACGTCTAGCACTCACAAGTCTAGCACTAACAAGATCATTAGCTTACGCGAACGCTCTTGTATGCACCATTTTAGAAGACTCTACAGAAAAGAAAACTTGCAAATTTTAAATAAAATAAATATGCAAGGGGCGGGTTGTTTGTGAATGTGAATTTAATTTGTGTGCAATTAAAATGACATCTCCCAAAATGTACATTCATGTTTGCGGACATTCGTTAAACAGTTATGTACTTTTTCATTTTATGTACAGTATTTTTTTCACATTTGCTGAAACCGCTCCGTTGAGATGATATAAAGTCTTGTAATAATATTTAACCTTAAAAAACTACCCGTTCTGTTGTGCTTTTTTTAACACACATTATGTGAATAAATACAGGGTTTTGTGTGTATTTATTACACTCATAAAATTGTATTTTGAATTGATGTGTACTTGTTTTACATACTTTTATGTGTAAATTTTAATTTTACACATTCGTTGGAATTTACTACATTAATAAGAGGAAACCGGTTTCCTACATTTATTTTAGAGTGCATTGAAAGAAGATAGGTGACTTGTGAGTGCGCTCTCACACGTGCATTTCCGATTTCTGGTTTCTTCAGCAATGTTGTTTATCATGAAAAGGCACTTTTTTTACTTTGACACCATCGTCCCAACTCTTTTCTATAATCCTCGTTTTTTCGATTTTTAACCAAAGTAAATACAAATTTGTACAAACCACGTGAACGCTTGAGAAAAACTATTGTACTCTCTACGGAAAATATGTTCCCCATAAAAATAAGGTGGGGTCCTCAAATGACAAAATTGCCTCAGATCCACCCACTAAACAGAATAATAAAGAAACAATATATTTTGTTTATTACGTTACATGACCATCAGTGTGTAACTTATTTTTTAAAACCCATGTCTCACCCAATAGCATTGTTTATTAGTACTAAAAAATAAGGTGTGTACATTTTTTTTTGAATTTGAACAGCAAGGACATTTACCTGGGGATGCATTTGTACTACACTCTAAAAACTGAATAATACACATTTTTAAGTAGTACTTTTAACTACTTAAAAATGTGTATTATTGAAATACAGCGAACATTATTTAAAAAATGCTAAGTAATTATTTAAATAATAAATAAAAGCAAAAAAAAAGTAGATTTAAAAATTAATACATTGATATTTCGTGAGCAAAATTATACTTAGAAAGTTCGGAAAAGCTAAAATTAAAATTAAATAAGAAATTAAATATTTGATATTTCATTTTAGAACACATTTCTGTGGGCCCAATGCATAACAGCATAACTCGACTTATGTCGTTATGTCGTGTGTACCGCCATCGTATTTAAGAAATTAAAAAATATTTTTGTAATTATTTTTTATGGTTTTGGTATTTGCATTTTTGATATTGTATTTTCTTTTATGCTGTTGTTAATGATTTAGGTTTGTATGTTTGCAATAATTTTTGGCATTTCTTTTGAATTTGATAATGTTTTCGCTTTTGATTTGTGCTTTTTCTTTTGACATAATTTGGATTTTATTATGATGTTGTTTAAAAAATGTATATTGCATGGGAGAAGACTGCTGTCCTTTTATAGCCTATGTTACCTCTGAATACAATAGTATCCTTACGTATACATTTAAGTCAAATCGATTCGGCAGATTAGACGTGACGCTCGAACCAATAGTCAGAAAGACAAAGGTAATTTCAGTTATATACGAAATAAAATAAAATGGCACAGCAGTTCTGAAGAATGTAGGCCGATCTCTTTCCAACCATTTATGCTGAACATGTTTAATTTGTACTCAAATGGTAGGACCTACAGTTGAAAGCAGTATTGGTCAAAAATATCACAGTCCTGAACTCAAGTTCAGGACTGTGATATTTTACTTGGAAATTACTTGGAAATTATTAAAATTATACTTCTGACAAACATCTTTAAAATATGAAACAAATACCACAATTAAATGTGACTAAAATCGGAGTAATTGCAAATGCGTTTACTTGTATTAAATATTATGCAAATCTTAAAACATTTGAAGAATACTTGGAAAAGGTACTCCATTATAATTCGCTAAGTAAATTTTATTTAATTAAAATAAAAGCAATTTTATGGTTGTACTTCGTCTTTGTATAGCCTTTCCCGCCAAAATTGTACAATGGCGTGAGTTTTTGTCGCTTGAATAGTGTAGGCACATTTAAAGCTATTAAGTGCGAATAATGCAAAAAGTTTTTAAATCGCCTAAACTAGTAGTTTTTCTAAAAATATACCTCGAGTCTTTTCATATACTTATTTGCAGTGAGTATATTGTAGTTCGATTGGTTAGTACGTTGGACTACGAGCGAAAAGTCCCGGGTTCGATATCCGCAACCCCCCATGAATAAACTTTTTACCACGCCGTTCGGATTCGGCGTTAAACAGTAGGTTCCATCACTATGAGTACGGAGTAAAGTCTTCAAGACAAGCGCCAAACTATTATATATTGTAAATAAAACAATTTTCTTTAGACGTACATCTTGTCTTTTTTAAAATATAACAAGAGTTTTGTTGATGGAAAATACTTCTGGTATATTTACAAAGCATAAATTCAAAATTAAAGTCGGTGTTTCATATTTTTGATGTTTTTTAAATCTCTTAATAGAACTAATCACGACTTGGAAATTATAGAATAGAAACTGAAAATTAGATTGCCTTAAAAATAATACATCTTAATAAAAATAAGTTATAAATCCATATTTTTATGATAAACCAAAATGATGAATCGTAAATATTCCAAATAAGCTTTGTAAAAATATATGTGAATTGACAGTAATAAAGTTGTATAGTTTCTTATCGAATTGTAAATTTAAAGTATTCAAAGCTTATTATATAATAGTTATCCAAAAATTTTAATAAAATGTAGTAAATAATATGGTTTTCTTTTTGTAAAGAATATACAGTAATTTTAATTTTTTAGTTTTATAATATTAGCCTTGTTATAGAAACATGATTACATAAATCGAACCAATATTTAATATGGTAAAACAACATAAATTTAGAATATTCGAAATTTTCTATTCGGCATAACAACATTAGTCGACATATGTTGCTCATTTTATTTTTTTGCTTTGTGTAATAACAACATAACAAGACTTATGCACATTAAATATCAATATTTCAATTTGGAATAACAACATTTAATACTAATTTCGCTATAAGTATTAGAATAATAAACAATTTATAAAACTAGTATTTTTTACAAAATATACTACTAATATGTGAGATATTTGCGCTGATAAACCTTAAAAATCTTAATACAATTTTATGCTATAATTAGTTAAACCTTTAAAATGCTCTCCTGAAAAGTAGTAAAAAATGACTTATGTTGTTATTGCTTGAGACCACAGATTTTATATTTAAGCTTACACCAAAAAAAAGAATAATTTTCCACATTTGTAATTGCAATTTTACACATATATTGTTGATTATTAAAGTTTAAATTTAAACATTAGATATTCAATTTTAAAAGCGTGTTTGTAAATGCGACTCTAAAGCGAGGAAACAAGTTGCCTTGCTTTATGATCGTAGAATTAAACTAATTTTCTTTTGTATGTATATATGTGTTTATTTCTGTATAAAACAATCGATAACATAGAAAATTATCAAAAATGTACAACAGCGAAGGGCAAATGCGCCATTAACAAAATGCCTAAGGGTTTGTGCGTTTGAAATGCTTTACACTTAAAACAATGTTGATCGAAAGCTTTTGTAAAAGCTTTTTTTATCTTTTATGTGGCAATATTGAAATACCGTCAACTGGGGTGACTTTGACCCGAAAAACTGTATATGTTGATTTTGTAATGCTTATAATTCGCTATTTTGTAATGGAATTAATATTTCATTATTTTATAAAATATTGTAAGTATGTTCTCTTGCAGCATAAGAAATCAAAATTTCATTATGTAATTACATTATGTATAAAAAATAAAAAAAATGGTCACCTCATCCGCGAGGTGACTTTGAACCTCGCGGATGAGGTGACTTTGGCTCAAACATGTTAATCACCAATTGTATCTATGTTTTAATGGAACCATAAGATTACCATAAATGTTTTACTGAAAATCCAGATCACTTGAAACCCATTTATTTCGCATAATGGTAATAAGGATTAATATGAAAAAGGTAAACAACATTTTGTATTTTTCAATAGAACAAGCTTATTTAATGGGTCATAACTTATAAAGATACACAAAATAATGAAATCAACTAAAATAGTCAACTGATATGTAATATAAATTACAAAAAATAAATTATGACTATTTTATAATAAACACACCTCTTTTAGTAAATTATCTATTTTTTAAAATATAATATAATATTTCTAGATAAATAATGACCACTTCCAGTTTGAACCCGCCTTAGTCTTGCAATTAACTCAACTCCATTATTATCAATTTATATTATTGTGTCAATATCTGAAAACACCAACTAATATTCAAACACGTTTATTTTAAAAATGGGAAAATATAGTATATATTTTAAAAGAATGAAACAAACAAACCCATAATTTCACGTGAATTAATTTTACATTGGGTATAAACGTTCGAATTATTTGATGTGGGTTTTAACCGGGTGAAAGTCACACCCATGTATAGTTTGGGGCGACTTTAACTCGGGCAAAAGTCATCCCAAAAATATCAATTTTAAGAACGATAAATAAAATAAATAATCAAAATAGTAATGGACTAAAATGACAATACATATATGGTTTATTAGAAAGAAAATATATTAATTTCTAACATAAACAATGTAATGTGTTGTTATCATACGTATATTTCACATACAACAATAACTTTGTTCGTAAATAAAATTAATGCTATTTAGCTAAATTTACAAAGATGTTAATATGTTGGAATATGAGTGTTTAAAGTTAAGGAAATAGCATTACGCAAATATAAAATGCATCAAAGAAAATTATTGCAAAAGAATTGAATATGTAAGTCACTTGGATGCTGAGAAAATTTGATTGCAAACATTAGTTTTTGGTTGGCCAAAGTCACCTCCGGAAGTCTAAAGTCACCGTTGACAGTACTTATTTTGTGTGCATTTTGTTGTGTTTTGTTTGTTATACCACATATATATGCATTATCCCAATTGAAATTTTCAATTTTCTTTAATTGGCGCGCATTCATCTTTTCTCAAAAAGATTGTTTTAATATTGAAAGCAATTCTTTCCATTCTTTTGGATTGTTTGTTTTGCATTGTGAATGAAGCGCATTATAATGCTTTTCAACACAAAATTTTGTACATACAACTACCGTACGACCACAAACTAAGCATTCTGAATAAATAAATATTTGTATTCCCACTCCCATTTTATTTAAATTTAACTTAAAATATTATCAAAAATTTATTAAAAAACAACAATACTTTATTAAATATTTATATAGTGTATATTTATATTGTGTTATAGCAAATAATATAGAAGAGATACGCAGTCCTGCTTGCATGACAGTTCCAAAAGAGACTGACGCGCTTTCGTTGTGAAAGCTCTATGTATACGTATACAATACAAAAAAGCTCAAATGCCCTTCGCTGATCTACAAGATTGCATTGTTTTTGAATGTTTTTTTAATATTCTAAATTTCGACACCTACACGCATTGAAAATAACGTTCCTTAAAAACGAAAAATTTTACTAAAGAACTTCGTTTGTGGATTTCTTTTGAGGGGAAATAATATTGTTTGTACCATTTATTTTTTATTAATATACAGCTGTGTGAAAAATAATGGCAGCGCTCTCCTATCTACTATATATTTGCGAATGTAAGTATGTATGTCTGTATGTTCCGAATAGGCGTCAAAACGGCTGAACCGAATTGAATCAAATTTTGACACAACATGTATGTTGGGTCTGGGCAGAGTATAGGCTATATCTCGGTGAGATTGGTGGACTGGGCGTGGCACCTCCCATATAACCCAAAAATTAAAAACACATTATGTCAGCAATTAGCATAGCAAATTTAATGAAATTCTGGTCAGCGTTATATATAACCATTCTAAACGGTCTCGCGGAATGTGGGCGGTATTAGACCACTGGGCGTGGCACCCCCCATAGAAGGTACATTTTCCAGATGGTGTATTTCAACAGATATTATAGTGATCTTATGATATTTCACACCTGGGTATACCAACCATCCCAAATTCTTTAAACTCACCACACCGAAATTCACCAAACTAAAACTCACCAAACTATAACTCACCACTCTAAAATTCACCACACTCAAACTCACCACACTAAAACACACCACACTAAAACTCACCTAAAATTCACCACAACGAAACTTACCACACCAAAACTTCCACACTAAAATTCATCACTCTAAAAACCATCACACTAAAACTCGCCACACTAAAACTTCTACTGGGGAAAACTCTACGGGGGAGAATTCTACGGGAAAGAATTCTACCCGAAGAATTTTACGGGAAAGCGTTCTACAGGGAAGAATTTTACGGGGAAGATATGAATAATAAATATGTTCTTTATATTAATAAAATCACTCCATATCCTTGCATTCACCAAATCTTGGCACGAGTCGTGCACGGGTCCAGCTAGTAAATTATAAATTCGATTTTTTAGAAGTCTTGGATAATAAGAACAATTTTTATAATTTACATATATTTCAAAAAATATGGCACCTTTTGTAAATGAGTCTTGAATTTAGGTGTGAAAAATAATAGCAGCGATACCAAATTTCCCATATAGCAAAATGCTCGCATTGTGCCCGCGCTGTAAGCACACGCCTGATAAAAAATCGCACGCTTGCGCGCACAAAGTAGCAATCGTGTGTCCGCAATTGAGACTCAATACGGTCGCACTAGTGCGAGGCATTTGTGAGTCTAATTTGATCATCAATATAGTCGAACGAGTGCGTACAAAATTTTAAAAATCAGTAGCATGAGACGCATATGCGCCTCATTATAGTCGCACGAGTGCGAGCAAAATGTCTCACTAGTGCGACTAAAACGAAATAACAACCAGTTGGGAAGGTTAGATCACATGGGAAATTTTAAAGTAGGTGTAATTATGATAGATAGGATTATCAAAATTATAGTCGGCTTAGGCCGACTATAAATACCCTACACATATGTGTGGTTACCGTTCAGAGTGATATATAGGTCACCAGGGTATGCGAATCCTGAAAATAACTACAAACATTCAATCGCTGAAGAATTTCCATTCATTTGATACCCATATTTACAAATGGGTAGGTGACCCGAATTTCGATTTTTTTTTTGTGAACCACAAGTCTTTTCGCCGGAAAACTTTATTATCATGTATTTGAGCATGATGTCAATATATATTTGTCCAAAAAAGTTTACCTAAGCACGTATACATAAAAATTAATCTTTATATGTACATTTTATATGAGGTATTTGAACATAAGTGGTCGGATCATAGGTCACAATGGACCGATTTTCGCACATACAGCGTAGGTATATTAGTAATCTAAGTTATAAGTTTCATTTATCTAGCTCTTCAATTTTAAAAGTAGTAGGGATTTCAACAGACAGACAGACGGACAGACAGACGGACAGACGGACAGACAGACGGACAGACGGACATCGCTAAATCGACTCAGGAGGTCATGCTGATCAAGAATATATATACTTTTCCATACCGGAGATGCTTCCTTCTGGGTGTTACAAACGGCGTACCAAACTGAATATACCCTTTCACTCTTAGTGTAGGGTATACAAATATAATAACGAAAGCAAACATGAAAAAAAATCAAAATTTTTTTGACATTTTTATTTTTTATTTTGTTTTTAATATTATTTTTTTAATATCACGCATATACCACGAAATTTTATATATATGCACAACGTGCAGACAACGTGCAGAGTTTCACTAAGGCTATAGCACCAAAACATTGCATCGTGAAGTAGCGACAGCGGTAGCTGCTGATGATTAAAATGTCGATAAAGTTGATGTCAATGATGAGCTCTGTTTGGTGAATTGATGATACTGTTGTTGCTTAATCGTTCGACCTGTGCGATGGGTCGTTCCCGAATTTATAGAATTTTAATGTTTTGGTAAAATCGGTGCACCCTCAGCACTCACCAACATAATATTGTTGTTGTTGGCTTGACCGAAAATGGTGGTGGTGGCGGCGGTTGATTTGCGTATTTTTCCTCTAAATTGAAAAATTTATTAATTGTCTTTACTGTTAGAATTTCACACTCTCTTGCATTTGTTGCACCATCACATCGCTTCCGTGCAGTTCATGTTGCTGCTGCTCCTGCAAATATTGATACCAATGGAGGCAATGACATGGAGGCCCTAAAAATGCAAATATTTATGTTTCATTTAATGTTTCAAAATAATTCCGACCTTGAATGCACGCTCCACCATGACGGTAAAATCAACGACTATGAATTTGTCGCTATGTTACCATATCAGAGTTGCAAATGCGACCCGCGACACCAGTTTTTTAGTGACCAACAGTTGGATGACTATTGTTCCTCCAATATTTTGTGCTCTAGTTAAATGTATTTTAAACAAATTTAGGAGTTAAAAAATAACATTTAACTTACGTGAAGACAACGCCACTCTTCAGACCATTCTTAAACGTTCCTATTTTATTTTCCGCGTCCACCGCCTTCAGAGTGTTGGTCTCCAGTTTGCAGGCAATATCATATCACAAAAATTGTATGTTTACAAACAGTTTTATTGTTCACAAAATCAACGAAAATTTGCTAAAATCTACCTTTAAAATTTTAATATAGTACTCGCTCGAATGCGAGTTTTGTGATTTTGTGCGCTCGCACTATGAGTTCACTACGCAATCACATCGTGCGCCTGATTTTATTCGATTTTTTTTTATTTTAAGTGCTCGCACTTTGAGTTCACTACGCATTCACATCGTGAACCCGCACGGATGCGAGTTTTGTGATATTTGTGTGCTCGCACACAGCTTTCACTACGCACTCATGTCGCACTAATGGCGCCCGCACGTTGTGTGTTCATTTTGCTCGCATATAGCCAGGTGCAGATCCAGAAGTATGATTTGGGGGGGGACAATTGATTTTTTTTGCGCTTTTTTTCCAATTTTTTTCTAAAATGCGCCCCAAAAATTTATTTTGCGCCCTTTTTTATATTTTCTCATCAAATACAGTGAATAATGAATTATACAATTATACTTTTTTAAACGAACTTTTTTTCTTTAAATCAACCGTTTTATTTGCTTAAAAAACAAAAAAAATATAGGGTGCGGTCGGATTTGTGGTACCCTAGAACAATCGATATCCGGTGCACCTACATATTTGGTCATATAGGTACTCAAATGAAAGGTAATAATGCCACATTTGTAATTATATGGTTATTTTTATGATCTTATAACCATAGCGATTAGGATTTGTAATTATGTAAAAAATTAAAATGAAATGCTGATTGTTGAGAAAAATATTTAATTATTTATCAAAATGACGAAGAAAATTTTGAAATGAATAAGTAACGTGAAACGCTTTTTTTAAATTTTCTAGAAGTGGCCCAATATTTTGTTATAAAATATTAATTTTTTTATTTTTTAAAACATAAATACAAAAGCGTATAATAGACTTCTGATTAAATTTCTTTTCGTTTGGGTACCCACACTCTATATATTATTCGTGTATAAAATGAACTCAGTTGTTAAAACTAAAAAGGGTCCTGAGATTACTGTGGTTATCGAATCATGAACATAATAACATTCTAATCGTGAGATCAATATCTTTCATTTCAGTACCTACGTGTTCATATAGGTAGGTGTATAAGGTTTCGATTTATCTGGGGTACCACAAGTCAGATCTGGGACCCAAACAGAGGGGATAGTTTGAAGAAAAAATATTTCAATTCATCCGGTTATCTAAAGTTCAGCCAATTTGTTTGTTTGTTTGGAGATTTTTTGGTAGGAGTAACGACTTTTTTTCCATATATATATATCAAAAATAATAATTAATTTTGGTTTAAATAAATATGTATCTAAAATAATAATTATATTTGAATTTTGAAAGTATTTATGAAAAACAATTATTTTTGACTTTAATAATATTAATCAAACTTTTATTTATATTTCTCAAATATAATTATTAAAAAATATTTTAAAATTTAACAGTCCTATAATAAAAATAAGACCATAAATTAAAATTGTTCATCGAATGTTATCTAATGGTAGCCTTTGTTATACAATGCCATCATTTCTTACAATGACTTTTTACACATAAATTTGAAAAATATAATTATTTTTGGTCTCCGATTTTAGGAAGGTGTACATATCTCAGTATCTCAAAATTCAATTTGTGTATTATATTAATGGTGATCAATACCGACATCTCGTTGGAAAATTACTTCAATGTATTTTTAATGATTATTTTCACTTATTTTAATTTGATTTTTATACCCTACACTAAGAGTGAAAGGGTATATTCAGTTTGGTACGCCGTTTGTAACACCCAGAAGGAAGCATCCCCGGTATGGAAAAGTATATATATTCTTGATCAGCATGACCTCCTGAGTCGATTTAGCGATGTCCGTCTGTCCGTCTGTCTGTCCGTCTGTCCGTCTGTCTGTCTGTCTGTCTGTCTGTCTGTCTGCCTGTCTGTTGAAATCCCTACTACTTTCAAAATTGAAGAGCTAGATAAATGAAACTTATAACTTAGATTACTAATATACGCTATATGTGCGAAAAAATTGGCGAGATCGGTCGGTTGTGACCTATGATCCGACCACTTATGTTCAAATACCTCATGTAAAATGTACATATAAAGATCAATTTTTATGTATACGTGCTTAGGTAAACTTTTTTGGTCAAATATATATTGACATCATGCTCAAATACATGATAATAATGTTTTCCGGCGAAAAGACTTGTGGTTCACAAAAAAAAATCGAAATTCGGTACACCTACCCATTTGTAAATATGGGTATCAAATGAATGGAAATTCTTCAACGATTGAATGTTTGTAGTTATTTTCAGGATTCGTATACCCTGGTGACCTATATATCACTTTGAATGGTAACCACACATATGTGTAGGGTATTTATAGTCGGCTTAGACCGACTATAATTTTGATAATCCTAACTATCATAATTACACCTACTTTAAAATTTCACATGTGATCTAACCTTCCCAACTGTTTTTTTTTAAGTATAACATTCGACAAATTGTACCATTTGTACCAAACTTAAATTTGATATTTAACCTAGATTTTTGTACCATTTATTCAAGAATTAAAAAGTAATAGTTACTTCACCAATTATTAAATTAATTTACAACAGTTTTTTTTAATTTCAAAAATACTAAAAACGTAAAAATCGGATTATAAATCGTCGTTATAGAATTAAAAGTCATCAAATAAATTTTGTTTCAATATCGATTTTTGTTAATTAACTTCTTCAATTATAATTTGAAACAATCATAACCTTTTAGCGCAGTACCGATTGGACATACTTAAAAACTATATTTTGTGAGTATTTGATTTTTATACCCTACAGGGTATATTAACTTTGTGCATATATTGTAACGCCCCTTAGAAGGCGTGTCCGGTATGGAAAAGTATATATATTCTTGATCAGCCTCACCACCCGAGTCCATTTAGCCATGTCCGTCTGTCTTGCTGTCCGTATACATGATAACTTGAGACATACTGTTAGAATGCGATGATATTTCGTTTCAATACTTTTTAGCCAAAAGTTAGTTTTGTCAATGTAAATGAGCCAAATTGGTCAACGGACACGCTCACCTTCCATACAAGTCACTTTTATATAACTCTTTACGAAGCAATAACTCGAAAAGTATTCAAGATATACTTACACGGATAGAAAAGATTTGTTTGAATATGCTTGAATGTAATTATAACGTACTTCGAAATCACCATATAAATATTGGGAGTAATATCTAATTACATTATAACTGAATTGTACTTTTATTTTGTTCAGATTGAAATATTATTATACGATATTTAAACATAAATTGCTTTAATCGCGGATTTACATGAATTTACTATATTAATGTTTCTGTAGAAATATACATTTTTCATCAGATATTAATATATGTATGTTTGATATTACTGCTATTTAACACACCCAACGTCAATAAAAGATTCTTTGAATTATATGTATTTGGTTATTCGTGATTGTTACTGGGTGACAACGAATTTAAAAATAATAGCATTATTTTGATTATATGTATGTTTGGCATTACAATATCACAATTAAACAACAGCGCTGCCTACTTTTAGCACTCAGTAGCACTTTTAATACTTTTCATATAGTTCAAAACTTCTTTTTGGTGGAAGAATTTGTTTAAGTACCGCCAATTACTGATAATACCAGATAATGGCTGTTTGTGAAATTTCCAATTCATCCGTAAAGTACTGAACTCAAAATAGGAACAATAGATGGAAATAAAATTATTAGGTATAAATAAAATATGTGTAATAAAAATAAAATAAAAGTTTAAGTTTATAATTATATAATATAAATAAAAAAAAAGTAATTTAAAAATAGGAAAAAAACGAATATTATGTAAAGAACATATTAGCACTAAATTTACTATTTTTACAATAAAATTAAATGTAAACATAAATATGTTTACATGTAAATAAAATGTTTTTCACATTCAAACATATATATGTTTGCAAGAACGCCGAAAATTATTCATTCTGAACATAAATATGTTTGAACGAAAACAAAAATATGTTTGGCTGTTATTATAATAATGTTTGACAATGAAATAATACTTTTGTTTGCATGAAGATCTAAAGATATATGTAATGCCTGCAAAATTACGTTTGGGAGAGCCCATTTTTTTGCAGCATGTATAAAATTTAAAACGTATTATTAGAATTCACTTAAAAATATGTGATCCAAAAATGGGCGTGATACGCCCACAATTTATTATATTTCTACATGTTTCAATTTTTTTTTTAATTTTCACTTTTACATCAATTTTTTAAATTGATTGGATATACGTCGTCAGAAATTTGGTATGTAGATAATATTCTGAGTGTAAGAATGTTCAGCATAATTAAGAACTTCAAAGGTAGGTATACAATTAAATTACCAACATTAATATTCCCACCATAGGTGTAGGGTATTCCATAGTCAGGCCCGACCGACTATAAAAGTCCGTCCCATGTGACCGAACTTACCCATGTGACACAACTTTCCCAACTCGTTAATTATGAAAATATACCAACACATCTAAAACTATGAATTGTCGAACTTTTATCAAATTTTTTGGTATTTGGACTTATAGTTGTACAACGAAGATATACAAAATATATGTATATTTTTAAAAACTATGGCGCATTAGTATAGACAATTTAAAGTCAAATTTAAATTCAAAATCATCTATTTGACAATTTATTCTATACAAAAATTCTAAAAAAGTCGATTTTTTTTAAGTCGCAATGTAGAAAAGCTCAAAAAGGCGTAAACTATTCAAATAACAATCAAAATTAAAACAGCGCATAACTTACAGAATTTTATCGTCTTTACAAGCGCAAAATTATCAAAACAAACACAAAATGAAAATGACGCATATTTATTTTTTTATTTTTTGGAAAATTTGGCGCCTTTTCTATAGTTTGCGATCTTTTCAAAAGCCGCAAACATTCTGCATTTTAGGCGCTTTTTCCATTTTATGTTTATTTTTTTGAAAATTTAGCGCGTTTCTCTGTAGTTTCCGGTATTTTAAAAAGGCCTACAAATTCTGAATATTAGGCGCATTTGAAATTTTATGCTTTTTTGAACATTTTGCGCCTTTTTCTATATTTTGCGCCCTTCTGTAGAGGCTCAAAAATTTTGTAAATTAGGCGCATTTGCAATTTTATGCTTTTTAGAAAATTTTGCGCATTTCTATATATTTTGCGCCCTTCTGTAGAGGCGCAAAAATTTTGTAAATTAGGCGCATTTGCAATGTTATGCTTTTTTGAACATTTTGCGCCTTTCTCTATATTTTGCGCCCTTCTGTAGAGGCGCAAACATTTTGTAAATGAGGCGCATTTGCAATTTTATGCTTTTTTGAACATTTTGCGCCTTTATCTATATTTTGCGCCCTTCTGTAGAGGCGCAAAAATTTTGTAAATTAGACGCATTTGCAATTTTATGCTTTTCTTTGCGCCTTTTTCTATATTTTACGCCCTTCTGTAGAGGTGGAAAATTTGCAATTTTATGATTTTTTGCAAATTTTGCGCCTTTCTCTATAGTTTGCGCTCTTTTCAAAAAGCGCACAATTTTGAATATTAGGCGCATTTTATTCATGTTGCGTTTTTTTTTTAATTTGTTTGAAAAATTCGAAAGTGCGCCTTTTTTTTGGGGGAGGGGGGAGGGAGATCGCACCCCTGCCCCCTGGATCCGCGCTTGCATATAGCACGTGAGCCCTCACGACATGATTTTTTGTGCGACGCACGTTTGCTATATGGGTTGTTACAAAATCCATTATTTTCTTCAAAGTTTTTTTATACCCTACACTAAGAGTGAAAGGGTATATTCAGTTTGGTACGCCGTTTGTAACACCCAGAAGGAAGCGGTATGGAAAAGTATATATATTCTTGATCAGCATGACCTCCTGAGTCGATTTAGCGACCGTCTGTCCGTCCGTCTGTCCGTCCGTCCGTCTGTCTGTCTGTCTGTCTGTCTGTCTGTCTGTTGAAATCCCTAAGACTTTTAAAATTGAAGAGCTAGATAAATGAAACTAATAACTTAGATTACTAATATACCTACGCTGTATGTGCGAAAAAATTGGCGAGATCGGTCCATTGCGATCCGACCACTTATGTTCAAATACCTCATATAAAATTTACATATACAGATCAATTTTACTGTATACGTGCTTAGGTAAACTTTTTTGGTCAAATATATATTAACATCATGCTCAAATACATGATAATAATGTTTTCCGGCGAAAAGACTTGTGGTTCACCAAAAAAGAAATCGAAATTCGGTACACCTACCCATATGTAAATATGGGTATCAAATGCATGGAAATTCTTCAGCGATTGAATGTTTGTAGTTATTTTCAGGATTCGTATACCCTGGTGACCTATATATCACTTTTAACGGTAACCACACATATGTGTAGGGTATTTATAGTCGGCTTAGACCGACTATAATTTTGATAATCCTAACTATCATAATTACACCTACTTTAAAATTTCCCATGTGATCTTACCTTCCCAACTGGTTAAATTTAAAACTTGTATTTATATTAATAATAATAATAATAGTTTGGCGCTACAGTCCTGTATAGAACTTCGGCCGAGCTCTCTCACCATTTTGAGCTGTTCGTGCTATATTTGTACTTAAAGTAGTGGGACCTACAGTTTATTGCCGAATCCGAACGGCGGGTGAGAGCTTTTCATAGGCAATGTTTTACTCTCGTAGGTTTGCCATTTACTGCCGAGAGGTAGCGCGATATAGAAAAATGTTTTCTATGAAAAGATGTTGTTAGCCCCAGTCCAGGCTTGAACCGGGGACCTTTCGGCTCGCAGTCCAACGCACTAACCACTGAGCTACCGCGGCTGAGCTACCGCGGCTGAGCTACCGCGGCTTGTATTTATATTAGTTAGGCTAATTTGAACAGTATTGTTGTATATTTGAAATATTTTGTGTTGCTTTGATTAAATATGGAACATACTAAACCTTGTTTTAGTTAATCGCGAAAATCCTTAAAACTCCCCTAAAATTTATAATAGAGCTTTCAAAATTATACAGGATTATGTTTATTTCATAGCGTTAACTGAAGCAAATAATTTGACAAAAAATACGAAACACGTGCCTAAACGTAAAAAAGTATCAAAAAATCACTTGTTTCAATATTTAAGTAATCTTTTCTGTGGAAGTGAAAAAAAAATCTTGATATGCAATTAGAAAGATTAACATTTAGAGAACAACTCATAGAAGAAGTTTTTTCTGTAAGAAGCCTGTAAGAACTATAATTCACATCGGCAAATATTGATAGATCTCGAGTTTGCACGTGTCTATCATAAGCGTAACTAATGTAACCACTAGCGTAACTTAGCATAATCCAATGGTTCACAATTGACTCGACTGATTCCTGGAATATCAGAATTTGAATGCATGTAAATGCCGCAATTTTTAAACTAATGGTTCAGAGAGTTAGTCACGACGTTTAAATACTTTTAATTAGTACACCCAGAAAAAATCATGGTAAATTAATAGTATTTCAATAGAAAAATAATAATTTATACCATTAAAATTGGTCAATAGGATGCGTATCATTAGTTCAGTAATAGTGAAACTGTTAATACAAAGTGTGGTTGTACCATACATTTTATAATGTGATATTTTAATTACAATAAGAAAGACCTATACAAATTTATTATGACGTATTATTAATTTTATGGAAGAGTCGAATTACATTTTACTACACCCAGAAAAAATTCCCTCAAATCCCATTAAAATTGGTCAATAGGACAATTTTTGATTTAATAGTATACAAAAAATAAATCTTTTCATATAAACTCAATAGCAATGTCATAGTATTTTCTGGTATTTAATGGTATTTTCCGATTAAAATAATAATTTATCCTATTGAATATTTTTAATAGTAAAAAACTATTGTTTATATAGTATTTTTTTCTGGGTGTAATAATTTATTTAAACAAAAATGTGTTTTAGTTATTTTTTGCATATATTATTTTATTTAAATGTCGAAATTGATATTGACTTTTACAACAAACACATAAAAAAACACTTCTCGTTGCAAAAGGTAATTGCACTTTTAATGGTAGCCTTGGTTTCCAATAATTGATTGTAGAATTTGAGTCTGCAGTTATTTTTGAGTTCGTTGCCATAATAGACTTTCGATGTATTATTTATTTTCTGTAATAAATAAAAATAAAAATATAAATAAATATAATTTATTTACATTAAATACATTGAGTCCTTACCAATGTCGTGTTTAATAATGAATTATTACACAAAAATATATGCGCACATTTAGAGTAAACACGCAGAATGACGTACAAAACAAACATGTTTGTATTCGTTTTAATGTTTTTTATACCACGTTTATTATTATAGGAGGAAACCATTAAAACAACAGTATTTTTTCTATTTAAAGTAATAATCTTGAAATATTTAAATTTATGGTACTGCATTTTTCGAATACTATCAAATTAATAAGAAAACTTTTGATTAAACAGAAAAAGCTATTAATATATGAACAATAAGATCAATGGTCGTACCATTAAGTACTTAATGGGACATTTTCTTCTGAGTGTAGTTTCAATATTTGCCGAGGTCTATAATTGTCCCTCAGGGCTCTTTACAGAAAAAACTTCTTCTGTGAGTTGTTCTCTAAATGTTAATCTTTCAAATTGCATATCAAGATTTTTTTCACTTTGGTACACTGACAAAATTATAGGTTGTTAAAACAAATATATTTAGCTGTTCAAATATTGATTTATAAAAATTTTTGCCACGACAATAATAATCTTCAATCGAGAATGTATTCTTCCCTCAAATATATTTTTCAATTTTAAAACAAAAGTGGCACTTTTCAAGCAACAATTATGAAAATGCGAAAATAAACTTAAGCTCGTCTTAAGTAAAATCGTCTTTAGATGGTTTTGGAAAAGGAATCGTCTTGGAATATTTTCTTATTGTAAGAAAATACTCGTTAGAATAGAAAAACCAGGAAAAGAAAAAACAATAGAATATTTTCGGAATTTAAAATCTTATGTTTTATTTAGGAATTAGAAGAAAAAAAACCTTATGCATTCAATGCTAACAGCGAATAGAAAGATTTTTATTCTTACGGAAGCTAAGTTACAAAATTCATGATAGATAAATTAAGATATATTCAAAGTGCCGGTAGGTGGCGTTTTATGTTTAGCTAATTGTAGTAGATTTAGCATAATTCATCGTAAATTCATGTGTATCGGGATTCCTCACGTATACATCGCTGACCGCCTTGCAGTACGGCTGCAAAGTATGAGTAATATTAAATATATAATAAAAAAATATGGATCTATAAAATAATGACAATATGTAAACTATGGATATGAAATATATGTAAGCAAGTACTGCGTATCATGTAGTGTATTAATTAAATAGTGCATGTTTTCGCCGTGATCGAGAATATATTATATATAGTTCAATTCAAACAAAAATTCAAAAAGTTAAATAAAAAAAGTGGTTTAAAAAGTATTAATTAAAAAAAAATTACATGACATAGGTCCCAGCTAGGGTCCATCCAAAAACGGTGCTTTGGGCAACAGGGAGTGCGCCGGTACTCGGCATCACTCCTGATTGAATGATTCTTAGATATATATCTGCACCGAGAATTATGGAAATAGGAGCAGATTGGTAAAATTTTGGGTCAACGAGTATCATATTCTTATAATTGTTGGTAACAGATTCGGGAATAGATCGAATAGGAGTATGTTTGGACATACGTGAGTCGACTCGCATTATCGTTTCAATTCGTACGGACAGATCAAAACGAGCACGAACCGTGCATATGATGTCATTACCAAGGGTAATGGTTGGAATTTCGAGTAGCTGGACGAGTGGATTGGTAATACGACTTGTAAGCGTACACGGATCCAGGAGTGCTCGTGCGTAATATAGTTTTTCGTTGACCTCAATCTTAATCAATGCAATAGGTAACAGCGTAACGACATTTTGTGACAACATCGAGGATAATGTTGGTGTTGGCGTTGAATTCGTATTTGCATTCATCAGTGTCTCCTTTTTGCTGATGTCTTCATCCTTCCTATTTTGTGATCGATTATTTTGCAAATGTTCATGCATTTGAAGCAGTGTATGGTGGTCTTTCTGACAAATATAGCATCCAGTTTTGCTACCATAAGATCCTTGCGAATGTTTATGAGCTAGACAGTTGGAACAATATCTGTGTAAAAGGACAGCTCGTAATCGAGATTTTACGTTCATATTAATAAATTTCCAACACTGCCGCAACGAGTACTTGTATGAAAATTGTATGAACTTGTACTTGAATGAAAATTGCTTTGTTCTGGAGTTGCGCAGTCTGTTATTATTTCGGGATTCTTTTGACATGTTGAACTGTAAATATAAATGGTATGGAAAAGATAGTTTGAGAAAAAAAAAATAAGCTAACAAAAAAATGGTAGTTCATTGTTTTTTGTTACTGTGTTGGGAGAACGACCAGTTTAATTACTGGTCGAGTGAGCAATTAATTATTGAAATTGGTTGTTCAGAGACTCGGGGTTCAGAAGGCGCAAGAATAGGACCACCAATAAGAAAGTGACCAGGAGTTAATTATCCGTAGGATCTTCGGACATCGGTGAGATTGGTGTGGAGTTTAAGCATGCTTCGATTTTCGATAAAAGCGTGGAAAATTCTTCAAATGTGTATTTGAAGGAACCTGCTACCTTGCGAAAATGGGTTTTAAAACTTTTGACGCCCGCTCCCCAAAGACCTCCCATATGTGGTGCCCCTGGAGGATTAAAATGCCAAGATAATGTTTGGTGACTATAATTGGCTATGAGAGAAGCGTTTGTGGTCATTAAAAATTCTTTTGTTAATACTTTTGATACACCAACAAAGTTTGTTCCATTGTCAGAATATAAATGGAGATGACAACCACGCCACGAGACGAATCTACTAAAGGCACATAAGAAAGCAGGAGTCGAGAGACAGGAAGTTGCTTCAATGTGTATAGCTTTAGTGGCGAAGCAGACAAAAATACAAACGTATCCCTTGGTGGTCAGACATGCTCGTCCCGTATAATTTTTAATATCGAATGGACCAACAAAATCTAGACCGCAGTGCGCAAATGGACGAGAAATGGTGGTGCACTCAGGAGGCAAAGCACCATGAGCTGAGTTTGTACTTTTTGCTTATATATAACACATATTTTTCACTTATGAATAGTGCTTTTAATGAGGTTTTTAGCTTTAGGAATCCAGAACTGCAGTCGAATCAACCAAAGTACGAGCTGATTCCCACCATGGAGCGAAATTTGGTGTGTGAAACTTACCTCATCGTGAAAGCTGACAGTTGTATGGAAGAATAAATGGATTTCGTTCATCATTGGATAATGTGGGCGACGCGACAAGTCTACCGCAAACTCGCATACGACCTGTATCATCAAGAAATGGATTAAGATTAAGAAGGCTACTTGATGCCAAAATATTGTCTTTTTTGGCAAGACTGTCATATTCGTTTGGATAACATTCTTTTTGACATAATATTATAAGTCGATTTCTTATATCGATTACTTCTGAGCTCGATATAAGATTGGAATTTTTGTTAAAAGTCGAACGATAACTTTTATGAGTGCGATAAAAAATCTATACACATATGCTATTACTCGTATAGCTTTTGGAAAAGATGAAAACCTTTCCAGTATATCATCAAAGTTTTGAAAATATAAAAAATGTGATTTCTTCGGTTTCATTTCTAATTCTGTGAGGAGGCTACTAGGCTGATCAGTACTAGGCCATTGTATCGGAGAAAGTTTTAGCCATTGTGGATCATTCCACCATAAATTATTATTAATGAGATCTTGTGGTTGAAATCCACGACTTGCCAAGTCGACTGGGTTTGTAGGAGAATTAACATGGAACCAGTTACTAGGACCTATAGTCTGGACAATTAGGAAACTCTATTGGCAACAAAAGTAGTCCATTGACATGGTGGCTTTGCGAGTCATGCCAATACAATCGTGGAATCAGTGCAAAAAAATGACTCATACTTTGGTATGTTTAACTGTGAAAGAACTGATTCCATCATATTGGCTAACAGCACAGCTCCGCATAGATCCAATCTTGGCAACGACATTTTTTTAACCGGTGCTACTTTCGATTTAGCAGCCAGTAAGTGGGTGGAAATGGAGGACGAGTTATCTACTCGAATATAAATAGTCGCCGCGTACGCTCTTTCGGAAGCGTCGCAAAATGCATGGAATTGGATTTTATGCTCAGGCGAATAGTTAATCCATCGTGGAATTCTAATTTTGTTGATGTGCGGATAATTGTCAAAGAAGGAGAGCCAAGTTTGTAGGCAATCTGAAGATAAATTTTCATCCCAGCCAACTTGTTCGAGCCATATTTTTTGCATTAGCATTTTTGCCAACACAATGCATGGTGAAAACCAGCCAGCAGGGTCGAACAACTTCGATATCTGAGATAAAACTTCACGTTTTGTAAAAGTTGTCTTAATGGAAAGTGGAGCTGTTGAAAAATAAAAACAATCTAATCGTGCATTCCAGCGGATACCTAGTGTTTTTGATGAACTACTGTCTTCTAACTTTAGAAAATCTTCGTTTAAAAGATGTTTGCAAGGAATTCCAGCTAAAATACCAGGTGAATTAGATGTCCCTTTTCTTAATGACGATCCAGCTGAGTTAAGTGCAGCAATAAACTGATTGCGTGCTCGCAGCGCAGTATCAAAATCGTAGCTCCAGCAAGAGCATCATCGACATACATTTCATTAAGTAGAATGTTACTAGCAAGGGGATAAGTTTTATTAATATCATGAGCCAATTGATGTAAAGTGCGGATTGCCAAATAAGGAGCGCAGTTGATGCCAAAAGTGACTGTTTTTAATTCAAAATCTTGAATATCCTTCTGCAACTCATCACGAAAAAGAATTCCCTGAAAAGGGGTATGCATTGGGTTCACCAAAATCTCCACCAAAATCGCCACTTAAGGATCAACCCCATTAAGTCGGTTTGTAAAATTGGACAAGCATGTAAGATATCATTAAGGCTTGATCCATTCGATGATGAACTGGACGCATTAAATACAACTCGAAGTTTTGTAGTAGTGCTTTTAGCCTTTATGACAGCGTGGTGAGGCATGTAATAATGCGTTGGAAAACCAGAAAATTTTGGAATAGAAACTGCGTACATGTGCTCTAATTGGCGATATTCCTTTACAACCGAGTCATATTGCGCTTTAAAAATGGGAGTATTTTTAAGTCGGCTTTCATTCCTGAGAAATTATGCATTAGCAGTAGCGCGCGAATGCCCAAGCTTAATTAAATCAGGAAATTCTCTTTTAAACGGAAGAAATACCATGTATCGACCGTCGGCGTACCACGTCTTGTGCTACGCATGTAGTTGTCTTCACAAAAATGATCCTCCTGTGTCATATTTGGATTTACAGGGGAACTGAATATGAATGAACAGCATTTCTGAACTTGAGCAGAAACTGCGTTATTTAAGCCGGAAATCTGAGCAGTTGTTTATGTAAATGGAAGTCGCAATAGTCGGAAAAGGCGTTGAGAAATAAAAGTTCCTTCCGAACCTGAATCAATTAGTGCACGCGCTTTATAATTGATACCCAGGTGGCATATATTAACATTAGTCGTACCTAATAGCACACTTTGAAGATTGAATGCAAAATTGGATTGAATATTTTGAGTTGAAAACGGTTCTGCAGTGGACTGTATCTGGAAAGAATTTTTGTTTGGAATAGCAGAAGACTTGTGCATTTGATGGAAAACCCAGATGGTCTCTTGAAGTAGATGGAACTGGTGAAGGAAAATTGGAAATAGGATATTAGGATTATGCAATAACGTATTGTGTCGTTTATGACATGTATAACAATTGTGGGTACTCTTACAGTCTCTAACAGGATGAGAACGAGCAAAACAATTTATACATAAGCGATATTGTTTAACTACCGACATCCGTTCCTCAGGATTCATACGTAGAAACTGTGAGCATTGCCTAATAGTGTGTTGGTTTTTAGGGCACAGCTTACATTGATAAACTGTAATTTTATTTGGATAAGTGTTTATTTTCTTTAGAAAATTTCTATTCTGTGTATAAGAATTATTTGTTGATTTTTGAGAGTGAGATCTGGAATCTGTAACACCCTTAAGGTCGGAAACGGTTCCCAAAGTTTGATACTGACTAGTAAGAAAAGAGTCTAATTCACTCCATTTAGGAATTTCAGTTTTAGACTTCAGCGATTGTTCCCAAAGAGCCAAAGTTACCTCTGGCAATTTCGTTGAACATAGGAAAATAAAAATAGAATCCCATTTTTGAATATTAATTTTGTACAGTTGTAAAGTAGATATACAATTGATAATGTCTCTCTTAAGTTTTTTTAATAGCATCTCCAGATTCGGATGAGACGGATGGAAGACTGAAAAGTATTCGAAGTTGACTATTAACCAAATGTCGTTTATTTTCAAAACGATTATTTTAGTTGTCCCAAGCTACTACAAGCCCATCGTTGGTTAAAGGACATTGCTTTACAATATCACGAGCCTCACCTCGTGTTTTCTGGTTCAAATGAAATAATTTCTACTGGACTTAATTTAGAATTAGTAAGATATATGGCCGTAAACACGGAATGTTGGCCAGGAAAGATAGTCACCGGCAAATGCTTCGGTGTCACATGGCGGTAAGTGGAAATGGGAATGAGATGACCTATCGTTGCGATTCGACTGCGGATCTGGAGTTGTTGTCACAGCTAAACCCATGACCTCGATTTGTTCACTTATTTTAGATACGCATCTAACATAAGTGTGGTATGATGAACGCTAGCGAGTCTTGAGAGTCTCCAAATCCACATATTGTACATTTTCTGCATCATCAGTTTTGTCATCAGCTAAATCGCGAAGGCATCCTTCATAGACTAATTTAAAGTTGCTCCATATTGCTTTCATCTCTTCTCTTTGAATGTTCAATGAGTGAACTGAACTGCCATTTGTCGAAGCCTCATTGAATTCAGCCTCGAACTCCACTAAGCTGTCGGACAATCTAATAAATGCATCTAAAGATGACATCGTGATGCGGAATAAAAAAAAACCGAAACAAAATATGTACGACGCGAAATATCACGAAAAGCAAAAGGTGAAAGAAGGTGTGTGTTTAATTAAAATAACACACAGTCATGAAAACAAATTAAAAAATATGAACCAAAGATCAAAGCAATAGGAACAAATTGTACCGTTCGACGAGTTTTTAAAAAATTCGGTTCTTGCTCAAAAGCAAGGTTTTTTTTTTTAATAAGAATCCATCTTCCCAATAAAACAAAAAAAAATTTTCAAATAAATAAAGCAATTGTAAAATTGTAATGATTTTAGATGTTTAGAAAACGTTTATAATGTTTAGAGAATTTTTAAAAATTTTAAAAATATAATTAAATATTACGATATTTTCTGTAGAAATTGAAATTATAAATTCTAAAAATTTTAAAAATAGTAAAACAAAAAAAATAATCAAAATGCTTTAAAACAAAATTAATTAATTTAATTTAGAGAATTTGTATATAATCTATTTTTGACTTTATTTATTATTATTATTATTTTTAATTAAAACGCGATGAAACTCAAAATCTTGTTATAAACGTACAAAAATAAAAATTAGCACAAAAAAAAAACCAATGAAAGTACAGCTGGTTGAATCAAACAAAATATCTTTAAAAAATTAATATTCAAACCACAATTGTTAAATGTTGCATCAAATTTTACATTTGAAAACGTCACTTAAATAAATTTCAACAAAAAGTTGTTCTTTGTTGCATCAAACAACGTATCCGAATCTGCACTAAAAATATGACGATGCTAACAAAAAAAAACAATAAAAAAAAGCTTTTATAAGGTACAACTGTAGAAATGAAGCATATCATTGAGTCTCATGTAATTTGTTGCAAGTCTATGCGCTCTTTAAATTCTCTATGCACAATTTTCTCCGTTCGTTACTCTGTGGTGTTGTTGCACAAAAAATGACAAAGATCTCACAAAGAGTGTGCGCGAAAAAGCATGAAAAGTGCACAAAATGTAAAATGTACTTGGAAAGTGCTCAAAAGTGCGACTTAACAGAGCCACTTAACAGAGCAACTTAACAGATTGGCTTAACAGAGAGTTAACAGTGGAATGGGAGAATTTGAAATGAGACATAAAAGAGAGTTAAGAGGTTCAATCGAGCGTGTTGCACTGATCATTGTTTAATCGCTCATCGAACCGCAACGAAATTAGGTTGTGTTTGATGCACTAACTTAAATATGTCCTAAAATCTCACTAAGTGCAATATAGTATTTTTATAACAAAATAAGTTTTGTTAATAAATTAAAGTCACTTTTGAAATAAAACAAAAATGTGAAACTTTGCAAATAAAAATGAATTACAAGGTTGACATTTGTAATTAACCTACTTAATTGGTTAACTTTTCGAAGTGAATTTCATTAAGTTGCAACTATTGGAATTTTTCACAAATCCATTTAATTTTGATAAATAGTCAAATGACAATAAATTAAATTTATTATTTATATCAACAAATTGCAAGCTCCTTTTTTTTGAACACTCGCAAATAATATTGATTTGTTTTTTTTTTTTTTTACTTTTGTTAAAAAAAAGAAGAAATTATATTTAAACGAAAATAAGTTTTCAATTATTTTCAATTAAATTTTTTTGCAGATTTACGAATTTGCAAAGAAAACTAATTGGAATATGAATACAAATACTGTTTAATTTTGAATCTTTCTCAAAATATATTAGAAAAAAAAATGTTTTTAATCAAATAAATTTGTTAACCTTCGTAATTTAACAGATGATTAAAAAATTAATTCAAATATGTATACATATATATGTTTGTTCTTGAATCAAATCAAAAGTGGATAAATTTGAACTAAATAAAATGGTTCAATTTTCGAAATTAACTTTTCAAATTTATAAATATTCATTTATATAGGAAACAATATGTATATGGGAAAAAATTGCAATTAACTCACGTCTCAGGGGTTATGTATTCCTACTTTGGACTCGTGGCTTGGCTTCGGAGGGTATATAAGTGGATATTTGTCTTTAAAATGACCTCTGCCTTCACCGTATATGGGTATTTTTCACATCTTTTTATATAGGCACGCTTTATATACAAAATGATAAATTTCGTCTACTTCACTTCAAATAAATATAATTTGCTATTTTATGAATTATTTCTATTTCATACTATTTCTTTTTACTTGAATTCTTATGATTATTTTTTTCTATTTTACACTTTTTATTTAATTCACCACTTTTACCAATTTTAGTTTTGGAAACAATAAATTACTTAATTACCTAAATTTAAAATTTATTATATTTTTTTTTTAGCTTTTTTTTTGTTCTGTCCTTTCTTTTTTGATCTTCTTCACAACTTCTGTTTTATTGAACTTAGTTTGAATATGCCCTATTTGGGAACTCGACTGGCGCTTGCACTGTTTAATTATACTAAAAATATACATGAACACGCACCTGCTGAATTATATGATGCTCGTCTTGCTGTATTTAGGCTCTCCTGATGATCGATGCTGAGAGATCTTGATATTTGATACTGCTGACTTCTTTCTGATTGATGAGAGATCTTGATGCGTGGCTTATTTCTGGAGCTGAATTAGATTCCTCTTATGCCCGTAACTTCAACGAATAGATATCTAATGGTGCTTAGTTATCTATCGTGTAAGCAAAATTTCGTAACTTCAACGCATAGTTAAGGAGTAAAAACACCGGATAGGTAAGAGATATCTGTTCGGTACGAACACCAATAGATATCTACTCGTTGAAGTTACGGGCATTAATATAATTAATTCCTCTTCCCTTGATTTGAGAACTTTGTTGAAATGTGGTATCCGGTTCGGATAAGGACCATGAAAATGCGAAAATAAACTTACGCTCGTCGTAAGTAAAATCGGCTTAGATGGTTTTGGAAAAAGAATCGCCTTGGAATATTTTCTTATTGTAAGAAAATACTCGTTAGAATAGGAAAACCAGGAAAAGAAAAAACAATAGAATATTTTCGGAATTTAAAATCTTATGTTTTATTTAGGAATTAGAAGAAACAAACCTTATGCATTCAATGCTAACAGCGAATAGAAAGATTTTTATTCTTACGGAAGCTAAGTTACAAAAATCATGATAGATAAATTAAGATATATTCAAAGTGCCGGTAGGTGGCGTTTTATGTTTAGCTAATTGTAGTAGATTTAGCATAATTCATCGTAAATTCATTTGTATCGTGATTCTTCACGTATACAAATGACATCACTGTTTAATCCATTGTAATAAGAATTTTTTACTGCTTATAAAACATCTATCATCTTTAAAAGAGTCTATGAATTATATAACAAGTTGTTTGAATACGATTTACTTTTGCGTGAACAGCGTGACCCATATAGGAAAAAACGATGGGCCCAAGGTTCGCCCAGTCTTGCGCCCAGAATGATAAGAAGGGCGCAAGACTGGCTCTAAGTATTCGGCCAAGGCTGACAAAAAATACTTGGCCAACCATTTCAAAAATGCAAAAAAAACATTTATTTTTTTCACTTTCCTTTCCTTTCATTTATATTTCTTTTTCTCATTTATTTCATTTCTCATTTATTTCATTTCTCATTTATTTTGTTTCTCATTTATTTTATACAATTTCCAATTTTTCCTATTTTAAGTAATTTAACATTTGTAGAAAAAATTAATTTGTCACAAACTGGAATCGAACTCTTAACTCGGAAGTTAACGTCCACTGCTCTCCCCGTTAGGCTACGCATCTAACTTATAGTGTCTGAGACTTTTGCTTCAAAAACAAAATTTATGTTCTTTTTTTTTCTAATATTTTTTCCTGATGTGACAGAAATTTTCAATTTATAAAGTTCAAGATTTTGAAAAAATGCTTTGAAACAAGTGAGCTTGTTAGCGTAACGGGTAGAGCTCCGGACTTGTAAGCAGGAAATTCGGGTTCGAGTCTCAACCAGATTTTTTTTAAATATATATTTATACCCTACACTAAGAGTGAAAGGGTACATTCAGTTTGGTACGCCGTTTGTAACACCCTGAAAAAAGCATCTCCGATATGGAAAAGTATATATATTCTTGATCAGCATGACTTCCTGAGTCGATTTAGCGATGTCCGTCTGTCCGTCTGCCTGTCTGCCTGTCTGTCTGTCTGTCTGTCTGTCTGTCTGCCTGTCTGTCTGTCCGTCTGTCCTTCTGTCTGTCTGTTGAAATCACGATTACAGAAAAAGTTGAAGAGTTTCTTATATATCTAAGCTGTCTGAATAAGAAAATTATCATGATCGGTCTATTGTGACCTGAGAACTGACCACTTATGTTCAAATACCTCATATAAAATTTACATCTGCATATCAATTTTACTGTATACGTGCTTATGTAAACTTTTTTGGTCAAATATATATTGACATTATGCTGAAATACATGAAAATAATGTTTTCCCACGAAACGACTTGTGGTTCCAAAAAAAAAAATCGAAATTCGGTACACCTATCGGGGGCTATAGGGGCGATTATCACAAGGCAACGTGTCTGAGTGCTTCAACATGGCGAAGCCAGCGCAATCCTTGTCGGTGTCGTCTCAAGTCAACTCACTGGTCACCAGAATTGGCAAATTGTCAAATGATGACACCTCCACTTCGGTGGAAGTCCTCCTCGTGGAAGTCCCTGGAAACGGCGCTCTACACCACCCGGTGTAGAAGTCGGCTAAAGTGAGTGGCGAGCATCTCCCTCAGATTGAGGGTTCGTGCGTTGGGTTTGGGTACCACCACGGAAAAAACCTATGCGCCCAATGAAAACAAAAAGAAGCCTCGGATAATGACCGATTACAACGTTGACGACCCACGCAAACGTTTTAAGGACCATGATTTATGGATATGCACCTGGAATGTCCGGACCCTTTATAGGGAAGGTGCCTCTATCCAGCTGGCAGATGTCCTCGAGTAATATAAGGCTGACATCACCGCTATCCAGGATATGCGATGGACGGGACAGAGCTGTTCGAAACAAGCGTCCTGTGATATCTACTACAGCTGCCATGCGGAGAGACACGAATTTGGATGTGGAGATGTGATCGGCAGGAGACTCCGCCACCTTGTCTCTAGGTTCACGCCCGTGGACGAAAGGCTGGCAACAATCCGCATTAAGGCTAAATATTTCCATATCAGCCTAATTTGTGCACACGCGAGAAAGATGACGAGACAAAAGAGCGCTTCTACGAGCGACTAGACAACGCATACAAGCGCTGCCCTCGCCACGATATCAAAATCGTGCTAGGCGATTTTAACGCCAAGGTGGGCAGAGAAGCCATCTATTATCCCACAATCGGAAAATTTAGCCTCCATGCCTACACTTCCGATAACGGAACGAGGCTAATCGACTTCGCCGCAGCACGATCAAAAAACTCGAAACCAAATTGATCACGTTGTGATTGACGAAAGGCACGATTCGAGCGTGATGGACGTACGCACTATGGGAGGTGCCAATATGGACTCGGATCAATACCTTGTAGCAGCTAAGGTCCGCGCACGTATAAACGCTGCGAAGAACGTACGGAACCAAACGCAGAGGAAGCTAGACGTCGGAAAGCTGCAATCACAACAGGCAACGCAAGCCTTTTCCACTCGACTCTCACACCTACTTAGACAAAGCACTCCTCCTCTCGATGATATAAGCGCGCAGTGGAATCATATCTCCTGCTCTATGCGTACGGCTGCCGAAGAAATGCTTGGATTCCAAAGCCCCCTGAGGAATCAGTGGTATGACCAAGAGTGTCGCGCGGCCACTGCAGAGAAAGACGCTGCAGACAAATCCACCCTGCAGTCAGTAGCTACGGTACAAAGAAGGAGCGAAAGGAGGAAAAGGAGCGGTACAAAGAGAAGAGGAGGGAAGAGAGACGCCTTTTCAGGCGTAAAAAGCGAGGCAGAAAGACGTGAGTGTGAGGAGATTGAGATGCATGGGGACAGGAATGAGGCTCGAAAATTCTTCGAGAAAATAAGACGCCTAGCCGGAAGTTCAAAATCCGGAGCCTCTTCTTGTAAAGATGAGAACGGAAATCTAGTAACAGATATCCAGAGCACACTGAAAATATGGAGGGATCACTTCTCTAAACTGCTGACCGGTGATGATGACCGCAATTCCACCGATAGAGAAGTAAACCCGGCAACCCCATTACTTGATGACGACGTTGAGATTCCGCCACCCGACCATGACGAGGTCAGAACAGCAATTGCTCGGCTGGAAAACAACAAAGCCGCAGGTGCTGATGGCCTGCCAGCTGAATTGTTTAAGACCGGAGGCGAAGAGCTAATAGAGAGCATGCACGAGCTCGTAAGCAGAATATGGTCGGATGAAAGATGCCAAGTGACTGAAACCTCAGTGAACTCTGCCCAATCCTTAAGAAAGGGGATACCACTATCTGCGCCAACTACCGTGGGATCAGCCTACTCAATATCGCATACAAGGTTCTATCGAGCGTATTATGTGAAAGACTGAAGGCCATCGTCAACAGACTGATTGGACCTTATCAGTGCGGCTTCAGACCTGGAAACTCCACCATATACCAGATGTTCACATTGCGCCTAATCCAGGAAAAGACCCTAGAAAAACAGATCGAGACCTACCACCTATTAGTCGACTATAAAGCCGCCTTCGACACTCCGATAAGGGAACGATTATACGCCGCAATGTCTGAGTTCGGTATACCTGCGAAACTTATAGGGATTTGCAGGATGACCCTGAGCAACACACGTTGCTCAGTGAGAATAGGAAAAGACCTCTCCGAGCCATTTCATTATGGTCGGATGAAAGATGCCAAGTGACTGGAACCTCAGTGTACTCTGCCCAATCCTTAAGAAAGGGGATACCACTATCTGCGCCAACTACCGTGGGATCAGCCTACTCAATATCGCATACAAGGTTCTATCGAGCGTATTATGTGAAAGACTGAAGCCCATCGTCAACAGACTGATTGGACCTGGAAACTCCACTGACAGACCTGGAAACTCCACCATGGACCAGATGTTCACATTGCGCCTAATCCAGGAAAAGACCCTAGAAAAGCAAATCGTCACCTACCACCTATTAGTCGACTATAAAGCCGCCTTCGACACTCCGATAAGGGAACGATTATACGCCGCAATGTCTGAGTTCGGTATACCTGCGAAACTTATAAGGCTTTGCAGGATGACCCTGAGCAACACACGTTGCTCAGTGAGAATAGGAAAAGACCTCTCCGAGCCATTTCATACCGAACGAGGTTTCAGACAGGGTGACTCCCTATCGTGCGACTTTTTTAACTTATTGACGGAGAAAATAGTTCGAGCTGCCGAACTCCGTCAAAGCGGCACTATCCTCAACAAAAGTGTCATGCTGCTCACATATGCCGATGATATTGATATCATTGGCAGGAGCACACGAGCAGTCAGCGCAGCATTTGTTGTATGTTAAAAGTCCTTCTACTAGGACTTTAACTTGATCCTATTTATACTTACTGAGTCCTTTTTACTTTCTTTATATTATTTAAAACAAACGGGTCTTTTTTACTTTAAGACACTTTATTTCGCTTTAAAAGTTGGTTACACTTATTCTTAACATTTATTTGTAGACACTTCAGCTTATCCGAAACAATTCATTCTTAGTCTATACTTAACTTCTACTTAACACCTCGTATTCTTATAATTTCACAATAAATTGAGTAATTTCATCATGCTAAAATAACTTAGTCAGCGTATTTATAATTTCACAATAAATTGAGTACTTTCATCATTCTAAAATAACTAAGTCAGCATTTATTTGTGTGATCTGAGTGACCTATTTAACGTGGGCATGTATGCCTGTGCTATGTTAAGCTGTGTGCGCAAAGACAATTAAATGCTGTTTACGTTTAACATGCATAATGATTAACCCTAAAAGTATGCCATAAAGAAAAATATACTGGTTGTGTTATGTTGTGGATCATAAGCACGCTGTAAGTTCCACGATTATGATACACAACAGTGGATCATATGTAAGCTGTGAACTTTACGATTATGATACACAACATAATAATAATAATAATAATAATATAATAGTTTGTCACTACAGCTCGATAAGAACTTAGGCCGAGCTCTCTCACCATTTTGAGCTGTGCGTGTTGTATTTGTACTCAAAGTGGTGGGACCTACAGTTTATTGCCGAATCCGAACGGCGGGTGAGAGCTTTTTCATAGGCAATTTTTTACTCTCGTAGGTTTGCCATTTACTGCCGAGAGGTAGCGCGGTATAGAAAAAATGTTTCTATGAAAAGATGTTGTTAGCCCCAGTCCAGGCTTGAACCGGGGACCTTTCGGCTCGCAGTCCAACGCACTAACCACTGAGCTACCGCGGCTACGATGATACCCAACATACCTCCCCCCTTATTGAAAGAAAAAAAAATATTATTATTAAGAAGAATAATAGTTTTTTTTTCTTTTGTATTATTTTAATTGTTTCTGAAGAGAAAATTATTATTAAAAAGAATAATAGTTTTTTCTTTTTACATTGTATTATGTGGTATAAATTACTTTAAGTTCTATTAGTTATGAAGTTATGATCTTTACTTATATAATATTTAATATATATTAGTAAATTAAGGGTTGTAATTTCCAGTTATATATAATAAAAACCTGGTCCTGATGTTTTCGTTGCTGACTGCTGCTGTTCTGCGGTAGTAGTTCGATGCGTTGTTGTTGTTTCTGACGTATTGTCTTCTATTTCATGCGACTTCGTTCGTTGACTTGTTATGGGTGTTGTGGTGTTTGGTTTCTGCGTTGTTGATTTCCGCAATGACCCGATTTTTTCGAGTGGCGATTTCTTGCTGGGAAATGTATTTGACACCATTTCAAGGTTTTCCTTAGCCGCTTCTACATCTATTGTTGCTATTGGTGATTTATTTGTATTCAATTCATCGGCTTTTATTGTTACTTTATTTTTAATTGTCGAGTAGTAATGTATGTATAATACATAGCTGATATTATTATTATTAATATGCCGTAAGACATACCGGTTTTCGTTATTTCATTTTGACGATTAAGTAATTTTTTGCGTTCTTGGTTATCAGTTAATTGTAAGAATATTTCGTCGAAATCACGATGCCCATCTATTAATGCTGCTCTTATTTTGCTGTGATCTGACACCAAGATCGGTAACGATGTTTGTGATATATTTGAATATGACAATGATGACCAATTGCCTTGTAAATTTTCTATCATAACCGTATGTTCTTCCTTCTTGTATGTTATATTCCTAATGCTTTGACGTGTAAACTCGTATGGCAGTATCATTTCTTTGTTGTGTATGTTGCAAGCTTCATTTATGGATATCCAACCCAGGCCGGATAGTGTCAATGTGGCTATATTTGACCCACAAACTGCTTCGAAAAAGGCTGGTGTATTGAATTTATATAACCATGTGTTTGGTGTCCATAGTTTAAGTACTAGGCCAGAACTCCTTTTTATTGCAACATGTTCACAGGTATCTTTAATATCTGTTCTGTGTTGAATCAGTGCGACTTCACATAGTGTGTTGCTAGTTGTTAGCATGGTTCCTGGACGTTTGCATAGTGTAATTTCTTTGTCCGTATGTTGGCTAACCAAAATGCATTTGCTGTGATCTTCATTCGTTAGACCTATGTATTTGCTCCGGTCTTCTGCTTCTGATATGTAGTCATATGTTGTTTTAACCAATGCATCCCATTCTTCATTAATATTTGTGGGTATTGGGTAAATTCTATATAATGTGAACAACAAATCATCAGGTAGTGGTGTCTTGATGACTATTATTAGGCCGTCTGTGTCTGGGAAAACTCGTACTGTTGATGCACGGTGCATTTCGAATGATTTTTGTATGAACCACTTCGCCTTTCCTCTTAACGTGAGGCTAGTCAGCATTTCATCTAACTCGATCTGGTCTATAATTGTCGGGTGTAATCGTCCCTTGTATAGATCATCTATGATTGCCATTTCCATCAGCTGCTGCCATTGAATTTCGATTAGGTTGGCATTAATTGTAGATTGAATTTCCAATGTATCCATCATGAATAGTAAATGACTAACTTCTTGGTTTATTTTTTCATTTATGTATTTTTGTGTTCTTATTGTTATGTTTAACACATTTTGCAGATTTTCGACTTCCTTAAAGGAATTCAGTAAGGGTTCTGCTTTCTTGTTATAATTTGATGAAATCACCGTAATTTGTCTTTTCATAATTTCTTATGTTTTATGTTCATTATCTTCAATATCATTGAGATGTTTATAGATAGTCTCTCTTTCTTTATTGTCCATCAGTCCAAAAGCCCAGTTGAGTCCTTCGCCAATGAAATTGAGTGATCTCTTTTGTCGGTTACTCTTTATTGTGCGCTTAATTATTTCTTAATTTTTCTGTAGTGTGGCTATTATTGCTGTGGTCTCCCGTGTTGCTGCTATACATGATCTTTTTATGCTGGGTCCGTTTACATTGGTGCTCATTTGTTCGCACATTGTGTTTGCCGTGATTATGTATTTGTTTGTCAGCTCCAGGAAATCGTTCAGTTGTAGCGGTTTAAAATTGGCTACTATCGTCCATTCATCATTGTAGAACAATCAGTTGTCTTCTCAAAGAATAATCTTGTATCATTAATTGATGTCTGTGTGATGTTGACTGCTTCATTGGCTGCCGGCATCAGGACCAGTGTGACAATTCTAATCATTATATTGGTTTCGCTCTTTATTGCCTATCGTAAAGAGAAAGAGAGGAAATTCCATTTTTTTTTTTACATATTTAATGGAATCCTAGATCAAATCATATAGTTTTCTTATAAATATTTCTTATTTTACCTTAATACATCCTGTTAAGGCTATGGCCATAATTATACCTTAATTAGTTGTAATAGTTAATTTACATATGTGTCAACATGTACTATATGATATATGTTTGGATATGTTTCTGCATTTTTGCTGCACTACCGTATCTCGTTTCAATTCCAGTACGTTAGTGGCTTCTGCCTGTAAAGTGCTGAAGTGCATTTAATCGGTTGGCATATGAATATATTCAAGCCTTATATTGACATTTTTTGGATTTTATAAATTATTTAAAATTAATTTATTTAATATCTTCATTTAAAAAAAATTATAGTTTTTCTCTATTCTTTATTTATTTTGTAGTTTCAATTCAATTTCAATACGTAATACTTAGCTATTCTGTTCTGCACTAACTATTTGACTTTATTTCAATGATGTTAAAAATTATTGGTTCTTTTTGCAGACAGTGTTTATTTAATCCTACATAACTATACTGTTGTATGCTTTTAACAAATTATTATGAAATTTTTTCCCTTTACCCTTGATACAAATCTCAGTTGTTACAGGGCTTATTATTGAAAGTCCCTCGTAGGGTCCCACCCAGACTGGTGAAAATTTATTTTTCCTATTTTGATTTTTTAGTAAAATTTTATCGCCTACTTTGAATATTATTGGGTGTACTGAGCTATCATAGCTTTGCTTAGATTTTTCTTTGGCTCTGGCTTGATTTGGTATTTTAATAGCTTGTTGTTATCATCGGTATTATATACTGGTGAGCATTTGCGTTTAAGATTGGTTGGCATTTCAAAATCGTAACCGTATAAAGTACGGAAAGGCGTTTGCCCGGTGGACATATGCATTGTATTATTGTGTACATGCATTGCTGTATTTAACCACTGGTCCCAGTTTGATCCATCCTCTTTCGCAAAACTTCGTAAAAACTCTGCTAATGGTCGGTGGCTTCGTTCCAAAGAGCCGTTGGACTGGGGATGATATGGCGTAATATGTAACTTTTTAATTCGTAACAATTTACACGTGTCCGAAAATAATTTTGAAACAAAATTCGAACCATTGTCGGTTATCAATACTTTTGGTATGTTATGTCTTTTAATAATTTCGTCGTAAAATGCTTTTGCTACAGTGCTTCTGCGTCTGGGATAGCTACGCAGCACATATATTTTGAAAAATCATCTTGAAAAGTTAATATATATTTATTTCCAGATATAGTTTCCGGTAAAATACCTACAAGATCCATGTATACTTTATCGAATGGTCGTACAGGCGTATCGGTTAAAACCATTGGCATTTTAGTAAGCCTAGAACTTTTATTTACTTGGCATTTTTGACAATTCTTAACGTAATCTTTTATTTGTTTCTGCATACCTTTCCACTTAAATTGTTTTCTGATTCTAAAATATGTTTTCACTGCGCCCTGGTGACCCCCTAATGCTGAGTTATGAAAGTCTTTTTTAACAGTTTTAATTTCCCCTGGGTCAGTTAATAGTAGACTTGAGTTTAATTCGTTCTTGGTGTCTGTTGTTATTTCATCCAGTACTGGCGTGCTCACTTGTTTTTTGGTTTTTGAAATTTGACTATCTAATTTATTCTGTGTGGTCTTAGACCGTGTTTGGACCGCAGTAATATCTGGTTCTGGATGTGGAATTCTACTTAAAGCATCTGCGTTCAAATTCTGTTTACCTGGTTTGTAAGATATTTCGTAATCATATTCTGATAATTTATGCCTGAAACGGGCTAACCTTGATGTCTGATCTTTGAGATTTGCTGTGCTACCTAATGGTTGATGATCTGTATAAATTTGAAAATGTCGGCCTAAAATTTTTCGTTGCCCAGACTATAGCTAAAAATTCCTTTTCAATGGTGGAGTACTTTTTTTCTGCTTCATTTTATGCCCTACTAGCAAATGCTATTGGTCGGTCGCTCCCTACTTTGCCTTGTGACAGTACCGCACCTAATGCTTCGTTACTTGCATCTGCTGTAAGTAAAAAAGGGTTTGTAAAATCTGGATATGCGAGAATGGGTGGTGAAATTATTGATTCTTTTAGTTTAATAAATGAATTTTGACAATCGTCGGTCCAAGTGAATTTAACATCCTTTCTAAGTAACTTATTAATTGGTAATGATAATTTTGCCATATTGTTTATAAATTTTCTGTAATAATTAATTAATCCCAAAAACGCTTGTACTTCTTTTTTATTTCTTGGTACCGGAATATTTTTCACGCATTCAACCTTTGAGGGGTCTGGCATGGCACATAGCTCCGTACATTTATGTCCTAAATAGACAACTTCGCGACGCAAAAACTGACATTTTTCTGTATTTAATTTTAAATTGTGTTCCCTTAATTTCTGCAATACTCTACTCAACCTAAGCTCATGTTCAGCTAAATTTTTTCCGTACACCACTATATCATCAAGATAAAAAAAGCAATCTATACCCTGTAAACCTGTTAATATGTGGCTTATTATTCTTTGGAAGGTAGCTGGTGCACCTGTTAAGCCAAATGGCATTCTGTTAAATTCGAAATGACCCAGTCCTGTACTAAAAGCTGTTTTTTTCCTTATCCCCTTCTTCAACTAGTACCTGATGATAACTTGCCAAGTCTAAAGTTGAAAAATAGCGACTGTGACCTAATTGGTCTAATATTTCGTCGATTCGAGGAATCGGAAATACTTGTTTTATTGTCACGTCGTTCAATTTACGGAAATCTATTACTAGCCTCCACTTTTTGTTACCGTCCTTGTCGCTCTTTTTAGGAACCAACAACATCGGTGAATTCCAGGGTGATATGCTTGGCGATATAATGCCGTCATCCAACATTTTATTAACCTGTCTGTTGATTTTATCTCTATGAGTGTGTGGCAATTTGTATTGCTTTTGGTTTATCGGTGGCTGGTTCCACTGTGTAGCTATTTCATGTTTAAGCGCTGGCGTGTATGTTAATTCATCGCCGTCTAAATGAAAAACATCATGATACGAAATACACATATTTTGTAAAGATGTGATTTCATCTTTATTTAAAGTCTCATCAATTTTCATTTCTTCTAATAATTTATTAATTCTGTTTGTAATGTTTACTGAATTTATGCTATTTATTGTAGAATTATTGGTATCCGATTCTTTATACTGATTAAAATTCGAAAATTTTGGTTTAAAAGTACTGCCTATTATAATTTCTGTTTCCGTAGCATTTAAAACTGAAACATAAACTCTATTTTTGCTAACATTCGAAATGCTTTCGCCCAAATATACTCCTGGAAAATTTCCTTGTTTATGTGTTAACACTATTGGAATTTTTGTTTTTAAACGTAATGATACTATCTTTGCGGTTCTCGCTTGAATTTTAATTTGTTGATTGTAAAAAATATTTTGTATTTCTGTCTGCGATTTCATTGGTACTTTTATAATATGGTTTTTATGTTTATCAAAGAATGTTATTGTTTTGTCTATCGCATTTATTACAGATCGATTCCATAAATTGTCACGTCCGATTATTCCATCAGCTGGTACACCTTGTTTAAGTGACACTACATGTAGCATTAAACTTAAGCGCCCTATGTTCCTATGTTGGACTTTGGTGGAACCTAATGTTCTAACACACCCACCAAAAGCTCCTTTTAAATCCTTTTGTATATTTTCGTTAAAGTCTGGAAAATGTGTCATTGCATTTTCTTTTACTATACTGGCATCAGCTCCTGAGTCTACCAGTAAAATAAGTCTTCCATTTTTAGCTGCCTCGCAAGGTACTTCAATGAAAACGTCACTTACATTAGATAAATCCAAGCTATCTCCATGCCCACTGCATATTATGCGATCACCTTCTTCTTCCTTTAATTCATATTTTAATTCATTGGTCTCATCTGTTCTATGGAAATGCAATGGAGTAGTAAATTTGATCAAAGTCTCCTCCGACGTCTGATCTACAATTCCTAACTCTTTCTGTCCTATATTACTATTATTATTCGCACATCTCCAATTAGATTCGTGACCATAAGTTCCACATTCGTAGCAGAAAGGCATTTTTTATTTTATTTAATACAATCATCCCAATCAGCCCCAATTTACTACAAAATGAACATGTTGGAACACTCCTTTTATAGTTGCTTTCATTATTTATTTGTTGCAATTTATTTTCCGATTTTACGCTTGACTGTGTTTTTTCCATATAATTATATTCATCCTCTTCCGACCTTGTACTTCGCTGCATAACAGCCTGTATATTTAAAGCTTCTTCCAACAATGCATCTATTGTTTCTGACTTACTACCCAACAATACAACCTTTATAGTTGGATCCTTTACCCCTACTTTAAAAGAGATCAACACTGAGCTCTGTAATTCTAATCTGAATACTTCATCCTTATTTATCTTTTTACTGTATTTTTTACTTACAATTTCCAAAGCCATGGATTGCAACTCATCTAATCGTCTACCAAACATTCTCAAACTGCCGTTACTATTTTGATAAGCCTTTTTAATCTCTTCTAGTACTAATTCTAAAGAAATTTCATTTAAGTACGTATTTTTTAACAACTCGTATAATTCTTCTATTTTTTGAAACTGTTTTGTCCTTACTAATTTATAGGCATCTCCCTCCAAACGTAACCTAACGCATTTAATAAATTCCTCACTATCTGATTCCTTAATTTTAAGCTTAGCTGCTTCACAACATTTAATAAATTTACATAATTCTGTTTCTAATAATGGAGATTCCGCCCCAGAAAAGTAAGGAACAACGTAATGAACGCGTTTCAATACATTTTCAGTACCCATTATTAGTGTTTCTTATTTTTCCATTTACTTAATCATATAATTAACTATACCTTTCTTAAATAAATTATTTATTTTGTTTTTACTAGTATCATATTAAATCAACTTTTAACCATTATTTAATTTATCTATTAAATTTTTTACTACCTTATTTATCACATTTTTATGTTTCATTATTTAAACTTTTTAATCTATATTTCAAAATCATATCAACATATTATTTATGAATCCTAAATTAACTTATTTGTTCAATTTATTTTTTTTTTTTTTTAATTTTCCAGTTTTGTTCTTTAATTAATTTCGCGACATTATAAAAACATTGCTGTATCAAAATTCTTATTTTATTCAATTTATTTAAATTTACAATTTTATTAATCATTATCATTAAATGTCTCAAATTATTTTATAATGTTTCACAATTACTTTAAAAATGTTCTTCAATATATCAATTAATCAATTTTATAAAACATTTAGTTTACTTATTTAATTTCCTGTTTTATAAAATTCTATCATTTATGTAATTCATTTCACAGTTTTATTAAAAGTTTATTTTATTCCACAATTTATTTCAAAATGTTCAATTGTTCTTTATTTTATTTTTACAAATGTCAATTTTCATAATTCCATTATTTTTTGCTTATTAAAATTCTCAAATATTTCTTTTGTTTTATCCGCACATATTTTTTGTATCCACTATTTTTCACAATACTTACAAATACAAAAAATATTTTCCATGATACAAAATAGTTATTTCTTCCAATATTAATCTCTATCCAGTCCTTCTCGTCCCTTGGGAGTTGATGTATGGTCCGAAAACCGGCTGCGCCAAAAATGTTGTATGTTAAAAGACCTTCTACTAGGACTTTAACTTGATCCTATTTATACTTACTGAGTCCTTTTTACTTTCTTTATATTATTTAAAACAACCGGGTCTTTTTTACTTTAAGACACTTTATTTCGCTTTAAAAGTTGGTTACACTTATACTTAACATTTATTTGTAGACACTTCAGCTTTTCCGAAACAATTCATTCTTAGTCTATACTTAACTTCTACTTAACACCTCGTATTCTTATAATTTCACAATAAATTGAGTAATTTCATCATGCTAAAAAAACTTAGTCAGCGTATTTATAATTTCACAATAAATTGAGTACTTTCATCATTCTAAAATAACTAAGTCAGCATTTATTTTTGTGATCTGAGTGACCTATTTAACGTGGGCGTGTATACCTGTGCTATGTTAAGCTGTGTGCGCCAAGACAATTAAATGCTGAATACGTTTAACATGCATAATGATTAACCCTAAAAGTATGCAATAAAGAAAAATATACTGGTTATGTTATGTTGTGGATCATAAGCACGCTGTAAGTTCCACGATTATGATACACAACAGTGGATCATATGTAAGCTGTGAACTCTACGATTACGATACACAACACAACAGTTGTGAGGGCCATTTAAGTAAGTAAGTAACTAGACCGACTATAATTTTGAAAATCATAACTATCATAATAACACCTACTTTAAAATTTCCTATGTGATCTAACCTTCCCAACTGTTTTTTTTTTTAATGGAAGTATTATTTGGCCGCTTGGTCTTGGCTAAATCTCCATTCACGAAGACATATTCAATGAGTCTTGGGTGACTTTTGGAAAAATATCAAAGGTTAAATATCCAAGACATGGTAATCCAATCATGGCTAAGACTATTAAAGTCTAATGAGCCATGCCTTGGACGGCCAAGGTTGGCTATGTCTTACGCCCGTTGTCCTACATGCGTACCCAAGCATGTCTGTTAGTTATGGCTGAGTCTTGGGCGAGAACTACTTTACCAAGCCTTCATTTCTCAGTTCTTGGTCTCCCAGTTCTGGCTGAGTATTGGGCGATGGTTTATTAACCGAGCATTGGTCTGCCAGTGCTGGTTGAGTCTTCAGCCCGTCGTCAGGCCTGGCATTTCCTACATGGGGACAAGAGAAAACATATGGAATTTATTTCACTTTTCACGAATAGTAAATCTTTTCCCCAACAGTGCAAAACGGTTGAAAAACAGTAACATTCAAAACTATGCTTGTTATATAACTCATAGATTCTTTTTCATTTCATATATGTTTTATAAGCATTTATAATAAGTGATAGTAAAGTTGATAGATCAATGTTGGTTTTACGCAGGTATAAGAGAACAGAGAAGTGAACATAGATAATAAGAAGAATGAGAGTGAGTGAATAAAATATAATAATTAATAATTAAAAATAAAATAATGTTAAAAAAAGTATTATAATAAAATTACACACAATTTAAAAAAAATATTTTTTTATTTGAAAAATTTTACGCAAAAGAAAAAAAATCAAGAGTTTCCACTGTTGAATCAACAGTAAATATATATAATATATCAACAGCGTAAACATTCTTAAAACAAATATGTGGAGTTGTTGGGTACGAAATGACCAATAAAAGTTGTTGTTATGAGGTACAAAATTGTTGCCATAACGATTTCTTTTTGTCAGTGTACATTTCACAAAAAAGATTACTTAAATCATTTGTAATATTGAAACAAGCGATTTTTTGATATTTTTTTTGCGTTTGGGCACACGTGTTTTTATATTTTGTCAAATTATTTGCTTCAGTTAACATTTTAGCTATGAAATAAACAAAATCCTGTATAATTTTGAAAGCTCTATTAAAAATTTTTAAGGATTTTTCGCGATTTACTAAAACAATGTTTTGTATGTTCCATATTTAATCAAAGCAACATAAAATATTGTAAATATTCAACCATACTGTTCAAATTATCCTAAATAATATAAATACAAGTTTTAATTTTAAAAAGTTTGAAGAAAATAATGGATTTTGTAACAAATTTGGTATCACTAAATACAAGACTCATTTTCAAAAAATACCATATTATTTGAAACATGTTAAGAATATGGAAAAATAAGACGTCATTGTAATGACATAATTCCAATAAATACATATTATAAAAATAATTGATTGTTCTTATTACGCAACACTCCTAAAAAATGGAATTTATAATTTATGGAAGGGCGCTGCTATTATTTTTCACACAGCTGTATATACAGAGTGGTCCGCTTTGGTGTGCAAATATTTTAGGGACTGATTTCTTTGTTAATTTCATAAAAAATATTATTCTAAAGTTAGGGTCTATTTGGAACACCCAATGGTATTCAGGGTGTTTTCAAAATTTATTTTAGAAAAAGTGATACAACCGTATATTATATTATAACTTCTTCACTTTACAGCCCAAAGCAAATATAAAAAAGATTACATTTATTTCACAGATATTCGATCGTATTTTTAGTTTATATTTGCATTTGATTTGGTGCGCTAGGAGATTTTTCTCATCAAAGTAACAAAATAAATATTTTATTACAACTTATTTTTATAAAACTCAGTTTTTCTCGAAATTTGTATCTAGTATTTTGTTTTTCTTTTTTTTAGTATTTGAATGTATCATAGTGTAATACACAATTTCTTTATACCCTATTTTTATTTCGCGAATACCGTGTTCCTTGCAGATCACTGCTTGTATAGCTCTCAAATTCCTCAATATACAATTTTGTTATAAAAACCAATATTTAGTTTTTAAAGAATTCTATTTTATGTATGTATTAAAAAAAATTAATTCAGAATAGTTGTTTAAAGTGTTCCGTTACCCTGTATACCAAATTTATTTGAGTTCTTTACTAAATACATTGCAGGAGCTTCTAAAAGAAGTACTGATTGAGAAAAAGTTGGCACTTACTCACCAATACGTTGGCATTCGAGACATTTTTAAGATTGGTTCTATAAAAATCACCTCAATCGTTGGATTAGAATGTCCCATTTCAGTGTCATACAAGATCACTAAATCTAACAATTCTAGTTTTTTCCTTCTCATTTAGGAATTGGTTTATTCAACAGAAATAATTAACTGCATGAACTAAACCAAAGGTGAACAGCAGAAGCAGAAATAAAATAAACAGGACTTGCGAACAATAAAGGTTAAAAGTGTTATTCTAATGCCCGTAACTTCAACGAATAGATATATACAGGTGCTTAGTTATCTATCGTGAAAGCAAAATTTCGTAACTTCAACGCATACACCCAAAGAACGAATCAGTTGAAGCAACCGTCTTTTTTTGCCAACCGATTTAATTAGTTCTGTCAACATTCGACTAATTCAGTTGTTGCGCGTATCAGTTCACAAAACTAATGAATACAATTGACACAACCAATTTGTTTAGTTGTGATAACCAATTTAATTATGAGAAATCGGCCATTTTACCTAGCCCTAGCGTTCCAACGTGTTGCAAACACGAAGTCAGCATCACAACCAGTGTTGCCAGTTTAGCCTTTTTATACCCTACACTAAGAGTGAAAGGGTATATTCAGTTTGGTAAGCCGTTTGTAACACCCAGAAGGAAGCATCTCCGGTATGGAAAAATATATATATTCTTGATCAGAATGACCTCCTGAGTCGATTTAGCGATGTCCGTCTGTATGTCCGTCTGTCTGTCTGTCTGTTGAAATCCCTACTTCTTTTAAAATTGAAGAGCTAGATAAATGAAACTTATAACTTAGATTACTAATATCCCTACGCTGTATGTGTATGTGTATTGGCGAGATCGGTCCATTGTGACCTATGATCCGACCACTTATGTTCAAATACCTCATATAAAATGTACATATAAAGCTCAATTTTCATGTATACGTGCTTAGGTAAACTTTTTTGGTCAAATATATATTGATATCATGCTCCAATACATGATAATAATGTTTTCCGGCGAAAAGACTTGTGGTTCACAAAAAAAAAATCGAAATTCGGTACACCTACCCATTTGTAAATATGGGTATCAAATGAATGGAAATTCTTCAGCGATTGAATGTTTGTAGTTATTTGCAGGATTCGTATACCCTGGTGACCTATATATCACTTTGAATGGTAACCACACATATGTGTAGGGTATTTATAGTCGGCTTAGACCGACTATAATTTTGATAATCCTAACTATCATAATTACACCTACTTTAAAATTTCCCATGTGATCTAACCTTCCCAACTGGTTGTTTTTGTGTTTAGCTTTAAATTTTGGGGCTAATTTATTTAGCCTTTTTATAGCCTTTTTTAAATTAGCAAAATCTTAATAAAATTTAGTAAATAATGGAAATTTCCATAAAATAGTGTGTCTTAATTTGAAATATTGTTTAAAATACAACCGTGATTTTGTATAAAATTTAGTTTTTCTTCGAGTATCCTAAAATTAAGAACAACCTGATGTCAACAGTATTGATTTTCGATGATCGTGGTAGCATTTTAAATATATTGAAAAATGTTCAGCCATAAAGTTTAAATTAGATGGTGACAACAAAGCCTTTTATAATACCAATGCGGACCATGAAGAATTCCTATATTTTTGTGAAGTGCATTATAAAACGAAAAAGTCTTACCAAATGAGTTTAGCAATTATGATCTAAAAATGTTGGATTTTCTATTAAATATTCCAGAAATACTTATTTATAAATACACATCCAATTAAAAAACGGATAAAAAGTTTGTTTCCCCAATCAATGTTGCAGTTGCTTCAACTAATAGTTGGTTACGCTTCATACTATTGTTTACCATACATGAATTTCAGTTGAGGCTGACTACATTTGGTAGATGCAAATGAATATTTGATGAAACAACTCAACGCCAAGCTAATATTTTTTTGTGTGTAGTTAAGGAGTAAAAACACCGGGTAAGTAAGAGATATCTGTTCGGTACTAACACTAATTGATATCTATTCGTTGAAGTTACGGGCATAAAACAAGCAATTGCATAGAAAACGTTTGCGGCAAAAAAATTTCTTTGCAACGTGGTCCAACTTTGGTCGCAAAAGTTTACATGTTTACTGTAAAAAAATAAATTATTTATTCTGAACGAAAGTTCGTTTTTGTGTCAAAATAAAAATAAAAAAATTTGCAACAAATGAATAAACATTTCGACGCCCCTTACGAAAACAATTATATTAATATTGTCTTACGAAAAAAAGTATATATCACTTTTAAACGAATATGATTTCATTTTTACTTAAATGACGAATGTTATAACGTTTTCAAGTTTTCACAGAATATTAGTACAACAAACAATTTTCTGTGAAAAATTATTATGTTTAAAATTTTTAGACCAAAATTTGAGTTTTCTATTGAAATACATTTTTTTCAATATCATATTGCGTTGCTTTTATGTATACATATGTCATTTGTAAAATTTGTTTGAGAAAATTTAAATTAATTACGCTATAATGACAGAAAATATTCATTACCATATAATATGTCGGTGACTCAGAAGGTTAGTGTGTTGCAATACAAGCAGAAACGTCGCTGGTTTAAACACCAGCGAATGCAATATCAAAAAATAAATAAAAGATGTTTTTCTACACCGCGCTACCTCTTGGTAGATAACCTTCGAGAGTAAAAACATCACCCATTATGACTCGGCGTTAAACTGTAGGTTCCGCTATTTAAGTACAAATGACATGAGAGAACTATATCGCTAAACTATTATTATTATAATTATTATTAGGATTGTAGGACATGTCTATTTTTAGGATTTTCAAGGTCATTTGTTATTGTCTCCTATGAAATCTTGACTGTTACATAAAGTTAAGTTTTAATTTCAGGACTGATTTAAGTTTCCAATGGTCTGTGGTTTTTATTAGACGATTACATATTTTTATTACAATGCTTTAATATGAACAGATTTTATATGAAGGTCCCAATCATATATCGGCCATTCCAAGTCAAACCGGGCATTTTTGCGACTTACTACTTTTGATAAGGGGCGGATCCAGAAGTATGATTTGGAAGGGCGGATTGATTTTTTTGCGCCTTTTTTCCAATTTTTTCTAAAATGCGCCCCAAAAATTTATTTTGCGCCCTTTTTTTATATTTTCTGTACTTTATATTTTATACAACTGTACTTCTTTAAAGCAACTTTTTTTCTTTAAATCAACCGTTTTATTTGCTTAAAAAACAAAAATAGGATGCGGTCGGATCTGTGGTACCCTAGAAAAAACGATATCCGGTGCATCTACATATTTGATCATATAGGTACTCAAATGAAAGGTTATAATGCCACATTTGTAATTATATGGTTAATTTTATGATCTAATAACCATAGCGATTAGGATTTGTAATTATGTAAAAAATAAAATTAAAATGAAATGCTGATTGTTGAGAAAAATATTTCATTATTTATCAAAATGACGAAGATTATTTTGAAATGAATAGGTAACGCTGAAACGATTTTTTAAAATTTTCTAGAAGTGGCCCAATATTTAATTAATATATTTCGTTGGCAAGTTACATCGAAGAAGCGCCGAAGACGAAATTTTTTTATAAAATATTAAATTTTTTAAAACATAAATACAAAAGTGTATAATAGACTCCTGATTAAATTTCTTTTTGTTTGGGTACCCACACTTGTATATATATATATATATATATATATATATATATATATATATATATATATATATATATATATATATATATATATATATATAAATATATATATATTTCGTGTATAAAATGAACTCAGTTGTTAAAACTAAAAAGGGTCCTGAGGTTACTGGGGTTATCGGATCATGAACATAAAAACATATTAATCGTGAGATCAATATCTTTCATTTCAGTACCTACATGTTCATATAGATAGGTGTATAAGGTTTCGATTTATCTGGGATACCACAAGTCCGATAGTTGTAAGAAAAAATATTTCACTTCATCCAGTTATCTAAAGTTCAGCCAATTTGTTTGTTTGGAGATTTTTTGGTAGGAGCAACGACTTTTTTTTCCATATATATATCAAAAATAATAATGAATTTTGATTTTAATAAATATGTATCTAAAATTAAAATTATATTTGAATTTTGAAAGTATTTATCAAAAATAATTATTTTTAACTTTAATAATATTGTCTTTTATTTATATTTCTCAAATATAATTATTAAAAAATATTTTAAAATTTAACAGTCCTATAATAAAAAGACCATAAATTAAAAATGTTCATCGAATGTTATCTAATGGTACCATTTGTTTTACAGTGCCATCATTTCTTACAGTGACTTTTTACATATAAATTTGAAAAAAAAAATATGTTTGGTCTCTGATTTTACGAAGCTGTACACTAAGAAAAAAGTGACGTAATAAAATTAAATAAAATTTATTTAAATTTGATTTAAATACTTTTGTAATAAAAAACGTAATAAAAAGTATTTACATCAAGTTTAAATAAAAATTATTTAATTTAAATACAAAAGACTACGGGTGAAAAACGTGTCGAAAAGTATCCTTTGGAAACAAAATTCAATTTGTGTATTATATTAAAAGTGATCAATACCGACATCTCGTTGGAAAACTACTTCAGATATACACAATGTATTTTTAATGATTATTATCACTTAACAAGTCAGCATATTTCGAAATCCAAAAATATTTGATTTTTTTTTTGTACCAATTGTACCAATTTGTACCAATACCAATTGTACCAAACTTAAGTTTGATATTTAACCTAGTTTTTTGTACCATTTATTCAAGAATTTAAAGGTAATAGGTTTTTCACCAATTATTAAATTAATTTACAACAGTTTTTTTTAATTTCAAAAATAATAAAAACTTCAAAATCGGATTATAAATCGTCGTTATAGAACGATTTTTTTTTGTTAATTACTTCTTCAATTATAATTTGAAACAATCATAACCTTTGCCGAATAGACATACTTAAAAACTATATTTTGTGAATAATTGATTTTTAATTATGAAAAATACACCAACACATCTTAAACTATGAATTGTCGAACTTTTATCAAACTTTCATAAATGGTATTTGGACTTATAGTAGTACAACGAAGATATACAAAAAAATATGTATATTTTTTAAAAACTAAATTCAAAATCATCTATTTGACAATTTATTCTATACAAAAATTCTAAAAAACGTCTAATTTTTTTAAGTCGAATTATTAAAGTTGTTTAAAATTGTCTATGGTTATAATGCGCCTATAATGTTTAAATTCGATTTAATATTGATACCCCGAGACAAAATTTATGTCATTTTTCAGGAATATTTCCGGCCAACACACAGATAAATGGAATATTTTGGGAATTGTATAGCATGTTGTAAAATTTTGTGGAATTTTAATGACAGATTCACGGCATATTTTGGAATCGGACAGTTCGGGCAGACAGCTTGTGATACAAACTCCGCCTATCTCTTTTTAAAATATGTCGAATATGTATCTATACTGTCTGGACATTGCCTAAAATTTTTGTCTTGGGACATTTTGATATAGATCTCAAAACACTTAAAACTCGAATTGTGTATTCTTCAGAATCTTTGTCAAAATACAATAGCGTATATTCGTAGACAACTTAAAGTCAACTTTAACATAAAAGTTACCCGATATTTTGGGCAATTTTAACGAAGATTAAAATGTCAAAAAGTTTTTGTTAAGTCGCAAAATTTAAAAAAAAGCGAACAATTAAAAAGGTAATTTACAGAATATTAGTAATCTGGAAATAGTTAGTAATTTTGGGAAGTGTTTTTAGAAAATGTTGCGCCTTTCTGTATATTTTGCGCCCTTCTATAGAGGCGCAAACATTTTGTAAATAAGGCGTATTTGAAATTATATGCTTTTTAGAAAATTTTGCGCCTTTCTGTATATTTTGCGCCCTTCTAAAAAGGCGCAAACCTTTTGTAAATAAGGCGCATTTGAAATTTTATGCTTTTTAGAAAATTTTGCGCCTTTCTGTATATTTTGCGCCCTTCGATACAGGCGCAAACATTTTGTAAATAAGACTCATTTTCAATTTTATGCTTTTTTGGAAATTTTGCGCCTTTCTCTATATTTTGCGCCCTTCTATAGAGGCGCAAAAATTTTGTAAATTAGGCGCATTTGCAATTTTATGCTTTTTTGAGAATTTCGCGCCATCTCCCCCCCCCCTGGATCTGCGATTGCTTTTGATTTCGTTTAAACGTTGCACTCATGTTCAATGTCGAAAAATTTTACACGTATTTCATGTTTTATAAAAAAAAAGTTTTTTCTACCCCTTAATAAATTAAAATTTTAAATTTTGCATTCAGTTAAATTACTGTAGCACATGAACCATAAGTTTAATGTTGAATTGATTTCATTTAATAGACAATGAATTGTTTACTCGACATATAATAATAAGAAATTATGGTTCGAATGTTTTAAAAACGATTTTATTCAGTTCTTCATAAAACTGAATTAATAATGTACCAACAATGCAAAATTAAGAGTGGGACTACGAAGTTTACTATTTTTAATTTTTTATTTCAAACGACGTTTGAACGGAGTTAATAAGTTCATATAACATAAGTTTATATTAATAAGTTTGTATAACAAGCTTGTTTACTGAAAATACCACGAAAACGTAATAATATTTTCAATATAAAAAATCTATTTGGTTGAAATATATTCAAAATATTTGAATACTAATTTCGCCTATATTTGACATGTACATTATCTTGTTGTGTATTCGCAAGATGTTTATGGGCCATTCCACACCAAATCGACCAACAAAAAGTCAAATTTGAGATTTTATCTTTTCGATTTTAATGAAATTTTGGCAACTTATAAAGAGTAGCGAGACATGCAACCAATTATTTTTTCCGACCACTACTTCCAGAGATACAGTGGCTCAAAGTTGGAAAAAAGGCCAACAATCACTTTTGTATGGTTGTTCATATTTAAATATCTCTTGAACTAGAAATGCTAGAAATTTTATTGATGGCTCGTTTTAAAGGTAATAGAACAAATTTTCAGAAAATGTAATTTCTAATCGTGAACATGTGGCCCGTGGTCATTATCCTTGCACTTCAAAATGTATGTCCTTAAAAAGTACCTTTTTTAAAATTCTGAAAAACATTGAAATCGAAGAAGGGGAGTTCCAAACGCTGCACAGTGTGCCCAAACGCTCTTAAATCGGGTGTGGTCGATTTGGTGTGGAATGGCCCTTATACGAAATTTTAATATATTGATGCCGTTCAAACGTCTGGAAAAAATATTTTTTTTAGAAAAAAAAATTTAAATAGTAAGCGTTGAGGTCCCACCTAAAATTTTTCAGTGTTGGTGCATTATTGATGCAGTTTTGAGATGGTGTAAAAAAATATATGTGCTGACCACCAAAATGAGTTTTGTAACTTTCGGACAATAATTTTTAGTATGTTTGTATAAAGGTTTTAAAAACGAGTAAACCATTAGAAAGATCAATGTATTACCTTTAAAATGATACCAGATTTAAAATGTTCAATATTGAACTTATGGTTCACGTGATACAGTAGTTTAACAAAATGCAAAATTTAAATATCGACGAAATTTTTCAATTTATTAATGGAAAGTGGTCGAATGGAAGTGTACTGGCTTTTCAATCTGAAGAAAGTCCACCGGACTTGGTGTAAAAAGGTACTAAACATGTTTTTTCAATTAATAAAAATAAATAAATTTTAAATATAATTATAAATAAAATTATAATAACAATAAATAAATAATAAAAAATTAATAAAAATGGAAAAAAATTAATAATGATTAAAACTAAAAATAAAAAATATTAAAAAAAAAAAAATGTTAACTTAAAAACGAAAAACCCGTTTGGATAAAAGAAATCCACAAACGAAGTTCTTTTGTCTTATTTTTCGTTTGTGTGAAACTATGCGTGCGGAGAAAACTTTAAATTAATATTCTAAATGAAAATTAGTAATACTAAATATTGGTTTTTCTAATATTATAATTGGTTTTTATAATATTGGTTTTTATAATTTTATAATATTATGATTGTATTTTGAGGAATTTGAGAATTTTTAGGAGTACTCTACAAGGAAAACGGTAAGTTCGAGATAAAAATGGCGTATGAAGGAATTGTTTATTACACATTCATACATTAACAAAATATATTTTATATTTTATATTTTATATTTTATATTTTATATTTTATATTTTATATTTTATATTTTATATTTTATATTTTATATTTTATATTTTATATTTTATATTTTATATTTTATATTTTATATTTTATATTTTATATTTTATATTTTATATTTTATATTTTATATTTTATATTTTATATTTTATATTTTATATTTTATATTTTATATTTTATATTTTATATTTTATATTTTATATTTTATATTTTATATTTTATATTTTATATTTTATATTTTATATTTTATATTTTATATTTTATATTTTATATTTTATATTTTATATTTTATATTTTATATTTTATATTTTATATTTTATATTTTATATTTTATATTTTATATTTTATATTTTATATTTTATATTTTATATTTTATATTTTATATTTTATATTTTATATTTTATATTTTATATTTTATATTTTATATTTTATATTTTATATTTTATATTTTATATTTTATATTTTATATTTTATATTTTATATTTTATATTTTATATTTTATATTTTATATTTTATATTTTATATTTTATATTTTATATTTTATATTTTATATTTTATATTTTATATTTTATATTTTATATTTTATATTTTATATTTTATATTTTATATTTTATATTTTATATTTTATATTTTATATTTTATATTTTATATTTTATATTTTATATTTTATATTTTATATTTTATATTTTATATTTTATATTTTATATTTTATATTTTATATTTTATATTTTATATTTTATATTTTATATTTTATATTTTATATTTTATATTTTATATTTTATATTTTATATTTTATATTTTATATTTTATATTTTATATTTTATATTTTATATTTTATATTTTATATTTTATATTTTATATTTTATATTTTATATTTTATATTTTATATTTTATATTTTATATTTTATATTTTATATTTTATATTTTATATTTTATATTTTATATTTTATATTTTATATTTTATATTTTATATTTTATATTTTATATTTTATATTTTATATTTTATATTTTATATTTTATATTTTATATTTTATATTTTATATTTTATATTTTATATTTTATATTTTATATTTTATATTTTATATTTTATATTTTATATTTTATATTTTATATTTTATATTTTATATTTTATATTTTATATTTTATATTTTATATTTTATATTTTATATTTTATATTTTATATTTTATATTTTATATTTTATATTTTATATTTTATATTTTATATTTTATATTTTATATTTTATATTTTATATTTTATATTTTATATTTTATATTTTATATTTTATATTTTATATTTTATATTTTATATTTTATATTTTATATTTTATATTTTATATTTTATATTTTATATTTTATATTTTATATTTTATATTTTATATTTTATATTTTATATTTTATATTTTATATTTTATATTTTATATTTTATATTTTATATTTTATATTTTATATTTTATATTTTATATTTTATATTTTATATTTTATATTTTATATTTTATATTTTATATTTTATATTTTATATTTTATATTTTATATTTTATATTTTATATTTTATATTTTATATTTTATATTTTATATTTTATATTTTATATTTTATATTTTATATTTTATATTTTATATTTTATATTTTATATTTTATATTTTATATTTTATATTTTATATTTTATATTTTATATTTTATATTTTATATTTTATATTTTATATTTTATATTTTATATTTTATATTTTATATTTTATATTTTATATTTTATATTTTATATTTTATATTTTATATTTTATATTTTATATTTTATATTTTATATTTTATATTTTATATTTTATATTTTATATTTTATATTTTATATTTTATATTTTATATTTTATATTTTATATTTTATATTTTATATTTTATATTTTATATTTTATATTTTATATTTTATATTTTATATTTTATATTTTATATTTTATATTTTATTGATGTGCTCAACGAATGGGTGAGGGAAACCAACGACACCCTTCTTGCGAAAAACCGTCCGGTTAATCGCAAGAAAGTGAATTGGTGGACCCTAGAGCTCACGGTGAAGGGCGTTCCGTGGTAGGAGGGCGGTTGTCGTTGGTGTCAATAAAACTGTTGGTGTGAACGTTGTGCGCGAGTGTCCGCAGGGGTCCATCAGTGGTCCACTTATTTGGAACATGATGATGGACCCGCTTCAGAGGGAGCTTGAGCGCACGTTCGAGTGTGTGGCATACGCGGATGATCTACTCATTTTGGTGAGAGGTCAGTCCAGGGCTGATATTGAGCAGAAGGCCAATGAAGCAGTGTTGCAGTAGATAAAACAGTGACAATGCTGCTAAAAGGCAAGTTGTCATTGAATCGTCCACCGCTCATCCTGGCTAATGGTATCAGTCTCAAGTATGCGACTGAAGTCAAGTACTTGGGACCTACTATGAAAGAACGGATGAATTTTACACCCCACCTGGAGAGGGTACGTGGCCGTTTGGTTGGCGTAGTAGGGCAACTGCGTCGTGTTCTTCGTAGTGATAGGGGCCTTAGTAGACGCTCTGTTAGGATCATATAATGCGGGCTGTTCGCTGCTTGCGCAACGTTTGGTGCGTCAGTATGGAACGAAACAGTCACGACTGCTGTAGGCTATCGTAAGATACTGTCTTGTCAACGTGTGGTCTTGCTAGCGTGTATGTCTGTCCGCCGCACGGTCTCTACAGAGGCCTTGCACGTGCTGATGGGGGTAGTCCCACTTGATCTGGATGTGATATCTAAAAGTATTACTTACAGAATCAAAAGGGAAATAGCGCTTCGGGACAGCGACTAGCAGATTAATGTCGATGCCAGTCTACAAAAGAACAGAAGATTGTGTTGCGGGAGGAGGTCCTGTCTAGGTGGCAATCTAGATGGGACGGGAGTTGAAGTGACCGGACAACTTATTCGTTCATTAGCGACGTCAGGTTTTGTAGGAAATTGCCCTAAATTTGACTTCGGTTTGAGTTTGGGATTCCTCCTTACTGGGCATGGCTCATTGAATGAGTATTTGTTTCGACGCACTTTGAGTGCAACTGAGTGTTGTGCGTGCGGTGCTGTAGAGGACAGCGTTCACATTACCTGTGACTGACCGCTATACGAAGACATTTGCGGTGAATTCCGCGAGTTGTTTGATAGTGGGACGATTGAGATTGGTAGCATACTCTCCACCGGAGAGTGTGTTGATAGTCTTAATCGTTTTGCGTGTGAGGTCTTCACGAGGCGTCGTAGGAGCAGATAGATGGGTGTTAACATGTCAGCCACCAGTCCTGAGCTATATGGAGCTCAACTAGTAGTAGTTACGTAAGTGGCTACGAAGTCTGACCGGAGCCTTTAATCTGGTACCACGGGTAAGCAGAAGCCCCTGAACATCTAGGTGCTGCCCTGTGTTTATCCTGCTTTTGCGGTTGGCCCTTCGGGAGCTACTACAGCCACTACGAGGCTGTGGTTACTACCAAAATTTACGCGGGTAGAGTATTTTGCTCGGCGTGGAGTTCCGTCTTTCTCACCCATTTCCACTTTCTGATCCATAGAATCGTAGAGGATTAGATAGTCTCGCCCCTCACCAAGAGGTATGTTATGTCCACATGCATAACTTTAAATTCGTACCTGCAGAGGGTACGTGTACCCTTCAATGGGGCGGTGGCTGACGCATTAAATTAGTCGGTGTTAAGAGCACTGTGGGTTAGGTCTGTCACAGCAGGAACCTACATAAAAACCAGCATATTATTATTATGTTCCAGAATGCGATAGAAATAGTTACACAGGGGTTATGGCGGAAGTGCAACGCAAATATGGCAGTGATCACATGAAGCAGATCTACAGGATGGTGCTGAAGGACAGAATGCAACATTGTGAAACATTGCAGGCGTATGCAGCGGACGTTGAGCAGCTTGCGCATTTGTCGTATGCAGATTCATCGAGTGATGAAATCTGCTAGTGTTAGGCTAGGTGTGCTTATTTTTACTATTTACTAATTAGATGATATCTTTAATAATAAGTGTGATATATCATTTTAAAGATAATTGTATGTGCAATAAATCAAAAATGTTATTTAAAACTCGTTAGAATAAAATTAGAAAATTTTCGACAGTTAATATTACTGTAATAAAAAATAATCAACATTTTATGTGTTTGGCAAGCCATGGAACTGTAACGGTTTACTAAAAATTAATATTTTTAAAAAACATAATTTTAGAAAGTAATTTAAAGTTAAGTAAAAAATAAAATGTAGTGATATATTTTTTATACTTGAAGGAATATTTATTTAAAGTTCATAAATGTCATATAACCTCTTTGCGCAATATCAGAGGATCAATATTTTTTTTGCTTAAATGCTTGTTAAAAATTATTTATTTTTATTAATTTAAAAAACATGATTTTGATAATTTTATTCAATCCTCTTTTTCAGAAGTTTATAGTTAATCATAATATAATAATATGATAATAATCTTAATATGATCACTGGTCACGTAGGACCATAGTATGGTTGTATGAAATCAAAATACGATCACTGAGGACCAGGAATCATAATATTGTCACTGACAACCACTATATGGTTGTACGAAATTTGGATATGGACACTGACAACCATAGTATGGTTATGTGGAATCATAATATGGTCACACACAACCGTAGTATTGTTGTATAGAATCTAAATATGGTCACTGATGACCATATTATGGTTGTGTGAAATCGCATACAGCCACTGATGACCATAGTTTTGTTGTGCGAAATCATAATATGGCCACGGTTGACCATATTATTGTTGTATACCATGGTTATACGGTCACTGACAAAAGTATAGTTGCGTGAAATTGTAATATTGTCACTGAGTATCATATTAAGGTTGATAATATTGTCATTGAGGATTATATTAGACATAATATATGATTACCTACAACCATAACCCCAATCATAGTATAATGCCCTTCAAATTTGATCACAACTGCCATGTTTTAACCCGGGTTTTACGGTTATTTGAACAACCCGAGTATTACCCGAGGTTTCTAGCGTCCGGGTACCCGGGTACTCGAAAATACTCTTATGAAATCGAGAGCCCTGCTTAAAGCACAGCATTTTGCTTTTGTCGAATATCCTTGAAACATAACGTATAGGAAAAAACTGAAAACGCCATTATTTTTATAATGTTGAAATTCATAAGAATATATTTTATACCGAATTTCGATTTTTTTTGTGAACCACATGTCTTTCGCCGGAAAACATTATTATCATGTATTTGAGCATGATATCAATATATATTTGACCAAACAGTTTACCTATGCACGTATATGAAGCTAACGAAATACTTTCAACAGAAAAATTTAATAATTTGTGGAGATCTTTAATTACATGAGAAAAAAATGGCATTTAGGGGGGTAGAAGTCTGAAAATAGTGATCACTCATCGAAGGTGACCTCGGAGGTCAATTCAACGTATGGGACAAATGTGTTAACCGTTGAGACATTTTCAACGGTATTTAAAACTTCATGATCGGACATCAAATAACAAAGCTATAATGAAAAACGGTTTTGGCGGGTTCCAAAACAAATTTTTTTGTTTTGTTTTTAACACTTTTACGAGATAATCTTTCATTTTAGGGGCGGACTTTCAAAAAAATTTTTTTTGTATGGAGACCGACCCGGTCTAATGTGCATGCAACGTAATAACTAAAAAATGTTTTTTTATTATTTTGATTAATGAGCGGATCTGAGGTAATTTTATTATATAAGGACCCCCAACATACTATTTGCCAAAGAGAGAATAAAAGTTTTCTAATTAGTAGCGTTAAAATTCGAAAAAACGAGGGTTATAGAAAAACGTTGGGACTATGGTGTCAATGTAAACCAGTTGGGAAGGTTAGATCACATGGGAAATTTTAAAGTAGGTGTAATTATGATAGTTAGGATTATCAAAATTATAGTCGGTCTAAGCCGACTATAAATACCCTACACATATGTGTGGCTACCATTCAAAGTGATATATAGGTCACCAGGGTATACGAATCCTGAAAATAACTACAAACATTCAATCGCTGAAGAATTTCCATTCATTTGATACCCATATTTACAAATGGGTAGGTGTACCGAATTTCGATTTTTTTTTTGTGAACCACATTTTTTGCCGGAAAACATTTTTATAATGTATTTGAGCATGATATCAATATATCTTTGACCAAAAAAGTTTACCTAAGCACGTATACATAAAAATTGATCTTTATATGTACATTTTATATGAGGTATTTGAACATAAGTGGTCGGATCATAGATCACAATGGACCGATCTCGCCAATTTTTTCGCACATACAGCGTAGGTATATTAGTAATCTAAGTTATAAGTTTCATTTATCTAGCTCTTCAATTTTAAAAGTAGTAGGGATTTCAACAGACAGACAGACGGACAGACGGAGATCGCTAAATCGACTCAGGAGGTCATGCTGATCAAGAATATATATACTTTTCCATACCGGAGATGCTTCCTTCTGGGTGTTACAAACGGCGTACCAAACTGAATATACCCTTTCACTCTTAGTGTAGGGTATAAAAAATTAGCCTGCTCATGATAAACAACATTGCTGAAGAAAACCAACCTGTATCTTTTGAAACTAAAATATGTTTATACTGTCTTTATACTCCCTATCATCTCCCATATCAGCAACCCCATGTTACCTATAAATCATTACTAATCGAAAGATGGAATAGAATGTTTCACATTTGTTGCACTGTGTTATCAGAAATAAGTTAGGGCGAAGGAATGATATCGTTCACAGTCTTTGGCAAAAATATGCAAAGAAATGCAATAATGGATGAAATTTGAATGAAAATGGTAATTTTTGTAATATAGTTACTCAAAATGCAAAGCCGGAATTTTTATACCCTACACTTATAAGGTACAGGGTATATTAACTTTGTGCATATATTGTAACGCCCCTTAGGAGGCGTTTCCGGTAAGGAAAAGTATATATATTCTTGATCAGCATCACTACCCGAGTCCGTTTAGCCATGTCCGTCTGTCTGTCTTGCTGTCTTGCTGTCTGACCGGATATATTATGAAATTTGGTTTCAATACGTTTTAGCAAAAAAATGGTTCGGAGTTTGGATTTGAGCAAAATCGGTCAACGGACACGCCCACCTCACATACAACTCATTTATATATTACTATTTAGGAACGAATAACTCGAAGAGCATTACATATATATTTATAAAATTTAAAACATATTGTTAGAATTCGCTTAAAAATATATTTTTCAAAAATGGGCGTGATTCGCCCACATTTGAATTTTTTTCATTTTTTACCGATTTTTTGTAGTGGAAATGTTAGTCGTAAATTATTAAAAATTATCCCACCAAATTATACCACTAATATATTCACCAAGAGTGTAGGGTATTCTATAGTCGGGCTCGACCGACTATAAAAGTCCGCCCCATATGACCGAACTTACCCATGTGATCTAACTTTCCCAACTCGTTTTTTTTTTTAATTTTGACTACATTTTTTTAAATTTTTACCACATTGACAATGATCAGAAATATGTTCGTGCGCACGATTTTTTAACCTGTATATATTTAAACCATGTGAAGAATTAATGCATTTTTTTATTATTTTTTGCATTTGTGTTTTTTATTAATTGTTTAGTGCCTCTCTCTTCATATAAATACAAAATATCAAATAAATAAATTTAAAATAAAAGTAGTAGTATTTCAGTACTACTTTCTTGTATACAGGAACAAAGCGGAGGCTACTTTTTCTTTAGTACACCGAAGAAAAAATAATTACCTTAATTAATTTTCGAATTTTAGTCTTTTTTTTAAATTTATATATATTGTATTAACGAAATAAAATTTAGGTAATAAATTGAACTTAATACATTTTATATTTTTTAATTACTTTGGTAATAAAAATAACATAACAAACTTTTTATTAAGTATGAAATTAATAATAAATGTAATAAAAGTAAATAATTTATTATTTTGGACATGTTTTACATACGTAATAGTTTTTAATAACAAGTTTTTTTTTGTAATTTTTATTACGTACGTCACACACGAACAAGCGGACATTTGTATGAAAATGTCGTACACGATTCCCATATTAAAGAAGAGTACCAGACATGGTCTACTGGTCAAGCACTAAAACAAATCTCAGGTAGTCGCTAATTATGTAGCTGTTGCAGACGGACCAGCCAGCACCCCAGTAGGTCATGTCTTGTACCCGTCTTTAATGTTGGGTACAAAACATTGAAGAAACTTGGGGGACACGTATATGGGAATCGTGTACGACAGTTTCATACAAATGTTCGCTTGTTCGTGTATGCCAAATTAAGCGACTTTGTCGTTCGTTGACGAACATATGGGAGCACCGTCCATGAGATTGTCGTCGACGAATATATGGGTGACATTATTGTAAAGCTCATCGGTGACACATCTTTAGCGACACTAGCGCTGAAATTATCGTCGACTAATATTTGTGGGACATTACGATCGTGCTAACAATTAAAACACTGTCGTCCGAATTGTCGTGACTTGGTATATGAAAATAAAAAAAAAATGTTTTTGTATTTATTATATTCAATTTATAATTTTTCTATAATTTTTTATCGTCGTTGTAGAACGAAAAGTCACCAAATACATTTTCAAAATGCCAAATATTGATTTACAAAAACTTTATATATCTGCCAATTTTTAATCGATGATCTCAAGAAAATGTAAATCTATGAATTGATATTTCAACTCTAAAAATTCATCAATTACTTTTTGTAATGTTAAACAACAAACTCGAAATTTAAGTTTTTCATAAAGATGTATTTGGTGACTTTTCGTTCTACAACGACGATATTAACTTTTTTAATTTATTTTTATTATTGCTGTAGTTTATCAACCAGGCTATTTTAGAAAAGATCTGCTACAATTTTAGCCTCAGATTTTTTATATTATCAACCAGTGGCAAGATGTTATAACTTAATATATTTCGAAGTTTGACTAGTTTTCCTTTCTTTAAAATTTCCATTTTAGTTATTATCGTTTCTCTATCACAACCTAAATTTGAAGTGATATTTTATCGAAAATATCGCCTGTCGAAAGTGCTATAACATACTGGTTTTCAACATATTGTCGAACTTCGACCTAATAATAATAATAGTTTGGTGCTAGAGTCCTATATAAAATTTCGGCCGAGCTCTCTCACCATTTGAGCTGTGCGTGTTATATTTGTACTTAACGTGGTGGGACCCCTACAGCCAAATTCGAACGGCGGGTGAGAGCTTTTCATAGGCAATGGCTTTACTCTCGTAGGTTTGCCATTTACTGACGAGAGGTAGCGCGGTAAAGAAAAATGTTTCTATGAAAATATGTTGTTAGTCCAGTCCAGGCTTGAACCGGGGACCTTTCGTCTCGCAGTCCAATGCACTAACCACTGAACTACCGCGGCTACTTAGACCTATGTGAAGTTATAACTTCTTGCCACTGGAAATATTAAAGAAAAACTATTTATATGAAATTTTAAGTATATTCTTCAATAATTCTTTCACGATGTAATGAATATTTATTTCATGCAGGATGCTGTCAACGATGATTTAAGCGACAACGTCTTGCGTGCACATTTAAAAATGTCTTTAAGATGTTTTTGACGAATTTGTCGTAAAAGTGCTTTTGTCCAACTGGTATATTTGTACTCAAAGTGGTGGGTCTTACAATGGAACCTTTCGACTCGTAGTCCAATGCAACAGCTGCTTTTGGCTCGTAGACCAATGCAGTAACCAATTAAGCTATCGACGTTGTACACAGTGTTGCCAGTTTAGCCGATTTCCGGAAAAATTTAGCCGGTTATTTAATTATTTAGCCGGAAAATAATGGAAAAATGTTTAGCCGTTTTTGTTATTTTTTAGCCGGATTTAGCCGGAGCTGGCAATACAGACTAATCTATCTGAGAAATTATTATTTTATTTCTATTTTCTATATTGTTTTTAAATTCATTATAAAGATCACCCTGTGAAATATTCTAATCAGAAATTCCCGAATAACTGACGTTAGTTATTTATCTATTTTTCGTAACATTCGTTTGGATATTTTCTTTCGCTTCGGACGTTGTTGTGTTGACATGCGGAAAAATGGAAAAGTAATGTGCATTAAAAGGAAAGAAAATATAATTTATACTTTTTGTTTAAATATCTGACACGAATGGCAAATAATGATAATGCAGTTGATTCATCTGATTCAAGTAATTCTTCTGATGAACCTAGTACGTCTCATAAAAAGAAAAGGTGTTACGATTTGTTATATTTTGCTGAATTTTTAATAACAAAACTCTTCTAGAAAATATAACCAGAATGTTCGTTGCAAATGGATAAACGATAAAAGGTTTAAAAGTTGGATAGAACTTCGAAACAATGACTTATTTTGTAAATACTGTGGCTGCAAACTAAGACCAAAACTTTGCGGCTTGCTGTTCAACTCAAAAACTAAAAAACATGTTGAATCCATGTCTCCGTTTGCATGTGGAACGCAAATGGCGACACCGTTTAAGACCATGAAGGCAACTCATTGCATACAGGGCGCGGAATTGACGAACGCAATCTATGTGGCTGCGCATCAGAGTTGTTAAAGAATGCATTCTTTAATTCTTTTGTACTCAAATGAATGGGAATTCAAAATGAATGCATTCATTTTTGTCAAAAGAATGGGAATTCAAACGCTTGAATTCCCAATCAGATGGCCTTAAAAATGAATGCATTCATTAAAGAATGCATTCATTTCAGTCTGAATTCTTTTTTGGTAAAAAAGAATTCAAAAAACAATGAATGCATTCATTTTTTGGCATTCATTTGTTTTTGTAATTTGTCAGAAAAATAAGGGTTACAATATTAAAGTCGTAAAATCCCGCATTTTCCGGAATTTTTGTTATTGACATTTTAATGAAAATATATCATTGCTATTGGAAAATTATAAGAGTATATTTTATTAAAATCTGCGTTTTCACAAATATGTGAACAATTACAATGAATTGGACAACTTTGTGGCAAACATTTTCGGGAATTATGGGATCGTGGGACTAGAAGCTCTTATTTGTCAGCGACACACATCCGGCAAATTCCGTGAAACTCAAATTTTGTATTTTGAAGCAGCGCAGCGTCAACAGTGTTGATGTTGCGCATTTTTGTTTAGTAGCGAAGTACTAAAAATTGTTACTAACTACTAATTATGTATAAAGTAACATTTTGTTTTTGCGCAATTAATATATATACATATCGCTACTATCATGCTAAAGGGCATTACATTTTTTAATACAGTTTTTCCCCAAGTATACTGTGTCATTTTTGGATATTTTTAGCAACAAAAGACATAAAGAAAACGGCGAATGTGATTTGTTGCAGGAAAAAACTTTTCCGACTGAATCGACATTGCGTAAATTAACGATTATTGCAAAAATGTTAGGTCGCAACAATTCCACGAAATAAGTTCGTGGACTTCGCGCGCTGTACTTGAGCGCATAGCTATAGTCCGGCCGTGCGGTTGGCACGCGCCGAAAACATTGATGACAATTCCAGGAAACGCAAAGATCAATTTGTTGCGAAGAACGTTGGGAAAACGTTAAGTTTGTACTTTTCGTTGCGCGTACCAATTAGTGATGTAAAATATCGCTATTTTCTCGTGCTCGATAGTTACCTTGTTTTCAAATGTTTAGTGCTTATTTTAAAATTAAACTATGTATGCAAATAAAATACACACACACATTTAGAAAAAAAAAACATTTTTAAAAATGCCGGACAAACTTAAAGGGGCATAATCTGTAAAATAATATAAAAATAATCCAAACCGATGTCAGAAATCTTTTTTGTATGTAAATAATATCTGTATTTTAATAATTATTATATTTTTTAATGTAATAACACGGTGATGTGACACGGTGATGTGAAATGTTATCCAAAAACTAAAAAAAGAAAAACGTAGAAACGTAAGTTCGTACTTTTCGCCTTTTTGAACTACAAAGTACTATTTTTAAAACGCACATTTTTCATATTGAAAGTTCGACTAAATTGCTGATTAAACTAATTTGTACGGGTTTTAATTAGATCGCCATTCAGTAAGCGGTAATTGTTAAAGTCCCTAATAAAACGATTATCTCTTGTCTGTTTGATGTCTTCCAATTTAGTTTGCTCGAAAGTTAGCTAAATTGAAAAGTAAACGCTGCATTACCGACAAAGTTTAGCTTAGTCAGCTATTTTTTCGAACTCGCACACACCCTTAATAATTATTAAAATGTGTTAATTATTTGCCAATAAGAATTTTAAAAAAACAAGCCAGTTGACATGTAATTTAATTTGACAATATTGTATTATTTTTCAAAGCACTATACGTACGCACAATTTTAGATTAATAAATACAATAAATAAATTTATTTAAATTGTTTATTAAATGCCATTATATACATAATTAGTATTATTAAGTACTTTCTTTTTAGTACTTCGCTACTAAACAAAAATGCGCAATATCAACACTGTTGACGCTGCGTTGCTTCAAAATACGAAATTTGAGTTTCACGGAATTTGCCGGATGTGTGTCGCTGACAAATAAGAGCTTCTAGTCCCACGATCCCATAATTCCCGAAAATGTTTGCCACAAAGTTGTCCAATTCATTGTAATTGTTCACATATTTGTGAAAACGCAGATTTTAATAAAATATACTCTTATAATTTTCCAATAGCAATGATATATTTTCATTAAAATGTCAATAACAACGGGATTTTACGGCTTTAATATTGTAACCGTTATTTTTCTGACAAATTACAAAAACAAATGAATGCCAAAAAATGAATGCATTCATTTTTTTTTTTTTAATTCTTTTTGAATGCATTCATTTTGAAGGCCATCTGATTGGGTATTCAAGCGTTTGAATTCCCATTCTTTTGACAAAAATGAATGCATTCATTTTGAATTCCCATTCTTTTCAATTTTTTAGATGAATGCATTCGCAAAAGAATGCATTCTTTAACAACTCTGCTGCGCATACATAAATTGCTTCAATTGATCATCTATCAACGATGCAAAAACATATATTTTCGGATAGTAAAATTGCGGCACACAGAAAAAATGTTGTTCATAAATGGAATGAACGCTGTTAATTGCGACATCCTTCACAATACATATGGAAAATATCATTCTACTTATGAACTATTCGTCGTTCATAATTGTTATGAATTGCGTTCATTAAAGTATTCATATTCATTTTTTGACGCAAAACAGCGCTGCCTCCACGTCACGTGCAATTCAGCCAAGCATAAAGGCGATACTGAAAAATAAAAGACCAGTCCCAAAACGGATCATAGAAAATACAACACAAACTATGTAGGTAGGCATTTGAGTATTTGTGAATGTGTGCAACTGCAGCCATGTTGAGAAATCTATAAAAAGATATTTTTATTTTGCTGACGCGTCATGAGTCATGCCGGGCAGTGATTATTTGCACTACTCGTCGTTACGCGTCGATAGTCGATGATAGCATATACAATTCTTAGTTTTTATAATACGTATGTCATTTCGTACAAGGAGACCGAATCGTTTCATTTATTGTTTACAACTCCAAAGAATCGTTCGCCGCAGGTACTTAGCATCGCTCAACAACAAACAGCAGCAATAGGCAGCAACAGCAAGAGTAGATTAGATATAAAATAAAATGTAAGTTGTTAAAAAAATAAATAAATTAAAATAATAAAAGGAAATAAAAAAATTAATATAATAAAATAAAAAAATAATAAAGAAAAAAATAGATTTTTTTTTAAATAGTTTAATAGTTCATAAATATCATGCATTTTTTCATTACAGTTTTATGGAGGATTCATAAATTCGATGAATTTGATCATTGGTTGAGTAACAATGAAAAATTCATAAAATTGATGAACAAATTCATAAATAGTATGAACTTTTTTTTCTGCGTTTTTTTTTAAACGTTTTATGTCCTTATTTTAAAAAACAATTATTCAGTCTGATTATTGACGAATCAACCGACATAAGCATTAAAAAAATATCTCGGTATTGTAATACGCTACTACGGCAAAAAAAACAAAAATATTATTAATTGTTTCTTAAAGTTAGTCGAGTTGAAAGATACCACGGCCATCAGTATTGTAGATGCTCTTTTAAATACGCTAGATGAGTATGGCCTTGATCTACATAATTTAAAAGGGCTAGGAACAGGCGTTATGGTCGGCGTATATAGGGGTGTAATTGCGCTTTTAAAACAACGCATCCCTAATATAACGTTGGTACCATGCGTTTGTCATTCAATACAATTAGCAGTTTCAAGTGCTTCGAAACAAATGCCCAATGAAGTCGAGTTTTTAGTTTCGGAATATACTATTGGTTTTCGAAATCATCTTCTAGGCAAACTAATTACAGGCATATATATAACGCAATTAATGATGGTCATGATATGTTAAATGAAATAAATTTTGCATACCTCCAATTTTTGCAACCTGTTTTAGGAGCAGTTCAAAAAGTTAATAAATTGTTCGAAAGTAATATCGCTGATACAACGAAATTCTTTAGAGATTTAAATATGTTGCTCGCTTACTTATGTTATCAAATCGTATTTCGTTGTGATCAATTTGATCCTCTAACTACTCCATTCATTTTTTTTAGAAGTTCGACATTTTTCATATAGTTTTTTATCACATTTTTCATATACTTTTGAACAATATATAAAATTAAAAATATTATTTTTTTCTGTGGTGAATATAAACTCTACTGTAGACTTTTGGATAGAAGTAAAGGAAAATAAAAATGCAATACAAGAAAATCTTTTCAACGAACTTACTGAATTTCCTGTTTTGTATTACCTCTAAGTAATGCAAAGGTAGAAAGTATTTTCAGTACTATGAATTTAATAAAAACGAAACAAGGAATCAAATTAAAATAAGTATGCTAAATACCATATTAACTATAAGGAGTAGTCTTAAAAGGTTTAATACCTGTTGCAATGACCAGGGAACTAATTGCAATGTACGATACCGAAAAAATATATGACAAATGTTAAGACTCTGCTAATACAGAATTTATAATTAATGTATTATAAAATAAATTGACTGATAGATTTTTATTTACTAATAAGTTTTTTTTGGTTTATACGTTATGTTTGTTTATATTATGTTTGCATTGTACGAAACATTTGTTTTTTTTTTGTTGATAAAATGAATTGTTTTTAATAAAAGTTACTTTATAATAATTACCCGTTTTTTAGCCGTTCTTTATATGTAATATAGTCGTTTTAGCCGGTTTTTTTTTAGCCTGAAGCAAAAAATAATTCTGGCAACACTGGTTGTACACGTAATAAAAATGAGCTATTCGATTTTAATGATGGGCAAATAAAAGAACAATTCCGGTTTCAAAAATCGAAACTATTTCGGTTCCTTTCAATGCATTAAATGCATTTAAAGAGTAATATATAAGATATTGAATTTTGATTTCCCCCCTTATATATATAAAATATATGTATATGGATAAAATTATCCATAAGATACTATATAAATCTATAATATTTTAATGTCGGCATTAAAACATTATAATCCCATGTTTTAGTATTTAAAAAATACAACATTAACAAAAAAAATACTTTCAATTAATCAAAAATTTAAAAACAAATTTTTTGAATAAATTTTATTTTTTTTTAAACTTAAACAAAAGCCGACAGGTTTTAGAAAATAGAGAGATAGTTAGCAAAAGACGGATTATTTATAGAAACAATTGATATAAGTAAATAGTGGACGAATTTTTCATTATTATATATCAACTTTGTTAACTTGTTGCACACTGTATAGTACATATAATTTAAATTGGCATATGTTTGTGTTTTGTGGGATTTTTTATATATTCATTGACTCACCCTTTGCTCTCCCAACGCTCTTTCTCGAATCCCTTGTGTATGGATTGCGCAATCGATGATTCCATCAGATCCACATATCGTACGACAAGCGGTGCAAAAGTATCGCGCAGATGTTGATGAAATCGTCCATTTTTTAAGTTGTCTAAAAAATATAAGTTGCATGCATACTCATTTTTATTGTTATATAACAAAAATCATTTTACAAGAACATTCATTTTTATTACAGAGTGATATATATTGCGTATGTTTTTGTCTTTCAATTAGGATACATGCATCACAAATGATTTTCAAAATGTTCGTAACCTTCGTACTTACCGTCCGCCCTTAAATAATCGTTCATGATTTGAAACAGCGGAAATGAGTCCCATGTATCCGGCGACTGTTCCGAGAGCACACGATCCATGTCGACAGCGAACAAAGACCAAAAAATTTCAGCGTGTTCTACCAACAAATCGCTAAACCAGGCGAATGCCTAAAGTAATAATAACAAATTAATAATATAATAAATGTTGGTGATTTGTTGCAGTAAATTTTGTGAAATAAAATTTATGTGTATTTGAATGTGCTAGTGCTGCCACCTACTTAATTTAAAATACCAAAATTTTTCTATGCAGATATTATGACACTCAATTCCTTAAACATAATTACGATGCACGGAAAATGCATTGGCACAATCATTGTTGGATGTTTTTTACGTCTAAAAACATGTTTTATGCTGCTTTAATAAAAAAAAATCATTATTTTCACACAAATTGTTAACTTATTTTACTGCAGCCATGGGCGCACGCACACTATTGGCCATTGCAAGTATTTTGAAGAGCTTTTAAACTCAACACTGATCAACAAACATGTTGGTGCGAAAATTTAAAATCTAATTAATTAAAACAAATCATTAAATATTATACGACACTTTGTCATCTTTTGTCATTAGTTAACAAATATGTTTTATTTTTTATTTTAAAACGAGTGCATTTTAAAACGAGTGCATCAATTGTTAATATTCTTTATGAAATTTACGATATTGCTTTTACAGAAAACCAACAACCACGACATGCATTATGGTCTCCGATAATGTTCGGAAATCAAAACTAATTATCTCATTCATTGTCAAACATTATATTTTTCAGTGTTCGAAATCGTTAACTACTTTTAGCGACAAATATCCTTAAAATTTACTTTTTCATAATTATCGCAAACGCAAGCTACAATTGTCGATAGATAGCGATATCGAATATTATCGTTATGGAGTTACGAAATCACAATACAGCACCGACTAGGGATGTCCATTTGAAAAAAACATCGATGTTTTGGTCGATGAAATACATCTACTCGTTGTATCGATGTTTTCGGATGTACCTAACTAAATTATCGTTCTCTACGATACATCGAATCAAAAAGAATTATGGAATTTTTTTCCATAATGTTCGCAAATCAAAACTAATTATCTCATTCATTGTCAAACATTATATTTTTCAGTGTTCGAAATCGTTAACTACTTTTAGCGACAAATATCCTTAAAATTTACTTTTTCATAACTATCGCAAACGCAAGCTACAATTGTCGATAGATAGCGATATCGAATATTATCGTTATGGAGTTACGAAATCACAATACAGCACCGACTAGGGATGTCCATTTGAAAAAAACATCGATGTTTTGGTCGATGAAATACATCTACTCGTTTTATCGATGTTTTCGAATGTACCTAACTAAATTATCGTTCTCTACGATACATCAAATCAAAAAGAATTATGGAATTTTTTTCCATTTTGATGGACATTTTATAAGTTTGTCTCCAAATGTTTAGTTTGAAACCTTTTTTTTATTTCACAAAACTTAAATGTTACATGAACAATAGAACAAAATACAACATAATAGCAAAATAAATGAGATCAATCCATTTCTAAAGTTAACAAAAAGAAAACAAATATATAGATACCAAACTTTGTAAAAACAAATTCTGATTAAAATTTTGTAGCTTTCAATCTATTTTGCTGTTTGGACCGCTTTTGGTCCGATTTTGAAAAAAGTCTTTCCGTTGGCACGAAACTTCCAATCATAGTCAAATATTTAATTGAAATCTTATATAACTTGGGAAGTCGTAACTGGAGATCCTTCAACAATTCTTAAGGATTAAATTGTGATACTTGATTTGCCAGGTATACCGACAATTCATCGCAAACGCTATCTTCGGTTTTGTTACGTTTCAAATTTTTTTGGACCAACGGACTACTTCTTGTAATTTGTCTTTCATTTCGTTCTTGATGTTTTGCACTCCCCTAGCACTAGCAATAGACATGTAAAGTCAGTGCAACGTTGTAACAAGGCAACACTGATTTTCCTAATTTAAAAAGCAACTATGTTTTTTTTTCAAGTAAAAATTTTACAGTAACGGAAAAGGAGGTATCGAAGTCTTTTTATAACATCGATGTATTTTGGACATCACTAGCACCGACCCGCTCTGCACACAATGCGAATAATTTTTTTGCATCATTTAAGTGGCAAAATGAAACATATATACTGCGGTGAGACGAATTTTCAAAATGTTGTTACGATTTTAAGACTTGATAATTTTTTATAATTATATCAGGTTGGCACTTTGAAACGAAATATCATAATGATCATAATTTCACAGCTTGGCATTTCTTTCTTCATTCATGGTTACTTGAGCACAAACTAGTTTTAATTTTTTTATTCATGATAAATTACAATTTAAAATAGTTATAATTCCTTAGAGATTTTTTTAAAAACTACACCTTCTCCAATTGTAATTCAGAAATAAACAAATTAGATTCAGAATACGTAAAATGAAAATAATAAAAAAATGTAATTCAATAATTCAATGTAATTAAAATGGGTGGGGAAAGTTAAGTCACATGGGCTGGACTTAAAGTCGGTCGGTCCCGACTATGGAATACCCATCTTACCAGGGGCGGATCCAGAAGTATGATTTGGGGGGGGCCGATTGATTTTTTGCGCTTTTTTTCCAATTTTTTCCAAAATGCGCCTCAGAAATTTATTTTGCGCCCTTTTTTTAATTTCTCATCAAATACAGTGAATAATGAATTATACACAGCTGTACTTCTTTAAACCAACTTTTTTTTCTTTAAATCAACCGTTTTATTTGCTTAGAAAAGAAAAAAATATAGGGTGCGGTCGTGGTACCCTAGAAAAATCGATATCCGGTGCACCTACATATTTGGTCACATAGGTACTCAAATGAATGGTAATAGTGCCACATTTGTAATTATATGGTTATTTTTATGATCTAATAACCATAGCGATTAGGATTTGTAATTATGTAAAAAATGAAATTAAAATGAAATGCTGATTGTTGAGAAAAATATTTAATTATTTATCAAAATGTCGAAGAAAATTTTGAAATGAAAGGGTAACGCTGAACGATTTTTTAAAATTGTCTAGAAGTGGCCCAACAGTTAATTATAATATTTCGTTGGGAAGTTATATCGAAGAATCGCCGCAGCCGAAATTTTTTTTATAAAATATTAAATTTTTTATTTTTTAAAACATAAATCTAAATGTTATAATAGACTCCTGATTAAATTTCTTTTCGTTTGGGTACCCACACTTGTATCTATATATTATTCGTGTATAAAATGAACCCAGTTGTTAAAACTAAAAAGAGTCCTGAGGTTAATTGGGTTATCGCATCATGAACATAATAACATATTAATTGTTAAATCAATATCTTTCATTTCAGTACCTATATGTTCATATAGGTCAAAAATAATAATAAATGTTGATTTAATCAAAAAACGTACATTGAGCTGACTTGTGCTCGGTTTGTGCTCGGTTGTGCTACTAATAAAAAATTGAAATATATATACAGTTATTTTTTTAAAAATATGTCAAAAATTTGGGTGGAAGTTAGCACCGCAATTTTGTAATTAATTTTTTTCGTTGTTTGTGCTGGATTGTGCTCTACTTGTGCTGGTTGTGCTAGCAAACAATAATAAAATATATTAAAAATTGAGAAAATTAAAAATAATTTTCAAATTTTGGGTGGAAGTTAGCACCGCCATTTTGAGATATTTTTTTTGATATTTGTGCTGTTTAGTGCTTGACTTGTGCTGGTTGTGCTACTAAACGATAGGAAAAAATAATTTATTTTGATTGAATTAAAAATATTTTACCGTTACCGAATTAAAAATCATACAATATATCGAAGTTAGCACCGCCATTTTGTAAATTTATTTTTTTGATAATTGTGCCGGATTGTGCACAATTTGTTCTGCTTGTGCTGCTTGTGCTACTAAAAAACTATATAAAATAGAAAAAAATACAATAGAAAAAATCAAAACAAAAAATTTTTTTAAAATACACGTATGCACTAACACATGCACAATACCTTTAATAAAAAATATAGCAATGTTTTAGGATTAGAAAACACAGGGTGAGCAAAATTACATAAAAATAAATAGAATTTTCTTTTATTTTGATGATTAGTTTCTTCGATGGTTGAGAATATTTTAAACTATTTTTCGGAATTTGGAATTACAAGTAAAATCAAGGTGACAACATTAAATTTACGATTGCTCTGAGTGTAGAATCACACGAAGTACAAAAATTTAAAATGTATCAACCAAACTGCACAGCATTATCATATTCCTTAATATTTCAAAATCACTTTTATGCTCGCATTCCACCATCGTTATGATATATGATATATAAACGTTATGACATTTTTTTGTAACCTCTTATTTTACAGGTTCCGGTACCATTGAAAAAAATAATAAGGGTTCCGGTTTTACCAAAATTTTGAAAGCGATTTCGGTTCCAGATTGGAGGTTATTATTTTGTGTACATAAATATCTAATTACACACCGAAAAAATACTATAATAAAAATAAATAAAAATGACTTTAAAATAAATACATATGTCTTTGCAAAAAGCAAATGTATTTGTTTTTACTACATTGATGTAGTTGTTTTTGTATGGGAAATAACTGCATAATTTTATTGCATTTCTATACACAAATTGAATAATTTTGTGTTAAAAATCTTAAATTTTGTCTTTATTTAAACGTCCTGAAATATGCAGAAAAATTACTACATATACCTTTTCTTTTACTATAAAATGTAGTTATTTTACTTTGTTGTGATAATTAATATTAAACAATACATTTTAATTTCTTATAATAAAAACAATTTATTAATTCAGAAAATGATATGCATGAATATTAAAAATTTTTTGATTACCAAAACTGAGGTACAAGAATTATTAATCTGAAAACTATTTAATTGTATAGTACATAAACAACTAAAGAGTGTTACCCAAAACCACAAAAAAAATTATACATATAAATAAATATGAAAAATATTTTCCTGATTATGAGATGGAAACACCACCACCAAAAAACCACTAAGCATCATCAGTTCTGAGGACTTAAAGACATGGCAAGCACTTACGTGTCGCTTTTGAGTTGTACCACATATCGTCACTGTCATGCCAAAGGGGCGAATGTGCATTTTTAAAAATGTTGATAAATAAAATTTTAAAGTTTGAAAGTTTAATGTTTAAAAATAAGAAAAATTTAGTTTTTTTTTAAATTTTTTCTGTTATTTTGGTTTATTCATGAATTATTATAACGTATATAAAATATCTTTGGATTTGGACAACTTACTGAATTATAAATAGGAATTTTGTGGGGCTATATCCTGACCAAAACGCAAATATTTTTGTTTTTTATGCTATAACTTTTTATTCGCTCATAATAAAATAGTGATGTTAAGGAATTAATTGTTTGTTTTTAAAGCACCTATCTATTGGCATCATTATATTTTTCCAAACATTAATTTGCCATTTGTTATTTGCAGGAAATTTTTTGGCAAATTTAAATAACGATAGGTGCTTTAAAAACAAACAATAAATGCCTTTACACCACTATTTTATCTCGTACCAATAAATAGTTATGGCGAAAAAGGAAAGATTCGACCTTTTGGCATGACAAGATTTTCAATTTTTCGAATTTCTTTGTTTTTTTGCTATAACTTTTTATTGGTTCAAGATAAAATAGTAGTTTAAAGGAATTAATTGTCTGTTTTTAAAGCGCCAATCGATAGGTGCTTTAAAAACAGACAATTAATACCTTTAAACTACTATTTTATCTTGAACCAATAAAAAGTTATAGCAAAAAAACAAAGAAATTGGAAAAATTGAAAATCTTGTCATGCCAAAAGGTCGAATCTTTCCTTTTTCGCCATAACTATTTATTGGTACGAGATAAAATAGTGGTGTAAAGGCATTTATTGTTTGTTTTTAAAGCACCTATCGATCTGCATCATTAATTAAAAATGTTTTCTTGCAAATAACAAAAATTCGAAAAATTGAAAATCTTGTCATGCCAAAAGGGCGAATCTTTCCTTTTTCGCCATAACTATTTATTGGTACGAGATAAAACAATGGTGTGAAAGCATTTATTGTTTGTTTTTAAAGCACCTATCAATCTGCATCATTAATAAAAAATATTTTGTCAAACATTAATTTGCCATTTGTTATTTGCAGGAAAAAATGTTTGGCAAAATATTTTTAAATAATGATGCAGATCGATAGGTGCAAACAATCAATGCCTTTATATCACTATATTATCTCGTACCATTAAATAGTTATGGCGAAAAAGGAAAGATTCGCCCTTTTGGCATGACAAGATTTTCAATTTTTCCAATTTCTTCGTTTTTTTGCTATAATTTTTTATTGGTGCAAGATATTATAGTAGTGTTGAGGTATTAATTGTTTGTTTTTAAAGCACCTATCGAAATGCATCATTATTTAAAAATATTTTGTCAAACATTTTTTCCTGCAAATAACAAATGGCAAATTAATGTTTGACAAAATATTTTTAATTAATGATGCAGATCGATAGGTGCTTTAAAAACAAACAATAAATGTCTTTACACTACTATTTTATCTCGTACCAATAAATAGTTATGGCGAAAAAGGAAAGATTCGCCCTTTTGGCATGACAAGATTTTCAATTTTTCAAATTCGCCCTTTTGGTTTTGACTTTTGTGGCTAGAAATATCCAACAAAACGACACGCGATTTTAACACAGTATACTTGAGGAAAAACTACATTCAAAAATGTAAAAAAACGCAAATGCCAAAAATTGCACATTCGCCCCTTTGGCATGATAGTGACGATATGAACAATACTATGCTGTAAGGTACCCAATGTACATCACTATATTTTATTCTATGTTTTTAATTGTCAAAAGAGTTATGTCAAATCTATGTCATAATGATAAATGTCAAACTAGGATTAATGTCAAACTAGGATTAAGTATAAATAGAATGTTTTTATTATAATAAAGTCTATTGTAAATAATGAGCCAACTAATCGGCATCTTTTATATTTACTAAACCAAATCATCGGCGAGAACATTGAGCTTGCCTTGGCGCTTTTTAGTGCCGGCATCCCAGATCATAGGCCAGTGGCGTTTATAAGCGCCGGAAATCTCACAAGGCAGGACCTAAACCAATTTAATCATTTATTAAAACATCAGCCCCTAACGTCCATCATTACATGGCGATCTTGCCAAATTTGGTACGTGTCAGGCGCACCAGCAATCGACGTCCCGCGCTACACCGCTGCGCCAATTTCAAAGCAGCAACCGCAGCCGATGACGCTGGACGAATACAAAAAGCGGCAACAACAGAATAGAGACAGACGGCTGACACAAATTCCGGTCACAGAAAAACCGAAGCACAGAAGAGGAGGCCGACTTGTGTACCTGCGTCGACAACTTGCGACATTTAAGCGCATCGTGAACGCCGAGACCCCACCACCGTGGCAGCAGGCCAGCAGCATTTGGCGACAAATTGACGCGATTGAAGCCGAGCTCGAAGAAAGGAGAAAAATGCAAACAACACAACAAGAAACCAACTAAAAATGTAATACGAAAAAAAATGAACACAAAAAAACCAGAGAAATAAAAAAAACAATGAATTAAAATATTAAAATTATTTTCACTGTATATAAATTATATTTGTACGATAATTCACAATATAAATATTTACAAAGTAAACACATATTAAAATTTACACAAGAAAAAAAACTAAACTATACACTTAACACTAAAGAAAAACATAAAATAACATAAAGTAAAACACGTGGCTCAAACGTCAAAACTGTCATAGAGCGAAACGCGGCGAATTGAAAAGCACAAGGTGCACACAAAATAAATAAAAAGTCATTTTTACATATAAACAAAATAAAAATAAAATTAATATGAAAAAGAAATATATAAAATAAAATATAAAATAAATTAAAAAAATATATATATAAAAATATATTTTCAAAAAAACAAATATAATAGAAATAAAAAACATGGACAATTCAAGTCCACTAAATTTAATTTGCAGCATATGCAATTTTGAAATGAAAGAGAATGAACTCATAACAACTACATTATGTAGCCATAATTACCATTTAAATTGTTTCAATGATTATTGTTTAGAATCGCAAACTTGTCCCACTTGTAATGAATACATAATGGTGTGGTTCAGCGAGAGCGAAAAAGAATAATGGACAGAAATCACTAGATGGTATTTTGATCGCATCGTATTTTAAAAATTAATTTTTACATATTTTTTGTATCGAAACAAAATTTTTTTTTTCAAAAGTAAAATTTCCAATAAATTTTTTAATGTATTTGTAACTCGTAATTCAGTTTCACCAAATTGTCTCTAGTTTTTGAGATATATACCATTTTTCGAAAATCGTAAAAACTATATCCCAAAATCAATATCTCAAAAACTAGAGTCAATATAATAAAACTGACGCCATTTTAGAAATCAGAGTTAGAAATAGATTCAAGAATTATTGCAACTTTTACTATCGAACAAAAAAATTTTTTTTTTCATACAAAAAATAAATAAAAATTTGGAAATTTATTTTTTAAAATATGATGCCATCAAAATACCATCTTGAAATTTGGCATGAGCATTTATATTAAATCAAACAAATTACACGATTTTTCAGAATTGTTAAAAAGGTCCTTTTTAATGACATCTATTTTGAAGTGCAGGGATAATGACCACAGGCCACATGTTCACGTTTAGAAGTTACAACATAATTTTTCTAAAAGCTCATTCTATTAGCTTTAAAACGAGCCATCAGCAGTTTCTAGCATTTCTAGTTCAAGAGATATTTAAATATGAACCACCATACAAAACTGATTTTTAGCCCATTTTTTGTAACTTTGAGCCACTGTATCTCTGGAAGTAGTGAGTACCCTTTATCAGTTGCCTAAATTTTATTGAAATCGAAAAGATAAAATCTCAAATTTGACTTTTTTTGGTCGATTTGGATTGGAATGGCACATATATTAATTTATACACAAGAACTAATAACTACAATATGAAAACAAAAATTAAAAATGTACATAGATCTCTTTTAAAATTTAAGCTTTGCATTATATAAAATCAAATTATAATATTTAATTAATATCAAAATATAAAATGAATGGAATCCATAAGAGAATATGTGTAAGAGTTAAAGAAACTCGAGAGTAGTTTAAAAAAGAGCAAGGATAGAGTTTATAGAAAAGATTACATAAAGAAAAAAATAGAAAGATTCAAAATTTTAGAGGAAAATTTAAATAATATCAAAACTGATGATAAAGATTACATAGCGCATAAAGCTGATATTTTAAAACAGCTTAGGGTTTTAAAAGAGAAAATAAAAAGTTTACGCATAAGAGAAGATTCAAAAAGAGATAAAATTGAAACTGAGTGTGATTTAGATTTATCCACCGTTTGGAATGAAGAAAATTTGCAAAATATGGCTCACTTCGATATATCTATGGTAGGTAAAAAACTACAAATTTTTAAAGGCGCAATTAAATATTTAGATGATTTTATCATACAGGCGGAGCTATTGCATGATTTATTGGTTGAAGATGATAAACCATTATTCATTAAGTTCGTATACAATTTTAAACTAACAGCTCAAGTACGTACCATTTTGGGTCATTCTAATAGACCTACAACATTTTCAGATTTTAAAAAAGCAAAGTTTATGTGTCGAATAGATTATGGGACATTTACAATTGCGTCCAATATAAATAACCAAGAGTTTATTTTACCAATGATTTCAAAACAATTATATACAACAAATATTATTATACCAGCAAGGTCAGAATCAATTGTGCCTCTTAATATTAATACAAATGAAGACAGTATAGTATTAAGTGAAGAAATATCGAAAGGCATATTTTTAGGAAACAGCTTAATACCATCAAAAGGAGTAGCACATGTAAAAAAATTAAATACCACTAATACTGATTAAATTTTAAAAAGTCTCAATTGTAAAGTACAACCTTTAAAAAATTATAATATTTTTTCTTAGAATGAAATAAATACAAAAAATGAGAACAGGCTACATACTCTATTGGAGAATTTAGACATAGGTAGTAGCGATCCAGTTGCAAAAAAATCATTAATTAATATTTTTAAAGAATATCAGGATATTTTTCATCTCTCTGGAGAGGAACTTAGTGTAAATAATTTTTAAACACAACAAATACAAACAACAGATTTAACACCCGTTTATATAAAAAATTATAGACTTCCGCAAACGCAAATGAAAGAGATAAATGAGCAAGACAATCAATTATTAGTCGACGACATTATTGAGCATTCGGTGAGTCCGTACAACTCACCATTGCTCGTAGTACCCAAGAAATTAACTACTGATGAAAAGAAATTGCGTTTAGTCGTAGATTTTCGAAAGTTAAACTATAAAATCGTTAACGATAAATTTCCTTTAACAAGAATAGAAGATGTGCTCGACAAGTTAGGAAGAGCAAAATCCTTTTCAACATTGGACATGACTAGTTCATTCCACCAGATAAATTTGGATGAGGGCTCGAGACCTCTGACATCTTTTCCCACTGGAAATGGTAATTTTCAATTTAAAAGATTACTTTTTGGTTTGAAAATATCTTCTAATAGTTTTCAAAGAATGCTTACGATCACATTAATACCACAGATGCAGAAGCTTTTCTATTCGTCGATGATATCATTGTTTTTGGATGTAAGTAGTTTGAAACATCACAATGATAATTTAACAAAAGTATTTCATAGATTGAGAAAATTTAATTTAAAACTTAATGCGAATAAATGCAGTTTCTTAAAGGCTGAGGTCGTATATCTCGGTCATCTTATAACTAATAATGGAATCAAAACTGATCCACCTAAAAACAATGTAGTAAAAAATTATCCAATCCCTGAAAATGTAGATGAAGTAAGGAGACTTGTGACTTTTTGTAATTATAACAGACGTTTTATTCCAAACTTTGCAGATATAGCAAAAAATTTAAACGCTCTTTTAAAGAAAAACATGAAGTTTGTTTGGGACAAAAATTGTCAAGAAACTTCAATACATTAAAATCACAACTTATCAATCCACCAATTTTACAATATCCAGATTTTAGCAAACCATTTGTGATAACCACAGATGCGTCTAATTATGCATTAGGAGCAGTATTGTCACAAAGTGACGTTGGTTACGATTTACCAATTTCATACGCAAGCAAGTCCCTATCGAAGCATGACTTGAATAAACCAATAATAGAGAAGGAACTTTTAGCTATCCACTGGGGTATAAATTTCTTTAGACCATACCTCTATGGTAGGAAATTTTCTGTAATCACTGACCATAGACCATTTTTTTTTTTTAATGTGGGATAAAAAATAGAGCCACAGCACTCAGACAGGGTTATATCCATTGTGCTGTGACCCAGTTCCCTGGGTTTTAATGATACTTCTTAGATTCATTATTGAATCTAAGAAGGCTATTGTGTGATAGAGAGTGAAGCTGATCCTCTCTCATCACGTCTGTGCCAAAGATCTGCCTTCTAATTTTAGAAAATGCTGGACAGTCACAGAGATAGTGCTCTGTGGTGCCAGTTTCTTCGTAGCAGGCAGAACATAAGGCGCTTTCGGCCAGGCCGATTGCGTTCATGTGTTTTTCACATGCGTTGTGTCCCGTTAGAAGTCCCGTCAGTTTTCTGCACTCCTTTCTACTTAAGGAAAGTAGAAACGAGGCCGATCTTTTGGTTATCGTCGGTGTCATGAGCTTGGAGAATCTGCATTTCGTCTCATTCAGCCATCTGCTCTTGTGTGCGGAGGCGACCCAAGAGCTGATGACGAATTTCCCCGTAGATGCAGGTAGTCCAAGCACAGGTTCTGGTCCAAATGGATTATCCTCAGATCCAGCACGTTCTAGTTCGTCAGATGTTTCATTGCCCGAAACTCCTTTATGGCCCGGCACCCAAATCAGTTTCAGTGTATTTTATTTACCAACACAATTGAGACGTGATCTGCATTGAAGTACAATTTTGGATGTGATGACCTGGTTGTTCAAAGCCATAAGAGCAGCCTGACTATCGCTGCAAACTGATATAGCCCTGTTCTGCCATCTATTATCCGCAATGTAGTCCATAGCCATAAGTATAGCATAGACTTCGGCTTGAAATACCGAGGCATTGTCGCCATAGACCATTAGTATCACTTTTCTCGCATAGGAATCCGTCGTCAAAAATGACTAGAATCAGAATGGATTTATGTGATTACGATTTTGAGATTATATATAAGAAAGGAAAGATGAACACCAATGCAGATACATTGTCAAGTATAGTACTTAATAGCGAATCATTAAAAGCAATGATACCCACCGGAAATGAAACTAGAAATGATTTAATTTTAGCAGTAACTAGAAATATGCATATAAAATTGCATTCAGACGGGAATGACAACAACAAAATTAAGGAGTGCATATCCGAGCAAAAGCTTGATAAACTTTTCATATGGGATTGTACATCCATTTCCAGATTTGAAAAATGTAAGAAAACTAAGGTTTTTACCACACGGTTCTGGAAGATGTAACATTGAAGTTAATAATTATGAAGTAGTAGCAAGATATAGCGAAAATCCACTGAGCACACAGCTGACTTTGGAGAAACTATCATCGAAAATGCAAAATTTAAAAATACACAAATTAGCTTTGAACAAGAAAGATATAATATTTTAATCTATGGCCATAGAGGAATTTAAAATAATATTTAACAAGTTGCAACAAGAGAGAAATAATTCAAAGATATTAATGTATGAGGAACCAAGAAGAATTTTATGCAAAGAAACACAGGAAAAATTAATGAAATGGTATCATAATTCTACACATGGAGGTCATTTAGATGTTAGAAAAACAATTTTAACAGAGATATATATGGAAAGATATGAGCAAAAATATAAAAAATATGTACTTAATTGCGAACAATGTAAGATAAATAAACAAACGAAACATACGCAAGAGATTTTCACTTTAACAGACACGCCAGGAACAAGTTTTGAAGTAGTATCGATAGATACCGTAGGTCCTTTACGATTATCGAATCATTACAGATATATACTTACGGTTTTTGGAAAACTACCAACGATAAAATTAATAAATGGAAAATAGAGTACAATATAGATTATTATGCACAAGAATTAAAACATAGATTGAAATTTTCATTTGAGAAAATAAAAAATTTAATAGAAGAGGTTAAAAAGAAAAGAATAGAGAAAAATCATGTTACAAATTCACTCATATTAGAGGTAGGAAAATTAGTATTAGTAAAAAACATTAATGGAATGAAAAATCAACCACCATATCGTGGACCATTTAAAGTAATTAAAAGAGAGGGAGTAAACTCAGTATTAGAAATTCTAGGTACATTAAAAAAATATCACAACAACATGTTAATGAAATGGATTATAATAAATTAAAAATATATATATATATATATAAATATAAATATTGTTAATTTTAAGCTAAACAATCATTGTTAGTTTTAAGTTTAAAAATTATTATTTTTGATTGAATTATAAAAATTATAATTTTCACTTGAGGGTGAGGGTGTAAGGTACCCAATATACATCACTATATTTTATTCTATGTTTTTAATTGTCAAAAGAGTTATGTCATATCTATGTCAAAATGTTAAATGTCAAACTAGGATTAAGTATAAATAAAATGTTTCTATTATAATAAAGTCTATTGTAAATAATCAGCCAACTAATCGGCATCTTTTATATTTACTAAGCCAAATCATCGGCTAGAACATGGAGCTTGCCTTGGCGCTTTTTAGTGCCGGCATCCCAGATCATAGGCCAGTGGCGTTTATAAGGGCCGTCAATCTCACTAGGCAGGATTAAAACATCGGCCCCTAACGTCCATCATTACATGGACATTAATCCTAGTTTGACATTTATCATTTTGACATAGATTTGACATAACTCTTTTGACAATTAAAAACATAGAATAAAATATAGTGATGTACATTGGGTACCTTACAATGCGAATAACGCGCAACAGAAAATTGCAAACCATTAAATTCCTTATACATATTTGGCCATTGCAACCCATGATGGGTTTCATTCATAGAGTTTACCAACTTTAATTTTCCCTTTTTTTATTTTCAAAACTATACTCATGCACCGAGAAATGAGTTGTTAACACTTGTTTTCTGTCACCAATTTATTCGTTGGGATGCTGTTTATACCTGCTACCTCTGCAGTCGTCCGTCGACTATGTGAATGTACAGAATACGAAATGGGTTTCGTTTCTACCTACTCACTGTTGCAGTCGTCCGTCGTGTATTCGCATGAACTTCATATAATTAAAAAGCGCAGAAAACGAAGACACCGTACAGTTTCTGTACTATGTAGAAATCGAATTTCTAATACAATGAGTTGGTAAATTATTTTAAATAAATACAAATGTATTTTAAAATGATCACAATGAAGTAGTTTTTCTAAACAAAGACATAAATGTAGTATAGTTTACTACAGTAATTTTTTCGGTGCAAGTTAAATATAAAAAGTAAATAAACTTTTGATATTAACATTATTGGATTATGTTAGCAATGTTTTAAAATTAATAAATGTATTTAATTTTGTTGCAATCAAATGTTTTATGAACAGTAAACTTATTTGCCACTTTGACATTTTCCACATGAAAGTTTTGTATTTATTAAAATTGTTCAATAGCGATGTTGATAAAATAATTTTAGTTAAGAATAAAAAAAATATATTGGATATGAAAAAGCTCAAAAATAATAAAAAAGCTAACATCCGGCTGAAAATGTTTGAAAGAGCTCGGATTTTGAGCTAAAGCTCACAAAGTGGCTACAATCATTGCTACAATGAGACAAGTGAGCTATCACACCAGAAAGCTTTTATGTACAGGAACACTTCTGACTTAAATGATCGGCAGAAACAAATTGTCGCAATTTATTTCAAAATGTATTTTCCATATTGAAAAATAGTTTAAAATATTCTCAACCATCGAAGAAACTAACCATCAAAATAAAAGAAAATTCTATTTATTTTTATGTAATTTTGCTCACCCTGTGTTTTCTAATCCTAAAACTATGCTATAATTTTTATTAAAGGTATTGTGCATGTGTTAGTGCATACGTGTAGTTTAAAAAATATTTTTGTTTTGATTTTTTCTATTGTATTTCATAAAAATTTAATACAGTTTTTTAGTAGCACAAGCACTACAAATTGTGCACAATCCGGCACAATTATCGAAAAAATAAATTTACAAAATGGCGGTGCTAACTTCGAAATATTGTATGATTTTTAATTTGGTAACGGTAACATATTTTTGATCAGTTCTAAGTAGCACAACCAGCACAAGTTGAGTACAATCCAGCACAAATGCGAAAAAAATATTTATGAAAATGGCGGTGCTATCTTTCAAAATTGTTTTTTGATTTTTAATTTAATCAAAATAAATTATTTTTTACTATCGTTTAGTAGCACAACAAGCACAACAAGTCAAGCACTAAACAGCACAAATATCAAAAAAATATATCTCAAAATGGCGGTGCTAACTTCCACCCAAAATTTGAAAATTATTTTTAATTTTCTTAATTTTTAATATATTTTATTATTGTTTGCTAGCACAACCAGCACATTTAGAGCACAATCCAGCACAAACAACGAAAAAAATTAATTACAAAATGGCGGTGCTAACTTCCACCCAAATTGTTGACATATTTTTAAAAAAATAACTGTATATATATTTCGACTTTTTATTAGTAGCACAACCAGCACAAACCGAGCACAAGTCAGCACAATATATATTTTTTGATTATCTCAAAATGGCGGTGCTAACTTCCACCATATAAATATGTATCTAAAATAAAAATTATATTTGAATTTTGAAAGTAATTATCAAACATAATTATTTTTGACTTTGATATATATTAATCAAACTTTTATTTATATTTCTCATTTATAATTATTAAAAAATATTTTAAAATTTAACAGTCCTATAATAAAAATAAGACCATAAATTAAAAATGTTCATCGAATGTTATCTAATGGTACCCTTTGTTTTACAGTGCTATCATTGCTTAAAATGGCTATTTACATATAAATTTGAAAAAATTAATTATTTTTGGTCTCTGATTTTAGGAAGGTGTACATATCTCAGTACCCTTTGGAAACAAAATTCAATTGGTGTATTATATTAAAGGTGATCAATAAAGACATCTCGTTGGAAAACTAAACACAATGTATTTTTAATGATTATTTTCACTTTTCAAGTCAGCATATTTTAAAAACCATAAATACCAATTATACCATTTGTTCAAGAAGTAAAAGGTAATGGTTACTTGAACAATTATTAAATTAATTTACAACAGTTTTTTTTAATTTCAAAAATAACGTAAAAATCGGATTATAAATCGTCGTTATAGAACTAAAAGTCATCAAATAAATTTTGTTTCAATATCGTTTTTTTTTATAATAACTTCTTCAATTATAATTTGAAACAATCATAACCTTTTAGCGCAGTGCCGATTGGACATACTTTAAAACTATATTTTGTGAATATTTGATTTTTAATTATGAAAAATACACCAACATATCTAAAACTATGAATTGTCGAACTTTTAACACTTTCAAAAATGGTATTTGTACTTATACGAAGATAAACAAAAAAATATGTATAATTTTTTAAATACTATGGCTCATTAGTACAGACAATTTAAAGTCAAATTTAAATTCAAAATCATCTTTTTGTCAATTTATTCTATACAAAAATTCTAAAAAAAGTCGAATTATTAAAGTTGTCTAAAACAATTAAAAAGGTAATTTACAGAATATTAGTAATCTGGAGATAGTTAGTAGTTTTTACACAAAGGGGCAATGTAGAGAGCAAAACTCAAAAAGACGTAAACTAGTAAAAAAGTTTGCGACTTTCTCTATATTTTTCGGTCTTTTAGAAAGGCTCAAAATTTATGCAATATATGATATTATTGTTTTTTTCCTTGTCTGCCATAGCCATCTCTTTGTTAGTGTGTCTGTTTGTCGATATGTTTTAAAGTAACAAAGAGCAATTAATCTTGATATGCAGAGGTTCATTTCTTAGGTATCAATATGTAACTAAAAATATTTATTCTTGTATGTAAGAAAATTTAAATATGAGGTAATGATGTAATAGCATCGGTGTCTTAGTGGTTAGTACGTTAGACTGCGAGCACAGGTTGAAATCTCGGCTGGGACTAAGAACATCTTTTCACACAAAAACATTTTTCTATACCGCGCTAACTCTCGGCAGTCAATGACAAATATGTATACGAGAGTAAAACATTGATATTTTCCAAATAGGTATTTTTTATTAAAAAATATACCCAAATTATGGGCAGAGGACAAGTAGTGGCTTAAAATACAGATTGGAATTTTTTTAAAAAGTTTTTTTTTATAGGAAAAAACAAAGTTGAGGTCAAAACAACCACCATGGAATTACATAGAATTGATGTATGTGATGCCCATAAGAAAAATCTTTCGAGTAGTATAATTAAAACCCTTAAATTTATAAATATAATTAAAATTTATATGAACTTCAATTAAATTTAATTATAATTAAATTAGATTAAACAAACAAATTAAGTAAATTACAGCAAAACGAAAAGGTAAAAACAAAATAGAAAATGCCACATTTTTTATTTACAAAATGTTTGTTTTGCAAGTGTTAAAAAGAGATGCATCTTAAAAAGTTTTATCAATAAACATTCTGTGTAAAGCAAAAAAGAAAAAATAGCAACCACATTTTAAAAGAGAGCTCATTATTTTTTCATAATTAAAAAGTTAAAAAGACACAGTCAAGGACTTTTAAACGGTTCGTAGAATGACAAACATAATAAAGTCTGAAAAAATGAGGTAAAAGGGTTTGCCATGTTTTTTTTAAAGATGTTAAATAAAGCAGCACATTTTCCATGAATTTCTATCAAATAAAGTATTTTTTTCTATACGATCTCATTATTTATTAACACAAAACCTTTTAAAGAGATTTGCTAACAATTAACAGTTTAATTTGACTCTTGAGACCATGCCAAGGGCTAGCCAATGCTCTGAGATTAAATAGGAAACTATACTAAGTAATAAGGCACCGCAGGTACCGCCAATTTGCACCATCATTAAATCATTTAATGCCATAAACAAGCAGCATGTGGCATAAAATTGAATGCGCTCGTACAGTGGCACCGCAAAATGTCAGATTTCAGTAGCACGTAAAACCTTTTTCAATGCCACAAGTAGCCACATGGTTTAAGTTGATTCATATATACATTGCTGGTTCTATTTATGTACAGTGCTAATTTTAAGACTCTTATTCTACAATTTCCAAATATTTGATATGCGGCAATTTGCATTCATATCGATTTCATTGAACATGAGCAGTGTCCTCTGTAACTTCCTCTGTCAAACATTCACATTTGAAACGTTTATTAAAATTGACTGGACATTATTTAATAAATCTCTGCCTTTCATGCAATCCATAAAGGAATTAAAGAACTTTGCATTCGATTAACATATGTGGTTTTGGTGATAGAATTAATGTCAGTTGCTGAGGTTATGTGTTTTTTTTTTGTGTTGTTTCGTAAGAATTTTATTTAAGGTTTCTAGTTTGAAATTGAATTGCTTAGCTTATATCGTCGTTGTAGAACTAAAAGTCACCAAATACATTTTTATGAAAATCTTAAATTTCAACATTGTTGGTAATTATTACAAAAAGTAATTGATACATTTTTAAAGTTGAAATACCAATTGATAGATTTACATTTTCTTATCATTTGGTACAAATATTGAGCTCATCGATCTAAAATTGAAAGATATGTTAGGATTTTTGTAAGTGAACAATTGGCATTTTGAAAATGTAGTTGGTGACTTTTAGTTCTACAAGGACGATATAATATTTTCGGTAAACATTAAAATTTAATTTAAATATTTAATTTTAAATATTTTAGATTTTCATTCTTTATATTTGTGAAAAATAGTTTTCAAAAAAACATTAAACTTTCCGCTAATTTTAATATGATGGTTCTAAACTCTCATTTCTTTAACTACGTTATCTAATTTCAAATGCAGTATATGAGTTTGACGTTTTATACTACTTATGAAATGATCATATTTTTAAATAATGAAGCCAATTGGTAGATGCTTTCAAATGAAATAATTTATGCCTATACATCACTATTTTATCTTGCACCAATAAAGAGTTATAGCAAAAAAACGAAGAAATTCTAAAAATGAAAAATCTTGTCATGCCAAAAGGGCAAATCATTACGTTTTTTTGCTATAACTCTTTTTTTTGTGCAAAATAAAATAGTGATGTAAAGAAATTTATTATTTTTTTTCAAAGCACCTATCGATTGTCATCATTATTTTCCAAATATTAATTTACCATTTGTTATTTGCCAGAAAAATGTTTGGCAAAAGTTTTAAATGATGCCAATCGATATGTGCCTATACACTTAATATATTTGTCTATATAAACTCCTAATCGTTCTAAATCTGTACTAAATTGTTCTAAAACAGTTCGAAATTGGTTGCAGTACAAACTACAACTGATTTAATTTTGACAATAACAACCGACTAAGCAGTTGAGAGAACCGAATAAGTTGGTTGGGCAAAGAGTTGGTTAGCGCAACATATTTCTATTCTGTGTGTGACTATAACGTAAAATACAAGAATTTTGTACAACCGATTTGTAACCTCATTTCGACCTCCGCAGAGCCCGACTATCTGAAATAATGACATTACCCGTGGGTATACTCGGGTAAAGTTGAACTCATGCCTTCCTTCACTGTATTAATTAAACATCAAAATATAATACTTGTCTGTTTTAAGTTTTCTCTAGAACACGCAATATTAAATATGTATTATTTCATAGAAAATTTTCTTATTTTAATATATATATATATATTTAGCTTTTTATTTTTGTGTTTAGCTTTAAATTTTGGGGCTAATTTATTTAGCCTTTTTTAAATTAGCAAAATCTTAATATAATTTAGTAAATAATGGAAATTTCTATAAAATAGTGTGTCTTAATTTGAAATATTGTTTAAAATACAACCGTGATTTTGTATAAAATTTAGTTTTTCTTCGAGTATCCTAAAATTAAGAACAACCTGATGTCAACAGTATTGATTTTCGATGATCGTGGTAGCATTTTAAATATATTGAAAAATGTTCAGCCATAAAGTTTAAATTAGATGGTGACAACAAAGCCTTTTATAATACCAATGCGGACCATGAAGAATTCCTATATTTTTGTGAAGTGCATTATAGAACGAAAAAGCCTTACCAAATGAGTTTAGCAATTATGATCTAAAAATGTTGGATTTTCTATCCATTAAAATTTCCAGAAATACTTATTTATAAATACATACCCAATTAAAAACATTTTTTTGTTTATTTCCAAAAATATAGAAATATCTTAAAAATTAGTATTTGAACGCAAGGTAAAACAACTAGCCATTATTCGAGCAGGCTCTTTAAATTGTATATGGATTAAGGTGATTTTTTTAAAATAATATATTTAGATGTAATTTTGAAAATTAATTGACTATTGACTGACAAATAAAAAATGTTTATGGAATCTTTGAAAATTTTATTGAAATATTAAAAATTAAAATCAATTTTAAATTATCAACAAATTTTAACATTGGAAATTTATTGTATATTTTGATAAACTTACATTTATTTATTGACCTTTTATTGGAAAATTTGTAATTTTAGTGAAAATATACACTTACAACTTTATTTTAGCCTTTTCTAGTTTTTTTTTTGGTTGTTTAGCTTTTTCTTCAAAAAAGTTCTGGCAACACTGCACACAACTAATGAATACAATTGTCACAACCAATTTGTTTAGTTGTGGTAGCCAATTTAATTATAAGAAATCGGCCATTTTACCTCGCCCTAGCGCTCCAACATGTTGCAAAGATAAAGTCAGCGTCACACGCTGTTGTGAGATCGAACATTACCGACGTTTCTGACTTCGTGTTTGCAACACGTTGGAGCGCTAGGGCTGCATATAGAAATACAACATATAGACACAAAATCGCAATAAGAAAATAGTATGTCTCTTGTTGAAGAAAGTATAATTGAGCATGAATGAACCGAACAGTAACAACGATAAAACCTTAAAACAATTCCAAAATGTGTTCTACACGTGGCACGTGCTGTCCGCAGCACAAAACAAAACGAGTGAAAAATCTAAAGCTTGCGCGACTGGTGTTGTCCTGTTTTGGCATCGCTTTTATACAAGACAACTGTTTTTGCAGTTGAATCAAATAAATATTGGTTGCTACAATTTAATGTTATATAATTATCTGTTAAGTCAAATAAGATCTTAGGTCTCATTTTGAATTCAGTTGCCGTAGCAATGGAAATAAAAAAAATTGAAAATGGATTAAAAGTATGTTTCTCCAATCAATGTTGCAGTTGCTTAAACTAATAATTGGTTACGTTTCATACTATTGTTCACCACAAATGAAAATCAGTTAAGGCTGAATAAATTTGGTAGATGCAAATGAATATTCGTTGAAACAACTGCACGCCAAGCAATTATTTTTTTGTGTGCAATAATGACCTGAAAACAATCTCTGAGTGGGGTCTTGCTAATAAAGTTGATTTTAATGCAAACAAGACCCAATGTTGTCTGTTATCTTCACCCCTCCCTCCCCTCAATATGGAATCTGTCGATATTGCGCAGTCAGCTGCTCTTGACGTTCTGGGCATATCAATTCAATGTGACCTCCGTTGGAATTATCACATATTTGATGTGTCGAAATAAGCACTTGGCCGAGGTTTTCTGAAACGGTGTAAGACATACTTCACTCCCGTTGACTTGCGCATTGTCTACACTACCCATATTCGGCCTAAGATGGAATACAATTCGCACATATGGGCAGGGGCTTCAAAATCTTCTTTGGAGTTTCTGGATCGAATCCCACAAAGTGCAATATATTTAATAGGGGATGAAAATATTTCATCCTCTATTGGTTCTCTTGAGCACCGAAGGAACGTAGGGTGGGTAAGCCTGTTTTATATGTATAGGTGAAATACATGAAATGATTCCACCAGGTCGTGTGTTCTCTCATTCTACTAGGGCATCAAACCAAGCCTCCCCTTCGTAGTCCACTCGTTTCTCAACAGAACCTCACATTACAGAGAGAATTCGTTCTTCAGTCGCACAAAATGATTGTGGAATAATCTCCCTGCGTATGTTTTTCCCAACAATTTTAATATTGGGAAATTTAAAGCAAGCATCCACCGACACTACTCTTTCTTTCCCCCTCCCCTAAACCCATAATCCTTTCTCACGATCAACACTGCGCAATGCATGAATTTCGATATTCTACAATACAATTGTTGGTTTCTAAATTTCATTTGCTAATTCTGAATTCAAATGAACAATTTCTGAATAACATTTGAATAATCTAAATTACAATTGATGATTTCTGACTTTAATAATTCTGAATTATTTTCACATTTTTGAGGGAGTAATTCTATGACTCAAACTATAAGAAAATGTAAAATAAAAAATGTCTAATTTTGCATCCAGTTTAAGTTACAAGGTGTTTAAGAAACACATTACAACAATAAAACATATATATTAAAAAATATTTTTTAAAAATATAAACACAAAATATTGGCACAATATTTGTATACCAATTGAATGGAATTCAATTAAGCTTTTAATACGATTGCTTGCCGAAAATATTTTTCTTTTACAGTAATTTTTTTTTCGGCTCGGCACGTTTTCCCATTGTTCAAAATCAAAAATATTTTGCATATCTAATATTTCGGCTCTAATAAACAATGGAACAATAGAATGATTTATCTTATATTTTATTATAAAAAAAAGAATCACTTGTATGAAAATATCAATCTGCACACGAGCATTAAAACACACGGTTCGTCAAAAAGTGACAAACCGTGTGAAAAAGTCGCAACTTTAAATAATATTTAAGATTAAATAAATATTTCTGAAAAGTCTTCATCGTTGTTCCAAAATTCTAAAATGTCGTTTTTATTGCCATGGTCCATGTTCCCCGTGCCAATCGATAACTTTTTACTCGATGAAAATAAGTTGAATAAAATGTTTGTGAAACAAAATTTCCAATTATGCAGTGCCAAATGAAATGAAATTTGTACAGAATGAAATTTTGTCATATATACAAAGAAATTATTTGGACATATTCTATAAATAAGAATACACAACAAAATGAGCAAAAACGTTTGCGCAGCAAAATGCCACTATTTTAGTATTATTAAAAATGAGTCGCAGAATTCGAATACATGAATTTATAACCAGTTGGGAAGGTTAGATCACATGGGAAATTTTAAAGTAGGGACATTTTATAGTAGGTGTTATTATGATAGTTAGGATTATCAAAACTATATTCGGTCTAAGCCGACTATAAATACCCTACACATATGTGTGGTTACCATTGAAAGTGGTATATAGGTCACAAGGGTATACGAATCCTGAAAATAACTTCAAACTTTAAATCGCTGAAGGATTTCCACTCATTTGATACGCATATTTACAAATGGTAGATGTACCGAATTTCGATATTTTTTGGGAACCACAAGTCGTTTCGCGAGAAATCATTATTTTCATGTATTTGAGCATGAAGTAAATATATATTTGGCCAAAAAAGTTGACCTAAGCACGTATACACACTCAGAAGAAAATGTACCATTAAGTACTTTATGGTTCATGTATTAATAGTTTTTTCTTTTTAAATCAAAAGTTTTCTAATTAATTCAATAGTATTTGAAAAATTCAGTACCATAAATTTAAATATTTCAATATTATTATTTTAAATAGAATAAATACTGTTGTTTTAGTGGTTTCCTCCTATAATAATAAACGTGGTGTAAAAAAACACAAAAACGAATACAAACATGTTAGTTTTGTACGTCATTCTGCGTGTTTACTCAAAATGGTCGCATGTATTTTTTTAATAATCCACATTATTAAACGCGACATTGGTAAGGACTCAATGTAGTTTATGTAAATAATTATATTTATATATTTATTTATATTTATATTTATTACAGAAAATATATAATACATCGAACTTCTATTATGGCAACAAACTCAAAAATAACTGCAGACTCAAGTACTACAATCAATTCTTGGAAACCAAAGCAAACATTAAATGTGTTATAACCTTTTGCAGCAAGAAGTGTCTTTTTATGTGTGTGTTGTAAAAGTGAAAATCAATTTCGACATTTAATTAAAATAATATATACAATAAATTAACTAAAATACATTTTTGTTTTAATAAATTATTAGAAAAATGTAGTTCGACTATACCATAAAATTAACAATACGTATCATTAAATTTGTATAGATTTTTCTTATTGTAATTAAAATATCACATTATAAAATTTATGGTACAACCACACATTGCATTAACAGTTTCAATATTACTGAATTAATGGGACGCATCCTATTGACCAATTTTAATGGTATAAATTATTGTTTTTCTATTGAAATACTATCAATTTACCATGATTTTTTTCTGGGTGCAGTAAAATTTATCTGTATATGAATATAAGTGGTCAGATCACAGGTCACAATTGCCCGATCTTGCCAATTTTTCTCACATACAGCGTAGGTATACAAGTAATCTAAAATATGAGTTTCAATCATCTAACTCAATTTTTTAAGTAGTAGGGATTTCAACAGACATATCGACTCAGGAGGTCTTGCTGATCAAGAATATATACACATTTTCATACCGGAGATGCTTCCCTCTGGGTGTTACAAACGGCGTACCAAACTGAATATACCCTTTCACTCTTAGTGTAGGGTATACAAAATTTATGGATACGTTTACGTAATGTCGGCCAATAACTTTTGCACCTATTTCGCGTTTTAAATAATTGATTTAAATCAAATTTAAATTGAAATCAAAGATGAATTTATAAAATTGGAAAAAATCGAAAAAGTAAGATGGTGCACAGTTAAAGAAAATGCCGTAAAATTAAATGAAATCTATGTATACATTTTAAGGACAGAGAAAAATCATGTGAAAGCATTACAATTGAATGTAAACTAAAACATATATTTTTTTTATGCCCTTCACCTATGAGTAACAGTTATATAATTGTATGTGAGGATATTTTAGCGCCTCTTAGAAGGCGTGACTGGTATAAAAAAAAATATATTCTTGATCAGCAGCACTTTCCCAGTCGATTCAGACATAACCGACTGTCTGTACGCCTATACATGATAACTTTAAATGCAATGAAATTTAGTTTCATAATATTTTAGTAAAATTGTAATTCTAAGTTCGAAAATGAGTTAGTCAACGTACTCAACTACATCCCATACAATCGGTTTACTTTCAGGATTTCGGTTTGATACTTTATTCAAAAAAAATAAAATTTTCATCGTTTTACCTTCACACAGAATCCAACTATTAATGTTTGGAAAAACTAAATACGCAATTTTATAAATGTAAAATTAGAGCTTGCAGTTTTTTAATCTAAAGTAATGATAAAAATTTAGATTAGGTAGTGAGGATGTTGGCAAGGCAAATATATAATATTTAGTACTTGCCAACCCACTTATGCCCGTAACTTCAACGAATAGATATCTATTAGTGTTCGTACCTAACAGATATCTCTTACCTATCCGGTGTTTTTACTCCTTAACTATGCGTTGAAGTTACGAATTTTTGATTACACGATAGATAACTAAGCACCTGTAGATATCTATTCGTTGAAGTTACGGGCATTATACCATTTTTCGTCCATTGTGATTCCTCTGATATATTTTATATGTATATATATACATTTCTATACTATTAGATTTTAATAACTAAATTTAATTTACTAAATTTAAATTTCATTGCTTTATTATGTTTTTTTTTTTGTTTGATAAGATTTTTATTGTTTTTATAAAGTTACTTCCGTGCTGTCGTAATGTCTTTCCTTTTGGGGCCATCCTGATGCCCTGATGAATATCATTATTTGCATCGGGTACACAGACAAAATTTTGTACATAAATGGAATGAACGCCGTTAATTGCGACATCGTTCATAATATATATGGAAAAAATCATTCTATTTATGAACTATTCTTCGTATATACGAATCGCACAATTTGAGCGAAATTGATATTGTTACGAAAAGATGTAATTTTTCCCATAGTGCAAGCAATAAACAATAATTAATGAGACGCAAGACAATTCAGCGCGGATCTACTACGTTTGGTCGACACACGTTTGGTCGACAGCTCATTTAGTTGACAGTACGTTTGGACGACAACTCATTTAGTCGAATGTACGTTTGGTCGACAGCTACATTTGGTCGACAATACGTTTGGCCGACACACGTTCTAGATATAGCTCATTTTTTAATTTTTTATTATTTTGGTATTCTTTTATTTTTATAATTCAAACAAAAGATAAGAATGAAATTATCTTTTCGACATTAGACGCAGAAAACCTTGCGCCACAAATAAAAAATGTATTTTATGCGTAACAAAATTTGTTTGCGAGATATAAGCAAAAGAAATTCAAAATTTTTCAAAAATAATACATGTTATCAATAAAAAACGTTATTACATAATATACAAAAATTTGAATCAGCTAAAATCACTTTTGCAACTTTTCTTTACTAGTTAAATTCAAAAAATTCCAAAAATTTAAAATTTTGATAATAAAATACGTTTTTCCATAGTGGAAAAAATGATAAAAATAAACTATTATGTAGCGCCATGAATCCTCATTAAAACCCATGTCTATTCACCGTGTCCTGATCACCGTGCCTGTTGAATATTTTATGCCATGTCCTATAGGACCGAATAATATAATTTAGCCACAGGAATTGACATCAAATTTTCTTATAATACTGTTACGAAAAGAGGTAATTTGCCCCACTGTGCAAGCAATCAACAATAATAAATGAGACGCAAGACAATTCAGCGCACTAAGCAATGTGTTAGAAAGAGAGGGAAGATCATTCAGCGTACTGCGCAATGTGCGAGAAAGAGAGGGAAGATCTACACATTAAAACACATGAGTGCGAATGAGATGCCAAAAGCATGCGTCATTCACGAAACGAGTAGAAGGTTCTCGAAACAAGTCGAAGCTTGTCGAAACGTGTCGAACTATTGCATGCAGTATATAAGGGAGCCGCATCTGAGGTACTTCACTTCAGTAGTGATTGTAAAGTGGTCGAGGGCATCTCGTGTGATAATTGTCAAGTGCAGCAGTTGTTAAAATTTGTTATTAGTAAAGTTGTTTATTAAAGTGAATTAATAAAGTTAATTGTTATAATTTAAACCAAACAGAGTGTTTTTATTTTGAACACAATCCAGAGATACGAACTTATAGGACAGTTTTCCGTAGACTAAATTTTCGTTACAATATAATCAACGTGTTCATAATTGTTACCATTTTGACCATTCTAAAAATAGATATTTTTTATTTACTGACGCGTCATTCCGCATGACGGGCAGTGATTATTTTGACTACTCGTCGCGACGCGTTGCTAGTCGATGATGGCAGATACAGTTCTAAGTTTTTTTTTTACGTAAATCGTTTGCTTTGTTGTTTACAACTCCAAAGCAGGGCTGCCAGATTTTTTTCAGGAAAATCCGTATTTATTGAGTTTTTGATTAAAAAACCATTTGTTTATACTTTGAATTTTAATTTATAATTTTTAAAGTTTTCAATGTTTAATAAAAAAAAAATAAGATTCAAAGTTTTTAATATAATTAACATAAATGAACATTAAAAATTATGTAATATATATAAAAATTATTTACAAAATTAAAAAAAATGTTTTAATGTTTCAAACATTTGTCTGTAACGGAATAAAATCGACACCTGCGTAGCAGAGTATTAAGCGAAATAAAACGGTGTAGTCCGTCTACTACGGCACGAAAATAGTACCATTGAAACGAAGTTAAACGTATTTTCAAAATACGGCATACAAACGGAGTCATGGAATTTGACGGTGCGTTTTCGTTCCATTTTAGTATCCACTTCGACGGATACGTTCTCATTTTCAGAGAACTTATGCCTTTTCTGATCAACGGTTATTTCTAACTTTCGTTTTATTCAAATTAATACAAGCCAAAGTGCGTTAGCATTTAGCCGATGAATTTGGATGAACAACTACTCGATCAACAATTCCCATGAACAATAGAAATTCCGTAGATCCGTCGAGATATCATCCAAAACAGTCTCGTTTTTTTTATTATTTTTTTTTTTTTTTGGTATATTGAACTCCTCGTGGACGATATCGATATCGAAACAAACAAAAATTTGAAGTAAACAGGGTCCACAAAATTAAGTATCCTGAGATCTTTGAAACTGCGTTCTATAAATGAAAACAGTTTTCAAATATGCTCCGAAATTGTCAATACTAGCACTTGGAATGTTACGGTTCAAGCAAGCCAACTCTGCTGTGACAACAGGTCCCAGTTGTATTCTACATAACGGCTCAGATTACACTACACAACAGCCATTCTGCGCAGCAGTCAAGGTTATTTTTGTATTATTTAAAATGACGCCGTTATTCCAAAAATATGGTTTAATAATGTTTCTTTGGATAGATTTAAAAAATATGGGCCAATAACTTTTGGACCGAGCTTTCATAAAGGTGGTCGCATATATTTGCAAATATCTCGCGTAACACGTGTGATCAAATGTTATATCGAACGAAAGTTAATTGAATATCGAATAAACATTTCATAGAACATTTTTAAATTGGTTCATTAGTTTAAGATAACTCGAAAGAAGAACTTGTAAAAACATTTTTTTTCAACAAAAATTTAAGAAAAAATTCACTTAAAAAAATGGAAAAAAATCGAGAAAGTAAGATGATGTACAAATTTTAATTTTTCAAAACTAGTTCACACTCCGTCGAAGAAATTGAGCTATAAATGACAAAAATATATGGGTAACATTTGAGGATAAAAAAAGTTATGTGAAAGCAATATAATTGAGTGCTATACAAATAGGCATAAAAATAAAAAATGTGAGCGGATCACGATTATTTTTGGAGCACCTATTGATAGATGATTGCATGTAATTAATTTTAAATTTTATAACTTTAGCTTTAATACTTAACGAGATATGTGCTCCAAAAAAGTAAACCCATATCTCGTAGTGAATGTAGAAGATTACGTTGACTAAATCGGGTCATTTTCGAACTTCGAATTACTATTCTACTTCAATACATTGAAAATAAATTTCACATCATTCGGAATAGCAGTTTTAAAGTTATCGTGTATAGGCGGACAGACAGACGGTCATATCTAAATCGACTCGGAAAGTGATGTTGACCTAGAAAATATATACTTTTTCATACCAGTCACGCCTACTAAGAGGCGCTAAAATATCCTCACATATATTTTATAACTTGTAACCCATGGGTATAGGGTATAAACATATTATGCGATTTTTTTTAGTTAATACCCAATTGTAATGCTTTAACATGCTTTTTCTGCTTTTTCTGTACTCAAAACGTATCCATAGATTTATTTTATTTTTACATCATTTTCTTTAAAAATGTACAGGCTAATTTTGCAATATTACAAACTGTGCATCATCTTGCGTTTTCAATTTTTCGCCATTTTTTCAAAGCATTTTTGAATAAAATTTTGGTCGACAAAATTTACATTTTTCGAGTTCTTCTATAGATTTTTTTTAAACCAGTAAACCAAGTCGAAACTATTGTAAGAAATGTTTATTGAATATTTAATCTTTCATTCGATATAACAATTGAGTTTATGGGTTTTATTAAACGCGAGATATTTACAAATATATGTGACCACCTTTTTGAAAGCTCAGTACACAAGTTATTGCCAGAGAACTCGTAATCCTATCCGTAGAAAATTTTTTAATTCATATATTCAAATTCTGCGAGTCATTTCCAATAATACAAAAATAATGGAATTTACTGCGCAAACTTTTTTTCTCATTTTGTTGTGTAGTGTTATTATTAATATTTTATCAGCACTCGTGGAAAAGAAGTACAAATTGTATGAAACTAAAAATAAAACCAGTTGGGATGGTTAGATCACATCGGAAATTTCAAAGGGACATTATATAGTAGGTGTTATTATGATAGTTAGGATTATGAAAATTATAGTCGGTCTAAGCCGACATATATGTGGTTACCATTCAAAGTGGTATATAGGTCACCAGGGTATACGAGTCCCGAAAATAACTACAAACTTTCAATCGCTAAAGAATTTCCATTCATTTGATACCCATATTTACAAATTGGTAGGTGTATCGAATTTCGATTTTTATACCCTACACTAAGAGTGAAAGGGTATATTCAGTTTAGCGATGTCCGTCTGTCCATCTGTCTGTCTGTCTGTTGAAATCCCTACTACTTTTAAAATTGAAGAGATAGATAAATGAAACTTATAACTTAGATTACTAATATACCTACGCTGTATGTGCGAAAAAATGGGCGAGATCGGTCCATTGTGACCTATGATCCTACCACTTATGTTCAAATACCTCATATAAAATGTACATATAGGGATCAATTTTTATGTATACGTGCTTAGGTAAACTTTTTTGATCAAATATATATTGATATCATGCTCAAATACATGATAATAATGTTTTCCGGCGAAAAGACTTGTGGTTGACAAAAAAAAAATCGAAATTCGGTACACCTACCCATTTGTAAATATGGGTATCAAATGAATGGAAATTCTTCAGCGATTGAATGTTTGTAGTTATTTTCATGATTCGTATACCCTGGTGACCTAAGTATATATCACTTTGAATGGTAACCACACATATGTGTAGGGTATTTATAGTCGCCTTAGACCGACTATAATTTTGATAATCCTAACTATCATAATTACACCTACTTTAAAATTTCCCATGTGATATAACCTTCCCAACTGTTTTTTTTTTTTGGGAACCACAAGTCGTTTCGTGGGAAAACATTATTTTAATGTATTTGAGCATGAAGTCAATATATATTTGACCAAAAAAAGTCTACCTAAGCACGTATACAGTAAAATTGATTTGTCATGTAAATTTTATATGAGTTATTTGAATATAAATGGTCAGATCACAGGTCACAATTAACCGATCTCGCCAATTTTGCACATACAGCGTAGGTATATAAGTATTCTAAATTATATGTTTCATTTATGTAACTCTTCAATTTTTTAAATAGTAGGGATTTCAACAGACAGACAGACAGACAGGCGGACAAACTGACGGACAGACGGACATCGCTAAATCTACTCTGGATGTCATGCTGATCAAGTATATATACACTTTTCCGTACCGGAGATGCTTCCTTCTGGGTGTTACAAACGGCGTACCAAACTGAATGTACCCTTTCACTCTTAGTGTAGGGTATAAAAATTAACTTCAGAAACATAATTTTCTCACAGTATTTTAACAGAATTGCTAATTCCGTATAAAATCCGTATTTTCATCAAATCCGTATAAAAATCCGTATTTATTTTTAAAACATGAAAAATCTGTAGAAATACTAAGAAATCCGTATATCTGACAGCTGTGCTCCAAAGAAACGTGCGCCGCAGGTACTTAACATCGCTCAACAACAAACAGCAGCAACAGCAAGAGTAGATATAAAATAAAATGTAAGTAGTTAAAAAAATAAATAAATTAAAATAGTAAAATAAAATAAAAAAGTAATATAATAAAATAAAATAATACAATAAATAAAATTATCTTTTTATTTTTAAATATTTTAAAAGTTCATAAATATCATGAATTTTTCATAAATATTATGAAAGCGTTCATCAATATTATTAACTTGTTCATTACTGTTTTATGAACGATTCATAAATTGGATGTGTGTGCGTTTGTCCTCTAGTTCCTGAAATAAAAAGAGCTTAGGAATTTATTTCTTATTTTGGCTAGTGCTGGGCTCACTATCCCTACACCACCTGCAGAGGCGCGATTCTACAACTTTTTAACGACAAATATCGATATCGTTAACTAACAACAATTGTGGCATGCAGAAGCGATCGTCATGAAAAAATGTAAAAACACGTTTTTCTTCAACCACATCATATATTATGAATGAAAATGAACATTATTCTAATAAAATAAAAATTATTTGTTTTTACAGTCATAATCAATCTATTTTCTAAATTTTCGACTGTAAACCATTGGATTCTATACTTCATATGAACATATGTGCAAAAAACGATCGGTCAACATCAGAAGGCATTATAGGCACGGAATGATGGATTCAAGAATGCAATTATGACATTTGCTTTGATATCGGATCGAAAATATTACGAGATGCCGAAAATTTATTCGATATATATATAATGCCAGTTCTTTCACTGATATTGCCAGTTTTAAATGTGTATAAGTTTAATATCGAAATTCTTTAAAAATTAGAATCAATATAATTAAATTAGAATGACAATTGATTTGTATCAAACAATTTTCGTAGAATTTGATAGCAAGTGACAACTACAAAAATGTTTTATTGGATAGGAAAATCGATATGAAGAATTTGTAGTGAAATCCGAATTATGAGGATCGAAGTAACTTTGGGAATAAATGGAGGCATCTGGAGGCTTCGAGTCGATTGAACATTTTCAATTTTGTTCCTGATATCGTCTACTAAAAATCGAAGGACTTGGTCTATACTATTTTAAAGGTGCGACAAAACACATCAGAACAACAAATACAAATAGTCAAGAAATGTCGGAATATTGCTTTTTTTACTTTAAATTACTCTAGTAATCTACATAAATTCATTAAACGCGCGTTTATACGGTACATTTGGATGATTTATGCAAAAATTAAGCAACAAATATGCAAACTATATGCAAAATATGCAAAAAATATGCAAATTATATGCAAAATATGCAATATGCAAAATATTAAAAATATGCAAAACAGATTGATCATAATTCGAATTAGTTCTAAACGATAGTTAATCCTGTTTTTATCCGACTTAAATTTGAGACTTCATTTAAACATGCATTTGCATATAAATCCGCTCTCTAGTTATTAAACTATAAAAGCCATTTTAATTTATTTTTTAGCTTTTAAAAAGAATAATTAATTTGGGTGACCTTATTTGTTAGGTGACCAATCGTAATTATAGATCTTTATATTATAGATTCTTCAAAATATCCCCTCTATTTGGATTCAAAATTTTTAAAAAATATATAAATTAGGGTGCGGTCGGTGGTACCCTAGAAAAATCGAAATAATTGTACACCTAACTATATGCATATAGGTACTAAAATAAAAGGTAATGATCTCGCGATTGTGTGAATCTCTTTTATAGTTTAATAACATTCTAAAAAAAAAAAATTTACAAAATTTTATAATATAAATTTCATATGAAAATGTCTACTTTGTAAAACATTTTTATTAATAACGAGCCCGAACCCCACTCTAAAATGTGTACTGTTTGTTATCAAAAAGATACTCTTTTACATATATTTTTTTTTATTTTTCTAAAAAAAGGGAGTTATTTATTTTATTTTAATAATATTATGATTATTATCTACGCCCTAATATTACAAATTTTAATATTTTCACTTTTGCTCGTTTTTATAACCTTTACATGACCATTTAAATGGTTAAAGTAAGATAACTATTTCCTATGTTACAGTAAATTAAGCTAGCGCAACTTTGAGCACTTTTTATGAGTTTTTCATATTTCAAGGACTCATACCTCGGAAACCACTGCAGTTAGTAAACAGTTTAAGTTATGTAACCATCCAACAAAATTTCATTAATTTCTGAGATGGTGCTGTCAAAATTTTAAAATTTTTAGTTGATTTGACGTGGAATAACCCATATATTTTTGTTTCTGACACTTTTTCGAGATAATATTTCATTTTTGGGGCGCACTTTCAAAAAAAAAAATTTTAAAAAGACCATCCGGCCTACATTGGAAATTGCACCGCACTGCACGAATTATTTGTAACACGTATTTGACTCTATGATTTTAAAAATGTTTCTTTGGATAAGTTTCCCAGCAAGAATTTACATCATTGCCGACATGGTCATCAATAATGAATCGAGGACATTGGAAAATTTGTCATTGATGAATATGTCTACAACAATTTCATAAAGAACATTGCATTAAAGATGTCATATACCATATTTCATATATACATACATATATCAATAACATTGTGAAAATCTGTCAATGATGAAATGTTATTGATGACGTTATTGATGAAAGTTAACATTCACGTCACATGCCCCTAAATATACACATACCATTCCAACCGAGAACAGAAGAAAATAATAAAATTGAAATAATAAATAAAATAAGATAAATAAAACAAACACAAATTAAAAAATATATATGTATGACAATCATTTGTGACTTCATTGATTAATGACGTGCATGACATCTTTAATGCTACATCAAATGGACATTTGTATGAAAATGTCATCAATGCTTTTCAGGCCGAAAATGCTATCGATCATCGATGTTTCCGATCTGACATAGGGGAATCATTGGTAACATTTCCTGCTGGAAAATTACATCATTGACGACAATGTCATACACCATATGTCATATATACATGTGGGCGGATCACGCACATTTTTGGACCACATATTTTTATGTGAATTCTACATTATGTGAATTCATTCATTATTGATTTTAATTTTTATAACTATATATTGTACACTTTTCGAGTTATTAGTTCCTAAAAGTTATGTAAAAGCTACTTGTGTGGGAAGTGGGCGTGTTCTTTTACCTATTTCTAAGGTCAGTTCCTACTTTGGCTATAACAGCATTCTGATTAGTATTTCTCAAGTTACTACGTTTTCGGACAGACAGACGGACATGGCTAAACGCACTCGGTAGAGATGGTGATCAAGAATATATATATTTTTCCTTACCGGACACGCCTCCTAAGGCGAATAACAATATATGTACAAAGTTAATATACACTGTACCTCATAGGTGAAGGGTATAAAAATATTTATAAATTTTAAATATAATAAAAAAAAAATTCAAAAAAAAAAATAAAAAAAATATGCATAACAAACGTTTGTGACTTCCTTGATGAATGCGTGCATGACATCGTCAATGCTACCTCATGCATGAATCGGAGGAAATTTTTATGCAAATGTCATCAATTCTTTGTAGAGCGAAAATGATATCGGTCATCGATGTTTCTGACATGACATAGGGAAATCATTAAGGAATCATTGGGAAATCATTGAGGAATCAATGATGCCATTTCCTGCTGGGTTATAAAATATCGACCAATAACTTTTGAACTGAGCTTAGAAAAATGTGGTCACATATATTTGTATATCTCGCATTCTAAATCGAATGAAAGTTAGTTGAATATCCAATGAACATATCTGTGAATATTTTTAAATTGGTTCACTAGTTTAAGAGAATGTGAATGCATTATAATTGAGTGCTATATAAATATTAGACTGTTCCTTATTTGTAAATAATATAATAGTTTGGCGCTACCATTTGAGCTGTGCGTGTTATGTTATGATGGCGGTTTTACAGATTAACATGCACAACGGCTTCCTCAAACCTTCTTCTCCACATCAAAAAGAACAATATTGACCTTGTTCTAATACAAGAACCATGGATCAACCATAACAAAATTTTTTGGACTTGACCACACGGACTATGTAATATATAACTTGTCAGATAATAAAACTAGAACTAGTATTCTTGGAAAATCAACTTTAAAACCAATCCTCTTGAATCAGTTCAGCAATCGAGATCAAACCTAGATAAGACTGAACACAAAAGAAGGACCTCTAATTATCTCATCAGCGTACTTCGCGCATGATGACACTGACCTCCCTCCGCCAAGAATAGTTAGACATGTTGTCAGCCACGCAAACAGTGTTGCTAACTTTTCAAAAACAAAACCCACCAAATACAGGATTGGTTCACAATAACAAATAACGTAAGAATATCACATTCATATAATATGTATGAATATGAATTTCTTAACGCTTCTGCACAAATTGTGTCAAAATGACCCCTTTTTTTCTGGAAAATAACGATTTTATGTATTTAAAAATAATTTTACTGAGTGCATAAAATATGTATTTTTTTTATTTTATATATTAATTTTTCTTTTAAGTAATTGAAGAAAATTAATTTAATAAAAGACAGATGGTTTTTCTTCGAATTTTATTTGCATTTACATTTAACTAGGAACTTAGTTTAACAATTCAAAAATTAAGGACAACAAAATTATTCAGACAAAACTGACATGTCTCGAAGCACTTAGAAATCTCAAATAATTCTTAAACTCAATCCGAGAAAAAAATGCGATTCATTGTGACATCTGTTTAAGTTATTTCTATTTCTCGATTATTCTTAATTTAATTCGAACATATCGTCATTGCAGAAGTCACCAACTACATTTTAAAAATTTGAAAAATAGGTTTACAAAAATACTTTTGTATCCGACGGTTTCTAATCTATTAGACCGACATTGGCATACATTAATGGTATTTAAATGATACATGGTATTTTAATGGTTTTTAATTTTATAGTATTAACAAAAATATATTTAAAAATAAGTTTTTGTAAAAATTGCATTGGCGAGTCTTACCACCTCGACGATACGCATATTGAAGAAAATGCTTTTCTTATTTTATTTAAATACCATGTTACAGATTTAAACGAACAGAAAACATAACGAAATGCACTAAATCCTGAAAAGAATTGGGCCAGAATCCTTCTTTATACAATCGAACCGTTAGCAACTTCGGTCCAAAAACCTACAATCACCTCTGAGTTGCTGTTCAAGGAAAAGTTATACAATATAAAAAGTATAATTTCAATTAAATTTACATACAATTTTTTTCGCGTTTTATTTTTTAAAACCCGCAAATAAAGAAAAAATAAACGCGATAATAAGATGTGATGCGAATGGGCACCACACCCACTGAGTAGAGGTGAAACGATTCTAGATTGCATACTAGAAGATTGTCTTGCTATAATAAATAAATGCTCAGAGCCAACTTTCGAAGCCAGAACTAGAAGAGAAGTATTAGATATAACTTTTCACACGTTCACTTAACATAAAACCAGAAGATTGGAAAGTGTTAAATGAAATGAGTTTTTCAGACCACAAGTATATTGAATTCAAATCAATATTTATACAGAAACCAACAAATTGATAGGAATTCACTAATATAGTAAGAAAATCTACAATAATTAGAAAACATGGCCAGTTAAGTAACGAACTAGAACTAGAATGTACAATAAACACCAGAACACAACAGGCCTACAACCCTCACCTCAAAACCCTTCGTACAGAGATGAGAAACACAACAGATGGTCAAAAGTGGGAAACTTACAAAAAAACTATTAAGCAAATTTAAAAAGGAACTTAGAAAATCAAAGCAGGATGCTCATAAAAATATAATTAATGAGCTAAGACATATAAAGGATATCTCTAGACTCAGAAAAATGCTTTCAAAACAGGTACATGTTCCATGTAACATTAAAGATTGGTGTATGGACACATACACCAGAAGAAACACTGAAAGTTCTTCTGCAGACCAACTTTCCGGGATTCGAACAACTTCCACACCAAATTAACGAACCAACGACATATGCACACCACCGCTACGCTCACGAATCCGACGTGAGAAACATAATAACTATTGAAAAAATAGAGTGTGCTATGAACACCTTCGCCCCTTATAAAACACCGGGAATGAATGGAATTTATCCAATATTGCTACATAAAACATGTAACTTAATAGGCACAATCATGGTAAAGGTGTTCCAAGCTTGTCTACGCTTGAAATATCTACCAACCATGTGAAAAAAACCACAGTTCGGAAATCCTCACTCACGCTCACTCAAACTCATGAGTTTTGCAAAATATTTTTTTTCGTTGCTACTCACCTCATGAGTGACTAGCCAGAAAATATACGGAAAATTCACAACTCATAAGAGAGTCGCATTTTGTGAGTAGAAATTTTGCTACTAACAATAGAGTTTTGCGTTTCACCTCTCCATCAGTGTTGCCATCACCAAACGGCCAAATATGGCTAAAATTTCTCAAAAAATTTCAATTTTTTTTTTTATTTAATATTAAACACCAGATTAAAACTCTTCGGTTAAGTGCCTCATTTTTTGAACAATTTTGCGGATTGGGCACTTAAATAATCTCGTTTAAGTTTCCTGAAGTACTTGAATATTTAGTTGTTAACCACTTTAATGCAAATATCATCAATTCGGGGTCCATGTTGAAACCTAAAAATGTTGATCTTTTTATGCATTTTCATTAAAAACATTTTGATTTTATAACCAGTTGGGAAGGTTAGATCACATGGAAAATTTTAAAGTAGGTGATATTATGATAGTTAGGATTATAAAAATTATAGTCGGTCTAAGCCGACTATACATACCCTACACATAGGTGTGGTTACCCCTCAAAGTGGTATATAGGTCACCAGGGAATACGAATCCTGAAAATAACTACAAACTTTCAATCGCTGAAGAATTTCCATTCATTTGATACACATATTTACAAATGTGTAGGTGTACCGAATTTCGATTTTTTTTTTGGGAATCACAAGTCGTTTCGTGGGAAAACATTATTTTAATGTATTTGACCATGAAGTAAATATATATTTGACCAAAAAATTTACCTAAGCACGTATACAGTAAAATTGATCTGTAGATGTAAATTTTATATGAGTTATTTGAATATAAATGGTCAGATCACAGGTCAAAATGACGCACATACAGCATAGGTATATAAGTAATCTAAGTTATCAGTTTTATTCATCTAACTCTTCAATTTTTTACGTAGTAGGGATTTCAACAGACAGACGGACATCTAAATCGAATCAGGAGATCATGCTGATCAAGAATATATATACTTTTCCATACCGAAGATGCTTCCTTCTGGGTGTTACAAACGGCGTACCAAACTGAATATACCCTTTCACTCTTAGTGTATGGTATAAAAAAGGGACATGTTGAAACTACTCATTTTACAATGATATCATTAATCGAGTTTAATATTCACAAAAAATACCCTTTAACAGCGATCTTTTACCTCTTTGTACTTTTACATACTCCGAACCAGTATTTTTTTTCAATATTTAATATGTTAATAATCGATTAATAATTTTTTTTCGTTTAACAAAAAATATATATTTTAATTAAGTTTTGATTAAGTATTCAACTAAGCATAAATTGTGTATTTTTGAATATTCACCACATGCAAATAAAAACCTAATATAAAATAGCTAAAATAAAAAAGTGGCTAAATTTCCGGCTAATAGTATTTTCAGAAAATAAATGGAATGAACGCCGTGTATTGCGGCATCGTTCATAATATATATGGAAAAAATCATTCTATTTATGAACTATTCTTCGTATATACTAATCTCACCATTGGAGCGAAATTGATATAATAAACTCGTTCTTATTGTTATGAATTACTTTCATTGAGATACTCATATTAATTTTTTGAGGCAAAGCAGCAAAACTACCACGTCACGTGCAATTCAGCCGAGCATAAAGGCGATACTGAAAAATAAAAAACCAGTCCACCAAAAGGAGAATAAACCAGTTGGGAAGGTTAGATCACATGGGAAATTTTAAAGTAGGTGTAATTATGATAGTTAGGATTATCAAAATTATAGTCGGTCTAAGCCGACTATAAATACCCTACACATATGTGTGGTTACCATTCAAAGTGATATATAGGTCACCAGGGTATACGAATCCTGAAAATAACTACAAACATTCAATCGCTGAAGAATTTCCATTCATTTGATACCCATATTTACAAATGGGTAGGTGTACCGAATTTCGATTTTTTTTTTGTGAACCACAAGTCTTTTCGCCGGAAAACATTATTATCATGTATTTGAGCATGATGTCAATATATATTTGACCAACAAAGTTTACCTAAGCACGTATACATAAAAATTGATCTTTATATGTACATTTTATATGTGGTATTTGAACATAAGTGGTCGGATCATAGGTCACCATGGACCGATCTCGCCAATTTTTTCGCACATACAGCGTAGGTATATTAGTAATCTAAGTTATAAGTTTCATTTATCTAGCTCTTCAATTTTAAAAGTCTTAGGGATTTCAACAGACAGACAGACAGACGGACAGACAGACAGACGGACAGACAGACGGACATCGCTAAATCGACTCAGGAGGTCATGCTGATCAAGAATATATATACTTTTCCATACCGGAGATGCTTTCTTCTGGGTGTTACAAACGGCGTACCAAACTGAATATACCCTTTCACTCTTAGTGTAGGGTATAAAAATACAACACAATGTAGGTAAGTAGGTATTTGAGTATGTGTGTATGATCGTATGTGTGACATGCAACTTTTGACAATTCTTTAAACAGTTATTTTTATTTTACTGACGCGTCAAGCCGCATGACGCAGCATGCATGACGCGCAGTGATTATTTTGACAACTCGTCGCGACGCGTCGATAGTCGATGATAGCATATACAGTTTTTAGTTTTTATTATTCCTATGTCATTTCGTACAAATAGACCGAATCGTTTCATTTGTCGTTTACAACTTCAAAGAAACGTGCACCGCAGGTACTTAACATCACGCAACAACAAACAGCAGCAATAGGCAGCAACAGCAAGAGTAGATATAAAAAATGTAAGTAGTTAAAAAAATAAATAAATTAAAAGAATAAAATAAAAAAAATTAATATAATAAAAATAATACAAGAAAATAAAAAAATAGTTTTTTTTTTTATTTTTAAATAGTTTAAAGTTCATAAATACCATGAATTTTTTCATAAGTATAATAAAAGCGATCATCAATATTATGAACTTTTTCATTACGGTTTTATAAACGATTCATAAACTGAATGAATTTGGTCATTGGTTGAGTAATAATGAAAAATTCAAAAAATTGATGAACAAATTCATAAATAGTAAGAACTTTTTTTTTCTGTGTATCGATTGACATAAACCTTAAATAAAAATTCCAAATATGCCAACAATTGTTCAAGCATATTATGGGAAATGAACTGCAACATTCTAAAATGTGGGTTATAAAATTTTCTATGAATCATTTTATGGTCAAAAAATGTCGGAAAAAAATGGTTTACAAATATCTCGCGTTTTAAATTAATGTGGCCAGGTTTTTTAACAAGCGAATTAAAAATCCAAACATTTTTCCCTGCTATATTCATACATAAAACATACCAAATCATTATGATATTATTGTTCTTTGCTGGATATTATGATTAATTTTTGCAAAATTTATACGTATATTACATGATTTTTAAAACAGCGATGTCATTATGCACATATAATACACATATACGTATACAAAAAAAAAAAATGTGCATAAATATTATGCAGAGAGAACATAAAAATGTTGTTCATAATATTTATGTATAAATTCTAATATTTATGAATTGTACATAATAATGGTAAAACCACATATATTAAGGACATTGATTTAACAACCAGATACATATATTTTATGTATTATTTACATACAAACTTTCTGATTTAAGGTATCTGAAGGGCTTGTAAAGTTAGTTTGTGTATAAGACATATATGGTTTGGGAACAAACTATATAATCGAATATTCGAATATCGATATTCGAAATATAATCGAATTTATTTGAAATCGACTATTTTCAGTCGAATATACAAGAGTATACAATTCGTTGGTTTTATTTCGTAAACATTTTTATTAAAATAAGCATTTTATTGAATATATATTAAGAAAACGAATGCGTAACAACTGAAATTAATTTATAAAGCAGACCAAATCGATGGAGTCGGAGGAGAAGAACTTGGTGTAGGTAAAATAAATGGTAGTGTAAAGATAAAAGTGTAAGATAAATATTCCTCCGGAAATTTGTTAGAAATTCGAATGCAGTTTTACAATATGGCCAGATTTTTTTTTAATTCGTTTTTTTTGGTTATCTTTATCATTTCAGATAATAAAGTTGTAAAATAATAGTTCACATATAAAATTTGTATACAGATCTTTATTATTTGCAGTTAAATATACTTTTACGCACAAATTTCACATTTTTTTAACTCAATAAAAGTTTAATTTGCAATTAGAACTGAACATCAGGCAACGCTAAATCAGGTGTTTTGCCAAATGTCAAACAGTGTTGTTGGATAAAAAAGCATAAAAAAATGCAAAAATAAATATTATTTACAATTTTAACATTTATATCAAATGTAACTGTTAATGCATAGACGGATCATTTGGGATTGATTTTAAATAGTTTCTTCCATTGTGCTATTTCATTCATAAAATCAGAACTCTAATCATGCTTTCTTGGTGTTTTAAGATTCCATTTCAGATTGCAATCCCCGAGTTAATTTTTAATGTTTTTTAGCGGCACCGGCAAATAATGGGCATATGGTGCATATTTAACTGTTGTTATCTACAGTGATTTAATTTATTGAATGTTGTCTTGAGTGCCTATAATAGTTTGGCGCTACAGTCCTGTATAGAACTTCGGCCGAGCTCTCTCACCATTTGAGCTGTGCGTGTTATATTTGTACTCAAATTGGTGGGACCTAAAGTTTATTGCCGAATCCGAACGGCGGGTGAGAGCTTTTCATAGGCAATGTTTTTACTCTCGTAGGTTTTCCATTTACTGCCGAGAGGTAGCGTCGCATAGAAAAATGTTTTCTATAAAAAAGATGTTGGCAGTCGCTGGGGATCGAACCGCGGACCTTTCTGCTCGTAGTTGAACGCACCAGCGACTTTTCGCTCGTAGTCCAACGCACTAACCAGATGAGCTATCGACGCTGTCTTGAGTGCCTGCACCGCAATATTCTTGCCATGGTGGACCTAAGTCCACACGTAGAGAAAAAACATTGTTGTGGTGATCATATTTAAAGGGCATCATATTATGATTGGGGGTTATGGTTGTAGGAAATCATACAATTTGTCTAATATGATCCTCAGTGACAATATAGCGTACCATAATATGATCCTCAGTGACAATAGTATGATTTTCTACAACCATACTGTGGTTGTCAGTGACCATACTATGGTTGTCAGTGACCATAATATGGTTGTCAGTGACCATAATATGGTTGTGAGTGACCATACTATGGTTGTCAGTGACCATACTATGGTTGTCAGTGACCATAGTATGGTTGTCAGTAACCATAGTTTGGTTGTGAGTGACCATACTATGGTTGGCAGTGACCATATTATGATTACACACAAACATACTAAGGTTGTCAGTAATCGTATTTCGATTTCATACAACCATACTATGGTCCTACGTGACCAGTGATCATATTATTATATTATGATTATCCTGAATTCCTGATAAAGCGGATTGAAAAGAAATTATAAATAAGACACATGCTTAATTAATGATTATTTTATCTACATATTTTATTATATAAGTGTATATTTTTAAATTAAAAACACAATTTTGCAAACTTTGTACGAAACTGTGTTTGCAATTGCCGGACAGCATCGTTCGATTTTTATCGTGCACAAGAACTTTCGTGTAAAGTACAGCGTCACCGTCATGAAGTTGACAACGCGAGCACATGATTAATCACTGAAATTTGTTATACACATTTGTATTAAACACGAGCAGTTAATGTTATTTATAGAAATTTGTTTGAACTATATTGTCTTCATATTAAACATTTACAATTAACGTTTTAACTTTCGGATATATGTTTATTTTTAATAATGATGTTTTAAACATTAAAAGACACTTTGTCACGACATCCATGATGAGATCCATGGATCATTTATATATTGCTCAAAAAATTGGATGATGATACACAACGACTTTGGGCTGAGAGCAAAGATGGTGCATTAGATCACCCTACTGTAGAACAGTTTATTGATTTTTTGAACAATAGGTGGTTGGCTTTGGAAAGCATGCAGTCATACAAAATAGCTCCTCTACGTCAAGCAAAAATCGTTGTTTTATAACAACAGAATCAAATACATCATTTCATAAGTGTGCTAAGTGTAATGGTATGCTTCAAACGTTCAAATGCTTCAAATTTAAATTGCTTGATGTGTCTCAAAAGCGTGACTTCGTCTAAGATCATAATTTATGTTTTAATTGTCTCGCAATAGATCACAGAGCAAATAATTGTCCCAGCAATCAAAAGTTTCACTTCTGCGGACATCTACATCATTCTTGTTTACACGTCGATGAGCCCAGCAGTAGTAACACACAAAAACTACATAACCCGATATCAACATTCGCTGTGCAAACAAACAACGATCATGTGCATCAACAAATTTTACTACCGACAGCTGTTGTCAATGCCTCAGATGTCAATGGCAAAGTTGCCACCGTGTGAAAGGTTCTTTTGGACTCTGCATCAATGCTCAATACTCAACCAATCAATACTCAACCAAAAACCTTCATAGGCATAAACCAAAAGAAAGTTACATTTAATCTAAATTAAATCCTCATGATTAGATTAGATTTTTTTCCCTTTGTTCATTTTAGTACACTTTTAAAAAATATTTATTTGAATTCTATAAAATATTTTGTTGTTACTTTTCAATATAAAATTTTCATTAACTCAAAAACTATCAGTCGACAATCAACAAATAAATATCGTAAATTAAAATAAAAAATCAAAATATATTTAAATTGTTCGCACCATAGTCGTTATTCCAAGAACATAAACATGACAGATGAAGGTTCAATGAAGCATAAACCTATCGATGTCCTCATCGGCTCCTAGCATTTTTTTGAGTGTCTCACAAATGAAAAATATAAATGTAATCACGGATTTCCTACAGCTCAAAATACAATATTTGAAAGATATGTGTGCTTTCCCTACAACATTAGTGTCTCCAGATTTAATCGATGAAACTTTATGTCGTTTTTGGGAAGTTGAGCGGGAGCCTCAAACCCATAAAAATGTCTACACCCTAGAGGAACAATTTTGTGAAGATCACTACGGACTAAATCATAAATATGATATCTCAAAACGGCATGTAGTACATTTCATGAAACAACACAGCAGCTTGGAAACTCACTTACTGCAGCCAGCAAACAATTTGCATGCTTTGAAAGACGATCTTCCTGTGTTATTTGAGCAATATTCGAAGTTTATTAGTGAATACATTTCAATTGGTCACATGGAGAAAGTGCCACCACAAGAGATGTTTGTTGAATCCAAAAAGTGTTTTTATTTGCCTCACCAACCCGTTTTGAAACCGGAAAGCACGTCTACCAAATGCAGAGTGGTGTTTAATGGTTCGTCGACATCCTCAACTGGCGTATCTTTAAATGACATAATTGCGGTAGGACCAACCATTCAACGTGATTTAACATCTTTGCTGATTAATAATAGACGCTACAAAGTTGGTCTTCGTGGCGACATTGTAAACATGTATCGCCAAATAAAAATGCATACCCTAGACCGTGATTTTCAACGCATTTTGTGGCGAGATGGACCGGGGCAGCCTGTTTCTAGTTATCGTCTGTGCACTGTCACCTATGGAAGGGGCTCTGCACCTTTTTTGGCAACGAGATGTCTTTGCAAAACAGGAGAAGATGCACAGTCACCGCAAATAGGCACGATCATTAAAAATAATTTTTATGTTGACGATTTAATTACAGGTGCTGATACTATTGAGGAAGCAGTTAATTTGAAATCTCAATTAACAGCAACTCTCGAGATAAATGGCTTTCCTCTAACAAAATGGTCATCGAATCTCTCGATTCAAAAGGATGAAACATCAGATCTCGATTTTTCGACGCTGAAATCTGATGACAGTATCAAAATTCTTGGACTTCGTTGGCGTATTCATACTGATTGCTTTTCATTTCAAGTCAGTCAAATAAACACCACATGCACCAAACGTGTGATTCTATCAGAATCAGCAAAAATTTATGACCCATTAGGATTTTTGTCGCCTTGTACAGTGATCATAAAAATAATGTTTCAAGAACTGGTTACAAAGTTTTGACTGGGACGATGATTTGCCTACATCAGTTTCTCAGCGATGGCTCAATTTTCGTCACGAGTACAATATTTTCAACACTCTACAAATTCCTAGATGGGTTATCGTGTACTCAGGTGTAAATGTGCGGATTTTCTGATACAGCTGAGATGGCGTATGCAGCTGCAATTTACTGCAGAGTTGTCCTGAGCAATGAAATTAAGGTTTTCTCACAGCCAAAACAAAGTGGCTCCTCTTCACCAAGTTTCACTCCCTCGACTGGAGCTGTCAGGGGCAGTATTATTGGCTAGACTTTTGAATGCAGTACAGAATTCGATGGAAATTTATGACGTCACAATATACACCTGGACGGACTTAACAATTGTTCTTGGTTGGATGTCATCGCATCCACGTCGCTGGAAAACCTATGTCGCCAACAGGGTATCAGAAATTAGTGACATCATCGCACCCTCTTCAAGGAGACATGTTTCATCAACCGATAACCCTGCCTATGTTGCCACACGTGGACTCCAACCAAAAGAACTGTTAGATTTTTCTCTTTGGTGGAATGGCCCAAAATGGCTCTCACAGTCAGAGGACACGTGGCCACACTCCACGCCATCATTTGAAAACAACACAATTATTCTAGAAGAACGCAAAAACCATTGTTTTTTTTTCCTGTCATAAAGCAGCCAGATGTCATTGGTGAACTGCTACAGAAATATTCTAAACTTTACATGGTGCTCAATATAATTGCATCATGGAATCGACTCATACATAACAGGCGCAAGTCCACACCAGATGTATCATTGATATACACAGCTATGGAAATCAATGAAGCGCTCTTGATTGAAGCACAAATTTTATTGGCGTTTCTCGAGAACTTGTAAAAACATTTAAGCAGTTATTGAAAAATAGAACAATTAGTTCATACATGGCACATCGACAAATCAACTGGCATCTGATTCCACCAGGAGCGCCTCATTTTGGTGGTATATGGTCGATTGTAAAATGAACAAAATTTTATTTGCGTCGCGTGATTGGTGATTGTCGTCTCACTTACAAAGAGCTAAGTATCCTTCTTTGCGAAATTTAAGCTCAACTCAATTCCCGCCCACTCACTATACTTTACGATGATGGCGTTGATAACATCGACGTACTTACGCCTGGTCATTTATTGATAGGGCAACCATTGTTTCAACTTCCAGAACCAGACTTGCAACATCTCAAACTCAACCGATTGTCTCGCTGGCAGCTTTTCACTCGCCATGTTTATACAATTTGGCTTTGTACTTTTATGAGTATGAGAAAAAGATAAAATGCGTAATGCTACATATTATTAGTAAAGTTTTTACTCTCCGATGATTAACCATTTATGAGTAGAGAGTAAGTCGGATTTTTTTTTCTCTTACTCATTCATGTCGTGTCTAGTAAAATTAAATGTGTGCTTTCTCACTTATGCGGATTATACATGAGTGGGTCATTATGAGTATTCATTTATGTGACTTTCTGAACTCTCAAAAAAACAATAAATGCAACATAAAGAAACTTGAAAAACTTCACAGACTAGCTCTTAAAAGTAGGGAGCGGATTTATATGCAAATGCATATTTTAATGAAGCCTCAAATTTAAGTCGGATAAAAACAGGATTAACTATCGTTAAAAACTAATTCGAATTATGGCCAATCTGTTTTGCATATTTGCATTTTTTGAATATTTTGCATATTTTTTGCATGTTTTGCATATAATTTGCATATTTTTTGCATATTTTGCATATAATTTGCATATTTTTTGCATAAATCATCCAAATGTCTCGTATATACGCGCGTTTAATGAATGTATGTAGACTACTAGAGTAATTTTAAGTAAAAAAAGCAATATTCCGACATTTCTTGATTATTTGTATTTGTTGTTCTGATGTGTTTTGTCGCATCTTTAAAATAGAATAGACCAAGTTCTTCGATTTTTAGTAGACGATATAAGGAACAAAATTAAAAATGTTGAAGCGACTCGAAGCCTCTAGATGCCTCCATTTATTCTCAAAGTTACTTCGATCCTCATAATTCGAATTTCACTGCAAATTCTTCATATCCAATAAAACATTTTTTGTAGTTGTCATTTGCAAAAAAATTCTATAAACATTGTTTGATACAAAACAATTGTCAATCTAATTTAATTATATTGAATATCATTTTGCATATAAATCCGCTCTCTATTAATACACGCTGCAAAAAAAAACATAATTTTGCAGGCATTAACATGTATGTTTGGAATTTTATGTAAACATAATATATAATTGATTGATAAATCATTTGTAAACAGGGTTGTATTGAGACTTGAACAGTGTTGTAATGAGCTCTGACTTACATTATAATATCCCGGAAACTTTTTAATGTGACCCCTAAAAATGAGTATGTTCTAATGGAAACATAATAATTACTACATCCAAATAAAATAAATATTTGAACAAAAACATAAATATGTTCCAAATAAAGCATGATTTTGAACGACCTGAATATAAATATGTTTCCAGTGAAACATATCAGTTATTTCAGTTCAAAAAGTAGTATGTTTGCATATAAATATTAATTAAATATTTTTGGAAAGAAATACTAAAAATAAAATAAAAATAAAATGTTTTTTTTTTTTAAATCGATAAACATGCTCAGTGGAAATTTATAATAATTGAATTCATATACAAATTTTTAAATGCATAAATAAATAATTCGTTTAAAACTGCAAGTACAAGTGACAGCATCAATGAATACACATTTGCACCAGCAGACGCTAAACCAGACGATCCAGTCTCGCTTTATATTTGGTACAGTTACAGTTGCTCTCAGTACAGCACATAGCGTAGGTAAGGAATTCACGGCATGTAAAAAAACATGCCAAATTCTTTTTGAAAATCGAAACACAGATTTTTATTTGGGGTTTTTATACCCTACACTAAGAGTGAAAGGGTATATTCAGTTTGGTACGCCGTTTGTAACACCCAGAAGAAAGCATCTCCGGTATGGAAAAGTATATATATTCTTGATCAGCATGACCTCCTGAGTCGATTTAGCGATGTCCGTCTGTCCGTCTGTCTGTCCGTCTGTCTGTCTGTCCGTCCGTCTGTCTGTCCGTCTGTCTGTCTGTCTGTCTGTTGAAATCCCTAAGACTTTTAAAATTGAAGAGCTAGATAAATGAAACTTATAACTTAGATTACTAATATACCTACGCTGTATGTGCGAAAAAATTGGCGAGATCGGTCCATGGTGACCTATGATCCGACCACTTATGTTCAAATACCACATATAAAATGTACATATAAAGATCAATTTTTATGTATACGTGCTTAGGTAAACTTTGTTGGTCAAATATATATTGACATCATGCTCAAATACATGATAATAATGTTTTACGGCGAAAAGACTTGTGGTTCACAAAAAAAAAATATAAATTCGGTACACCTACCCATTTGTAAATATGGGTATCAAATGAATGGAAATTCTTCAGCGATTGAATGTTTGTAGTTATTTTCAGGATTCGTATACCCTGGTGACCTATATATCACTTTGAATGGTAACCACACATATGTGTAGGGTATTTATAGTCGGCTTAGACCGACTATAATTTTGATAATCCTAACTATCATAATTACACCTACTTTAAAATTTCCCATGTGATCTAACCTTCCCAACTGGTTTCACATTAGTTTCAGAAATTATATACTGCACTATATTATACTATGTTACTAAGACAAGCGTTGCGAACATACGTTGTATTTAGATTTGATTAGCATTTTCTGTGTTTCGAATAATAGTTTTAACCAAGTAAATTGCCAAGAAATAGTTTATTCAAATGCAATTAAAATTGTATGTTGGTATTGTAACATATTTATGGTAAATTTGACATATTCTGTTGGACAATATAATAATGTTTACACGTGAACAAAAACAAATTCAATTTCGATTATAATTTAATTACACTTCATTCCTAATACATGTATGGTAATTTCGTATTACTTTTTAATTACATTCAAACATATTCAAACAAATCTTTTCGATCCGTGTAACATTACAACGAAAATTTGATGAATTTGACGTATTCTGCTGGACAATGTTTACACGTGAACAAAAACAAATTTAATTTAGATTATAATTTAATTACACTTCATTCCTAATACATGTGTGGTAATTTCGTATTACTTTTTAATTACATTCAAACATTTTCAAACAAACCTTTTCTATCCGTGTAACATTACAAAGAAAATAATTACAAAATGTTATAATAAAAATTTCATATTGGAAGCGCGCCCGAACACCACTCTGAAATTTTTACAGTTTGTTAACATTTTTTTTGTTTAATTTAAAAAAAAAAAGAAATTATTGAGATAATTCAATTTTAATAATATTATGATAATTATCTACATATGGTCACCCTAATATTAAAACTTTTAATATTTCTACTCTTGCTCATTTTTATAACCTTTACAATACCGTTTAAATGGTTTCGGTAAGTTAACTATTTCCTAAGATGCAGTAAGTTAAGCTAGCGCAACTTTGTGCAGGGGCGAATCCAGACGTCATTCTAAAGGGGGGCCAAATTGAAAAATAACAAAATATATATATATATATATATATATATATATATATATATATATATATATATATATATATATATATATATATGTATATATGTATGTCTATGGATATATATATATATAGTTATATAATAAATAAAACATTAATTTGTTCTAATATTTAGTTTTCAATACTAAAATTATATAATCAAATTAAAAATTGATTTGCTACAATAATAATATTAATATTAGTAGTCATAATTTTAAAAATTTTAGATTTTACTTAATTATATAAACTGAAGTCTGTGATTATGGATATTAGCGTACCGATCTGTTATTCGTTGAAATATAAACAAAATGACTTTATTACCCCCGATATTTTTCAAATTTTACAGTTGCCAAAAAATATTTTAAACGTACTTTTTTTCTATTAAAATAGAGTTTTTTTTAAGTTATTCCCCTTAATTAATTGAATAAGTTGAAATACAATTTTTTGCATTCCGTTAAACTAATATAGCATGTGAACCACACTCAGAAAAAAATACCATACAAACGATATTTTTTTCAACATGATAAATTATTATTTTAATCGGTAAATACCATTAATACTAGAAAATACTAGGTATTTCATTTTTTTATATGAAAATAATTATTTTTCATTTCATGGATTTTTCCTGGATTTCATGGGTTTTTTCTGAGTGTATACATATAATATTCAACTATTAAAATTAGTCTCATTTGAACGGTAAGGAATTGGTTTTTCTAATGGTGTACTCGTTTACCAAACTTTTAATACACAAGTAATATAAATATAAATAATTTAATATACAAAGAAAGATGGTCAGGTAGGTTTAGATCCTTATTTTTTTGTTTGTTTTTAATTCATCATACTTTTATAACAATTTATAAAGATTTAGAGTGACACCGTTTACTATTTTCGAACATTTTCTCTTTAATTTTTTTATGTTTGAAGTACATTCTTAAATTGCATACATATAACATGCTTGTTTACGGAAAATAACATGAGAACAATGTAATAATTTTTCAATATAAAAATATTTGTATTCCAGTTTGCTTGAAAAATATTCAAGATATTTGAATACCCATTACTTCGATGTTTGACATATACATAAGGTGCGGATCAGAACTTTTAATATTTCTACTTTTGCTCATCCGTTTACCACAAAAAATTTGTGCCTAAAAAATTAAAAATATGAATTTAAAATATATTTTTTTAACATCATCTGCAAGGGCTTTATTTTATTTTACTCAAATTTTTTGTGGTAAAATCTAGCAGCACAATGTAACTTTTAGGCCCTAATCTACATTATCTTGTTATTTATAGACAAGCTTAATTAATTAACGCAGTTCAAACGTCAGAAAAAAATAATTGACAAAAATAATATAGTAAATCTATATTTTTCAGTATTGGTGCAAAAATGCAAAATTTGACATGGTGCAGTAAAAGTTACAGCAAATATTAGATGCATTTGTAGAGCTAATTCCGAAAATGGCATTAGTTTAGTCAAATTGGCTCTAGTTTCGGAAATGTAGCCCATTTTATAATCTCCCATTATTTTAGTCTTCTTTTATTTTTAAATTTCAAAAAAAAGAAAAATATGAAATTATCTTTTCGATATAAGACGCAGAAAACCTTGCGTCATAAAATACAAATTTGCTTTCATGCCTGAAAAAATTTGTTTGCGAGATATAAGCAAAAGTTATGTATAAACATTTTTATTAATTAAATGTCCACTAAGTAATAAAGTATTTTATTACCACAATTTTTAACTTTTTAAACAAATTTGAATTTCTATTTGCTTATATCTCGCAAACAAATTTGTTCACGCATTAACTCAAATTTTTGTATTGTAACGCGATATTTTTATGCGTCTAATATCGAAAAACCATTATCATTATTTTGTTTTGTTAGAATTTTAAAAATCTTCTTTTATTTTTAAAATTACAAATTGAAAAAACGCATATATCTCAAAAACTATAGCCAATTTGACAAAACTGATGTCATTTTCGGAATTAGCTCTACAAATGCATCCAATATTTGCTGCAACTTTTACTGCACAATAATCAGTGTAAAGCAGTGTTATTAATATAGAACTACAATGGTAAAAAAATTAAAATTTAGGTGTTGACCACCAAAATCAGTTTTATAATTTTTGGACCATATTTATACCCTACACCTATGAGGTACAGGGTATATTAAGTTTGTGCAGATATTGTAACGCCCCTTAGGAGGCGTGTCCGGTATGGAAAAGTATATATATTCTTGATCAGCATCACTACCCGAGTCCGTTTAGCCATGTCCGTCTGTCTGTCCGTCTTGCTGTCTTGCTGTCCGAATACAGAATAACTTGAGAAATACTGATCAGAATGCGATGAAATTTCGTCTCAATATATTTTAGCAAAAAGTAGAAACTGAGTTTGAAAATGAGCCAAATCGGTCAACGGACACGCCCACCTCCCATACAAGTCACTTTTACATAACTCTTTCGGAACTAATAACTCGAAAAGTATTCAAGGTATAGTTATAAAATTTAAAACGTATTGTTATAATTCACCTAAAAATATGTGGTCCAAAAATGGACGTGATCCGCTCACTTTTTTTTTCATTATTTTCCGGGTTTTCATAGTGGAAATTTGATCCGTAAATTATTAAAATCAAATCTATGAAATATTAGCCTTTCAAAATTTTAAATATAGGCGTGGTCCGCCCAATTACATTTTTCAAATTTTTTTAAAATATCAAATGTTTTAAAATATATTTTTTTAACATCATCTGCAAGGGCTTTATTTTATTTTACTCAAATTTTTTGTGGTAAAATCTAGCAGCACAATGTAACTTTTAGGCCCTAATCTACATTATCTTGTTATTTATAGACAAGCTTAATTAATTAACGCAGTTCAAACGTCAGAAAAAAATAATTGACAAAAATAATATAGTAAATCTATATTTTTCAGTATTGGTGCAAAAATGCAAAATTTGACATGGTGCAGTAAAAGTTACAGCAAATATTAGATGCATTTGTAGAGCTAATTCCGAAAATGGCATTAGTTTAGTCAAATTGGCTCTAGTTTCGGAAATGTAGCCCATTTTATAATCTCCCATTATTTTAGTCTTCTTTTATTTTTAAATTTCAAAAAAAAGAAAAATATGAAATTATCTTTTCGATATAAGACGCAGAAAACCTTGCGTCATAAAATACAAATTTGCTTTCATGCCTGAAAAAATTTGTTTGCGAGATATAAGCAAAAGTTATGTATAAACATTTTTATTAATTAAATGTCCACTAAGTAATAAAGTATTTTATTACCACAATTTTTAACTTTTTAAACAAATTTGAATTTCTATTTGCTTATATCTCGCAAACAAATTTGTTCACGCATTAACTCAAATTTTTGTATTGTAACGCGATATTTTTATGCGTCTAATATCGAAAAACCATTTTCATTATTTTGTTTTGTTGGAATTTTAAAAATCTTCTTTTATTTTTAAAATTACAAATTGAAAAAACGCATATATCTCAAAAACTATAGCCAATTTGACAAAACTGATGTCATTTTCGGAATTAGCTCTACAAATGCATCCAATATTTGCTGCAACTTTTACTGCACAATAATCAGTGTAAAGCAGTGTTATTAATATAGAACTACAATGGTAAAAAAATTAAAATTTAGGTGTTGACCACCAAAATCAGTTTTATAATTTTTGGACCATATTTATACCCTACACCTATGAGGTACAGGGTATATTAAGTTTGTGCAGATATTGTAACGCCCCTTAGGAGGCGTGTCCGGTATGGAAAAGTATATATATTCTTGATCAGCATCACTACCCGAGTCCGTTTAGCCATGTCCGTCTGTCTGTCCGTATTGCTGTCTTGCTGTCCGAATACAGAATAACTTGAGAAATACTGATCAGAATGCGATGAAATTTCGTCTCAATATATTTTAGCAAAAAGTAGAAACTGAGTTTGAAAATGAGCCAAATCGGTCAACGGACACGCCCACCTCCCATACAAGTCACTTTTACATAACTCTTTCGGAACTAATAACTCGAAAAGTATTCAAGGTATAGTTATAAAATTTAAAACGTATTGTTAGAATTCACCTAAAAATATGTGGTCCAAAAATGGGCGTGATCCGCTCACTTTTTTTTTCATTATTTTCCGGGTTTTCATAGTGGAAATTTGATCCGTAAATTATTAAAATCAAATCTATGAAATATTAGCCTTTCAAAATTTTAAATATAGGCGTGGTCCGCCCAATTACATTTTTCAAATTTTTTTTTTAGTTTTTTATACTTTATATAATTTTTTTAATTTATGGGGATATAAGATGTAAATTTCTGATATATGAATAATATTCTGAGGGTTAATATCCCCACCAAAGGTGTAGGGTATTCCATAGTCGGGCCCGACCGACTATAAAAATCCGCTCCATGTGACCGAACTTACCCATGTGACCTAACTTTCCCAACTCGTTTTTTATTATGTTTGTGATGTTTGTATTAGAGGTTTTAAAAACGACTAAACCACTACAAAAAGTATTTCATGACTTATAAATGAGACCCAATTTTTCCATATTTAACTTATGGTTTACGTGCAAAATGTTGAAATTCAACGAAATTATTCGATGAGTGCTAAGTTTTAAGTAACTCAAAAATAGTAGTGGATTACCCGAACTTATTTGCACACATTTACCTTCAACAAACGAAGGTGAAGCAAAATAATGCGTTATTTCTAAAGTTTATTATTCGATTTTTAAATTCAAGCACTTTGCACTATATGTGTTGTCCTATCTAATAAAAGACCGATGACAAATTTTAAATAATGAATTACAGATACTTTTCAACTGTGTTCTTTATATATTTTGAAAGTAAACGTAGAGTTGTACTCAGAGAAGTATAAAATTTACTACTTTTGCAAAAATATTTCTTAAAATATATACATTTTTGACAAAATCATTGCGTCTTAGGGGGGCGATCGCCCCCTTTATCCCCCTATGGATCCGCCACTTTCTGAAACCACGGCAGTTAGGAAACTGAAATTTTGCGTTCTTAAGTTTAAGTCATAAAACCATCCAAATTTCTGAACTAAATGTTTTCAACGGATAAAAAATTTGCATTTAGGGGGATAGAAGTCTGAAAAAACTAACATCACTTGTTGAAGTTGACCTCGGAGGTCAATTAAACCTATGCGACAAATATATTAACCTCCTAGATCTTTCTAATGATACTTAATGTTCGGACATCAAATATAGAAGCTATGACTGGCCGGATTTACGAGGGCAGCTTTCAAATTTTTTTTCGACCCGGTCTATTCCATAGCCATTCCATTTAGCTGTAACTTCTTTGTTTATGAAGCAAACTAAAAACTTTCTGCGGTAAAGTTTTATATTTTTTCCAAGAACTTTAATAACACTGCTCTACAGGAATTTTCCGCAAAAATTAAAGTTATCATTTTCGGTAGATTTCGTTTTCCTGATTCTTACTGCGTACTCAGAAATTTCCCTATACGTCGAAATTTTGCAAAAAATTCGAATCAAAGATGCAAAAAGGGCCAATTTTGGTACTTTATATCGCAAGTGATCGCACGATTTCGACATGTAGCAGATGCAAACTTTATCACAAAATAAAATATGAACCTTGCCCTACCGATAATTGGTAAAAATCTGTGTCCTGATATTAGTTTTTGCAAAAAATCAAAAAGAAATTTATGTTACCAAAAAAGTGTATCGGAAGAGTAATTTATCACAATTTTCTAAGCCCTCTTAAAAAAATTTTAATATTAGTTCGCAATGTTTTGGATGTCAAAATTTCGAAAAAATGTTTTAAACTTTATCTTACTGAAATTTTTCGGAATATTTTTTAAAATTTGTTTATGAAATATTTGATTAAAATGGAGGGAAATGGACACAGAGATAAACAATTTCCTACTGTTGTAATGTAGTGATGCTAGGTGCAAAATCAGACAAAATCCTTAGCATCCGCATAATGGGGAAATATGATAGGGAAAATTGTACTGCGTATTCTCCTGGTGTATATTTAAGTCGGCAGGCTTTAATGGGTTAATAAGAAATATATTACACATCCGTCGTCAACGAATGCTTCTGAGCGACTTGCTGAATTTTTAAAAAATTTGACAAAAAAAAAATAAATCTAGTTGGGAAGGTTAGATCACATGGGAAATTTTATAGTAGGTGTTATTATAATAGTTAGGATTATCAAAACTATAGTCGATCTAAGTCGACTATACCCTACACATATGTGTGATTACCATTCACAGTGGTATATAGGTCACCAGGGTATACGAATCCTAAAAATAACTACAAACTTTAAATCGCTGAAGAATTTCCATTCATTTGATATGCATATTTACAAATAGGTAGGTGTACCGAACTTCGATTTTTTTTGGGAACCACAAGTCGTTTCGTGAGAAATCATTATTTTCATGCATTTGAGCATGCAATATATATTTGGCCAAAAAAGTTTACCTAAGCACGTATACAGTAAAATTCATCTGTAGATGTACATTTTATACACTCAGGGAAAAAATCATGTAAAATTTAACAGAAATTAAACAGATTTCATGTTGTTTTTTTTTCAAACAGATTCATAGTGTTAATTATTAACAAGATACATGAATTTAACATGATTTCATAATGTTAATTATTAACATTAAAAATTTGTTAACTGAACATGAATTATCTGTTGAATTCATCATGATATATTGATAATGTAACAGTTGTATAATGTTAGATTTACATTGGATAAATTGTTAGACTAACTCTATGTCCTGTTGAATCAAAATTGTAAAATGTAAATTTGACATGATTCATCGCCTTGTTTTACCTTTTTGTACTGTTAATTTTATAGTATCACGATGTTAAAATTACATAATCAACCGTGTAAAATTAACCTCAATACTCTTGTTTCCTTTTTTTCATTTATAGAAATATTAAATGAAACGAAATTTGTTAATTAATTAATTTAATTTTTATTATATATCGTATACAAAAAATATTTATGGTGTTACATGGTTAGTGGATCAGAAATTAAGTATAAACTTATAGTCCTTCACGTCTGGTTTAAGTTATGGTGTCCGAAAGAATTCAAAATATATCCAATATATTTTCTCATTTTATAGCAAAATGGTTTCTGATGTCTAAGGAGCAAGTATAGGGAACTTTCTAAGGATGATTTCCACTGCACAATATAAGTTTGATCCTTAAAGGTTTACAACCAATTTAATGGATTTATCATTCCAAATCTCGTTAAGGAGTTATAACCAGTAGAAGAAGTCAGAAAACTATAATAATGTCTCTGGAGAAAATATTCGAAAATATCCAAACAATAAACACGCACCATTTCTGAAATATAAGCCTAATAACAACGAATTTTAGTCCTTACTTAAATTTTGAATTAAATCTTTTTGAAAATATAATATTACAGAAATTTTGGTGCAGTGAAAATTATAGTAATTCTTAATTAAAATTTTTGGGCTGATTCTGAAAATGGCATAGGTTTTTTGATATCGGCTGTGGTTTTTGCGATATAGCCCCTTTTTATTTTCTCATAGATTTGCTCTTGTATTTTTATCCCCACTAAGTGCCTAATAGTGATAGAGTATATTCAGTTTGGTACACCGTTTGTAACTCAGAAAGTCTGTCTGCTGAAATCACATTTACAGAAATCTACAGGAGCTAGATAAATGACTCTCCGAAGTTAGATTGGTTGTAATATTAAAATAATACAGGAGCAAAACTGTGCTGAGACTAATATCCGTTATTATTAGGTATTAGACATCTGCACAAATGGTTTTGAAGTTTCCTCTGCAAATATGCACTACTGCACTCTACAGTTTTGAATTCATTTCACAAATGACAATCGACAGTATTATAGTGAAGTCTCTTTGAGCGACTTCACTTCACTTCAGTATTTGTTTCATTGGTGTCAAGCACTGTCAAAACATCAAGCCATTCAAAACATTCAATGTTTTGAAAAACACAACAAACGACAACACTGTCGCTGAACATGCAACGAATACAGTAGGTGCAGCGAGTGAGCGCAACGAGTAACTAGTGAGAAGACGAACATTGAAAACAACAACAAATCTGACGCTCGTTCTACGGCAGTAATGTTGTTATTAATATTTATGTGTTAATAAAAAATACAACAAACAATATTAAAAAAAAAAAAAATGTTAAAAAAAAATTGTGTACGACAAAAACAACGCTTTGGTCGAAAAGCAATATATCAAAAAAAAAAAAAAAAATTAATTAAATAATGAAAAAATTAAATAATGAAGAAATTGTTTTTCGATAAATAAAAAACTTAATATAAAATATTATGTGATTTTCTTATTCCTTTTGTTTTTTCTGTATTTCAATATTAATGAAAATTCCTACTCTATTCCTTACTCTAGTAAGAATGATAAAAAAAAATGAAAAATGCACTAAGTACTCGGTGTCATAAGCAGTTCATTTCAGTATTTGAATGTTTATTGCACATCATCATAGACCTCTTCACTTCAGTTTTGTTTTGCTTATGTTTTGTTTTGACAGTACTTGGTTCTTTGTTGTTGTGAGCAAGACATTCATTTGATTTTCATGCATAGAGTTGACGACAGTAAATGTTTTGTGCAGATGTCTATTAGGTATACGTGTTGAGGAATTAATTTTTATTTGTAAAGACGATTATTTTTCCAAAGACATGATAGTACTTTTGAGACTTCTTCTACTGGTTATACCTCATTACGGGAATAGTTATTAGAAATCCATTTCAGATGGTAGCAAAACAATAGGATGGAAATCAACTTGTCTCCTTAGTCGTCAGAAACTCATAATGAACCATTTCGCTACAAAATGACGAAAAATTAGATGTAAAGAATGGTGATGTATTTTTACCCAATTTTTCATATTATTGCTCTTGCAAAGGCATTTCATTTAAAATTTTCAAATTGTCGATTTGTCCTGGCGGATCCATTTTCGGATTTAGCTGAAATTTCTCCACATCAATTTGAATTCAAGAAAATCCATTGTCAGTCTATAGTATATGTATATAAATGCAAAATTAAATATTATGAATTAAATTAAATGATATAAATTAAATTAATGATGCTTACCAAAGAATTGTTGAATAAACGTCAATCAATAAAATGTTTGTTTGAAATTTTCAAATTTTATTGATATACGTATAACAATATATCATATTAATTTTACACTTGTACGCATAAATTTAACCCTGTGTTATTTTAACAATATGAAACATGTAAAAATATCTTGTTAATTTTCAAAATTGTTTTTGTTTTCAGTAGAAAAATTTGTCATGTATATTTAACAGGAGCCAGGTTAAAAATTTATATGTCAACATTTTCTGAGTGTATGAGGTATTTGAATATAAGTGGTCAGATCACAGGTCACAATTGCCCGACCTTGCCAATTTTTTCGCACATACAGCGTAGGCATATAAGTAATCTAAATTATGAGTTTTAATCATCTAACTTTTCAATTGGTGGAGTTTTACTTGCAATATCCACTTCATTAAAAGCTGAAGAAAGAAATATTAATTTCGAAATAGAATCAGTTTGTGTCTGTGTTAAAATTAAAATTAAATTAAAATCGATTTACATAATATATTCCTACATACCTCCTGGTTCAGATTACATATTATACGTAAAACATTTTGATTCAATACGTTTAATAACATCATTACTTAAATCTGGAGATTCTTTCTTCATCTTTGGAGATTTTAATCTACCATCTCTTTCCTGGAATTCATCAATTGTTGATGATCCTTCTTTCAAATTCAAATATTGTACGAGTTGACCCTATTTCAATGTCTGAGGATCGATACCATCCAACACTAGAATTAACTACAGTATTACCACAGAAATCCATTGAATCATCAAAAAAACTCGATAAATACATTTACTGTTTTCAACGTGTGAATTACGACAAATTAAATATGTTATTAAACAAAATTAATTGGTCAAAATTAATGTCAAACAAAATTAATTGTCCTATACAAAAAATGGAATTTGCGATTACAATTTTTATAGCCGGGTCTTAAAGTGTTTTTCTAAATCCGTACCCAAAATAAAACTTTGTCCGAAGGAAAATGGTAGTCCATGGATAAAAAAGGAACTAAAAAAGCTAAAAAACCAGAAAAACAATTTTTTTTTATATTTTCCGACCACTACTTCCAGAGATACAGTGGCTCAAAGTTGGAAAAAAGTGCCAAAAATCACTTTTGTACTGTTGTTCATATTTAAATATCTCTTGAACTAGAAATGCTAGAAACTCGATTTTTTAGAAAATAATTTTTTAAAATATGATGCCATCAAAATACCATCTTGAAATTTTGTATGAACATTTATAATAAATTGACGAAAACTTAGGATTTTTTTCAGAATTTTAAAAAGGGTCCTTTTTAAGGACATCAATTTTGAAGTGCAAGGATAATGAACACGGGCCACATGTTACCGTTTGGAAATTACAACTTAATTTTTCTAAAAGCTTGTTCTATTAGCTTTAAAACGAGCCATTAACGGAGTTTCGAGCATTTCTAGTTCAAGTTTGACTTTTTTTTGGTCGATTTGGTGTGGAATGGCCCATATAAAAAGGCTGCCTTTCTAAGTAATTACGCTAGATACAAAACATCACGCTATAACTACACTATTTTAAATAAAAAGTGTTACTCAAATTATATTTATAATGTGTAATCGAGATTCAAACGTGGTCCAAAATCATTTTATGAATTTGTAAACTCAAAACGGAATTCTGTGTCTTTTCCTTCAATGATGATACAATGAAGATACAATGATACTGAATCCACAAATGATGAAGATATAGGTAATATGTTTGCAGATTTCTTCAAGTCAACATACACTACTGATTTTTGTGATGTGGCTGATTACAAATATCCATTACAATCGTATAGTTTTATTACAATTCCATCAATATGTACAATTTCAGTGCTAAATAAAATAAATTATTTGAAATCATCTTTTTCACCGGGCCCTGACATTTCTAGCTGTCTTCTTATAAAATGTGCAGAAAACCTGTTCATTCCTTTCACATGACTGTTCAATCTTTCAATTAATACAGGGCATTTCCCTTAAAAAATATTTATAATTCCATTGCATAAGCTGACGATGTAACAATATACTGTAGTTATAAAAATTTGAATAATAGCATACTCTTACAAAATGACCTTAAACATTTTTATAACTGGTGTAAGCCTAATAAAATGGACTTAAATTTAAAAAAAGTGTAAGCAAATTACATTTTCTAGACTAAACCCGTTTAACGTGCAATATAATCTTGACAATGCTAATTTGGAAAATGTGACTTCTTTTGCCGATTTGGTGTGGTAATAGACTCAAAGCTGACGTTTAATAATCACATAACCCTTACAGTAAACAAAGCTAAAGGTGTACTTGGCTTTATAAAAAGATGGGCTAAGGAATTTAATGACCCATACATTACTAAACAACTATACACATCGCTTGTCCGGCCAATTTTGGAATATACCTCAATTGTATGGGATCCACAATATGATATATATTCAAATATGTTGGAATCCCTTCAAAAGCAATTTTTAATTTTCGCGGACTTCGCTGGGAGTGTACGGTTAATCTCAATCCGTATGAGAACCGACTACATTACGATCGGCTCGGAGTTGCTCGTTTTTAAATTATATCGTTTGCAACAGTTCTTTTGCTATTTTTGAGTTTATTTTTGTTTATTATTAAATTTTATGCATGTCTTACTAAATATAGAACATTAAATATGCATTTAAAGCAAATTTACAAAAAGAGCGAGTCAACAGAGCGGTCGAAATGTTGTGGTGCTCCGCTCTAGCGTAACAGCTCGTAACTCTGTAGACGGAGCCGTTGTGTTTGTTTGCGGCTCAACATAAATTGAGTTCGGCGAAAAACAACAGCGCTCGAAGGTCAAAGCGAGCGCGCAGTTGTCTGCGCAGTTTGTTTACAGTTCCGAATAAATATGCTGTCACTCGTTTGTTGTTGAGAGAGCTAGTTTTGAGCTTTTTTGCGTGCTCTTGAGCGGACTTTCCGAAGCCTGCTTATGAAGCTTAAATATTTCAAATCAAACTACGCAGTATTTGATCCAGTATTTGATCAAATACTACGCAGTATTTGATCCATTTCGTCGTATATGTATGGACTTCAACGACTTGTATTCGTTAATTGACTTCTGTGTTGATAGCTATGTTCTAAAAAGTAATATAATACTGTTTTTAAATTCCGTCGACAATTCTTCGACATAATCAGCTGTTGATCCTAAAATCCGTAACTGTGTTTTCAATTGGCCACTTGATAAGTCTCTCGAAGGCTTCAACGTCAATTAAAAAAAAAGTAGGAATTTCAACAGACAGACATACAGACACACAGACTGACGGACAGACGGACATCGCTAAATCGACTCAGTAGGTCATGCTGATCAAGAATATATATACTTTATCATACCGGAAATGCTTCCTTATGGGTGTTACAAACGGCGTTCCAAACTGAATATACGCTTTCACTCTTAGTGTAGGGTATAAAAATGCGACATCCTACAGCAATTCATTATTAAATTTAAATTTATAATATTGTATTGAACATTTTATTTTAATGAATGACTAAAGAAATTTATAATATTGTATTGAACATTTTATTTTAATGAATGACTAAAGAAATCTTTTCACTAAAATTACAATAAACATTGCTTAGATTACGTTTCCTACTTTAGCCCAGAAAATGTATTCCAAATTGAACATAACTTAGCACCGTAAATTATTTGCAAAATTATTTGTATTTCAAAAGATATAGAAATTGCGATCAGTTTAACATTTTGCAAACGGTGATAATCTCAATTTTTGGTAACAAGCATCAGCACTCTAAAAATTTATCAAAAACATTTTTTTTCACTCGTTCTCGAAAAGCAATAGAAATGTATTAATTTGATTATAACCATGGATGAAGAAATTTAAGCTATATTATGTTCAAAATTTGCAACATGTCCAAAAATTGTACATCTCCATTACCCCATGTCCCATTTTTAACCAGATTCTCCTGTTTTTTCCCTCTATGTAAATATTCTTCCGATTTGGATACATTTTTCACTGATAAAAGGGTTTTCATATTCATCGCAAGATTTTTGCTTTGAAAAATATCTGAAATATGCAAAGTAACCTATTTTTGTAAACATGCAAATGTTCATCTGATTGAAATGAAAAAAAAATTTTTTTTTTTCTCAGGTATGTGTAAAAATATTTTATTTTTGTTTCATATAAAGTTATTTATTGCAGTAACATATTTTTGATTCTTTTCTAGTCGGTTATTTACTCTCTGAGTTAGCCCAGGGTTAGCGCAGTTTAAATGTGTAATGGGATAAACATATTATGTTCAGATGCAAACATATATTATGTTTACACATGGCACATTTACAAATATATATTATGTTCCCCTAACATTTACGTTGTTTGCCGCTAAATATATTTGGGAGAGCCATTTTCCTCCCTGTCTGTGGAAAAAACAAATTCTACTTAAAGATGTGACATTCCCAGCCCAACTATGAGCCTGTATTACGAGTCCGTTCGATTCGCAATCAAGCAAACCGAACGGATTTTCCTTAAAAAAAAGTCATAGATATATATAGTTCTCGTGAAATCATTAAAATAAAATGTTCAATATATATTACAACAACAACCGCGACAAAACAATATTATAAATTTAAACCTATTCGACAAATATATTAACCTCCGAAATCTTTCTAACGATATATAAAACTTGATGTTGGGTGATGTTCAAATAAAGAAGCTATAACTGAAAGCATATTTTGGCCGGGTTTAAGAGCTAAGCTTTCATTTAAGGGGCGGACTTTCCAATTTTTTCGACCCCGTCTATTCCACATCCAGACAAACACACAAGTATCGTAGCACGGCTACAACTCGAAAAGTTCTTGAAGACCCTTTTTTTATTAGGCAATTTTTTTTTAAATGTTTTTTGATTAATATGTTCTGAAATGAATTATCTTGTTTTCAAATAATATAAACTTCAAATTTTTTATGGTTGTCGAAATTTCATGTAGTCCCTTGGGCTACATAAAATTTATACACTATTCACATAGCTTCAGAATTTCATATTTATTGTCAAAATTTTATTTTTTGAGTAAAAAGTTTCCGATTGGCCTTAAGCAAAAAACGTGGCAAGGTCGACTTTTAAAATGAAAATGAAATGTCAGATCTACTCATTCAGTGTTACCAAAAATCAAATAATAATGTCCATCTTAAGATAGAAGTCGACTTTTGACATAAATTTATATGAAAGATTTTTCTTAAAGCCGACTATTTGTTAAACTTGTACATTATTTTTGGATTGTTGGTTTCGCTGATTATGTAAACGTTCAACACAAATGCATTTCGTTAAAATAACGGTATAAAGTAGAGAAAGCATTTGTTGCAATTTTGTTCTAGTTTTATTATAGAAAATAGTTCGATCTTACAATATAACCAGTTGGGAAGGTTAGATCACATGGGAAATTTTAAAGTAGGGACATTTTATAGTAGATGTTATTATGATAGTTAGGATTATCACAATTATAGTCGATCTAAGCCGACTATAAATACCCTACACATATGTGTGGTTACCATTCAAAGTTGTATATAGGTCACAAGGGTATACGAATCCTGAAAATAATTTCAAACATTAAATCGCTGAAGAATTTCCACTCATTTGATAAGCATATTTACAAATGGTAGATGTACCGAATTTCGATTTTTTTTTTTGGAACCACAAGTCGTTTCGCGGGAAAACATTATTTCCATGTATTTAAGCATGAAGTCAATATATATTTGACCAAAAAAGTTTACCTAAGACGTATCAGTAAAAATGTAAATTTTATATGAGTTATTTGAATATAAATGGTCACAATGGACCGATCTATTGTCATATCGCACATACAGCGTAGGTATATAAGTAATCTAAATTATTAGTTTCATTTATCTAACTCTTCAATTTTTTAAGTAGTAAGGATTTTAACAGACAGACAGACGGACAGACGGACATTGCTAAATCGACTAAGGACGTCCTGCTGATCAAGAATATATATACTTTTTCATACCGGAGATGCTTCCTTCTGGGTGTTACAAACGACATACCAAACTGAATATACCCTTTCACTCTTAGTGTAGGGTATAAAAAGACTTGAAAATCTTGGCCATGATTTCGGAAGGTATAGTGTAAAACTGTTCTTGCACACTAAGTCTTGCTCTTGTATAGGTACATATGATGTTGTTCTCGTTCTTGTTCTTACAATACCTTTCTTGCTCTTACTTGCAAGAATCTTGCAATATTTTACTTTTTAAATTTTAAGTAAAAGATGGTAGACAAGTACGCATCTAGTACAGCTATTTCCCGCCAAAAATTCTATCAAAACCTTGGATGCTGGATCAGCGGATTTGTTAAAAAAAAAAACACAAATATCAATACCACTGTTAAAATGTTCATATATTATTTATTTACTTTTTTGTTTGTTTTATAAGTTAAATGAAATAATGCACATAGAACTTAACTTAAGAAAAACTTTATGATTTTACAATTACAAAAAAAAGCTATGCACAAAATGAACAAAATAATGTTTCAGTGCATATGTACAATCAACGAACGAACTAGCGTAGAAAAGAAAGGTGAAACAACATTGTTTTGTCTATTTTATCTTTGGATTTGTTTCTGCTTTTATTCGATTTACCTCTTCATAAGTTCTTCACAGACCTTATTTTTAAGATGCTTATATTTTTTAGTCTTGAAAAACAAGAAAAATAGAAACAGACATCTTCATTAATGTTCACGTTCATAAATATTTTGCGCGCTTTGCATTGTTACTTGTTGTACAATATTTATTAATATCATGAATTTTTGAATTTCATTACCTTAAAAACATATATAAATTAAAATGATAAAAAACGCAAGAGTCTGTCTTTTCTTGCATTTCTTGCAGTTTTAGTATTGCACTTGTTCTTGCATTTCTTATCTTGGTGATGCAATAAAATCTCGACCTTGTTCTTGCAAAAAATTCAAGAGATGCTAGGGCTAAAAGCACATATAAGTTGGCCTTAAATATTGGGAGGTCACTTATTTTTAAACATCCATTTCTCACCCCCCTTGGAACGTTTATTATGACCCTTGGAACGTTTATTATGACCAAAAAGTGTGCAAAATTTTTTGAATCTATACAATGGAAAACGTTCCGCAAGAACATTAAATAGTGTACTAGAAGGATAATTGCACTACACGAATAAAAGAAAAACGTTCTGCACAAACGAAAAATTAGACAGAAGTACTTCGTTTGTGGTTTTCTTTGGACCAAATCAGTTTTACGTTTGGACCAAACGTGTTTTATAAACATTATAATTTTTAAAATTTGTTATTTCTTTTTTTATATTTTATATATATATATATATATATATATATATATATATATATATTTTGTTCACCGTATATATATATATATATATATATATATATATATATATATATATATATACATATATATATATTAATATATACATATATATATACATTGCAAAGCCAGTACACTTCCATTCTACCACTGTCCAGTTAAAAAATTATTATTTTTAAAATTTGTTATTTCTTTTTTTTTATATTTTATATATTTTATTTATATATATATATATATATATATATATATTTATATATATATATATATATATATATATATATATATATATATATATATATATATATATATATATATATATATATATATACATTGCAAAGCCAGTACACTATCATTCTACCACTGTCCATTGATATTGTACAACTGAACAATATGTATGTATTCGATAATGAATTATTAAATTGCAACATACATATTATAATGTTACATATTATAATAATACATATTATATAAACAATTTTATTGCATCAGGCTGAATACGAACCCGCATCCTCGTGCATAGAAAGGCAGACATGCTATCGTCGCACGGTAAACAAAATGGTGACATTTTTGAACAAAACTATATATTTTTACACCCTACACTAAGAGTGACAGGGTATATTCAGTTTGGTACGCCGTTTGTAACACCCAGACGGAAGCAACTCCGGTATGGATATTCTTGATCAGCATGACCTCCTGAGTCGATTTAGCGATGTCCGTCTGTCAGTCTGTTGAAATCCCTACTACTTAAACAATTGAAGTTAGATAAAAGAAACTTATAATTTAGATTACTTATATACCTACGCTGTATGTGCGAAAATTGGAGAGATCGGTCCATTGTGACCTGTGATCTGACCATTTATATTCAAATACCTCATATTAAATTTACATCTACAGATCAATTTTACTGTATACGTGCTTAGGTAAATATATATTGAAATCATGCTCAAATACATAAATAAAATAATGTTTTCCGCCGTCGGCTTATACCGACTATAATTTTGATAATCCTAATAGCACCAAATTTAAAATTTCCCTTGTGATCTAACCTTCCCAACTGGTTTTTATTTAATTTTCAATATTTTTTTTAACTATAATATAAATTACTAAGAATAATCTGTAACCATTTTTCTTATAACATTAATAGTTTAAGAGATATGAGCCTTCAAAGATAGGAAAAAATTGCATACGGTTTGCTCCGGTTTACAAAAAAATTGTAGTGAAATACTACCATTTTCGTTAGAAATTTATTAATTTGATTTTAAGTGATTCGTATTTCATATCATAACTCATAACAGACGAATAATACAAAGTTTTTATTCACACAAATTTATATCCATAGTGTGTAAAAAAAATATAAAAATACCAAAAATCTATTAATTCATCCACATTTCATAAAATTTCACGTCAAAAATTTCAATTTGAGTAATATTATATCAAGTTAATAATTTTATGTCAACAAAACCTAGTGGTATCCTTTATTCGCACTAACTTTTTTCTGATTACAATCAATGTAGTAAAAAATAAAAAAATATCATCCCGATATCATTTCCGGATTAGGATAAATTACGTGGCAAATATTACCATTTTTATTCTAATTAAATACATTTGTCCCTTTTTTGTAAATTTATTTCAAGGACTGCAAGCGATATCATTCTCACTAACTTTTTTTAATCACAATCAATGTGATAAAAAATAAAAAAATATATCAGCCCGATATGTTTCCCAGATTAGGAGAAATTTCATTGCAAATATTACAATTCTTCATAAATTTTTGCTTTTTTTCGTAAATTTATTTCAAGGACAGCAAGCAATATCCTTAGTTCGCACTAACTTTTTTCCAATCACAATCAATGTGATAAAAAATTACATTCAATGTGGGTAAAAACAAAAAATATATCATCCCGATATCGTTCCGGATTAGAAGAAATTACATGGCAAAAATTACCATTTTTCATACATTTGTTCCTTTTTATTTTGTAAATTTGTTCAAAGGACTGCAAGCAATATCCTTCGTTCGCACTAACTTTTTTCCAATCACAATCAATGTGATAAAAAATTAAAAAAATGTATCGCGATATCGTTCCCGGATTAGAATAAATTACATGACAAAAAATACTAGTTTTATTCTAATTTTTTTGTAAATTTATTCCATGGACTGAAAACGATATCCTTCGTTCGACCCAACTTTTTTCTAATCACAATCAATGTGGTAAAAACTACAAAAAAATATTATCCTGATATCGTTCCCGGATTAGGAGAAATTACATGACAAAAATTACAATTTTATTTAGTAATTTCATACATATGTGCCATTTTTTGTATATTGCATTTAAGGACTGCAAACGATATCCTTCATTAACACTAACTTATTCCAGATCACTATCAATGTGGTCAAAAATACAAATAAATCATGTCGGCTCCAGATTTTAAAATACCACATGTCAAAAATGTCCACAATATTCTCGAAGTTTAAATATTTTTACATAACTTTTGTGAATCAATAGAAGACATTCTGTAAAGCATAACTATTCCTCGATATTTTTTTATTAAGAAAAAAAAAATCAACGAAATCTACCGATTTGTTTTGAAGTTATATCAATTTGTTCAAAAAAAGTGCTTTTTTGTTCACCGTGCGTCGTGACATTTTTTAAACGTTTTTATTTTCACACAAAAAGAATTTTACGTTTAATTGCAAAGAGAATTTTACGTGTAATATAAATGTTTATACATTTGTTGCAAAAGTTTTTATTTTGGCACACAAACGAACTTTCGTTCAGAATAACTAATTATTTTTCAAAATAAATAATTTATTTTATTACAGTAAACTTTTGCGGGCAAATTTTTAGCACGTTGCAAAAGAAATTCTTTTGCCGCAAACGTTTTGTAAACGTTTTTTCTATTCGTGTAGTATGTGCAATTGTTGCTTTTCAAAACCATATTTCGAGTAAGCAGTATTGTAGATTTGTCTGCGAAAAAATATAATTCGATAGTTCCTCAAGTTATCGGTTGTTTTATATAGTAATAAAATCATATACAGTGTGTGACAGCTTCTTGAACAAATTATATGTAAATTTTAATTGGAGTATTTTTAAATAGAAAATCTAATACTTCTAAACATAATTCAAACCTCTAAAATAGAACACGAGAGGTTAATTTTGCTTTGTCACACATTGTATATTATGATTTATTTTATATATAAACGCCAAATACAGGTCGTATACCAAATTAATGGAAATTAATTAATCTATAATAGACTTGCTTACTTTTTTTAGTCAAAATTTTAATTACTAGTACAATGTTGAATTATCGAGGTTTTTGCGAATAAATAACAATTCGTTGGCACATTTTATTAAATATCACGGTTTAATAATTTTTTTGGGGTTTTTTTGATTTTTTTTTTAATAAAAAGTTGAATGTTATTTTTTTTAACTTAAACTATTAACTTTTTCCACCAAAGAAAAACTTTTAAAAGTTTTACATAATTTGTTCACCATTATAAATAGTAACAAAAGAGGTAAAATTGTTTTTTAAAAAATAGTCCTTTAATGAGCATTATATCCTTAAGTTGTTCTTACATAGAATAACGTGTATACAAATATTTACCAAAAAAAAAAAATCAATCAGCTAACTTCTAAAGTTGAAGAGATATTACAATTCAAAATCCAATTTTTGTGAAAATTTAGTCGAAAATATTTTAGAAAACCATAAATAATGTAGTTTAAACTCATCAATATTCTTATTGAGCCACGTTTTCTAAAAGTAGACTGTATTAGTTACATTCTTGAATAAAAATCTAACTCATGTCCTATTATCAAAGATATTGATCCAGAAATTAACCCATTATATAATTTTATTTTTTGATTTCATTCAAAATATATTATTTCTTAGGCTAGGTGCGCATACTTTTACTATTTACTAATAATAAGATATTATATAATAATAATAAAATATAAGAGTGACATATCATTTTAAAGATAATTCAATGTACAAATTTTAAAGATAATTGAATGTACAAAAAATATAATACAAAAATGTTATCCCAAACTCGTTAGAATAAAATTAGAAAAATGTCGACCGTTAAAACTACTATAGTAAAAAATATTCTACATTCTAAGTCATGAAACTGTAACGGTTAACTAAAAATGTATAATTTAAAAAACCAAATTTTATCAAAGATATTGATCCAGAAATTAACCCATTATATAATTTTATTTTTTGATTTCAATCAAAATATATTATTTTCTAGGCTAGGTGCGCATACTTTTACTATTTACTAATAATAAGATATTATATAATAATAAAATATAAGAGTGACATCATTTTAAAGATAATTGAATGTGCAATAATACGAAAATGTTATCACAAACTCGTTAGAATAAAATTAGAAAAATTTCGACCGTTAAAACTACTATAGTAAAAAATATTCTACATTTTACGTGTTTGCCAAGTCATGAAACTGTATAATTTAAAAAACCAAATTTTAGAAAGAGATTTTGAATTAAATATAAAAAGAAAATTCAGTGTTATCTTATTACAGTTGGTGTAATAATAAAGTTATTGAAAATAGTCGTTAAAAGTTCAAAAAGTCCTTTAAGCTCTTTGCGCAACATCACATGATCACTTTTTTTGGTTTTAAAAGCTTCTTCGCAGTTTTAGAGGTCCTAGTTTCAGATGTATAGAAAGCATGAATTTTTGTTTAAACGAAATTACTAAAAATAAAGGTTGCCTTGATAATATTGGCGCAAATTCATACTCAGCTTATGTATAGCAGTTAAAGTCGACTTTTTCTGAAGTCTACTCTAAATTTAAAGTTCACATTAAATATATGTAATTCATACACGGATAAAAAATATTTGTTTGAATATGTTTGAATGTAATTATAACGTAATTCGAAATCACCATTTACATATTAGGAGTAAAATCTAATTACATTATAATTGAATTGTATAATTATTTTATTCAGATTGAAATATTATTATTCGATATTTAAACATAAATTGCTTTAATCGCGGATTTACATGAATTTACTATATTTATGTTTCTGTAGAAATATATATTTTTCATCAGATATTAATATATGTATTGATATTTTTATTTCCGCTATTTAACACACCCAACGTCAATAAAAGGTTCTTTGAATTATATGTATTTGGTTATACGTGATTGTTACTGGGTGAAAACGAATTTAAAAATAATAGCACTATTTTGATTATATGTATATTTGGCATTTCGACATCACATTAAAATAACAACGCTGCCTACTTTTAGCACTCAGTAACGCTCACATATATTCTTTTCATATAGTTCAAAAGTTCTTTTTGGTGGTAGAATTTGTTTAAGTACCGCCAATTACTATTAATATCAGATAGATATTTAATTTTTTTACATTAATATTAAACGTAAACATAAATATGTTTACATGTAAATAAAATGTTGTTCACATTCAAATATATATATGTTTGCTATAACGACGAAAATTATTCATTCTGAACATAAATATGTTTGAATGAAAAAAATATATGTTTGGCTGTTAATCAATAATGTTTGGCAATGAAATAAAACTTTTATTTGCAAAAAGCTCCAAAGATATTTGTAATGCCTGCAAAATATGTTTGGGATAGCTCTTTTTTTGCAAACACAATAGAAGCTAACTGTAACAAAAGTCGACTTTACATTAAAATTTTATTAAACACAGCCGAAATACAAAATTTCCAAGTTAAATCTTATACATTTTATCAAATTTTTCATTTTATATATGTATATTATTTTTCATAATTTTTGTATTTATTTTATCGAATCATACTTATCCAAAATAAGGGAAAAGCCAAAATAATCAGAAAATGTGTAGTGTTTCTATTTTTATGGCGGGGTACTGTATATGTAAGTAAGTATGTTCATCAGTGACATAATGAATACATGTTCAACTAATTCATAGAGGACATTGCGTTAAACATGTCATACACCATATGTCATCATAGATTTGTCTAGGTATTATGAACATCTTGTCAATTAAGATATTATTAAGGGATCTTTTTAAGCCAAGTCACAAATACCCATCAAATTTTCAATGTTTTTCATATCCATTACAATTAACAGATGAAATGTTTTTCGATGCTGTATCTATGAATGACGTGCATGACATCGTTAATTGCATGTCATTTATGAATTGGAGGACATTTTTATGAAAATGTCATCAATACTTTGCAGGGTGAAAATGGTCCTGAAAATGGTGCTATATAAACAAACTTCCGTCGAAAAGGAACTTTCGAATTATATAGCGAGCATAGAAGTGAATGTTACTGATATGGTGAGAACGAATTTAGTTGAGTATCGCTGGTTCGAATCGGGACCTGGGTGATAATTCTTTTTTTATTTTTTTTATTATTTTCTATCTTTTGATTATTTTTTATTATTCTTAATCAATAATTTAAAAATAAAAAATTTAAAATAATAAACAATGCCAAAAAAATTATCACCCTGGATGGAGTATCGCAGGGAGATTCGAACCTGCGATACTCAACTAAATTCGCCAAAAATCAGATTTGTAGAAATTTTATTGATGGCTCGTTATAAAGCTAATAGAACAAGTTTTCAGGAAAATTGAGTTGTAATTTCTAATCGTGTACATGTTGCCCGTGGTCATTATCCTTGCACTTCAAAATTGATGTCCTTAAAAAGGACCTTTTTTTAAAATTCTGAAAAAAAGTCTAAGTTTTTGTCAATTTATTATAAATGTTCATGCAAAATTTTAAGATGGTATTTTAATGGCATCATATTTTAAAAAATAATTTTCTAAATTTTTATTTATTTTTTTGTATAGAAAAAAAAAATTTTTTTTCTACAGTAAAAGTTGTGATAATTCCTGAATATATATGTAACTTTGATTTCTAAAATGGTGTCAGTTTTATCATATTGAATCCAGTTTTTGAGATACTGATTTTGGGATATAGTTATTACGATTTTAGAAAAATGGTATATATCTCAAAAACAAGAGACAATTTGATGAAACTGACGCCATTTTCGAAATTAGAGTTACAAATACATTGAAAAATCATTGCAAATTTCACTTTTGAAAAAAATATATATTATTGCAATACAAAAAATATTGAACAAATTTAGAGAATTATTTTTTAAACAACAAATAATTTTATAAATTTAAATTTGATAAAGAGTAGCTGTAGGGTGTTGCATTATTTTTTCCATGTCAAATTTTCAAAATTATCAGCTCAGTCGCTCAGAAGCATTCGTTGACAACGGATGTGTAATAGATTTCTTTTAACCCATTAAAGCCGGCGGAATCAAATACACACCAGGAGATTACTCAGTGTAATTTTCTCCATCATGTTTTTGCATAATGCGGACATCAGATGCTAAGAATTTCGTTCGATTTTGCATCTAGCACCACTGCATTATATCAGTGTGAAATTGTATATCTCGCTGCGTGCAATTCCCTTAATTGTAATCAAGTATTTCATAAAAAACAAATTTTGAAAAATATTCCGAAAAATTTCAGTAAGGTAAAGTTTAAAACATTTTTCTAAATTCGAACTAGTATTGACAGTTTTTGTAAGAGAGCTAAGAGAATTGTGATAAATCACTCTCTCGACACACTTTTTTGGTAACAGATACCAGAAATGATAGGTTTCATTCCAGATTAAAATCCTTGTTGCCCATTGTTATTAATGTAGGCAGGACAGAAGTGTCTATGAGTAAACGTCTTCAAGACGTAACCTGCCCCTCACGAGCCTTTTCGGTTTGATAAATACTTCAGGAAAAAATCAATTTTTCATTGTTGCAGTTACCAATATGAATCCAAATATTAATGTATTAAAAAACTAAGTACGCTGTTATAGAGTATAGAAAAAAAATTAAAAAAAATAAAATCTAAAATTGGTCTGTTTTGTCTCGGTGGTCTGTTTTGGGGTGCAAATATTTTAGGGACTGATTCCTTGGTTCATTTCATGAAAAAATTGTTCTAGATTTATATACATGGTATTTTTTTAAATTTACTTTTGAAAAATTTATACAAACGTATATTTAATTATAACTTCTACAAATTTTAATCTCAAAAAAAAATTCCGAAAATTGCATCAGTTTTGTCAAATTGGATCTAGTTTTGAGATATAGCTCATTTTTCAATTTCCCATTATTTTGGTCTTGTTTTATTTTTACAATTCCAACAAACGAAAATACTGTAATTATATTTTCGATATGAGACGCAGAAAATACTGCGCTACAATGCAAAAATTACATGATTTTTTTAAATGGGTTTAAAAAGGATATATGTGCTACATACCTTGGCATAAAAACTATTTTTAGCATTTTCGTTCATTATGTAAAAACGCTTTTCATTCAACACATTTTTATTTTTTTTGAAAATTTTTGAATTTTATTTTTTAATTTTCATTTATGTGATGAATTTTATAAGAATTTTATTAAGATAAGCTCGATGGATAAAAATTTAACGAATTAGAAAAGAGATAAGAGGACGACACGACATATCCGTCTCCCATCGTTGCGCAGAAGCTACTCCCATGACTGATGAAAATAAAAAAGGAAGGATGTCTGTTAATATAATCACTGCTTCTGTATTTTTTATCCGATTTTCATACCCTACACCTATGAGGTACAGGGTATATTAAGTTTGTGCAGATATTGTAACGCCCCTTAGGAGGCGTGGCCGGTATAAAAAGTATATAAATTCTTGATCAGCGTCACTACCCGAGTCCGTTTAGCTATGTCCGTTTGTCTGTCCGTATACGAGAAAACTTGAGAAATACTTGTCAGAATGCGATGAAATTGGCCACAATATTTTTTTTTAGCTAAAAGTAGGAAATGAGTTTGAAATGAAGCAAATCGGTCAACGGACACGCCCACCTCACATACAATTCATTTTTATATCACTCTTTAGGAACTACTACCTCAAAAACTATTCAAGATATACTTATAAAATTTAAAACGTATTGTCAGAATTCACCTAAAAATATGTGGTCCAAAAATGGGCGTGATACGACCATATTTTTTTTTACATTATTTTTCGCGTTCATAGTGGAAATTTTTTCCGTAAATTATTAAAATCAATTCTATAAAATACAAGTCTTACAAAATTGTAAATAAAAGCGTGGTCCGCCCACTTTTATTTTTCTAAATTTGTTTTATTAGTTTTTTATACTTTTATACAATTTTTTAAAATTATGGGGATATAAGACGTACATTTCTGATATATGAATAATATTCTGAGGTTGGGGCCGTTCAGCATAATTAAGAACTTTAAAATTAAGGTATACAATTAAATATCCCACATTAATATCCCCACCAAAGGTGTCCCGCAAATACTGCGGGCCCGGCCGACTATAAAAGTTCGTCCAATGTGACCGAACTTACCCATGTGACCTAACTTTTCCAACTCGTTTCATTTACAATTTGCTAAAAAGCTTGTTATACCCTACACTAAGAGTGAAAGGGTATATTCAGTTTGGTACGCCGTTTGTAACACCCAGAAGAAAGCATCTCCGGTATGGAAAAGTATATATATTCTTGATCAGCATGACCTCCTGAGTCGATTTAGCGATGTCCGTCTGTCCGTCTGTCTGTCCGTCTGTCTGTCTGTCCGTCTGTCTGTCTGTCCGTCTGTCTGTTGAAATCCCTAAGACTTTTAAAATTGAAGAGCTAGATAAATGAAACTTATAACTTAGATTACTAATATACCTACGCTGTATGTGCGAAAAAATTGGCGAGATCGGTCCATGGTGACCTATGATCCGACCACTTATGTTCAAATACCACATATAAAATGTACATATAAAGATCAATTTTTATGTATACGTGCTTAGGTAAACTTTGTTGGTCAAATATATATTGACATCATGCTCAAATACATGATAATAATGTTTTCCGGCGAAAAGACTTGTGGTTCACAAAAAAAAAAATCGAAATTCGGTACACCTACCCATTTGTAAATATGGGTATCAAATGAATGGAAATTCTTCAGCGATTGAATGTTTGTAGTTATTTTCAGGATTCGTATACCCTGGTGACCTATATATCACTTTGAATGGTAACCACACATATGTGTAGGGTATTTATAGTCGGCTTAGACCGACTATAATTTTGATAATCCTAACTATCATAATTACACCTACTTTAAAATTTCCCATGTGATCTAACCTTCCCAACTGGTTTTATTTATTGCGTTTGAAATTTCCATTTTGAAATTGTCGATTTAGGTACTTTGAGGTTCCGTCGAGTCCATTTCCCATATTCTGATTTCGCTTGAAATTCTCCACATAGATTTTCTCATTCAATAGATTATTTATAGGGGGTGACCTTCAAAATCAAACGCGAAGGTTTTTTGTTTCATACAAAGTCATTGTCATTCAAATAGACACACGTCTAATTTCGAAAATTTTAAACACCACAGATAGAAATAAATCCAAACTACTTCATAGGAATACCTAGTACAGATCAATGGGACACTCACCCGCCAATAAGTGACAGTCATATTAATGTCTTTACTGACGGTTCTAAGATGGAAATAGGGACAACATCTGGAATAATCTGCAAAGCACTACAAATACACGAGTTACACAGAATTTGCTAGAGGCAGAGCTGCACAGACCATCCAATCTAAGAACATTGATCCATCAGATATTACAGTCTTTGTGGATAGTCAAGCACTAGAAGTAACAAAATCAAACACAGTACTCAACTGTCGCCGATCACTTAACCTACTAAGCCAAACCAACGCACAGTGCCCAGTTAACCAGAGGGGCCCCGGGCGGAAAAATGTAAGAGGCGGCAACCATAATATTATAACTAAATATTTTATTTCCGAAAATTTTATGATGGGTAAATCCTTAGGTCCACAGTGGCATATCTAGTTTACTGAGTTAATCCGGCACTGCCGACGCAATAATCAAATACTGTGTTCCCGGACATATCAGTATAGAAGGGAACGAAAAGGCTGATGAGCTAGCAAGACATAGTTTTGCTAAGCATATAGGATGCATGTTCTTAAGGATAAGGATACCATTAGGGGTCCTAAGAAGACACATTGGGTCATATTAATAAAAATTGACTTTGCTCATAACTTGAAGCAAATGCTCCCAATTGTCAAAATGTTTCGCATTTCTTTTAATTACAATGCTAAAAACTATTTTTATACCCTACACTAAGAGTGAAAGGGTATATTCAGTTTGGTACGCCGTTTGTAACACCCAGAAGGAAGTATCTCCGGTATGTAAAAGTATATATACAAAAAAGTATATATACAAAAATGGAAATTCTTCAGGGATGGAAAGTTTGTAGTTATTTTCAGGATTCGTATACCCTTGTGACCTATATACCACTTTGAGTGGTAACCAAACATATGTGTAGGGTATTTATGGTCGGCTTAGACCGACTATAATTTTGATAATCCTAACCATCATAATAACACCAACTTTAAAATTTGCCATGTGATCTAACCTTCCCAACTGGTTTAATGTTCGAAAACATTAAATTTCAAATTGGTATGTATTAATAAACACATTAAACTGACCATTAATTATAAAAATTTTGAAATAAAGTAAAAAATTTGCTCAAAAAAATGTGGACTTGGTAAAAAGTAAATACTTTTTTTATTAATATGACCCATTGACCTCAAAACGACGGAAAAGATAAATAAAAATTTGTGTATCCAGAAATTACTGAATTACCTCACGTCGCACGGTGAACAAAATGATGAAATTTTTGAACAAAACGATATATTTTTTAAAATTTTATTTTCAATTTTTTTTTTTTACTATTACATAAATAGTTTAAGAGATATGAGCCTTCAAAGTTAGGAAAAGTTATGAAAAGAAAAGCAATTCGATAAATAAATATATGAAAATTGGAACATTATTAAAATATCCTTGCATATACTCTCAAATCCTAAAAATGGTAACTAGGGGTTCACAACATACATCTTCTGAAGAAAATGTAGCTTCCGGTTTACAAGAAAATAGTAGTGTAATACTACAATATTCGTTACAATTTATTTATTTGGTTTTAAGTGATTTGTCTTTTATATTATAACTCATACTATATTACACCGTCCGACTCTATTTTGCACACATGAAAAAATCGACCAGTACGTGAAACTAGAGATCATTTTAAGAATTTGTGCGTACCCAATTTTTTTTTGATCAATTCGTTTACGATTTTTATTTGCATTTGAATCACAAATGTATATCATATTTTCATAATAATTTTTTTTTTTTTGCCAAACATATTTTGTAGCTGAGATCTCTCTGAGTATGGATATAAAAACGGTTTTCCAATTCATTTAAAGATGTTTTTAGATTGGAAATGGTACTATGAGATATTTGAAAATTCAATTGAAATTTTTTAAAAGTAAATGGTTATAAAATAATATATTCATTTTATTAATAGTAACAAAAAACAAAACATAAATTCATTAATTTAAACTAAAGTTATGGATGATAATTCAAAATAAGTCAAAAAACGCGCGTAAGCTAAAGTCGGACAGATAACAAAAAGTAATTAAATATTGATTTTTTTAATACACTAGTATTTTGTGTGAAGTCCTTTATTTTTTTTACCATTTTAAGGCGATTTGTCATAGACCTTACCAATTTTTGCATTAAAAAGGATCAATTTTATTCCATTCATCTACCAAAATTGTTTTTAAGTCAGATTTGTTTGATATTTTATGTTTTCGAACTTTCTGATTGAGATACTCCCATAAATTTTCAATTGGATTTATGTCTGGACCTCCTCAAAGGTGTTTCCATAACATGAGGACAGTTATACAGCAACCAGGATCGCACTTTGTGGGCTTTGTGTTTGGGATCATTATCTTGGTAGAATTGCCAGTCATTTCCAAGTCCCAGTTTTTCTATCGAATGTGGTAAATTAGTTTTTAAAATATCAAGATATACATTCTGATCCATTATCCCATTAATAAAATGTAAGCTCCCTGGTCCAGCAGCAGAAAATGACCCCCATACCATTACTGAACCACTACCATGCTTGACTGTTGGTTTCAAATTTTTTAAAAGAAGCTCCTCATTAGATTTTCTCCAGAAGGTAAAAGGTAAAATTTACTTTCATCTGTATATAAAACCTTCTGCCAGAATAAAAAATCTTTTTTTGCTGATCTCTTGTAAACTGCTATCTTTTTTTTTTGTTTACTAATTAATGGTTTTTGTCTGGCTCTACGTCCATTCAAATTGGCATTGTGCAAAATATTTCTTATAGTAGACGGGATGCCCTTTTTTCCTAAATCATTTTCAGCAACCGTAGCTAGCTTTGGTGCACTTAAAAACGGATTTCCTTTAATTTGGCGTACTAAATATCGCTCATCAGCAGCGATGAACATTTTTGTGTGTGCTTTTTTTGGCTTATTTTCTATTTGTTGGTTAGTTTTAAAACGTTTTATAATATCATAAACAGTAGAGTGACTCTTATTGACAATTTTTGATATATCCCGAACCGATTTTCCATCTTTTGAATGCTGAATAACCAATTTTCTCATCTCAATACTTGTTTGATCACTTTGTCTGCCCATTTTGATTTTTTAATATTTTGGTCTCAATTAATTTATTAAAAGTTTGACGGGGTTTATAACTCATTCATTTCATACAGTTGAGCCTTTTTTTGGTAAAAAATAAAAAAAAATATCATCCCGATATCATATCCTTCATTTACACTAAATTATTTGAGATCACTATCAATGAGGTCAAAAATAAAAATAAATCATACCGATATCGGTTCCAGATTTTTAAAAATCACATGTTGAAAATATCCAAAATGTTTTCAAAGTTTAACAGCCTTATGTTGTATATCGCCGATCGATGAAAACCGTCCAGATATTGTCTGACTTTCGTGTGAGAAAGTTTTGTGTATGCTGTATAAAACGGCGTCTCACAATGTGACGATACAACGTAAGAAGTGAAATTTTGCGTAAAAATCGACGATAGCTTCCTAGCTATCGTCTGTAATTATTCGTGGTCCAAAAATAAAATTAAAAATTGTCACGCCCTTTTAAATGATTCTAAAGTTACGAAACAAATTTTTTTCGCAATTTTATCCTCTGGTACCCCACAGAAATTAATAACTGGCCGACGCAACTCGTTTCAACAAGTACTTTTTTGGATAATGCGAAAAATGCACCAAATGATCTATGTGTGATCGAAAAAGAAAATGGACCAAATCATGGTTTCCTCAAAAAAAAAGAAAAACTGTTTCGGTCGATATTCAGTTATCTATTTTTAGGCGTTAACACGAACAAAAAAATTTCTTATTTGGTAATTTGCCGTCCATTTAAAGTACCGTGGCAATTATTCTTTTTTTAATTACAGATAAATAAACCTACAAATCTTCAAGGAATCTTGCAAACAATTTATTTTTAAATTTGTTTTATTTTCATTTTGATTGTTAAAGATATGTTTTTTGAGTTGCCAAATACACAAATTACACTGTTCTACAAGGATTTTAATCTGAAATGAAACATATCATTTCTGGTTGATTTCGGTTTACTAATTCTTGCTTCGTACTCAGAATTTTCCCTATACGTCGAGATTTTGCACAAAATCGAGTCAAAGTTGCAAAAAAGGCCGTTTTTGGTACTTTATATCGCAAGTTATCGCACGATTTCGACATGTTGCAGATGCAAACTTTATCACAAAATAAAATATGAAACTTTATCTTACTGAAATTTTTCGGAATATTTTTTAAAATTTCTTTATGAAATATTTGATTAAAATGGAGGGAATTGCACGCAGAGATATAAAAATTTCATACTGATATAATGTACTGATATAATGTAGATGCAAAATCGAACAAAATTCTTAGCATCTGATGTCCGCTTTATGGCAAAACATGATGGGGAAAATTGCACTGCGTAATTCAGCAGGCTTTAATGGGTTAATAGGAAATCTATTACACAGCGACTAAAAATTTGACATGAAAAAAATAAAAAATGCGACACCCCACAGCTACTCTTTATATTAATTAAATTTATAAAATTGTTTGTTGTTCAATATATATTGACATACTTTGTTTAAATGAATAGCAGATTTGGAAATATTTTTCGTGACGAATATGAAAATTTTAAAAAATATGCCCTTATGGATCGCTATATCATAATAAAGTAATAATAAAATTGGACGCGCAACGTTTGAAATATAAATGAGAATAACATTTATTGTATTTATATTTTCAACATAGAAAATTTGTTGACATTTAATGCGAAGTGAGCTTTTCTTATATTGTGAAAATTAAAGTTTACACCCGACAGCAAATGTGATGTTAAATAAAATTAAAAGCCAAATTTTTTCTAAAACAGTTTTTAAAGGCCACTCCAAAGTTCTTAATAAAATTTGTCAGTTTAATATATTAGATTTTTAAATATCAGAGGTAGTTAGTAATGATTTTTTAAAATTTGTGTGACTTTAAATATTTTTACATAAGAAATCAAATTAATATATTTTGAATGACCTGACATATATTTACATTAAAACTGTTGTGGCTTATCATTTATTACATTTACAATTTCATATATACTGATAAATATTAAATACATAACAATACTTTCTTATTATGGAACCTAATAAGATTTCAATAATTTAAAAAAATGTTTCATTTACATTAGATGGTTTAGATGCACATTTTATGTCATTCGATTAAATGTTCTTAAACGATGCAGATATTAAAATTGAAAACTTACAAATTAAGTGTTTTATTTAGATCGTGTTGTTTTATTAAGTACTACAAATTCAATGACTATCACAACTTTCTACAGTTAATAGCCCTAGTAGAAATTTTGGTAGTGCCATGATCATGAAATGATCATGTCATTATTTGAGATGATCAGGATATGACGAGGCCCATAATGTCATTGCAACGCCGTGTCCTGTTCATGTATGACCTCAGGCCATGATCATGTACTGATCGGGAAATTACCCATTTTATTATCTACCCGACAATTGCCTTGTCAGAGCCCGAGCATAATAGGGTTTCTCTCATTAAATCTCGATGATAGTTCCTGATGATAATTCCGTTATGAGGAACAAATAATGTACCTATGATCGGGAACATTGACTATTCAGATAATGGTATGGTAAGCATGATAAGGGCATGCAAAGGCAATGATCCTATTTTCTCTAATAGGGCTTACCCAACGGAAACCCGATCATTTCCCGATGGCGCATCGGGCAAATTTCTACTAGAGAGCCACATTCAGTTCAACTCAAGTGATTTAATTATATTGTTTTCAAATCACCTGATCTGTCTTTTGAAGCGGCTAGATATATTTCCCTTTGAAAAACTAAATAAATGTAAACTATAAATGTCGGTTATTATGCTAATAATGGCAATGAAAATTGATATAAAATTCCATTTATGTTTTCACGCATTGACTGAAATTCAAAAAATGTATTTAGTATAAACTAGTTTGTGGTAAACTTTATATTCGTCACGAAAAATATTTCCATCATTTAAATAAAGTTTTCAATATATATTGAACAACAAACAATTTTATAAATTTAATTTTTATAAAAAGTAGCTGTAGGGTTTCGCTTTTTTTATTTTTTCATGTCAAATTTTCAAAAATTTCAGTTCAGTCGCTCAAAAGCATTCGTTGAGGACGGATGTGTTATAGATTTCTTATTAAAGTCTGCCTAATTAAATACACACCAGGAGATTACGCAGTGCAATTTTCCCCATCATGTTTTCCCATAATGCGGACATCAGATACTAAGAATTTTGTTCGATTTTGCATCTAGCACTACTACATTATATCAGTATGAAATTGTATATCTCTGCGTGCAATTCCCTCCATTTTAATCAAATATTTCATAACGAAATTTTAAAAAAATATTCCGAAAAATTTCAGTAAGATAAAGTTTAAACATTTTTTCGAAATTTTGACAGCAAAATCATTGCGAACTAATATTAAAATGTTTTTTAAGAGAGGTTAGAAATTTTTGATAAATTACTCTCTCGACACCCTTTTTTGGTAACACAAATTTCTTCTTAATTTTTTTGCAAAAACTAATATTTGGCCACAGATTTTTTTGCCACTTACCCGTAGGGCAAGGTTCATATTTTATTTTGTGATAAAATTTGCAACTGAAAAATGTCGAAATCGTGCGATAACTTGCGATATAAAGTACCAAAAACGGCCTTTTTGCATTTTTGACTCGATTTTGTGCAAAATCTCTGAGTACGCAGCAAGAATCAGTAGACCGAAATCAACCAGAAATGATAGGTTTCATTTCAGATTAGGCCAACAAACCTCAATTTATAGAACACTGTTATCGAAAAAACGTAAACAATTGTACTGAAAATTGTCTCTGCTAAATGAATACATTGATTGGAAACGCGAAATTGAGAACATTGAGAGACTACGCAACGACGGACGAATGTGGCGTAAAGCTCGACGAACCAATACGTAATATATACATCATACAATTTTATTACGTATGTGAGCGAAAACCTGAATCACACGATTGATACAAAGCATCAACAATCAACACAATTTTGTCGAATATCAATAAACGAGGGGAAATTTCCTGTTGACGCAATTTTGTATCAATTTAATATGTTTATTTTTGTGTCAGTTTCAATACAAAAATTGAAAAATCATCAACCAAATACGTACATTTTTGTTGACGACTTGAGCATCAACAACATATATCAATTTTTGAATTAATGCAAACTGAATGATGCAAAGTAAATATTTCTACAAGTTTTTTGTGAATCAATAAAAGACATTTTGTAATGCATAACTATAATTTGCTATTTTTTTATTCAGTAATAAAACTCAACGAAATCTACTGGATTTTATATAATTTTGATTTGATTTTTATATAATTTTAATTTTATATAATTTTATTCAATAAAAGTGCAAAAGAAGCCGAGTCAATTGTCAGTTACTATGTGAATGTCCAATCTCCAAACAAGCCGACTCCAGTAGATGGGGAACAGGATTTTTGGAGAACTGGAAGAAATAGTAGAAGTTCCAATTGAAAACCTGACAAGGTTCTTAAGAAGATCAGGTTGGTTTCAGAGAAATCAATCCACGGTTGTTAATACATAAAGGTGAACACAATGGACCACCCCCGTGAGTGTTGCTGATAAAATTTAAGCAACACCCTCTTATTAACCAAATCACCAAATCGTCCAAAAATAGTCAAATTTGAGAATTCGGTTTGATTGAAATTTAGGCAACTGATAAAAAATATCAAGATATGCGTTGATCATTTTTTATATTTTAATATGAAAAACTACACAGAAAATAAACGGGTTCATAATATTAACGAATGCTGTTCATAGAGGCAAATTCATACGTTTTAACGCAAGATACATTGTGACAATGTACATTGTCCTGTAACTTGTTTGTGAATTTAATGATCAGTTCATTTTCAGTAAGAATCAGTGTTCATAATACGCACAAATAAATTTAATGATTTTTTTCATACTTCAATGAATTATATTCATTGAAATACTGCAGTAGACATTTTGCATGCTCGTTTTTCGTGTTCGTTGCTAGTAGCGTTAGCTGCGCTCTGCTGCTATTAATTCGCAGAAAGCTGCGACAATTGTAAGAAGTAGTTGCGAAATGAAGTGAAATGAAGTGCGAAATTACATTTAATTTATATTATACTATTATATTTAATGTATATATTAATTGAATTTACATTAAAATAATAAAATGAAAAACTTTCTGAATTCACTTTTGTTTATGATCTCGTTCATTAAAGTATGTATTCGATTCATTGCGACAATGAACTCTCGCATTCAATATAGCTAATGAAATATAAATTGTAATTATGAATATTTGTCATTTTGTATCATGATCCGTACATTGTAATTCAATGAATTTGTACATTGAAGTATTACCGGAAATTCGTTGTGACAATGAACAATTACATTGGACCAATTTTAACGAACTATTCTTTGTGATAATGTACTTTTTCATTGTAGATATGTACTTTTTTGGTTCAGTGTATGTAAATGTGTTTTGTAACTTTAAACCACTCTAGCTCTGGAAGTAGTAGTCGCAAAAATAAAAAAATATCATGTCTATGTCTAATCAAAGAGGGTAAGTTCCAACCCCTAGTGAATTAGGTGTGGATTGGCATTATTAAAACCAAAACCAACAATGTATATACATGATAGGTATGGAAAAGAATATTTATTTTTGATCAAAAATATATTTGCTTTTATTAAAAAAAAACGAATTTTATTTAATCTATTGATTACACTACACTACATCATTATTGTGCAATAAAAGTTGCAGCAAATATTGTATGCATTTGATTCCGAAAATTGCATCAGCTTTGTCAAATTGGCTCTAGTTTTTGAGATATAGCCTATTTTTCAATTCCCATTATTTTGGCCTTCTTTTATTTTTAAAATTCGCGCTACTATACAAAAATTTGATTGAATGCGTGAAAAAAATTGTTTACAATATATAAGCAAAAGAAATTCAAATTTGTTCAAAAAATTAAAAATTTTAATAATAAAAAAACGTTATTACTAAGTGGACAAAAAATGTAAAAATCTATTTATATGATTTTATGTAGCGACAAGTACGCTCTTTAAAACATTTAAGAAAATAGATTACGGCTTTTGCTTAAAAAGTTATAAATACTATTTTAAATAAAGACACATTTTTACTTGATAAAATTAAATCTGCAAAATTTACAAAATCTGAAAATTTTAATTTAACAAGTAAAAACAGTTGCCTATATTTAATCTAGTAATTATAACTTTTTAACTAAAAGTCGAAATTTATTTTCTTAAATGGGGGTTCAAAAATGATACATGGCGCTACATAACTTTGCATAAAAATCAATTTTTACATTTGTGTCCATTATGTAATAACGTTTTCATTCATAACATTTTTATTTTTTTTGAAAAATGTTGATCTTCATTTCATTATATATTCTAAACAAATTTTATCACGCATAAAAATAAAAGAATACCAAAATAATGGGAAATTGAAAAATGGGCTATATCTCAAAAAGTGTATCCATTTGTTGCAGTAACTTTTACTACACCATGGAAAAATTTGTATTTTGTCGGACAGTGTTATTCTTATCAGTGCCAATAAAAGTAAAAATCGAATGAATAGGATATTTTAAGCTACTCTATAAAAACTTGTAGCGAAAGGGTTAAATCGAATAAATTAAACATTAAAGTGATAAAAACATCAAAAGGTAAAATTCGAGATATGTTTTTTTTTTGCTTTAGGGCCTAAAGACATTTGACATGACATGAATGTGAAAGCACTGATGTGTAACAGCATTATTTATCTAATTTACAAATAAAAACTAAGATATAAGTATCGCATATATCGTATCTTTATAAATGCCGAACATAGAATTTAATTGAATACTACAGTGGTTAGTATGTTGGACTGCGAGCCGAAAGGTCCCAGGTTCAAGCCTGGACTGGGACTAATAACATCTTTTCATAGAAAACATTTATTGTTACCGCGCTACCTTTCGGCAGTAAATGGCAAACTTTCGAGAGTAAAACATTGTCTATGAAAATCTCTACCCGCCGTTCGGACTCGGCAATAAACTGTACGTCCCACCACTGAGTAAAAAAATAACACGCACAGCTCAAAATGGTGAGAGAGCTCGGCCTAAGTTCTTATAGGACTGTAGTGCCAAACTATTATTATTATTACTATTTAAATTTGGTAGAAATGACATTTTTATTTATAAATATCTGCATTTCTTTCAATGTGGTCAAAATACGTTTTTTTAAGTAATTACTGTGTGAAATATATTGTTATTCTTTAGTAATACTGTTAGTCTGTAAGGGCGAAATTAAGACATTGAATAATAACACTATAGTGTATACACAACAAAATGAGAAAAAAAGATTTTAAACTAATTTTATTTTTTTTTAATTTGTAATTTATTTATTTGTTACAATTAGTACAATAAGAATAAGTATTTTACAGTACAACAGTAGATTTATATATAATCAACATTAGGGATACCTTATGAAATAAAGAAAAACATTAAGAAATAAATTATAATAAACAGGAAATTTATGATAAACAAGTATTAAAATTAAATGAAAAATAAAATAAAATAGAATGTAATTATTTAAAGATAATGACAAATTAGATGTTTGGTTACATTATAAGTTAGGGATGCCCAACTCATTGTGCCCGTACGGGCACGACGTCAGCCCGCAAGGTGCTTGGTGAGGGGAACAGCGGTGAAGCGGAAAGAGTTAGAGGATTGTTAGAGTTTAAGCGAGCACAACGAATATAAGTTCATGTGAACTGCACAAACTCTCAGTCGATCACGCTGCCACCGTTTCCCAAAAAAATGCACTGAAAAATTAAAATGTTTGTAGTAGAGTGGAAATATTAACTGTTGTTTGTTAATTTTATCGAGAAAACAAGAATACATGTACTTCGAAGAATGTTCAATAGAGATAGTTGGTTTTGTCTAGAAAGGCAGTATTATAAATTTAATAAACCATATATTAAGCAAATGCACTCATTTTAAAAATACATATTTTGAACTATATATTTATCATATATTTAGATATATTTAACATACAACATTATTCGTATAATGTTGTGTGAATTATTATAATAAATTATATGATTAAATAAATCCCAACAATTTATCGTCGCCAAAATCAATATCTCAAAAACTAGATTGAATATGATAAAACTGACTTCATTTTAGAAATCAGAGTTACATATATATTCAGGAATTATTACAACTTTTACTGTAAATTTTTTTTTTTTTTTCTATACAAAAAATAAATAAAAATTTTGAAAATTATTTTTTAAAATATGATGCCATCAAAATACCATCTTGAAATTTTGCATGAAAATTTATAATAAATTGATGAAAACTTAGAATTTTTTTCAGAATTTTAAAAAGGGTCCTTTTTAAGGACATCAATTTTGAAGTGCAAGGATAGTGACCACGGACCAAATGTTCACGTTCTAGCATTTCCAGTTTAAGAGATATTTATATATAAACAAACATACAAAAGTGATTGTTGGCCCATTTTTTGTAACTTTGAGCCACTGTATCTCTGGTATCTGGATATACTTTATAAGTTGCCCAAATTTGATTGAAATCCAAAAGGTAAAATCTCAAATTTGACTTTTTTTGGTCGATTTGGTGTGGAATGGCCCTTATACAAAATAATTAATAGTTCGTACGAAAAACTTTCTTTCATATTGTAGAAATGTTCATTGTTTACGCCCTAAACATTTTAGATATTTTGTTTCGGTTTAATAGCTAATAATTTTATTTATGAAATATTTTGCTACTCTTCGCGGAGCACGTAGCACTACGACGATTTTTATGCGACTAACATTTGATTTATGAAATATTTTGCGACTCTCCGCGGAGCACGTCCCTCGACGACGATTTTTATGCGACTTACTGCGGAGTACGTCGCACGACGTTAATTTTTATGCGATTGACTAAATGAGAATATCAAATGGTAGTATTTATAATGTTGATGAATATGAAAAGGATTGCCAGAATATAAGTTTAAATTTTAAGGCTCCTCTGAACATACATTTTGTTTCTGAAGTATGAAAGTTTATATTTTTAAAATTGTACTATTTCCAATTTTTATAACTCTAGCTTTCTGATAATTAATACAATTCTGGTAAATGATTTTAAAAAAAATGTTGTTTAAAATTTTACATTTTAAACTATAAATGAATTTAAAAAAATCAATATAAATAAAATTTTAAAAAGTGAAATTACAATAGTTATTAAAAACTACGTAGTTTCTTAAACTGCAGTAAACCATATTGCTACTGTAAACACTGACACAACAGAAAACAGCTGTATTTGACATTTCGTCACAAAAATTGTTAACATTTTGGAGAAAGTTAATTTTAATTTTTTTGCGTGTATAGGATCTAAAGACGAAGAAGAGCGATGATATTATGTATGTGGCTGGTAAATATAGCCTCAGTAAATATGCAGAAGCAGGAAAATTGTCAGGACATTGTCAAGGGTCCCGTTAGGTCACATGGGAAATTTTGAAGTACGGAAATTGTGATAGTTGGTGTGATGAAGTTAGTAAGAATTTTGAAAGTTATAGTCAGTCTAAGCCAATTATAAATACTACACATATGTGATAATGTGTTCGGGACTATTAAAAGTGGTGCATATGTCAAGAGGGTATACGAATCCTAAACAAAACTCAAAACTTGCAATCGCTGAAGAATTACCTTTCATTTGATACCCATATGAACAAATGGGTAGGATTACCGAATATCGATTTTATTTTTTGGGTAACCACAAGTCGAATCGCGAGAAACCATTATTTTGAAATATTTGAGCACAAAGTCAATATATATTTGTCCAAGAGAGTTCACTTAAGACCATACAAAGTAAAATTGCTTTGTAGATGTACATTGTATACGAGGTATTTGAACATTAGTGGTCGGTTCTCAAGTCACAATTGCCCGATCATGCCCCGAAAAATTGAAAAGTATTTAATTTTCAAAACCTTAAAACTGTTTAACTATTATCCAGTAGAATTTATATAAGAATTAAAAACTTCTATATAGCATAATTTTTTTGATAGTTTAATCGGTATTCAACATAGTGTTACTAATTGGTCCAAATCGATTCAGAGTTGTAAAAATTAGCGCCCTCTGGTGGTGAAATTTGGAACTAATTTCTAACTTATGTTGAACGTCCTTAAATTTTTTATTTATTTAAATTTAATTTAAATTTTGTCCAGATCGGCTGGGTGGTTAAAGATATATAGACATTCGTCATTTACGCTCCCTAACGATTGAATTGCGAATTAAAATATAACCTATCATTCCATCCAGATCCTACCGAATCAGTGGTAAAAATTTGAATAAAATCTGATCAGCCGTTTAGACGGAGAAGCTGAACAAACAAACAAACAAACAAACAAACAAACCAACAAAAAGATTTATTATATATATATACACACATTCATAAGCCAAAAAAGTAATTTTTGAAAAAAAAAAAATTACATTTTAAAACAAAATGCTCAATTTCACGCAGATACGCGCAGCAATGATTGGTATCATTGGATGGATCATATATTTTGAAAAAAATAGATTGATGTTGAATCCTCGTGAATCTAAAAAAATACAGACTATTGAAAATAGTTTTTTTTTGTTTTTTTTTACCTAAAATTACCCAATTTTTTATCTTAGTACACCAAATTATAGCTCTGTAATTAGTTGATTTATGAAAAAATATTATTTAATGACAAAAATCTTAAAAAATCACCAACTAGACAGCAATAACAAAGAGACGGATTGGACGATTGTCATAAAATTACTGTTGTTATATCACTTAATATGTTCTTATTCAAATAAAATAATAAAAAATACAATTCCCGTATGTTTTTGTTTCTCGTTCGATAGACATTAAAATTGAAAACTACAAAACGATTTAAACTATTAAAAGAGGTTAAAATATGGATTTTCGATCGCTTACGCTACAATGGGAATCGTGCGTCATCGGTGCAGTCAAAGATTAACATGCAATCGACCTACAGCTTTCTGTCAGTTTGGCGAGATTGTGATTCAATCATTATTATTTATTTTCACTATGTCATTTTGTGTCATTTCAGGTTGGAAAATTTCACAAATTTGTCGTCTTTAGTCAAAGACAAAGTTTAACCAGTTAGGATGGTTAGATCACATGGGAAATTTTAAAGTAGGTGTTTTTATTATCAAAACTGCAGTCTGTCTAAGCCAACTATAAATACCGTACACATATGTGTAGTTACAATTCAATGTGGTATATAGGTCTACAGGGTACACGAATCCTGAAAATAACTACAAACTTTCAATCTTTGAAGAATTTCCATTACAAAAAAACATGTTTAAACTATATTTTCGGAATCAGAGAGTTATTTTATATAATACGAAAATAGTCTGTAATGCTGTGCAGAATGGCTGTTGTGTAGTGTAAGTATAATAATTTGAAGGTACAATCAAATTTCAAGCAAACATACAACGGAACAAAAAGCATTTTGCTGAATATAAGACAGACATTTTTCGCTGTCATGCTCATTATGATTTATATTTGGTACAAGTTAAAATAAGAATATAAATACTTGGATTTTATTTGTATCATCTGATGGTGAGAAATTCATTATTAGGAAAATATATTTGTTTTACACTTTCACAAGTATCAAAAAAAAAATCCTTGTTTCAGGTAATAAACAAAAATGTTCATGATTTCTTTTTCTACGTTTGTGTAACAAAATATCAATACTCAGACTAGTTCAGAAGACAGTAAATTGAATCTTCTTACAATGACAAGCCCTGGATAAAATTTTCTCGAATAGAAAATTACGAGCTCCCGGTTTGTAAGAAGTTGTTCTAAGTAGTTTCTAATTTGATTGCTGGTGCATATTTAAAAAGCAAAAACATGTACCGTCAACTGGGGTGACTTTGACCCGAAAAACTGTATATGTTGGTTTTGTAATACTCATAATTCGCTATTTTCTAATGGAATTAATATTTCATTCTTTTATAAAATATTGTAAGTATGTCCTCTTTAAGCATCAGTAAGCAAAATTTCATGGTATTATAACAGTAATTATAAAAAAATAAAAATAAAAATGGTTCTAAGTCACCTCGCGGGTGAGGTGACTTTGGCCCAAACATGTTAATCACCAATTTTATCAATGTTTTTATGGAACTATAAGAAGACTATGACACTATATCATCATAAATGTTTTACTGAAAATCCAGATCACTTGAAAGCCATATATTTTGAATAATAAGTATGGTAGCAAGGATTAATATGAATAAGATAAAAAACATTTTGTATTTTTCATTAGAACAAGGTTATTTAATGGAAATTATCAAGTAAATTAGTCAACTGATATGTAATATCAATTACAAAAAATACATTCTGACTATTTTGCACTTCTTTTTTAGTAAATGGCTTATGTTGATGTATTTTTTCAATATTTCTAGACAAATAATGGCCGCTTCAAGTTTGTACCCGCCTTAGTCTTGCAATTAACTCAACTCCATTGTTTTCCATTTATATTGTTATGTCAATATCTGACATTAAATAAAAAAGTAACTAAAATTCAAACACGTTTATTTTAAAAATGGGAAAATATAGTATATATTTGGAAAAGAATGGAACAAATAAACCTACAATTTCACATGAGTTATTTTAACATTGGGTATACACGTTCGAATTATTTGTGTGGGTTTTAACCGGGTCAAAGTCACCCCCATGTATAGTTTGGGGCGAATTTTACTCGGGCCAAAGTCACCCCAAAAACATTAATTTTAAGAACGATCAAATAAAATAAATGATTAAAAATAGTAATGGATTAAAATGACAATACATATTTGGTTTATTAGAAGAAAATATATTAATTTCTGACATAAACAATGTAACGTATTAATAGCATACGTATATTTTACATACTAAATTGATTTTGCTCGTAAATAAAATTAATGCTTTTTAGCTAAATTTACAAAAATGTTAATATGTTGGAATTTGAGTGTTTAAAGTTTAGGAAATATCATTACGCAGATAGAAAATGCTTCAAAGAAAATTTTTGTAAAAGAATTGAAATCTGTAAGTCACTTGGATGCTGAGAAAATTTGATTGCAAACATTATTTTTTGTTTGGCCAAAGTCACCTCTGAAAGTCTAAAGTCACCCCAGTTGACGGTATACACTAAGAAAACGAAAGATGGTTGAAAAGTATTAGAGCCTTAAACATCATTGAAGTTGCAAATTATTCAAATATTTGACACTTTTTGTGATATTTAGACAATATTAATAGTTTTGCTACAAAAGCATTAATATCTGTGGAATATGTGAATATTTGCAGCAATGCCAATAGTAGTTGCAGTAAATCTACCACAAATATGAAATTTTTCGTGATGTTTATAGGAAACATCTCACAAATAAAACAAAATATGTGATGTTTACAAATTATTTAAACTGTTGCTGCAAATTTATTTGTATTTCACGCATATTGGAATTGTTAAAGCGAGGAGTATTTTAGTTGCAGCAACACTCTCATAAACATTCTGTTTTCTTAGTGTACTGATTAAGCTACTTGCAAGTTTATTAACAAAAGTTGGCCTAAGGTGATGGGTTTTGCAAAAAAAGTTATGTATACAAAATGCTTAGTGTATATGATATTTTATGTTCTTCAAATTTTAAATTATTTTAAATATTATTATTTGTTTAATGTACGTGCCGTTGGTACTGGCGCCGTGTAGACAGCATGCGTTGGCATACAATATCGAAAGTGTGGTGGACCATTTTTGGCAGCCAGAGCTCCATGTGCTGCTCCCAACATGACATTTGTTGTTCCCATGGCATCGATGTTAGTAATACTTGCTGTTTGAATATGAACTTCAACATCGGCATTAGCGTTATCGCCATTGTCATTTTCGCATCCGACTACATCCAAGGCGCCGCCTATGCGCCAGTATTTTTTATGCGTGTGATTTTTGTGTAGCTATAATGCGTATTTTCAGATATATACAAACACACGTACATGTGTAATCATACACTTGCAAATGGGTCTTATAAGCCCCAGTAGATATTATGAAACACAAATTAACATTTGATCATTTTAAAAAGAATCTTTTATTATTTGCAGTTTAGTATGATTTTGAATAACATCCCGATCATGTTACACTAATTCGATTTCCAATATGTTTCATAAGTGAAAAATTCGATTAACATAAGTACACTCTAAAAATGGAATGTTTATAAAGTATTTGTAGAAACCTATCGGTTACTTCTTGTAAATACATATAGGCTGCCAGAAATACTTATTGTAAGTCGTAAATAATAATGGCTTATTCCAAACAATTACACAATTCTAGTGGTTGAATAAAACAGTATCTAATTTCTTAAAAATATTTAAAATGTTTCCCAAAAACACCTTAAAAAATATAATATCAATTATTACTCCAAAACACTTATTTTTTACCAATAAATAACGAAAGTTTTTAAGATAAGTACTAAATACATGAGATTTCTTTGGGACTAATACTAAGTGTTTACCACAACGCAATCTATTTTAAAAGTGTTTGTCCTATACACTAATAACTTCTTGGAAAAAATGCTACAATAAAAGTGGTTTTCCAAAAATCGTATAGCTTCTCACAAAAGATGCATCACTTGAACAATTCAACATATCCGCTTCATGCAACACTTGCATAAATAAAAGCGAATAAGTTTTATGTGTCGAATAAAAAGCAATATTGTGTTATATGAAGATAATTATTTATCATCTATAGCTTTTGCTTCAATCCAAAAAGATAACTGCTACTGCCCTACGGGAAAATGAACCGGTACGTGACTGGCGAAATGGCGATGGTGACTTGTTCTAGTTCTGACCCAATCGTATGAAACGTACCGATAACTTTTACATGGCTTTGTCATTGGATTGACACCTCATAGATACCATAGGACCGGTCTTCGTACTGTCGTTAGGGGACCAGGGTCCGCACAGTCCTTAGAGGACCAGTCACCGTACTGTCCTTAGAGGACCAGTCACGATTACTGAAAAACCAGAAGACATAGACCAATGAAACTCAAAAATAGATTACTTGTATACTAATAAAATAATTGTGATCTGCATTCAAAATTTCAGAAATTTTCTCGTTATCCTCGATATAATTCGTTATTTTATTTGTTTGGTCAACTAGAATATGTAAAATGCATGTTAATAATTCGCACTGTTTGACACACCTTTCAACAAGTTCAGTGACAGATATCTTTTCACCAGTCACGTGACCGGTTGTTTAAGGATAATTCACACTGCCCCTCAGGGAATCGAACTGGTAACGTGACTGGTTTCTTGGAGATAAATGACCGGAGTTAATTAACTTTTATATGAAATCAGCCGAATTAACACCTAATGCAGACCTTTAGACCTATCATAGAACTGGTCATCAAGATTCTATCCTCAGTCGGCACCAATGGTACCGATCACAGAACATGTATAATGATTACGAACAGGCTCCATCATGCATATCTTTGGACTAGAACAGTGACAAGTCCTCATTTCACCAATCACGTGATAGGTAATTTTAGAGCAATTGACACCGGTTTCCCGCAGTAAGACCCGTCCACTGTATGAGACACCTGTCTTTGGCATAATGCTTCAATGTGTTGTAGTGTTTTTCACAATATTTTTAGTGTCCATCAAAATTAGTCGAAGTAAAAGGCTTATTTTCGGCAGTCACACGTTTACTCGACTTGTCGAGTAGATTATTCGAATTCCGCATTACTCGATATGTCGCGTAAATAAGTGGCAGCAGCAAAAAAAAAAAACAGTAAGCAAGGTTAGGTCACATGGGAAATTTTGAAGTAGAGAAATTGTGATGGTTGGTGTGATGAAGTAAGTAAGAATTATGAAAGTTATCGTCGGTCTTAACCGATTATAAATACCCTACACAAATTAGATAATGTGTGCGTTAAACATTTAAAGTGGTGCATAGGTCACCAGGGTATACAAATCCTGAAAATAACTACAAACATGCAATCTCTGAAGAATTTCCTTTCATATGATACCCATATGTACAAATGAGTAGGTGTACCGAATTTTGATTTTTTTTGAAGGGAACCTCAAGTCGGTTCGGGGGAAAACATTACTTTTAGATATTTGAGCATATAATATATTTGACCAAAAAAGTGCAATTAAGCCCGTATACAGTAATATTCATTTGTAGAAGTAAATTTTATTTGAGGTATTTGAACATAACTGGTCGGTCTACTGGTCAAAATTGACCGATCATGCCATTTTTCTGGTTGAGACAGCGTAGATATATAAGTAATTTAAATTAAAAGTTTCATTGATTCAATTTTGAGTAGTAGGGATTTCAGACAGACGGACAGACATCGCTAAATAAACTAGGGAGATCATGCTGGTCGAGCATATATATATAAATACTTTTTCATACCGGATATGCTTTCTTCTGGGTGTTACAAATGGCTTACCAAACTGTGTATTCCCTTTCACTCTTAGTGTAGGGCATAAAAAAATCATTTGCTATGAGTGAATTTGGCGAACACTACAAATATTTTCCGGGAACACTACCAATGTTTGTGGCAAACACTACTAAATTTTCAAGTATTTGTGGGAAACACTTGAAATATATTTGGGAAACACTTTTCTTGTTTGTGACTTTCAATATTTGTGGATAACACTTAATTATTTTTGGAAACCATTTATCCTAATTGTATTAAAAACTACAAATATTTGTGGGAAACACCACTTATCTAACACTACACTACTACCACAGTCTGTTTGACTTTTGTGAATAGAAGTTAGATCAGTTTGTTTAGGGTAATCTGATTTGACACTTGAACCATTGGTTGGGAATCGTGTTATTGTAATCTGCTCGAAATATCATTAAAAACATTGTATAAAAACTTTATTATATGGTCGGTGATACTGCAAAACCGCTTATCTGCAACTGCGAACACCGCCTAACTGCATAAAAGTGAATTTTACAGGAGGAATAAAAACTGGTTTGTGCCGTTATTACTGCATTTATTTCGTCCAAAATTATGAATGTTATAATTTTTAATGTTATTTATCTAATGATATCAAAAAATAAGACATGACTATTCAGATAGGTGGTGTTCGCTACAAATTTTGTTGTTTTTGTAGATAGGCGGTATTGTAAGGAATGAATTCTAGTTCCCTAATTATGAATGAAAAACGCTTAAGAGTATGTATATTTCATTAGAGTTTACATACAGGTGGATTTGCTGACACTTTTGGTTATGTGGAAATTGAAACGAAAATGATGTCAACAGAGACATTTTCAAAAGCCAAATTCTGCCACATTTTTGGCCAGGGCAATAATTAAAAATTTATTAGGCGTTTTGTTTCAAATTATCCGCGGATAGCTCCAGATTTATTAACTGTTCTCCTCTGTTAACTTCAATCTGTAAAATACCACTTCCACATAACCAATGTTTCCCGCAGCGAGTCAGCAAACTCGGAAGAAATCTCTATTAGTATAATATACTCTCTGGTTAAATGATATGGTTCCATTTATGTTATACTTTAGAACTCTACTTTCGCCAGTCTTTGTTCCTGGTCTAAATGCATCATAAATATGAAACTTTTCTCACTCTAATCATTCTTTATTTTAATTATGTGTAAAGTATTAAACTTTCATGTAATAATGTGGAAATTGTTAGTAGGAAGTAGATGCGTTGTTGCATCTACATTTTTTGATAATGTAGATAGGCGGTATTACTTTAAATGCAATTACATGGACATCAGGTATACCAAATCTCAATTTTGCAACAAGGTGTAGTCAGTCGGTATTGTTATATGTAGTTGAGCGGTATTGCAGTATCACCGACGATATATCCATATAATAAAAAATTATGTTAGCGCTTTTTTTATTTAATATATATAATTTATAATTTATAATTAATAATATATATATATATATATATATATATATATATATATATATATATATATATATATATATACAAATTTAATACTCATATATGTAGTATGAGAACAGAAACTTTTGAATTGCTTGAGAACTGAATATGGGTATATATGTTAAAGTTTTTGATCAATAATATAATATGTAAAGACAAATAATATGATATATTTGCTTAACATAAACTGAAAACACACATGGTGAGAAAGTATTTTAAATAAATATGTGTATTTGAATATATATCTATAATAGCTATTCTTGCACTGGACGAGCCATTGTTATATAAAAGAATATTTAAATGAATATTTAATTGTACATTCAGCATAAACGATCAGTCATTTATTTAGATGTTGTTGTGAATAGACATTAATGAGGACAAACAGAAACAGCGACAGACAAAAGAATTAAATACATTTACATACAACAACGCATACATTAGGACACACCTAGACCAAAATATAGTTTGGATTAAAGCATAAAAATACCAACAAATATAATGAAATCAAATTATTCGTTATTATATAAATTCAAAAATTTTGAAACAAAAACATAGGCCGACAATAAGTTTTTCCACAATATTTTGATAATTCTCAAAGGACATTGGTACACACAGAAAAGAAATTTGTTACGCCAACCAAATAATTGTCCATCCGACTTATTTAATTATTATGTAAATGTGATAATATTTAAGATGCCAGTCAAAAATGACTTTTCCATCAACTAATTTGTAGTAATTTCTTTTTATACGAATATAGTTGGTTGTTACAACCATATTTTTCTTTAGTCTATTCTCAAGTAAAAGAAAAACAAATTTTATTCTGTATTATAGGTTTTCAATTAAAAAAGTGAGCAATTATTATTATTATATTAATTAAAAATATTCTTTGTTATCCGATTTTTATCTTCCGAGGAAAGTACCAACATACGTCAATGTTTGCATATTTGCATATCAACTACACATAGCGAAAAAGTAAAATATAAAATTTAAATACTTAAAAATATTCTTTGTTATCCGATTTTTATCTTCCGAGGAAAGTACCAACATACGTCAATGTTTACATATTTGCATATCAACTACACATAGCGAAAAAGTAAAATATAAAATTTAAATACTTTTCAGTCGTAGTATTTTTTTACTTTAATTAAATACTTTTTATTGAAAGTAAATATTTTTTACTTAAACCCCAGTCAAAAAAATATGCAAGGAAACTGGTATTATAGAAGCAGTTTTGAGGAAAACTCACAGGAATATGGTATGAAATACACATTGCATAACAGGCATTTTGAATTTATGAACACAGGTAAGCTTTCTATATCAGCTTTTACACAGGAAATAGATATGTACAAGCCCGTCCGCCCCCAGCAGGGTTTTGAAAAGCATCTTTATAGCTAGAATATAGAAGGAAAAGGTAGCCTGCGTGTAGTAGGCAAACAGAGTATATAGGAATTTTAGTTTGGAAATTTTGAAAAGCATTTACCGCAATTTTCGCCCACAACAAAAATTGTTGTGTACAAAAACAGCACGTGTTTTGTTAATACTTACTTTGGTAACTAATGTAGTTATAAATCGAATACAATAAGAATGCCTTTCCAAATGTAACACAAATATATGCGATCCAACAATACCGCAAAATTCGTCGGTGTTTTTGTACAACAATAAGTGTTTGGATGAGCACTCATGATCGATATTATATGTTTATGCTCACTACCTTTTCCAATTTGTTTCCTGCACATTGCCTACTTTGACCTGCTTGTGCCTACCATTTTGTGTACAACTATTTCGCTATCATACCCATCTATGCATGCCATTTCTCTACCGATTTTGTATTCATGCTATAGCAGGAAACTATCCCCAGAAAAAAAATTAATAGGAAACAGGAATTTTCTACGTATTTTACAGGAAAACACGAAGGAAAATGGTATTTTCCGTCATTACCAATACAGGCGGACAAATTTTTCAAAGAACGACAGCCTATTTATTACAGCTTATAGGTAGGAAACTGGACTACAACTAGCCTGCAACTAATAGAAAAAATGTAGGCAAAGGCAGCTTGCTCGGTCTAGACGGCAAAAAGTGGGCAGAGGTAGCGTGCTCAGTCGTCTAGTAGGAAATATGTAAACACAGGTAGCATGCTCAGTGTTCTTGCAGGAAACATTTAGGCAAAACTTTTTTTATTTTATTTTTGATTTATTCTGGAATATTTTAGTCAAATAATAAATTAGATTTCAAAAATGTTCAGTCTTGAAAATTGTTTGCCTTCATACGTTTGTTGGCATATAAATTGGATTGTGTCCGCTATTTCAATAAGCTTGAAAAGATCGCGGTCTCGGCGTCATCAAAGTTAAAATCAAAATTGACGAACTCATGCAACTCATTACGCTCGACGAGCAGTCAAAAATGCTGAACGAGTGCACGTTGACAAATCCGTGACTGCCGCACAAGATCTAGAGTCGAGTGTCTCGCCTAAAAGATCTATCGCTACAGAAGAATCGCGTGGAAGGTGAGCATAACCCAATTAACTCGATGAAGGATATGTTTTTTTGCTTATGATTTTTAGTTTTTACTTATGATTTAATTTCTACAGCTCGGATGTCTCGAATTCTGTTATGTATCTAGACCATCGATCCCCTCAACGCTAAACAGATGGAGCTTTTAATTTTTTCTATTAATTTTTTTCCACGGTCCCAATGTCTCGCATTCTTTTTAAACGAAATGGAGACCATAGGACAAATCGTTGTTACTAAGCCGCAGTTATCAAGCTACAACTTTAATGTTCGACAATGACGTCTTCAACGGCTACTCGCAACGAGTATGGTGGCAACAGTATCACAACTTCCAAGATTGGCAAACATGAGCTAAAAGTAATGGGCTAACTCGAAGTCTATTGTCCACGTCTAACATCTATTATTTAATATTTGAAATGATTGAATGTGAAATCTTGTAACATTCAATTTTCTGTATACATCAAATTCTGTGTATTTTCCACAGTTATATTAAAATGTATTTCTATTCATTATGTGCAATATAATTGTAAAAAAAATACTATGCGAATCTAAAAATCAATTGTAGTCAAGCAATCGTGTACAGATACCTATTTCCTCCTTCTGTCTACCATACCCTAAGGCTACTACTGCCTATCATTTTACTACCACATTTCGTTCACAAAATAGGTAGCTTTGTCCCAATTCTCACATTTCCCTTCCTTAAAGCTACCTAAAAAATATGAATTACATACCAAAAAAAATGCCTGGTGCCATATTATGGCAGTCGTGATCGAGTTAAAGCGTTCGAAATTCATGTGTTTAAAATTACGGCACTCGTTATCGAACAAAAAATCAAAAATATTGGGATGGTGGCATTCGATATCGAATAAACGTTCGAATGAACTCTAACTCTATTCTACTCGATACATAAACTGCCATCGAAAACATTATAAATATAAACTGTTTCAACAGAAACCGTGTTGAATACAACATTTTTAGTTATTTATTGTCTTTTAGTGTCTATTATATATGTGTATACTAAATGTACATTCCAATTTGCGCCCAAAGAAGGATATGCCGCAAAAACTTAGGGCACAACTTATAAAATCCAGCCACTCGTTCGATCTCAGAAGTTTATTCAATACGATTGCTTACTTGATAACGACTGCCGCAATTCGTTCCCTGTTTGTCTACGTGTTTCCTACCACTTCCCTACCAATTTTTTTTGTCTGGGGTAGCAGCTTTTGTCCACATTCCAACCTCTACCTACCTCAAAGCTTCATATAAAATTTGATTTCACTCCAGACAAAATTTTTGTTAGGTAACCGGAACTTCATAGGTATTTTACAGGAAAACACGCAGGAAAATTGTATTTTTCGTGAACACTTGGGGAATATTCTATTCCCTCAGAATTTTTTGTTCCCAGGTAAAATTTTTTGGTATCGTCAATCTCCCAGGAACAGCAATTCCTCCGGAATTTTGTTCGAAATTCGATTGCAGTTTTACAATATGGCCAGATTTTTCTTATTGCGTTTTTTTGGTTATCTTTACCATTTCAGATAATAAAGTTGTAAAATAATAGTTCAGATATAAAATATGTATACAGATCTTTACTATTTGCAGTTAACTATACTTTTATGCACAAATTTCACATTTTTTTTAAACTCAATAAAAGTATAATTTGCCATTAGAACTGAACATCAGGCAACGCTAAATCAGCTGTTTTGCCAAATGTCAAACAGTGTTGTTGGATAAAATTGCGTTGTGTTGTGAAAATAAATATTGAAGTTAAAATTATGTTTAACTGCAATTAAAAATATATAAAATGATACTTAATTGTAGTTTTTCATTTAAGAAAATGTTGTGATTAGATTGCGTTCATTTTTCAAGAGTTAAAAAAAAAACCAGTTGGGAAGGTTAGATCACATGGGAAATTTTAAAGTAGGTGTAATTATGATAGTTAGGATTATCAAAATTATAGTCGGTCTAAGCCGACTATAAATACCCTACACATATGTGTGGTTACCATTCAAAGTGATATATAGGTCACCAGGGTATACGAATCCTGAAAATAACCATTCATTTGATACCCATATTTACAAATGGGTAGGTGTAACGAATTTCGATTTTTTTTTTTGTGAACCACAAGTCTTTTCGCCGGAAAACATTATTATCATGTATTTGAGCATGACATCAATATATATTTGACCAAAAAAGTTTACCTAAGCACGTATACGTAAGAATTGATCATTTTATGTACATTTTATATGAGGTATTTGAACATAAGTGGTCGGATCATAGGTCACAATGGACCGATCTCGCCAATTTTTTCGCACATACAGCGTAGGTATATTAGTAATCTAAGTTATAAGTTTCATTTATCTAGCTCTTCAATTTTAAAAGTAGTAGGGATTTCAACAGACAGACAGACAGACAGACAGACAGACAGACAGACAGACGGACAGACGGACAGACGGACAGACAGACGGACGGATCGACTCAGGAGGTCATGCTGATCAAGAATATATATACTTTTCCATACCGGAGATGCTTCCTTCTGGGTGTTACAAACGGCGTACCAAACTGAATATACCCTTTCACTCTTAGTGTAGGGTATAATAAGATAATCCTCAGCCGGTGAAGTTTTTTCAGTGGTTGAATATATCTGTAATTTATTTGTGCAGAAATATGTAAATAACTTTTATTTAAATAATTTTGGTGCTATCCATAGATATTTGTTAATTATTATAAATAGAAGTATACTTAATTAAAGTGTGTTTTGTTTTTAATTAATTCTTTCCCCGATGAAAAAGTGGCGGAATTTTTTCGGCGAAACAGGGGTAATTTTTCCTCCAAAATGTTGTTCATGATGCGTAGTTTTTTTAGGGAAACATTTTTTCCCTTTTCGAACATTGTTCACGATACCTATTTTCCACCAAGGGTTAAAATTCCCTGAGGAATTTTATTCATGATAAGGCTGATTGCCTAGGCAGGAGGACAGATTTTTCAAAAAACGACGGTGTACCTATAGCAGCTTATAGGTGGGAAACTAAAATCTCGAGTCTGCTACTAGCAGGCAAAAGTAGCTTGCTCAGTCGTCTAGCAGGCAATAGGTGGGCAGAGGTAGCGTGCTCGGTCGACTTGCAAGAAATAGGTAGGTCGAGGTAGGCAAAATTTCTTTATTTCATTTTTGTTTTGAAACATTTTTGTCAATTAAAAAAAAATAAACTTCGAAAATTGTCAGTTCAGAATTTGTTTTGCATTCATGCGATTCATTTCCCATATAAGTAAATTGTTACACCGCGGTTTTAGGTATATATAATATAATAATATTTTTGTAAAGTGCATTGATGCGACGGAGTTTTGTGCCAGTTTCCTCACCAGAGTCAAAATCAAATTTGAAGAACTCGAACCAACACTTTACACACAAAAAATTCCTGTGGTATTACTAACAAATGAAAATTTTGTGAATGTTGCATTAAACATTGTTGCATTAAACATATTTTTGTTTATTAAACAGCGATTTTTTAACTTTTTGTTCTTCTCACAAACCTTTTGTTATCCGTACCAGTCATTTTCCAGTACTTGTCATATTTACAAATACTTTTATGACACGATTTTAAAATTTTCCATCACAAGGATCTTGCTAGATTAGGTTCTTTGTCTACATGTGACTTTATAATAAGAGGGGAAATGGACACACAATTTTTTTCTCCTTATTATAAAGGCACAGGAGGTACTAAAAAATATATTTTTCAAACAAAATAAATTTGTTTATAGTACAAAATTAATTTGTTTATAGAACAAAACAAATTTGTTTATAAAACAAAATAAATTTGTTTATCTAACAAAAAAAATTTGTATATCATACAAATTTACTTTGTTAATAGGACAAAAGTAATTTATTAAATGAACAAGACCATTTGTTAATATAGCAATGAAAAATAGGAATTGTAAATATTTGTAAATAAAAAAAATATTTCTTGTTGACCGTATATTAACAATACACAATATCACCATAGGAATTTTTTGTGTGTAACAATAAGAGCAATATGGTGCACTCGTTGGCAAATCCGTGGATGTTGGCTAATTGCTGCATGCCTGGCTATTGAAAACGCCACTCATCGCCCAGCCGCACCAACTCCACCACGGCCTGATTCTCGTCCGTCTTGTACTGACGCACGTTGCTGTCGAACGTTTCCATGCGCACCAGCGCCAACATTATTGCGCTCAGATACTTTTTGATGCTATTAAAAAGCTGTGCCTTGGATAGCGGCTGCTGTTCAGAGGCAGCGGTTGCAGCAACAGCAATTGTAGCATGAGTATCAAGTGTTAACCGTAGTGACCTGCTGTTGTTGATGCGCCTTCTACTAGGATCTAGTGACCATCGACCGGCTGTGAGCGAAGCAGATAGAGGCAATCGGCATTGCTTTTAATTTACGCGGGTTAGTGTATTTTTTTGCAATTTAATCTTTTACCAATTTTTATTGATCATTTCTACAGCACCGATATCGCGCATTCTGCTCTAAAGGAAATATATACCATACAATAAAACGCTGTACCCATGATGCAACTTCAATATTAAACTACAATATTCGATAATGAGTAATTCAACGGCGAGTACAGCGATATCACCACAACAAATTACAAAATTGGAAAAACAGGAACTGGGTTAATGTACTTCGAGACCATTAACTCTTAATATTCCAATGTTATACCATTTTTTTGAAATTTTAAATGTTTTAATGCGTAATTGCATCGTGTTTTATTCTGTATATTGTCCAATGTTATATCAAAATGTATTTATATTCATTATGTGCAAAAAATGCAAAAAAAACGTCGGTAAATTTTAAAATAATTTTTAGTCAAGCAATCAATCCCTATTTCTCACCTGACCATACCAGTTTTCATTCACAGAATACGCAGGAATTATTTAACTTTCGTCCCGATTCCCACCCTTTCCCTACCAATAAGCTACCTAAAAAATATGATTTATATTCCTAAAAAATGCTTGTTTGCGTGCGTGCTACCTACCACTTTTCTACCGATTTTTTTGTCTGGGGCAATGAGTATAAATAGCTAGTTTGCCTGCGTGCTTCGAACCGTTTTCCTGCTTACATTTTTTTTCTGGGATATTAAAAAAATTTATTACATGCTTTAGGTTTAACCAGATCCATATTTTTTTTACTTTTCTTTTACTCTAATTTGTTTCCTCACTCAAAATAAAACATGCATAAAATACACGAAAATATACAAAAATATTCGAGAAAATGGTACACGAAAACATTCGTACATAGTACAAATAAATTTCTATAAAGTTACGAAAGACACACAAAAAAAAATTACTTTTCGACGCGTTTTTAACCTTTAGATTTTTAAATTAAATAATTTTGTTAATTACATTTAAATACTTTCATAACTATATTTTAATATATGATGCACAAATCGATTTGCGAATTAATACATTTACACTCAAAATATTCAGTATTCAATTAAATTTCGTAAAATATACGATTTATTGTAAATACAACTCAGCATTCATCATTATTAACTTCATTCAAATTTTTACAATTTGATATTCGTAAAACAAAAAGAAGCAAATAACAGGACGAAAACAAACAGAAAACAAGACAGAACAGAACAGCTTATTTGTACTATATACGAATGTTTTCGTGGATAATTTTCACCAATATTTTCGTCAAATGCACTAATATTTTCGTGTATTTTATACATTTTTATATTTCGAGTGTAAGTTGATTCCGACGCTGAACAGAAAATATTATCTGTTCTGTCGTGTTTTCTTCTTGTCTTGTTTTTGTTTTCTGCTTTACGAATATCAATATTAAAATATACGAATGTATCGTAAAATAAACCAGTTGGGAAGGTTAGATCACATGGGAAATTTTAAAGTAGGTGTTATTATGATAGTTAGGATTATCAAAATTATAGTCGGTCTAAGCCGACTATACATACCCTACACATATGTGTGGTTACCATTCAAAGTGGTATATAGGTCACCAGGGAATACGAATCCTGAAAATAACTATAAACTTTCAATCGATGAAGAATTTCCATTCATTTGATACCCATATTTACAAATGTGTAGGTGTACCAAATTTCGATTTTTTTTTTTGGGAACCACAAGTCGTTTCGCGGGGAAACAATATCTTCATGTATTTGTGCATGAAGTCAATATATATTTGACAAAAAAAATGTACCTAATCACGTAAACAGTAAAATTGAGCTGTAGATGTAAATTTTATATGAGGTATTTGAATATAAATGGGCAGATCACATGTCACAATGAACCGATCTAGCCACATACAGCGTAGGTATATAAGTAATCAAAGTTATCAGTTTTATTCATCTAACTCTTCAATTTTTTACGTAGTAGGGATTGCAACAGACAGACAGACGGACAGACGGACAATCGGACATCGCTAAATCGACTCTGGAGATCATGCTGATCAAGAATATATATACTTTTCCATACCGGAGATGCTTCCTTCTGGATATTACAAACGGCGTACCAAACTGAATATACCCTTTCACTCTTAGTGTAGGGTATAAAAATCGGAACGAAGGTAAAAATCACGAATACTGAGTTACATTTAAAATAAGTAGTCTATTTTACGAAATTTATTTACGAACAAATATTTCGTTAAATGTTGCATTAATTATTTTTAGTGCAGCATGGACACACATAATTTCTGTAGTCGTTATTGTCAAAAAAAAAAATCTTAAAAATTATTAAAAATGTTTCTATAATAATTTCTTTTTTATAAAAATAAAGCTTTTTATTTACTTTGAAATTAAAATTGCGCGAAATATTTTTTTGTGTATGAAATATTAAATTTTTTTATTACAAAAGTATTTAAATCCAATATAAATGAAATTTATTTAATTTTACTACTTCACTTTTTCTTAGTGTACTGTTTCTAAATACGACCAATTATAGTCATTCTTTAATCAGCTAATAAATTGGATACTTTTTGGCCGGCCTATGAATTTGAAAAATATATATCTAATGATCATGTTATTGTTATGTTTATAATTAAATTTACGTAAATTAATAACAAAATAGTTAAAGAGTTAGAAATCGATAAGCTTACCTCAGCATAATGTTCTTCATTCTGTTGCAATAGATCGACGCATAACTCGGCTAAGTGTATAAGATCTTCCAACATTTTCGCAGGCGGTACAATCATTTCACCTCGTAAATCCTCTAAAAATAAAACACACAATTCACACCATTTATTTAAATCTGCACTTAGATAGAAATATCCAAATATTATAGTTTATATTCTTAATAATACTTCAAAGTTACATATTTAGTTTTTTTTTAATATTATTTCTTACACAGATAAATTAAATTTTTACTTTTGGAAACGTTTTCAAAATATTTTATCTTATAATAAAAAAAAATACTGTTTATTTTATAATTAAAATAATTTTTCATATAATTTTAATAAAAAAAGAGTACGGGTGAAAAAGTCACAAAAGGTATTTAAATTTGTTTTTTTCCCACTGTGTAGGATTAAACCAATTTTAGCAATGCACCAAATCCAAGTCTCTGCTCTGAATACGAATGTTAAGCTATTCTAGGATCCGTGCGGACCGGTTTTGTAACTTCGAAATCAGCTGTTTTATGTCAAATAAGTAGATAAAGCTGTCAAAATCCCTTCCGCACGGATCCTTTAAAAATTAATTTCTGAATTTAATTTTAATCATCGAATAATGTCGGGTAGGGGTATGACTTTTTTTGTAACCTTATTTTTACATGGTATCATAGGAAGAGGAATACGGGAAAAATAATGAAAATATTAATTTTGATTTTTTAATAACAAATTTTTATTGTTTTCTTACAGGATCAACATTTTCTGAAATAAAAAGTATATATGGGGCATTCCATGTCTGACGGCCACCTAAAATTTTTAAATGTTGTTGATTTGGTTCAAACTTTGTTTGTGATTAGTACTCATTAATTACATAGAAAGAGTAAGATTAAAGTCCAGTTTTTCAGTGGTAGTTTAAACTTAGTTTAAACTACGTTTACTTAAGCGTCTCACGTAGTTTAACCATTCGAGCAGTTTTTCAGTGGCAGTTTAAGTTTCACTCAGAACAGTGCTTAAAATATGGCAGCACTGGCTAATGTCAACGAATTGTCGATTGTGCATAGCATTTAAGAAAAAGATGAAAAATGTTTTTCTCATTTGGAACAGCTAATTATTTACAAGAAATACAAAGATAATTTAGAATTTGTGCGTGTTATTGTTCAGTGTTACTTTATGCAATGAATAAGATCAGAAAACTAATAAAATGAAAACCGATGGACATACAAATTAGCGCATGAGTGTGGACTGCAGAGTGTAAAGAGCGCATCTCACATTTTTCTGTCAAAAAAATTTAGAGTTTGTCGCTACAAGTTCAACTAAATTAAGTGTAAACTACGTATAAAATTCACTGAAAATCACTACTCGAAGTTTAAACTAGAAATGTTCAACTACCACTGAAAAACTTGCCCTAAATGTTAAATGAGGCTTCGGTTTATCTGTGTAAGGCCCATTAAGTATATAATTTACATAAAGGACTTTTAAAAAAAAAAATCTCTCCTTTTACCACTAATTATGACTCATAGCGGTGAACATTATTCGGGAACATATCGGTCAACATTTATTCTTTGCATAGAAGATGCTTGGTGATGTTGTTATACTTTAAAACAACATCCTACTTCGATTATCTTCTTCAAACATTTGAATAATTGTAATAGTTTGTTTTTATTCGTGCGTAATAGTTTGTTTTTATTCGTGCGTTAAGTTTCGACGCTTACTAAGATTTCGATTTTGTATTCTCAGGGGGACGTGTTCTGAAAAACATGCGAAAGCAAAATTATTTTTCTTATATCTATATGATATGTATATTTCATTTAAATAAAAAAATGTTAAAAGTCATACTCCCAATATCGGGGTTCAGAAAAATTGGGAGTAAGTTTTTTTTTAATTTATAGTGCAAAGCTCATGTGGTGAAAGTGTATGACTTAGATTTATCAGAACTGATGACCCAAACTATTATTATAATTATTATTAATTGTTTTTATTTCAAATAATGCATTTTTGGACGAGAATCTTTGGCATTCCATTCAGAACACTCCTCTTTATATAAATGCATAAATAAATAAAAACAAAAATAGTTTAGATTTAAACGAGAATTTCAAATGCGTTTAAAAGATATGTATTTTCTAAGGTGTAAAAAGGTTTTCACTATCTAATTGACTGACCTTCTATTTTAGCCTCAGCCGACAAACACGTATAATTCACTAATGCCGCTGTCTCGAGACTTTTCTTAATCATTTGACGCACTTCTTCCGGCGGTACTGGCGTCACAATGTCCTTCATCAAAACACGCTCCAAGAGCGACAATGTTGCCTTGAGAGCACCCTCCGGACGTCCAAAGGGAAAACAAAAGCGAAAATTAGTTATCTGGTATTCGAGTAGTATGCGCAGACGTTCCTTAATCTCTGCAAATTTTTCCTTCTCCTCATGTGTTATGCTGCCAACGCCATCTGGTCTGTGTGAAAAAATTATTTTATTTCTGTATAATTACTTTTATCAATTTAAAATCTCGTATGACGAGAAAAATTTTAAAAACTCTATGTAATCTTAATCTCTTGAATATTGTGACGAATTTAAACTAATTAATAAGAATTTAAACTAATTAAAAAGGGATTGGTGCGAAAAGGGGTTAAGTCCATTTTTTCACATAGCTGGAAAATCAATAAAAAATTTAAAATTGGCAACTTCGAGATTTTTTGTTTGAAAAAAATATCATATAAACCGTATTTATTGTTGAGTTTGCAAAGAACAAAATTACATTTTCCATGTAACTTCGTTTAAAAACGTAATTTAAACTGCTGTAATTGACCCTTTTTGCCCCAAAAAATTGTAACAAAATTTTGTTTCATATAAAAATAGCATTTTATTATATTAAAATGAAATTCATATCAAAATTTGTGGTGGTAATGTCGATGTTATTCTCATATCATAGGCAAATATTTCTTTTTTAACGGTATAACATTTTCAAGTTTATTTTTATTGATTGGCAATGATAATTTTATGAAGTTCAACATTGATGCTACAATTTTGTAAAATTTATAGTGATTTCATTAGTTTATAATTCAGATATATTGCGTAATTAACCTTTTAAAGCGTGGTATCTCAGTGTATAAGCCACGGATATGGATGATTTTGGTACCAATATTTAACCAGTTGGGAAGGTTAGATCACATGGGAAATTTTAAAGTAGGTGTAATTATGATAGTTAGGATTATCAAAATTATAGTCGGTCTAAGCCGACTATAAATACCCTACACATATGTGTGGTTACCATTCAAAGTGATATATAGGTCACGAGGGTATACGAATCCTGAAAATAACTACAAACATTCAATCGCTGAAGAATTTCCACTCATTTGACACCCATATTTACAAATGGGTAGGTGTACCGAATTTCGATTTTTTTTTTGTGAACCACAAGTCTTTTCTCCGGAAAACATTATTATCATGTATTTGAGCATGATATCAATATATATTTGACCAAAAAAGTTTACCTAAGCACGTATACATAAAAATTGATCTTTATATGTACATTTTATATGAGGTATTTGAACATAAGTGGTCGGATCATAGGTCACAATGGACCGATCTCGCCAATTTGTTCGCACATACAGCGTTGGTATATTAGTAATCTAAGTTATAAGTTTCATTTTTCTAGCTCTTCAATTTAAAAAGTAGTAGGGATTTCAACAGACAGACAGACAGACGGACAGATAGACGGGCATCGCTAAATCGACTCAGGAGGTCATGCTGGTCCAGAATATATATACTTTTCCATACCGGAGATGCTTCCTTCTGGGTGTTACAAAAGGCGTACCAAACTGAATACACCCTTTCACTCTTAGTGTAGCGTATAAAAAGCTATCATATGTCATCAAAAACTCAATTTCGAAAAAATGTGAACTTGACACTTTTTTGTACCAAATTCATCAATTATAACTGGTTCAAATAACGACGTTATTTTGGCACTACACACTGCGAATCAGAGACGGGATTGATTGAGAATTGATTTTGAATTGAATTGAGCAAAACAAATTCTATTTCAAAAATAAAAAATTAGAATTGAAGCAAAGTAATTCACTTCAAAAAAAATATAAATAAATTTGAAATTTTATTTCAATTCAAATTTGTTTTGAAATAAATTGAACAAAGTATTTCAAATTAAAAAAATTTGAATTATAAATACTCAATTCAACTTATTGCTTAGAAATACTCAATGCCATCAAAAAATGTATGAATTAAATTGATTTGATTTGAATTGAATTGAATTTATTTGAATTAATTTGAGTTTTAGCAGAGCTCCCTGCAGTAAAAGTTCAAGTGGTGATAATTTCCATGTGAAATTCGCACTCCGATGCATCATTGGACATTTTTGGTTGAAATTGTTACAATGTACACAGTTTCACATCCTGATGCGTCATTGGAAGTTTTTGGGTGCATCTGTTCAAATGGACAGAGATTACATTCAAGTACGTCATTGGAATTTTATGTGCGTCTGTTCCAATGGGCATAGATTCACAGCCAAGTGCGTCATTGAAACATTTGTGGATGAATCTGTTCCAGTGGAATTACAGAAGCACACAAGTGCGTCATTGGAACTTTTTTTGGATGGATCTGTTCCAGTGAGATTACAGAAGCACACAAGTGCGTAATTGGAACTTTTTTGGATGAATCTGTTCCAGAGAGATTACAGAAGCACCCAAGTGCGTCATTGGAACTTTTTTGGATGAATCTGTTCCAGTGAGATTACAGAAGCACCCAAGTGCGTCATTGGAACTTTTTTGGATGGATCTGTTCCAGTGAGATTACAGAAGTACCAAAGTGCGTCATTGGAACATTTTTGGATTTGTTCCATTGAGATTACACAAGCACCCAAGTGGGTAATTGGAACTATTTTGGATGAATCTGTTCCAGTGGGATTACAGAAACACCTAAGTGCGTAATTGGAACTTTTTTGGATGAATCTGTTCCAGAGAGATTACAGAAGCACCCAAGTGCGTCATTGGAACTTTTTTGGATGAATCTGTTCCAGTGAGATTACAGAAGCACCCAAGTGCGTCATTGGAAATTTTTTTGGGCAAATATGTTCCATTGGAAATTGGCCAGAACCCAAGTGCGTCATTGGGCATTTTTTTGGATAAATAGGTTCCATTGGGATTTGGCCAGAACCCAACTGCGGTGCGTGCCACTTCAATATCAATGCTTTTGTATTTTAAATAGAATTGATCAATTCCAATTCATGTTTGTTGAATTGAAATTGATCAATGCCATTTTCAAAAATTTGAATTGAATTGAATAAAAGTATTTCACTTCAAATTTTTATGAATTGGAATTTGTTTACTCAATTCAAATGAAATATTTTTCGAATTGAAATACATTTTTCAAATGCCATTTAATTAAATAGAAATGAAATTATTTGAAAGCAATTTCAATTCATGAACAAATTTAATTTCAAAAATAATGAATTAGTCCCGTCTCTGCTGCGAATGATGTTAAATTTAGGCGGAAAAGAAGTAGTAAATTTTGTTCCTTCAAAAATCAGCCACGTCTTCATTGAACCTTCCTCTATTAAGATCCGTAAAAATGTTCGTTACATAGTTCATTTAGTCGCTGTGATAACAAACTATGTAGGTTTAAAAAGTTTCTTTACACTGAGGGAAAAAAAATAAAACATTTAAATATTTTTCTACACTTTTTTACCCGTATAATTTTTTTTTATTTAAATTAAAATCAATTACAAAATATATATATAAAAATGTAACAAATACTTTTTATTTAATTTTATTACGTACAACAACTTAATCTTTTGTTAAGAACTATTCGGTTGCATAAAATTAATTTTACAATTAGTTTGTTAAATTGGTAAATTTTGAAACAACATGCAACACTTTTACTCAAATGTCCATTTAAATTGTAAAATTGTTTAAAAATATATAAAAATTGAAAGTTAAGCTCGCTCCATTTTTAACGTTTCGTTGGCTAAGTTTTTATTCGGGAATAGCAAGGACCCGGCCATCAACACTAACCTGGGAGCTGTCATCTCTCAGATCCAGAACTTTGATCCATTTTTATACCCTACACTAAGAGTGAAAGGGTATATTCAGTTTGGTACGCCGTTTGTAACACCCAGAAGGAAGCATCTCCGGTATGGAAAAGTATATATATTCTTGCTCAGCATGACCTCCTGAGTCGATTTAGCTTTGTCCGTCTGTCTGTCCGTCTGTCCGTCTGTCCGTCTGTCTGTCTGTCTGTCTGTCTGTCTGTCTGTCTGTCTGTCTGTCTGTCCGTCTGTCTGTTGAAATCCCTACTACTTTTAAAATTGAAGAGCTAGATAAATGAAACTTATAACTTAGATTACTAATATACCTACGCTGTATGTGCGTTATAAAAATGTTTTCCGGCAAAAAGACTTGTGGTTCACAAAAAAAAAAATCGAAATTCGGTACACCTACCCATTTGTAAATATGGGTATCAAATGAATGGAAATTCTTCAGCGATTGAATGTTTGTAGTTATTTTCAGGATTCGTATACCCTGGTGACCTATATATCACTTTGAATGGTAACCACACATATGTGTAGGGTATTTATAGTCGGCTTAGACCGACTATAATTTTGATAATCCTAACTATCATAATTACACCTACTTTAAAATTTCCCATGTGATCTAACCTTCCCAACTGGTTTTATTTGTAACTCTGTTTCTAGATTAGTTACTCTGTTTCTAGATTTCTAGATTAGATACGCATCGACACAGAAAAAATTTTGTTCATAAATGGAATGAACGCCATTAATTGAGACACCGTTCATAATATATATGAAAAAAATCTTTCTATTTATGAACTATTCGTCGTATATACGAATTTGCGTCAATTGATATTGAGGCATGGGACATTTTCTTGCAGAAATTTTTATCTTTGGAAACCAAAACTGTAAAGTTTTTCGCCCAAGATTCTGAGTAAATTCAAAAGGATCTAATTTTTAATAAAAAATTTTGCAGATTAGTTAAGGCAAATCCCAAAAAACCCTACTGAGCTGGGCAAAAAAATGTCCCATGACCCAGTTTTAATATGTACAACTACTAAATAAACCAACTGGTCCAAATAAATGTTCAATCAGATGGATTCTGGTGAAATTATTTTATCAAACTAATTTTTCCATAAATGTCCACATTGTTCCAAAAATAGTTAAATTAATATATTTTGATATTTAATCCGAGGAAATCGGGTAGTTTACGTAACTGATAATTAAAACTACAAAAACGTTTCATGCAGCAGACATTTTAGTTTTACAATGAGTTAAGACTTTAACTCACAGTTAAAAGTTTTATGCAACCGACCGTAAGAAAACAAAGATGATTGCCCGAAATATCACAGCCCTAAATATCAAGTTATTTACAAAATTTTTAGATCGTCTTTGAGACAACCATCTCTAAAAAATTCGACAAATCCCAGCAGGAAATGGCCTCGAGGACATTAGAAAATTTGTCATTGATTAATACGTCTACAACAATTTCATAAATGAAATTGCATTAAAGGCGTCATACACCATATGTCATATATACATATATCAATGACATTGCGAAAATCTGTCATTGTTGAAATGTTATTGATGACGTCATTGATGAAAATTAACATTCACGTTATATGCACCTAAAGGTATGCAGCATTCACGTTGTGAAATGCAATGTGAAATGCATACAACAGCATTTACCCATAAAACGAAAAATTAGTGTTCGATGTCACCCCGCCATATAATTCATATCACAAATTGAGGGACCAATTTTTATAAAAGCGAGATAATAAGCAGTAGTAATGTTGATAGATGATGACCGTTAGTGAAGTACGTTATTGACATTAGCAAGTACACATATCATTCCAACCGAGAACAGAAGAAAATAATAAAATTGAAATAATAAATAAATTTAAGATAAATAAATAAAAATATAAATTAAAAAAAAATAAAAAAAATACTTTTTTACAAAAAAAAAAATATGTATGACAATCATTTGTGACATCATTGATGAATGATGTGCATGACATCGTTAATGCTGATCATGCATGAATCAGTGGACATTTGTATGAAAATGTCATCAATGCTTTGCAGGGCGAAAATGCTATCGGTCATCGATGTTTCTGACCTGACATAGGGGAATCATTGAGGAATCATTGGTGACATTTCCTGCTGGGATACGCTAAATATTGCTGGCAAATATCTTACAAATTTACGATTATTTATAGCAAACATCAATTGAACATCTTACAAATATAAAGATAGTTGCGGAATATTTGGAAAAGGTACTCCATAAGAATTCGCAGAGTTATTTTTATTGAAATAAAAGGAATCGATTTTATTTATTTTAGAATGAACAACGGCATTGCCTTTATAAAGCCTTCGACAGTAAAATTGTACAACTTCTTGAAACATTTTCGCAGATGTACCAGGTTAAAGTATTGTTAATAATGTTTCCATAATAATTCCTTTTTTAAAAAGTTTATATTAGCTCGCTTTCTTGTCTGTCTGTTCGGTACAAATTTTGTAATTTATTTTAAACTAATTTTCCTATGAGCTAGAGTCTTGAAATTTTTAACATTGCCTAGATCCAACATTACTATTGCTTATTATACCTGTTTTATAAAATTTGGTCCCTCTAAAACGGGCTATGGATGGGTGACCACGGTTGCCACTCAGAATGAATTTTGCCTACCAGAATTACCCAAAAAAGTTTCCAAAAAGTTACCAATATTTTTTTATTTTTTTATTTATTTAAATATATTTTTTTATTGAATAAATATAAATTGCCGCCTCTGTCTTCTAACCAAGAAATTTCCTTCCTTCCGAAACTTTCTTCATAACTGTATATAAATATTATCATGTTTCTGTAATTTAGCTTGACATATGTTCGACTTCTGTGAGTTTTGGATTTTTTAAATTACAAATTAAATACAAAATGTATAAATGATACAATTTGCTCAAAAGGATGTAACCCTCCAAACTGCCCTGAGCTATGTCCAGATTTAATATCAATTCTTCGAAAAATATTGAAATTTTGTAAAACTGAAATAAAATAAGCGCTTGTTGGATTAAAGTTATCAAAAATGTTAGAAAAGAGTCCAACGGCTAATGGACTAAAATACAGAAATTCGTCCTTTCTCATTTAGAAATTTAAACCTTTAACTATTTTAAAAATTGTGGAGTATTGTTCTTCATTTGTGATATAATTTTTTTCTTTTACCATATTAAGTTTTTAAGTTATGATTTAAAGAAAATGTAAAAATAATTTCGTTGACACCTTTAAAAAAACAAATGTATTTAAACTCAAAGGAACTCAAATTTAAAACAGCAATAATCACGTCAATAATTTAAAAAAATAATAAAACAATGCACAGTGTTGCATAATAAATCACTCCAAACTTGCCAATAGAGATACCTCTGTTATATATTTAATAACAATGAAATTTCTCTAATTTTCGATTTAATAAGAATACGAAAATTAAACATTTATATATTTTTAAAATATTTCATTTATTATAGCCCTATCGAAAAGTTACCAAAATGATTAAAAAGTTACCAAGCTGACAAAAAGTTACCAATTTTGGTTGTAAGTTACCAAGAGTGGCAAACGTGATGGTGACATCGAACACAAAATCAGTTACCAAAATGATTAAAAAGTTACCAAGTTACCAAGCTGACAAAAAGTTACCAATTTTGGTTGTAAGTTACCAAGAGTGGCAACCGTGAGGGTGACATCGAACACAAAATCGCTTGCAATCCTTGAAATAATTTTACAAAAAAGGCACAAAAGTATACAATTAAAAAAAAAAAGGGAATTTTTGGTATGTAATTTCTCCTAATCCAGGAATGATAATATTTCTTTTTTATTTTTTAACACATTGATTGTGATTAGAAAAATTTAGTGCGTGCAGCCTTGGAATAAATTTATAAAAAAAATTAGAATAAAAGTGGTAATTTGTGCCCTGTATTTCTCCTAATCCGGGAACGATATCGGGATTATTTATTTTGTATTTTTTCCCACATTGAATGTGATTAGAAAAAAGTTAGTGCGATATCACACTATGGATATACATTTGTGTAAATATAGACTTTGTATAATTTCTATGTGTTGAGTTATAATATGAAAAACTAAACGCCTAAAATCAAATTAATAAATTTCTAACGAAAATGGTATTTTACACTACAATTTCATATATTTATGTATGGAATGCAATTTTTTACCTACACTAAGAAAACAAAGATGATTACTAGAAAAATCACAGCCTTGAATATCAAGTTATTTACAAATTATTTAGATCGTCTTTGAGACAACCATCTCTCAAATATCCGACAACTACGATAAATATTGCTGGCAAATAGCTTTCAAATTTACGATTATTTATATCAAACACCAATTAGACATCTTATAAATATGAAGATAGTTGCGGAATATTTGGAAAAGGTACGCCATAAGAATTTCCTGAGTATTTTTTATTGAAATAAAAGGAATCAAATGCATTTTAATTTAATTTAGAATCATTCTTATACATCGGCATCGTCTTCTACAGTACAATTTTCTACGACTTGAAAAATGTTTACAAATGAACCAAGTCTGGTGGCGTTGTTGTCAGCTACCCGAATGGAAATTTAGTTCAGGATGCGATCATTGTCTGATCTGGCAGTCGGATTTCAAATAAGGCAATGATCAGGAGTATTCATCAGTGCCTGATTCAAAACGTGACGCTATTCGATGTTGCTTTCTCGATCAGGTTGCCTGATCAGGCTTCCTGGTCTTACCCTTTTCTTAATCTTGTATAATTCAATGTATCTTTAAATTCTTCTTAAACTGATTTTACAAAATTTGAGACCTTTCAAACAAACAAAAAAATTTGTGAACTACGGTATCTCAATAACTTTTGCAATGTCAAAAAGTCAACGTGAGATATTTCAAGTTTTTAAAATGTTGCGTTTGAGTTGAACATTTATTTATTAGAATATTTAATTTTATTAGAATAATTTTGTTACCCATTTTTATTATAAAATGTTCTCAATAACATCTCGATCATATTATATTAATACCTACATTCAGGGAAAAAATCATGTAAATTTAAATAGAAATTAAACAGATTTCATGTTGTTTTTTTTTTCAAACAGTTAAGTGATTTTTGTTATACTAAATTTTAATAGTTGAAAATTTAAAGTTAACATAAATATCTGTTTAATTTATAGAATTGTTGTTGTTTTCCATATTTAAAAGTATCATGTAGAATTGACATGAGTCTGTTTTACGAATTATCTGTCAAAATTCTCTGAGTGTACGATATCTACTCAGGTTTTTTCATAAGTGTCACATCAGGTTTTATTTATTAGAGTTTAGATCAGTATTATTAAGGTTGGATCAGATTGCCTTACTTGGATTTTTAATTAAGATTGCCTTAGTCGACCCTGATCAGTATCATTTCAGGTGGGCTTTGGTAGGGATGTCTTATCTTATTCTGATCAGGAAATAAGGCTCACCTCAAGCAATTTCCATTCGAGAAGGTGTACTCTGAAAATAAATCATTTTTCATCACGTGTTGAAAATTTCAATCTCATTAATTTTTATTTCCAATTAATTTCAGTTGTTACGCATTCGTTTTCTTAACATATGTTCAATAAAATTCTTATTTGAATAAAAATGCTTACGAAATAAAATCAACGAATTGTATACACTTCTATATTCGACATAAAATATTCGATTTCAAATATTTTCGATTATATTTCGAATATCGATATTCGAATATGCGATTATACAGTTTTTTCCCAAACCAAATATGTCATATACACAAACCAACTCTACAAGCCCTTCATAAACCACAAATCAGAAAGTTTGTATGTAAATAATACATAAAATATATGTATCTGGTTGTTAAATCAATGTACTTAATATATTTGCATTCACATTATTATGTACAATTCATAAATATTAGAATTTATACATAAATATTATGAAAAAAATTTGTATGTTCTCTATAAATAATATTTATGCACTATTTTTTCTGTGTGCATATGGGTTATCCACGACAAATCAACTGAAGATTTTAAAAATTTGGCAGCACCATCTCAGAAATTAATGAAATTTTGTAGGATGGTTTTATGACATAAACTTGAGAAAATGCTAAATTTCAGTTTGCTAACTGCAGTGGTTTCTGAGATTAGAGTCATTGTAATATGAATAACTCACAAAAAAGGTACAAAGTTGCGCTAGCTTAAATTACTGTAACTTAGGTAATAGTTCAACTATAGAAACCATTTAAACGGCCATGTAAAGGTTATAAAAATGAACAAAAGTGGAAATATTAAAATTTTTTAATATTAGGGTGACCATTATTAGAAATAATCATAATAATATTAAAATGTAATTATCTCAAAGAATTTCAGTGTTGTTCGGCCTCGTTTGCAAGATATTAATAAAAATGTTTTATAAAGTAGACATTTTCATATGAAATTGTTATTATAAAATTGTATAATTATTTTCTTTGCAATGTTATTAAACTAAAAAAGCCATTAAAATGTATTTTATAGCTTTGAAAAAGAATTATTAATTTGGGGTAACCATATTTGTTAGGTGACCAACCGTAAATATAGATCTTTAGGCTGAACTTTACTTTACGGGCCGAAGTGAAATATTTTTTTATCTTCTTTAAACTATCCTATCTGTATGGATTCAAAAGTAAAATAAATATATAAATTAGGGTATGGTTGGACCTGTGGTACCCTAGAAAAATCGAAAACTTTTGCACCTACCTATATGAAATATACACGGATAGAAAAGATTTGTTTGAATATGTTTGAATATAATTATAGCGTAATTCGAAATCACCATATAAATATTAGGAGTAATATCTAATATAATAATAATAATATAATAGCAATAGTATGGCGGTACAGTCCTATAAGAACTTAGGCCGTGCTCTCTCTCCATTTTGAGCTGTGCGTGTTATATTTGTACTCAAAGTGGTGGGACCTACAGTGTATTTCCGAATCCGAACGGCGAGTGAGAACTTTTCATAGGCAATGTTTTACTCTCGTAGGTTTGCCATTTACTGCCGAGAGCAGTGTTGCCAAGTTTTCAAAACCAAAACCCACCAAATAGTGGCAAGAAACCCGTTTTTTTATGCAAAATCCACCGTTTTTATACATTTTTAAAATTTGTATACAGGGTTTGTGCACAATTACAAATAACGTAAGAATGTTACATTAAAATAATAATGTATTTTATTTTACTTGACAAATATGATCTGGTCATGATTACGTATTTTTTAACACTTCTGCACAAATTGGTTCTATATCGATTTTAAGTACTTAAAAATATTGTTATTGAGTGTATAATATATGTATTTTTTTATTATTTATTATTTCTTTTCAGTAATTTAAAAAAAAAATAATTTAATAAAAACAGATGGTTTTACATTGATTTTAATTGCATTTACATTTAACTAGGAATTTAGTTTAACAATTAAGGACAACAAAATTATTCAGACAAAACTGACTTCAGTCTGCCAGGTCTCGAAGCACTTAGAATAGTCGAATAATTCATAAACTGAATCCGAGAAAAATGCGATTCATTGTGGCATCTGTTCAAGTTTTGTCTATTTCGCGATTATTCTTAATTTAATTCGAACATATTCGTCATTGTAGAAGTCACCAACTACTTTTTCAATAATAGGTTTACAAAAATACTTTTATATACGACGGTTTCTAATCTATTAGACTGACATTGGAATACATTAATGAGAACATGGTATTTTTATAGTATTAAGAAAAATATGTAAAAAAAAAGGTGTTGTAAAAATTATCCACCTCGACGATATGCATATTGTAGAAAATGCTTTTCTTATTTTATTTAAATACCAAGTTACAGAGTTTAAGGAATAGAAAACATAACGAAATGCACCACATCCTGAAATGGATTAGGCCCGAATACGTCTTTATACAATCGAACCATTAGGAACTTCGGTCCTAAAACCTACAATCACCTCTGTGTTGCTGTTCAAGGAAAAGTTAAACAATATAAAAAATTTAAATGAAGTTAAATTTAATAAAAAAAAAGCCGCTAAATTATAAAAACACACTGTGTCGTAACTAAAAACCCACAAAAAAAACCTACTGTTCACCGTACAATTTATTTTCGCGTTTTATTTCTTAAAACCCACCAGATTTAGCGGGAAACCTACCAAGTTGGCATCACTGGCCGAGAGGTAGAGCGGTACAGAAAAATGTTACTATGAAAAGATGTTGTTAGCCCCCGGGTACCGATTCAGGTTCTTAAATCATTTTTTTATTACGGTTTTGGTTCCGGTTCCGGTTATATAAAAAATAAAATAACGATTTCAGTTCCGGTTCCACAAACAAGCCAAAAAACGCAATAAAAATATAAATATATTTTTTTTACGTAAAAACATAATGAAATTTATATACATATCTATCTATGTAAATAAAAATTAATTGCCATACATTAGTCTCGCAAAAACATGAGAACGGATTGACTGATTTGGATGATTCTTTTTTGTTTTATTCGTATACTGGGAATTCAAAAAACTCCGATGGAAAAATCGGAAAAATCGAAATTTGTGTTTTGTATGAGAATGCATTAAGTGCAACACCAATGGGAATTGTATTTTAATACTGACGATTCGTTTATATAGCCACTACGGTTAGATTGGACAAAGGGGAGTGGTACGTCCCATACAACCAAACTTTTTTAAATGCTATTACTCCTGACCTCCTAAGAGGAGATTTTAATAATGTGCCGCGATATGTTTTTCCCTTGAGACGTTTTTCACATGTCGAAGATATAAGTAAGGGCATTTTAGTTTGTTGCATTACAAACTATCTGGATATAAGAATCTGCATATTTCTGCAAAAGTTGTTATATTCCAAAACTCCATTATATCTTTCTGCTAAGCTACGTCTTTGCGTTTCAAATAGAAGCCTCAATTTTATTTTGCCAAAATTCAACTATCTACAATTCGAAATTCGACTCTATTTAAAATACAAACAGAACATGTAGATTTAGGTATTATAATCATATGATAAGGGGCTAAATAAACTTTTATATAAAATAGAAAATAATTTGTGTTTGTATTCAAACGTCGTGGGTCTCATTCCGAAATGTATGTTTTAAACTAACAAAAAATATTGGTATAAAAAATCATATGTATATGCATTATTTGAGAATTTACCATTTATAAAGTCGAATTGTTTCATAGTCGTATTTAAGTTTCCTTGCGGGGACACGATCTTAAACGTAAGTTCCGTCAACATTAATTATAATATACATCTTTTGAGAAATAAGTGAATGAAATATTTGTCAAAAATACAAAACATATTTTGTATGACAATCAATATGTATAAAGAATGCTTCCAGTTCCAGTTCTAGTTTTTGTTCCAGTTCCGGTTCTATAAAAAATAAAATAACGATTCCAGTTCCAGTTCCGGTTCCATACAAGATTTCAAAAACGGTTCCAGTTCCAGTTCCGGTTTTATAAAAATGAAACGGTTCCGGTCCGGTTACGGTTCCAGTTCCACCCGAGCCCTGATTTAAACATAAATTGCTTTAATTGCGAATTTACATGAATATACTATATTAATGTTTCTGTAGAAAGAAATATTTTTCATCAGATATTAATATATGTATGTTTGATAATTCCGTTATTTATCACACCCAACGTCAATAAAGGGTTCTTTGAATTATTTGTATTTGTTTATTCGTGATATTTACTGGGTAACAACGAATTTAAAAATAATAGCATTATTTTAATTATTTGTATTGTTACGAAAATTCAGTCTACGGAAAACTGTTCTGCGAGTTCGTATCGCTGGATTGTGTACAAAATAAAAACACACTAATATTTGGTTTTAACTAATATTATTTACACTAGTATTAATTAACTTTATTTATTTAAATAACAATTTAAAGAATAATCACTTGTATCAACTGCTGAATTTATACAATTTAGCTTAGCAATGTTCACTCACGAGACGCACTAGTTCACTATCAAATCACAACTGAAGTGCTGTACCTCAGATGCGGCTCCCTTATATACTGCATGCATCAGTTCGACACGTTTCGGCAAGCTTCGACTTGTTTCGAGAACCTTCTACTCGTTTCGTGAATGACGCATGCTATTGACATCTCATTCGCACTCATGTGTTTTAATGCGCTGATCTTCCATCTCTTTCTCGCACACTGCCTCTGTGCGCTGAATGATCTTCCGTCTCTTTCTAACACATGCTTAGTGCACTGAATTGTCTTGCGTCTCATTAATTATTGTTGATTGCTTGCACTATGGGGCAAATTACATCCTTTCGTAACACTGCCCTCCACCTAAATCTGTTCTGTGGTCTGGGCCACTCCTTTACGGCAACTATTTTATCCTCGTCAGTATGTACACCTTCTGTGGTAATTCGATGACCCAAATACTTGACTTCTTTCTTGAAAAGTGAGCATTTCTTTGGGCTAAGTTTCAGTCCTGCACTTTCCAATCGCAGAAATACTTCCTCCAAGTTTTTTAGATGTTCGTCGAAGTCTTTACCCATGACAATTATGTCGTCAAGGTATACGAGGCAAGTTTTCCAGTGTAAACCTTTCAATACGTGTTCCATTAACCACTCGAATGTTGCTGGGGCATTGCATAACCCAAACGGCATTACCAGAAATTGCCATAGTCCATCGCCAGTACTGAATTCAGTCTTCTCTCGGTTGTTTTCGTCGATTTCTACCTGCCAGTAACCGCTTTGCAAGTCCAACGTCGAAAACCATTTTGCATTAGATAGTGAATCGAAGGTATCATCAATCCTGGGCTGTGGATAACTATCTTTCTTGGTGACATCATTAAGCTTTCGGTAATCAACGCAGAATCGAGTACTACCGTCTTTCTTTTTGACTAATACTACTGGTGAACTCCATGGACTCTCAGATTGTTCCACCACACCACTTCTGTGCATTTCTTTAACCAAATGTGACACTTCGTCTCTTTTCGCAAGTGGTACTCTTCTTGGTGCTTGACGAATTGGCTTAGAATCCCCAGTGTCTATTCTATGTTTTATAATGGAAGTTCTGCCATCCTTTTGGCCCTTTTCTGCAAATATGCACCGATATTTATCAATTAGCTTTTGAACTTGACTCTTTTCTTTGGCAGCCAAATCCTTCGTCCACTCATTTATAAACTTGTGAGTAGATTGTTTATTTATTTGCGGTGTGACATAGTCCTTTGATGGATTTGACTCGCAATTTATAATCGCTGATGCCTCTTGACACTGCCTATCAATGTTCCCTTTTTGATTAATTTTGACGAGTGTTCCAAATTGAGAACTCTTGTAGGTACAATTCTGTTTTTCTCCGTCTCAACAAGTGTTCTTCCTACCACTATGTTGCTTTTATACTGCTCTTCGTTTGCTTCAATAACCCACAACTTGCTTATCCCACAATCTCCATTTAATTTCGCCCGAAAAATTGCTTCTAAATTAGGTGGTATTTTTCTATTTTTATGAGCGATAACTTGTTTAATTTTCGGGCTCTGGTCACAATCAATGTTTAGTTGGATCTCTGTGTTGGCATAACTCAAAATTTTTCTTCTTAAATCTAGTGTGAAACCGTTCCTTATCATGAAGTCCATGCCAAGTATATTTTCGTCTACTATTTCCCCCACTATAAAATCATGCTTAACTGTCGTAGTCCCAATAGTGATTTCCTTGGTAATTTTTCCTCTGATTGGAGCTTCTTCACCTGTCGCTGTTTGCAATCTTATTCCGATAAGCGGCTCTATTTCGTCCCTAACAAGGTTACTTCTTATAATTGAGTGTGAAGCTCCTGTATCCAACGTTACCATATATGCTACACAATCAATTAGCCCCTTGACAGTTAGACTATTCGATTTTCGAGCAATTTGTGAAATAGAGATTCTGGGACAATCGGTTATGGGAGTCAGATCGTGCCCCGCAGAACTGACTCGTTTTAGTTTAAAGCTTGATTAAAATTTACGCTATTTTGGACATGATCCTGTCTTTCTTCATGTCTGAGTTAATCTGCAGACTGATTTATTGAGCGTTTGCGTTTCTTACGACAGTCACGTGCCATATGCCCATATGTATCACAGTTGTAACATTTACCTTTGAATTGCGTATCTTTGTTGGCTGATGTGTGTTCGGTTTTAACGCCTGCTTTAACTGCTTGGCACACTACTTGAAATAAATCATCGTTCTCGACATCAATTCTACGCGCCTTTGAGCCGATCAGCACAACGCATTTGCTGTCTCCTGTGTTAGAGCTATGGTAACCGTTTCCGTAAATGTTACCTTGGGCGCAATCACTGTTGCACGTTTTGTCTCCTGATCTCGTATGCCATCAACAAAAGCTTCGATCTTGCACTTTTCTATGAAATCACTCGTTGAATCTGCATACGACAAATGCGCAAGCCTCTCGACGTCCGCTGCATACGCCTGCAAAGTTTCGCCACTTCGTTGCATTCTGCCCTTCAGCTCCATTCGGTATATCAGTTTCATGTGATCACTGCCATATTTTCGCTGCAGTGCAGCCATAACCGCTAAATAACTGTTTCGATCACTTTCTGGATGAGTCTGCAATACTTCGGCTGCGCCTCCTTTAAGCGCCACGTTATTTGCGGCTACGCTGTCCTCATTATTCCATCGATTACTTACAGCCGTGGTCTCAAATTGCAGCTTGAAAATGTTGAACGCTGTGGTTCCATCGTAAATCGACGATTTTAGCCTCGTACCACTAAAAACATGCTGTGTAGGTCCATTTATCTGCAACACGTGCAAATCTTTTTTATTTCCTGGCTTTCTTTGTCTATACCGTTTTCTAATCTTTGAATTTTTTCATCAATGTTTACTTCCATGTCATTTACATGTGTTTCTAGATCCGTCACTTTGCTATGGAGTGTATTAGAAACTTCCAAAAGCTGCTTAGAATGCTCCTGCATCTGCTGCTTAATATCAGTTTGCAGTTGATTAGAACTTTCTAGTTGCTGTTTCGAATTTTCTTGAAGTTTCTGTTCCATTTTGTTGGAATTTTCTGGAAGTTCTTGCTTCATGTCTAATTTGAGCTGATTAGAATTTTCTTGTAGTTCTGTTTTAAGTTGATTTGAATGTTCTTGAAGTTTCTGTTCCATTCTGGTCGAATTTTCTTGGAGCTGTTTTGAATTTTCTAGAAGTTTTTGTTCCATTTAGTTAGCATTTTCTTGAAACTGCTTCACATTTTCTAGAAGCTTCTGTTCCATTTTGTTGGCATTTTCTTGGAGCTGTTTGGAATTTTCTTGAAACTGTCGTTGTATTGCTCCGAGTAACTGGCTCATATCAAAGCTTTGGGACTTTACTTGTTGCTCCGTGTCCACACTTTTCGATGACGCTGTTGCAGCTTCCACTTCAAACTCGTGATCTGCGAGGTCAATGCCGTGGTTCTCTAATTCTTCCATTAGACGCTTTTGTAGTTCTACTTTCGTACCTACAGTTGGAAGATTATGAATCGCCAGCTCCTTCTTTAGCTGGTCGACTTTAAGTTGTTCGAATTTAACCATTTTGTATCACAATCCCACTTCTGACACCAATGTTACGAAAATTGAGTCTACGGAAAACTGTTCTGCGAGTTCGTATCGCTGGATTGTGTACAAAATAAAAACACACTAATATTTGGTTTTAACTAGTATTATTTCAACTAGTATTAATTAGCTTTATTTATTTAAATAACAACTTAAAGAATAATCACTTGTATCAACTGCTGAATTTATACAATTTAGCTTAGCAATGTTCACTCATGAGACGTACTAGTTCACTATCAAATCACAACTGCAGTGCTGTACCTAAAATGCGGCTCCCTTATATACTGCATGCATCAGTTCGACACGTTTCGGAAAGCTTCGACATGTTTCGAGAACCTTCTACTCGTTTTGTGAATGACTCATACTTTTGGCATCTCATTCGCACTCATGTGTTTTAATGCGCTGATCTTCCATCTCTTTCTCGCACACCGCCTCAGTGCGCTGAATGATCGTCCGTCTCTTTCTAACACATGCTTAGTGCGCTGAATTGTCATGCGTCTCATTAATTATTGTTGATTGCTTGCACTATGGGGCAAATAACATCTTTTCGTAACAGTATGTTTGGCTTTACGATATCACAATTAAATAACAACGCTGACTACTTTTAGCACTCAGTAACACTCACATTAATACTTTCCATATAGTTCAAAAGTTCTTTTTGATGGAAGAATTTGTTTAAGTACCGCCAATTACTGTTAATACAATCATCCGTAATTCACTGTACTCAAAATAGGAACAATAGATGGAAATAAAATTATTAGGTATACATAAAAAATGTGTAATAAAAAAATAAAATTAAAGCTTAAGTTTATAATTATATAATATAAATAAAAAAAAAATAATTTAAAAAAGGGAAAAAATGAATATTGTGTAAAGAAGATATTAGCCCTGAATTTACTTTTTTTACATTAAAATTAAATGTAAACATTAATATGTGTACATGTAAATACAATGTTTTTCACATTCAAACATATATATGTTTACAATAACGCCAAAATCTATTCATTCTGAACATAAATATGTTTGAACGAAAACAAAACTATGTTTGGCTGTTATTATAATAATGTTTGGTAATGAAATAATTTGTGTGCATAAAGCTCCAAATATATACGTAATGCCTGCAAAATTATGTTTGGGAGAGCCCTTTTTTTTGCAGCGTGTAGGTACTCAAATGAAAGGTAATGATCTTACGTTGTGAATCTGTAATTTTTTCATGACCCGATAACCGCAGTGACTAGTGATGATCAAAAATTTCTTCCATCTTGTTCTTGCATTTTTTGCAAGAACAAGAGCGAGATCAAGATCGAGATTTCCTTGCAAGAGCAAGATCAAGAGCAAATTAAGAAATGCAAGTACAAGACTAACACTGCAATAATTGCAAGAAGTATTGATTTTCTTGCGTTTTTTTATCATTTTAATGCATTTATTATGTTTCAAAACAATTTGTGATATTACTATATATTGAACAACAAGTAACAATGGAACGCATGCAAAATATTTATGAACGTGAACATGAATGGAGATTTGTGTTTTTATCTTTCTTGGTTTACAAGGCTAAAAAATATAAGCATCTTAAAAATAAGGTCTGTGAAGCACTTTTGAATCGGTTAATAGCTTCAAAAGCCAGTGTTGCCAATTTTTCAAAAGCATAACCCACCAAATCGAGGCAATAAACCCGTTTTTTAAAGCAAAACCCACCGTTTTAATACATTTTTAAAATGTATATACAGAATTCGTTCACAATAACAAATAACGTAAGAATATTAAAATAATATAATAATGTATTGTTTTTTACTTTTACAAAAATGATCTTGCCATGAATATGTATTTCTTAACCCTTCTGGACAAATTGGGTCAAAACGACCCCTTTTTTCTGGAAAATAATAATTTTAGGTATTTAAAAAAATTTGTATTTAGTGTATAAAGTATGTATTTTTTTTATATATTCATTTTTCTCTTAAGTAATTGAGGAAAATTAATTAAATAAAAGACTGTTGGTTTTTCATCGAATTTTATTTGCATTTACATTTAACTAGAAACTAGAAATTTAAGGACAACAAAATTATTCAGACAAAACTGACTTCAGTCTGCAATGTCTCGAAGCACTTATAAATCTCGAATAATTCTTAAACTCAATCCGAGAAATAAATGTGATTCATTGTGGCATCGGTTCAAGTTTTTTCTGTTTCAATATTATTCTTAATTTAATTCGAACATATCGTCATTGTAGAAGTCACAAACTACATTTTAAAAATTTTAATAATAGGTTTACAAAAATACTTTTGTATCCGACGGTTTCTAATCTATCAGACCGACATTGTCATACATTAATGAGAACATGGTATTTAAATGGTTTTAATTTGTATAGTATTAACAAAAATACATTTAAAAATAAGTTTTTGTAAAAATTGTATTGGCGAGTCTTACCACCTCGACGATATGCATATTGGGGCATTCCATTGTGACGGGCGTTACATTCGTACGATTTAAAACCTTCTCATTTGATAAATATAAAAGGATAGATATATTTTTAGGATGCTGAGGATAGATCTTATGGTCCTCTATGCATGTATAAAAAAAGTTTTGCTATAGGTCCTATATCTTTCTACAAATTTGAAGTTAAATTCTGTGACGGGCGTTACACGTACTTTTTCAAAAAAACAGAGTTTACTCCACAAAGTATTAAATTTTAGCTAAACTAATCGAACTATGGAGAATAAGTATATCTCAATTACTTCATTAATAATGGGAGTTCTCCCATCTATAATAAAATTCTGAAATGGTTACTTTGATCACTGATTTATAAAGTATCAAAACTTGTGACGGGTGTTACACATTTTGTGACGGACGTTACCTGTACGAATTCTATACAAATATACATGAAAATTAAAATTATGAATTGCAAGTTTTTGATGAAAAAGATCAAATATTTGTGGTAGAAATGGTAAATCGTTATTTTAAGGCACACCGTCGACATATAATTTATGTGGAAAACTAAACATTTCGTTTTGAAAAAAAATTTGGATTATATTACCATTCTTTTAAATAACTACTCTGTATGCATCATTTGTAGTCCGTTTCTTTCGCAAGCTTACATAAATAATTTTCGCATATCGAAAATAATGTTTTGTTTGGAATATTTTTTTAATTTTTTTTTTTTGTAAGGTTTGGAATTTCTTATTTTTATCTGTGCTTATTGAATATTTTGGAATATTTACTACTTTTTCTATGGTTTAATAACAATATAATTGATTATTGATGCATATATTAACAAATATATAATTTTGCAGTTTTTTGGTTTTGCGATTATTGTTATTTGTGATGGGCGTTACAATATTTTGGATGGATATAGCAACCATCTGGAATATCTATGAGACCAAAGAGTATAAAAATTGAATAGATACGACAAAAATCTTTACTTCTACAAAGTTTCCCAGTTGTACGTTTGCAAAATAGTTCGCAAAATAACTTTTACTATTTTTTTTTGTGGCGGGCGTTACAACTCAAAAAAACAGTTTTAGTTTGGTTAATTGTCAGTACTTTGAACCACTCATCACCAATGCAATATGTGGAATACTTTTGCAAACAAATTACCTTTGAAATTGTACTATTAAATGTTCATTCGGATTTAAAACAACGATATTACAGTATTTTATATATTGCCTCAAGTTTGTACTATAATAAATTTAAAAAAATATTTGACTTTAATTGAGAAAAAACACATTTGCCATGCATTTTCGTAAATTCTTTGACATAATATGAAAAAGGAAGTATTTCTTATCCTAAAAATCATTAAATGGAATCAATATGTTCAACTTTAATATATCACACCTTGGTAACGTTTTCTGTGGAATGCCTCTATTGTAGAAAATGCTTTTCTTATTTTATTAAAGTACCCAAGTTACAGATCTAAACGAATAAAAAACATAACGAAATGCACTAAATCCTGAAATGGGTTGGGCCCGAATATTCTTTATACAATCGAATCCTCAGCAACTTCGGTCCAAAAACCTACAAATACCTCTGTATTGCTGTTCAAAGAAAAGTTATACAATATAAAAAGTATAATTTTAAGTAATTTAATAAAAAAAAAAAACGCTAAATAATAAAAACACTCTGTGTCGAAACTAAAAACCCACCAAAAAACCCACTGTCCACCGTACAATTTTTTTTGCGTTTTATTTTTTAAAACCCACCAGATTTAGCGGGAAACTCACCAAGTTGACATCACTGTCAAAAGTGCTTCAAAAGTCGCTTCAAAAAGACAAAATAGAAAAAACAATGTTGTTTCTCTTTTCTTCGCTACGCTAGTTCGTACATCGATTGTGCATATGCACTGTGCTATGTACATTATTATTATACCCTACACTAAGCGAGATCGGTCCATTGTGCCCTGTGATCTGACCATTTATATTCAAATACCTCATACTAAATTTACATCTACAGATCAATTTTACTGTACACGTGCTTAGGTAAACTTTTTTTGGTCAAATATATATTGAAATCATGCTCAAATACATGGAAAAATTAATGAAATAATGATGACCTATATACCACTTTGAATGGTAACCACACATATGTGTAGGGTATTTATAGTCGGCTTAGACCGACTATAATTTTGATAATCCTAACTATCTTAATAACACCAAATTTAAAATTTCTCATGTGATCTAACCTTCCCAACTGGTTTATTAGTTAATTCTTGTTAACATATAATTCAAATTTTCAGTTATTGCATTTCTTTTTTTGATAGTAAAATAATTTATTTTTGTTTGAAGAAATTATGGAGGAAAATATGGAAAATAAGTAACTTAAATACAATTAGTGTTCAAATTCTATTCGTTTTTATAATTAGTATACAGTTTAAGATATTTATCGTCGATCTTTAATTTAAAATTCAAAAAGAAACATTTTGCAAGATTCTTGCAAGCAAGAGCACGAAATATATTGCAAAACAAGACCAAGATTATATGTACCTATTAGGGATTTCAATCCCGGACTTTTTTCAATCCCGAAATTTCGGGACTAAAATATTTGAATCCAGGGATTAGTCCCGGGATTTAAAAAAATAATAGCAAAGGCATAAAATAACCATATCTATGATTGAATAATAAACAATTATAATGCTTAAGGCTTAAACAAAACTCATATATTCAAATGCATCTGTTTTCAGGTTGGGTATCCAAATATACATGGTATCCAAAATACAGTTGACCATCAAACATTTTTTAATACTTTTTATTGGGATATTTTTTTTTGTGGAAAACAATATTTTATAAAAAAAATTATAATTTAAAAAAAAATAGTTTATAGTGGACACATTTTTTTAATTAATAAAAATTTTAAAAATTAATTCAATTTAAGAACGGTCAAATGTATTTTATATGATTGAAATTTGTAGTACGCACAATTTGATTGTAATGAATGTCAAAAATGTTAGTTTTAAACCCAAATGAAAAAATGTTAGGTGTTCAATTATTATATTTATGTATTTTGTTATTAATAAAGGTTACATTCAGAGACAACGGTTCCAGTTTTATCGTTATTCGAAATCAGGATTTAATTCGACAGCATAGTTGATAGTAAATCTTTCGACTGCCTACAAAATAAAAGTAATTATTTACTATTTTTAAGTACTTTATGTATTTCGAATCGAAAGATTACACTGTCCGGCTCAAAATTCTCCCTATTTTCATTCATATCATTTCTATATAATTGTAATGTGCTGATTCGAACTGCGTTTTTAGTTTTTTCTCTACAAGTAACGTTTTTGAGAAAAACGCATTTTATATTTTTGCATTTTTCACTGCATTTTACAAACAAAATTTTATATGATAATATTAGACAGATATTGATTTAAAATTAATACCGTTATAGCCATAGCCCAGGAATAAATCCAAGAATGTTATTGCATTAAGACCACTTGAATATCGTTTATGATTTGGTTAAAATAATATGTTAAATTTGAAAAATTTTAAAAATAAGGGCAATTTATGAAATTATCGGAAAAGAATATTTAGTAAAAAATAAATGTTATATTTAAATCATTGGTAATACTAGAGAGCAGAGTTCGGAAATCCTCACTCACGCTCACTCAAACTCATGAGTTTTGCAAAATATTTTTTTCTCGTTGCTACTCACCTCATGAGTGAGTAGCCAGAAAATATAAGGCAAACTCACAACTCATAAGAGAGTAGCGTTTTGTGAGTAGAGATTTTGCTACTCACAAGAGAGTTTTGCGTTTCACCTCTCCATCCGCATTACACATGAGAGAGTGCAACAAGCAAACTCTCACTTTTCGTCAACTCATATTTGTTCAAGGACAAAGAGAATGCGTTATCTACTTACTGTACAGGCTTGCAAAGTGTAACATCATTGTTGCCATTTTTGTTGGAATCTTCCCATCTGTGGTATTTTTGAAATGTTGTGTAAAATTATATAATTGATATTGTTTTTTTTGCTATAACTTTTTATATGTACAAGATAAAATATTTATGTAAAGGCATTAATTGTTTTTTTTTTTTTTTTTTTTTTTTTAAAGTGCCTATCAATTGACATAAACCTTAAATAAAAATTCCAAATATGCCAACAAATGTTCAAGCATATTATGGGAAATGACCTGCAACATTCTAAAATGTGGGTTATAAAATTTTCTATGCATCATTTTATGAGATATCAACCAAAAACATTTTTACCGAGCTTTCAATAAGGTGGTCAAAAAATGTGGAAAAAAATGGTTTGCAAATATCTCGCGTTTTAAATTACTAAGTAGTATAACAAATAAAAGCGAATTAAAAATCAAAACATTTTTTCCCTGCTATAAGCATATATAACAAATACCAAATCATTTTTATTATTCTTTGCTGGATATCATGATTAATTTTTGCTAAATTTATACGTATATTAAATGATTTTTAAAACAGCGACGTCATTATGTATATATAATATACATATACGTATACATATCTACAATAAAGGCACATTGAAGTTTTCGTGGCACCCTGTATATATCGCATGACAACAGCTAGACGCAACACAACAGTAAAACACTGCTAGCAACACAGTACAGCTTGTACAAAAATAAGTTCTCGAATAAAAAGATCACAAGTTTGGATGCTGTCTTGTTATATTCGCATATGTTATATTCGCATGTGTTGACAATCTGTATTTATATATTTCTAAAAAAAAGGCTAAAAAATGCAATATAAATATTATTTACTATATTAATATTTATATCAAATTTTCTTTTTATTCATTTTTTTTTTATTCATTATTTGGAATGGAATAGGAAAAAATATGTAAAAAAAATCCCGTATTGAGATGAGCACAATGCAACATTTATATTTTTATTTCGTGTTAATTGGAAAAACGTTGCGAATTTGTTTAATGTTTGTTGGCTGAGCTTGTGCGTAGGTTTTGGTTTTCAGCATTAGTGCATTTATAAAAGAGAGTTTGTAAATTAATAAAAAGATGGGGAAAAAAAGAAATATTCTTAAATATTCTTAAATATTGACAGTTAATAATGGTGATAATGGTGGACATAAATGCTGGACTTCTCAAGTGAAGTCATCATTATGTTCGCGTTAAATAAAAAAAATGTATATTTTTTTGTGACTGTTAATTCATAGACGGAAGACGGCTCGTTTGGAATTGATTTTAAATAACTTCTTCCATTGTCCTATTTCATTCATAAAATCAGATCTGTCCTTGTTTTGTTATCGATAACATTCGATGACATTCAATCACATTTTAACTTAAATAATTATAAACGGCAATTTCAAAACTTTTGAGATCGCTGAATGCAGCCAATGTAAATAGGGCATTATTTATAAAATAAAACATTTTAAGTTCCAACGCAACTCGTCTGGCAACACATACAAAAAAATGAACACCATGTTTATGAGTATGTTTATGAGTATGAGAAAAAGATAAAATGCGTAATGCTACTCCCTCGTGAGGAGAAAAATAAATGAGTTGAAGACAGCACTCATGAGTAGTAAAGTTTTTACTCTCCGATGATTATCCATTTATGAGTAGAGAGCAGTGTTCTCATTCTACTCCGATCGGAGTAGATCTACTCCATTTAATTTGTATTTTTTAAATCTACTCCTCTACTCCGGTAGTAGCATTTTTTACTACCTTCTCATTATGTTCTACTCCCTTTTACTGAAATCTATTCCTTTTTGCAAAAATTGCTTACTTTTTGCCATGGTCATTAAATTGTAGAAGTTATAATTAACCTAAGTAACCACGGCTCAGCAAATTGCCACAAACTTTTGTGGCAAATATGTACCTTTTGAGTTACATCTAACACCAGTGTTGCAAACTAGTAATTTTAGTTGTTAAGCGGTGGATAAGAACATGTATGGAACATACGAAATAATATGTCACAATGCTGTGATATATAAGTCATACATTCTGATAATGGAACATATACGATAATGCGTGGAGCTAACTTTGTTGTTATGACGTGGCAAAATATGCATGCATATAATGAAGAACCTAAAAGGAACATGTTTATAAATAATATAGCTAATTGACTTTAAAATGGTATAAATGTATATATATTTTACACAAAATATTTATTATATCCACTACATATGTCCATGGAACGTTGGGTTGTAAAAAAGGACAGTCGGAATAAGAAATAATAAAAATAAGTTTTTTAAAAAATGTTCACAAATTACATTTTTTAGGTGCGCGTTAAAATTAGAGAGGGTAGAATATAACCCGATATAACTCGAAAACTGGAACCGATTGTTAAATTAGAGTTTATAAAGCAACGCTACTTGGGCGTCGAAATGAAACGATATATTTATTTCAAAATGTAAAAAAAATATTTTTTTATTTAACTGCTCGCTTTGATGATTCTATTTGAATGAATATAAAAATATTTTTCGTTATACAAAATATTTTTGATAGAAACAATATATAAAAGTCTAACATAATTTAAATTTGTACATTAGCATACAAGTAATAACAATTAATTATTATCGCTCGCTTTGATGATTCTATTTGAATGAATATAAAAATATTTTTCGTTATACAAAATATTTTTGATAGAAACAATATATAAAAGTCTAACATAATTTAAATTTGTACATTAGCATACAAGTAATAACAATTAATTATTATAATAAACGAGTCGTTACAAGTTTTAGTTTGCCGAGTTTTAGTTTGTTCGTAGAGACATATTATTATGCCATAGCATATTTTTCACATTATGAGCAGTTTTATTACACGACAAACATTCACTGCGTACGATCTTTATTATTTATATTTTTAATCCACACAAGGTCCACATTTAAAATTAGTGTTCAAGTTCTAAATAGGTGAACCGACACTTTAATGAATCGAAATTTGTGGCAACTAGGCCTCGCTCCGAGGATTTTCGACTGGCAAATAAGTATATTTTGCATGATTTGGAACCAACACTTTAATAGCAATTGTGTGGCTACCACTTAAGTTGCCACAAAGTGGTTACTTGGGAAATGTACGTTAAACATTTACTTTATAAATACAATTTGGAAAACAACATATATTTCATTGGATGTTCCAGATACCCCAACTCTAGAATAGACAACCTTGTATACATCAATATTATAGAAAATCCATAAAATCAGGAATGAATAAAAATGTTAAAAGTAACATGTCTTTAAATTTAGTTGAATCTAATACACTTATGCATATTTCTACTCCATTTCCATCAAATTTACTCATATATTTAATTTTCTACTCCTTTTACATCAAATATACTCCATTTCGTAATATTTTCTATTCTACTCCCTTTTACTCATTTCTACTCCCCAAATTTTTAAAATCTACTTCTTTTGCATTGGCGTAAAATGTGAACACTGGTAGAGAGTAAGTCGGATTTTTTTCTCTTACTCACTCATGTCGTTTGTTGTAAAATTAAATGTGTGCTTTCTCACTTATGCGGATTATGCAAAAAGGCACCGAAAAGTAATACCATTGTCGAAATGTGTAGAATCTATAGTAATTTTTTTATTTTAAAATAAAAATAAAATATTTTTTATTAACTGGATTATCCGGTGATTTCACAAATTCCTTTTTTCTCAATTTTTAAACTTTAACCGGTTATTTTAAGCAAATCTTAAACGCCATTCAAGTTGACTTGTTCATGGACAAAACTAAAAACGCAGTTCGAATCAGCACATTAAAATTATGTAGAAATGATATGAATAAAGACAGGGATGAACAAAAATGCTAAGTAATTTTGCCAAACAGTGTTATTAGTCGAAAGTGACGTAATTTTTAACAATTGTGAATTTGTTAAAAGTCAAAAAGCATGTAATTCATTATTATTGACGTCAGTGTTTTAAGATTTTAGTCCATTAAATGTTTGATTTACTTTTTCACGAAATGTGTATAAAAGCATTGAAAGACTTTTGAATAAACTATTAAAAATTGATCTACTATCGTTTTTTGTAATCCCGAAAGACCCGGGATTTAACGATGATCCCGGGATGAGTTCGACTAAAATCCCGAGATCCCGGGATTGACATCCCTAGTACCTATGCAAGACCAAGACTTAGCGTGCAAGAACAAGATTACCATTTCTTGCCTTGTTCTTGCAAATATCATCACTAATCACAAGTTTGGATGTTGTCTTGTTATATTCGCATATGTTTGTTGTTTGTATATGCTGCGATCAGTGTTGACAATCTGTATTGAAATATTGTTAAAAAAAACGCATAAAAAAATGCAAACATATATATTATTTACAATTTTAAAATTTATATTAAATGTTCGCATTAAAATAAAAAAAAAAAGTATTTTTTTTTCATAACTGTTAATATATAGACGGATCATTTGGGATTCATTTTAAATAGCTTTTTCCATTGTGATATGTCATTCATATAATCAGAACTCTGATCATGCTTTCTTGGTGTTTTCAGATTCCATTTACGTATTGAATTCATCCAATCCCCGAGTTAAGTTTTAAATGTCTTTCAGCGGCATCGGCAAATAAAGTGCGTATGCTGCATATTTAACTGTTGTTATCTACAGTGATTTTATTTATTGGATGTTGTCTTGAGTGCCTTGCAAGAGGAAGACTTAGCGTGCAAGAACATGCGCAAGAACAAGATTACAATTTCTTGTCTTGTTCTTGCAAATAATCATCATTAGCAGTGACCTCGGTACCCTTTTTAAATATAACACCTGAGTCCATTCTATACAGTCAGTCCAGTGACTATATATTATTTGTGTAAAAAATGGACTCAGGTGTTAAATTTAAAATCGATCGACTATGAATTTGAATACCTTAATGAACGCAATTCATAACAATTATAAACGCGTTTATTACATAAATTTCGCTCAAATTATGCGATTCGTATATACGAAGAATATTTCATAAATAGAATGATTTTTTTCACATATATTATGACATATATTATCAATTAACGCCGTTCATTCCATTTATGAACAATTTTTTATGTGCAGTCTGAAGCCTTTTTGGCCTAATGACTAAAGTTATATACATTTTGATGGCTTATATACAAAAAATATGTACATTAATTTAATTATAATGTATAATGATTAAAGATATAAACATTTCGATAGCTTATTATTTTAAAAATTATACAAAAAAATCAAAAATTAATTATAATACTAATAAAACCCTAATATAAAGAAATATTAATAAATATCAGGATTAAAGCGCACATGTGGCCAGCAATAAAATTTCAATTTATTATTCATTACTTACAAATTATATTTTGTTTTTAAAAATTGTTAGAAATTGTGAGATGGTGTGTTAAAAATTACGTTCATTGTAAATGTGATAATCTAAAGTGATCCGTCAAATAAGTCGGCGAATTGAGCTTGAATGTTTTAAAAAAAGTAAAATTAGATGTTTATTAAAATAGTTATCCAAAGTCATTCCCAAAAATTGTATTGTATAAGAGGTGACATGATCATGAACACGGAGATTATAAATGAATCGAATAATTCTATTGAAATAAAGTTAAGCTTGCGAATATTCTGTTGTGTTGTTCCAGTATACAATTCCAGGCATTAAGACAAATAGGCATAAACAAAGCATAACCAAGATTTTTTCTAACATGGTATGGTAAAAAACAATTTAAATTACGTACCTTGAGTAGTGCAAATGATATTTTAGAAATTATGCTACTTATATGTTATTTAAAAGAGAGTTCATGATCTATATAGAACCAAGGGACTTATAAAGGGATACGAATTCTATACTACAAAAAGGCACAGAAAAATATCATTGATATAAATCATAAAAAGGAGCGGCCCTAAAATTGATTCTTGAGGTACACCATGACTCAATTCTAAACAATTTGATACAAAATCTAGCGTTTGAACAAACTGCTTTCGTTTATGGAGAAACAAATATATAAGCTAAGCTTACTGAAGCTGCTGAAGAGAATTTTAACTAAAATTATATATATAATTTGAAACGTCCTTTTCGACGGAATAATAATAATAATAATAATAATAATAATAATAGTTTGGCGCTACAGTCCTGTATAGAACTTCGGCCGAGCTCTCTCACCATTTTGAGCTGTGCGTGTTATATTTGTACTCAAAGTGGTGGGACCTACAGTTTATTGCCGAATCCGAACGGCGGGTGAGAGCTTTTCATAGGCAATGGTTTTACTCTCGTAGGTTTGCCATTTACTGACGAGAAGTAGCGCGGTATAGAAAAATGTTTCTATGAAAAGATGTTGTTAGCCCCAGTCCAGGCTTGAACCGGGGACCTTTTGACTCGCAGTCCAACGCACTAACCACTGAGCTACCGCGGCTACACTTAGCACTAATAGTGAATGATAAATTACAACTTAAATGTACAGAATTTAAACCAACAGGTTGAACATTTAAATATATATCAATTTTTTCAACTTAAAAGTTTAAATTTATGGTCCAGTAAAGTATAAAATATTTTATATTAAAGCTAAGAAATTCATCATGAAAGTTGAAATTTTGCAATGAATCAACCAAAATGTTTAAAAATTTAAAGTTTTCAACATGAATGTATCATAATTTAAACCAAAGGGTTGAACATTTAAAATTCATACATTTTTCAACCATTCAGGTAAATAAAAATCAACCAAGATGGTTAAAAATTTTAAGTTTTCAACTGGGAAAATACATAATTTAAACCAAAAGGTTGAACATTTAAATGTCAATGGATATTCAACTCGAAAGTTTAAATTTATGGACCAGTAAAGTATAGAAAATATATATTAAACTTAAGAAATTAAATTTTAAAGTTTAAAGTTGAAATACATACATTTTGGAACTATACAAGGTAAATAAAAATCAACCAAAATGTTTAAAAATCGTTTTTAAATAAAAAAAAATGGTATATGTTAAAAATATGAACCTCAATAGTTGACCGTGTAGAAGGATAAATAATTTTTAAATATTGTATGGATATTCCATCCACTCTTATAGCTTTAGAGTTAATGTGTATGATTGCAATCCACAGATCGATTTCATTTATTGCTTTAAAAGAAAAATCTCCAACATCTTCTCTGATTATTGACGGTAAAGCAGGTTTGTTCTGAATTTCAGGTAAAACTGCACTTTCATTGAACTCGTCTACATTAAGAAGTTGAATAGAATCAACTTCGTTTTGTATCCTAATATTTTCAACTTTTTCCATTTTTGATTTTGAGTACAATTAGAAAAGAAATTAATGTTAGCTTTTGCTCTCAATTTACGAATGATTGATTTTAGTTTGTTTCGATAGGAACAGAAAATTTTCCAGTTTACATCATTTTTATTTTCAAAATATGCTCGCAAAGCAAAATCTCTTCTCTCTTTGGCAGCCACGATTTTGATGGACTTCATCCAATCATCATGAGATTTAGCAGTGAAATTTTTAATTGAAACATTTTCATTATAAATATGAATTAAGAATTACTTTATTTCAAAAATTAATCTGAAAATTAAGATCAAAGGAAACATAGAGATTTGTAAAATCATGAGCATTAAGCTGAGACCAACATTGATCAATAGCAATATTTTTATAATTTAATATTTTTATAATTTCTGTAGTAAAAAGTCGTGCAGTCCCTAAATGAGGGCAAAGACATATGTCATATTTAAAAAATATGAAGAGTTTTGCTGCAAGTCTATTGAAACTTATGGGATGTTTAAATATTTGCTACAAGGCGTAACTTTAAAGTGCTAGTTGCAGTAAGACTTTTATAAACATCTTGTTTTCTTAGTGTAACTTTGAAAGCTCATATTTTTTAAACTATTGATGTTATAAGAAAAATGGCGTAAGATTATTCTTAGTGGATCTGTTATTTCAGAAATTGTACAACATTTTTTTTAAATTAAATAAAACCAGTTGGGAAGGTTAGACCACATGGGAAATTTTAAAGTAGGTTTTAGTATGATAGTTATGATTATCAGAATTATAGTCGGTCTAAGCCGACTATAAATACCCTACACATATGTGTGGTTACCATTAAAGGCGGTATATAGGTCACCAGGGTATACGAATCCAGAAAATAACTATAAACTTTCAATCGCTGAAGAATTTCCATTCATTTGATACCCATATTTACAAATGGGTAGGTGTACCGAATTTCATTTTTTTTTTGGAACCATAAGTCGTTTCGTCGGAAACCATTATTTACATGTATTTGAGCATGAGTCAATATATATTTGACCAAAAAAAGTTTTCCTAAGCACGTATACAGTAAAATTGATCTGTAGATATAAATTTTATACGAGGTATTTGAACATAAGTGGTCGGTTCTCAGGTCACAATAGACCGATCATGCCATTTTCTTGTTCAGACAGCTTAGATATATAAGTAATCTAAATCTTAAGTTTCATTGCTCTAGCTCTACTATTTTTTCTGTAATCGTGATTTCAACAGACAGACGGACAGACAGACGGGATAATCGACTCTGGAGGACATGCTGATCAAGAATATATATACTTTTCCATACCGGAGATGCTTCCTTATGGGTGTTACAAACGGCGTACCAAACTGAATATACCCTTTCACTTTTAGTGTAGGGTATAAAAATGTATAATTTTAATTAAAACCAGTTGGGAAGGTTAGATCACATGGGAAATTTTAAAGTAGGTGTAATTATGATAGTTAGGATTATCAAAATTATAGTCGGTCTAAGCCGACTATAAATACCCTACACATATGTGTGGTTACCATTCAAAGTGATATATAGGTCACCAGGGTATATGAATCCTGAAAATAACTACAAACATTCAATCGCTGAAGAATTTCCATTCATTTGATACCCATATTTACAAATGGGTAGGTGTACCGAATTTCGATTTTTTTTTTTGTGAACCACAAGTCTTTTTGCCGGAAAACATTATTATAATCTATTTGAGCATGATATCAATATATATTTGACCAAAAAAGTTTATCTAAGCACGTATACATAAAAATTGATCTTTATATGTACATTTTATATGAGGTATTTGAACATAAGTGGTCGGATCATAGGTCACAATGGACCGATCTCGCCAATTTTTTCGCACATACAGCGTAGGTATATTAGTAATCTAAGTTATAAGTTTCATTTATCTAGCTCTTCAATTTTAAAAGTAGTAGGGATTTCAACAGACAGACAGACGGACAGACAGACAGACAGACAGACGGACAGACAGACAGACAGACAGACAGACAGACAGACAGACAGACAGACAGACAGACAGACAGACAGACAGACAGACAGACAGACAGACAGACAGACAGACAGACAGACAGACAGACATACAGACAGACAGACAGACGGACAGACAGACGGACAGACGGACATCGCTAAATCGACTCAGGAGGTCATGCTGATCAAGAATATATATACTTTTCCATACCGGAGATGCTTCCTTCTGGGTGTTACAAACGGCGTACCAAACTGAATATACCCTTTCACTCTTAGTGTAGGGTATAAAAATATATGATCATTTTATTAACCGTGCGTCGCTACCGCTCGGCACTCAATGGCTATCACTCAAACCTACGAGAGTAAACATTGCAAAGGAAAATCTCTCTCCTCCGTGCGGATTCGACATTTAACTGTAGGTTCCACTACTTTGAGTATAAATATAACTCGCACAGCTCAAAAGGTGAGAGCGCTCGGCCTAAGTTCTGTACATAACTGTAGCGCCAAACTATTATTACTATAGTAAATTTCAGTTTAAAACATTTGTTCTTAATTTTGAAGTATGTTTTTTTCTTAGGATTGTGAGAACTTTCAAACTAAACTAATCAAATTGTAAAAAATATCTTTTCATGTTTGTTCGGGTGGTGAACGGGTTGGTAATTTGTTGGATTTAAACGTCGAAAATCAATGCAGCGAGTATCGCTACAACGAGTGGGTCTGGCGGGCGTTTTCACACACATTGTGTTTACGTTCTACATTCTGCCCGCCTTGCAGAAACTGCAAAACAAATGGTCTATAGGTACAAATTTTAGGGTCCAGCATAAATATTATACTGTGGGTCAGCCAAGAACATGCTATATAGAAGGCTAAGTTAGCCACATCGACATAATTCTTTTTGGCTCAAAAAATGGGTCTGATTAGTTGCTTAATCGGGGGCCACAATGGATCAGTGGCCACGTGAATTGCTTTAATTCACCTCTCCTAAATGTGTGCAGACTCGTGTGGTGTCTCTCATGACACACGACACATGTGTTATTGCTTGTGCATTGTTCTTTGCTGTGAGATCGGGCCAAGCAATTCACGCAATAGTGGAAATTCTTCACTACGTTATATTTCTCATACAGGTTCTTCTCCTTGAACCGGGAGCAAGTTGCTAAATGATGGTCCTGACGTCAAAGTTCGCATGCCATTGGAAGGGTAGATGCTCCATACTGTCGTCCATGACAATAAGGGCGGGTAGATATGGGACGAAATATCGTATTTTCATTAGACGATCTTCGCATTTTGGGAATCAATACTATTGTCATCACTGCAATTGTTGGAGGTTTGGGTATCAGCAATTTGTACCTTGTTGTACATTGACACAATATTGTAGGGCGTGGGTGTGACCTCAGGAATGGGTCCTGAAACAATCCATCCCAGCGCTAACAATGATTCTAACACATTGTGCAGAACACCACCTCGGATTATTTTTGGATATAGATCGCAACCAATTATTATATCCACGAGTCGGGTATTGTAGAATTCTGGGTCGGCCAGATTAAGGTTGGCCAAATTACTAAAAAGGGTCGGGTCGATTGCATAGGTATGGTCTTAAATACAAGTGCATGTGCTTGAACTTTAAAGTTTGGGTCAGTTGGAGAACTCAGTGTTAATTCACAAGATTCTGATGGGTGTGCAGAAATCGTTTGGTTAAGACCACTCACTTTGGCATTAATTGTACGGGTTGGAAGCCCTATCCGCTTACTCAATTCTTGTGTCACAAATGTGACTTCAGGTCCTGGATCGATAAAGGCACGCGCATCGAATTGGGTTCCTCTGTGTTCAACGTTGATCATTGATGTACTTAGAATTATTTTTATCTGTCAGATTTCTTCCGTTGAAATTATACTACGGAAAAGTTTACAATTGAGGAAATCAACTAAAAATATGAAAGTATTTAATTACATATAATTATTTAAATGATTAATTTTACAGGAATAAAAAAGGAACTAAATAAATAGGAACTAATTAGAAGCTATGGTGCAGGAAATGAAGCGATGTCCTTACATAGCGATAGGCTTCACGCAGCGTACGCCAACGGAGTTGGCTAAGTTTTGGAGAGATTTACAAGAAAAGCTAAATGCGTGTGGGCTTCCAATTAAGGAGACCACGGCGTGGGAAAAGGTATGAATAAGGTTTATGTAGTACTTCTGTTTGATATATTTACTATCGGAACCCATGCACAGCTGCGCCTGTGCGAAGTTTTTGTAAATTCAAATAGTGGATATAAAAATAGTGAGATTTTATTGGAGGTGCAACGCTCCTTTGTCCAAACCCGGCTACATTCTACAAGACGATTTCGATTTTTTATATGATAATTTGTATGTCAGGAGTTATAGCATTTTTAAAATTTCGGTTATATGACCAGTGGCACGCTATTTGCCCATTTCCGTCCACAATTGGGAAACGATAAACAACGACAATACTGTGGTAATTTCATGAGTGTGGCTACCCTAAGTCCACAGATAAAGTTCAACTTTGCCACGCCAATTTGTACAAAATTTCACTCCAACTCGAGAAACACTAAAATGCACTCAATAAAGTTTTTGTTGACTTTTTCAAGTGTTGATTAGGTGGTTGATTATATATATATTTATATATTTATATTTATTTATATATATTTATATATATATATATATATATATATATATATATATATATATATATATATATATATATATATATATATATATATATATATATAAATCATTCTGCTTAATTAACAGGTGTGGAGCGACTATAAATTTGGAGTGAAGAAAAAGTTAACAGGGAATCGCCAAGTGCCTCTCAGCGCCATTGAAGATGTCAACTAGCTCATAAATACAAATTTTACTGTAACGGGAATATCGGAAATTAACAATTACGGTGCTTCAAATGGTGCTTCAGAAAGATCACAAATTGAAATCTAAAACATTGAAGTAATGGATGATTTTGTATTCCCAGAGGCTGATGAGAAAAATGACAATACAACAGAGACCAATAATATTCAAGAAGATCCGCCGGTTTTCAGAAAATCTAAAAATAATAAAATTAATTTTTTGGAAAGACAAAATGATATACAAGACTCCTTATCCGTAAACTTAATAAGCGGACTACTGGAATTAAAAGATTTAAACACTACGGCAACGAAAGAAACCCAAAGAATTTTGTTGAAAATATACGATACACAAAAACAACAAAATATTATTCTCCGAGAAAAAAGCGAAGAAATTCGTCGACGCAATATGAAATAGAATAGAAAAGCGCCCCGGCGAAAATTTTTCCATTGCTTTGTGAAAATTTATTTATTCAACTTCAAAATACAAATTTTATATACCAATTTATTTGTTAATGTATATTTCTATTTTTTTTTTTGGTAAAAAAAACATTTTTTTTAATAAATAAGGATGTTTTTGAAATATGAAAACAAACAAATTAAAATTTTAGGATTACTATTTCAGAATTTGATGAAATTTGTAAGTATGGTGAAACAACATAAAATTAAGATATTGGTTAAATTTTAGCTTCCCCAGATGGTGTGGTTAAAAGATTTGGTGATTTAATTTTGAAAAATATGTATAAGTAATCAATAAATTAATCTATTGAACATAACTTAAGCAATAGTGAAGCAAAATAAAACACTGAAGTCTCATTTAAAAGGTAATAAAATTGCCAAAATTTTTAAACAAAGTTTTTTTTTAATGATATGTCTCAAAGTCGAAAGACGACTTTAAAATTAAAATTAGCTTTTTGACGTTTTATTATTTATGAAAATTGGCAAAAAGTAGACTTTAATTTTAAATTTGACTTTAATTATCTTTGAATTTGAAATAAAAAGGCATATCATATTTTCATAATAAAACAAAAATTTGCGGCACATAAAAGGTGTAAAAAAAATTATTTTTTCAAATTCAAATGCGGATATTGTGGTCAAAGCAAATAACGGAAAAAATCCAGTTAATTCAAAAATTCTCTGATTTATGACAAACAAAAATATTAACAAGTTTTCAGTTATAAGTAATCGATCATGTCGTCAACAAAAGTGGGAAAATAAATTTTGGACATTTTGATAAGCTAGTCGTTCTACAATGCATGCAATTATTGCAGGGATACTTCTGGGAATACAACAATTCGGTTTCAAGAGACCATCTTCTTAAATAGTAAATGTAAATCAGGTTGAAAATCAGGATTTATGAATCGTAAATTTGAGGCGAAAGTAAAGTGTTGGATCTAAGCCCAACAATCAATAAGAGATGTGTCAAAAAAATATAATTTATTTTATATTTTCAATAAGAAAAGATGAGATTTAAACTGAGATAATTTAAAGTTCCAAATAAAATCGAAAAAATGGATTAAAGATCCAAATAAACGAGCGAGGGACTGCTGAAACCCGTATAGAACAATATTATATAATTTGTTCAAAAGGATGTAACCCTCCAAACTGCCTGAGCTAGGTCCAGATTTAAAATTTTTGGCTTATATAAAATCTATTCTTCGAAAAATATTGAAATATTGTTAAACTGAAATAAAATAAGCAATAGTTGGATTAGTGTTATCAAAAATGTTAGAAGAAATGGTGTCCAACGGCTGATAGTGGGCTGGAAGACTAAAATACGGAAATTTGTCCTAACTCATTCAGAAATATAATTGTTGTTCTTCATTTGTGATACATTTTTTTACCGCGTTAACATTTTAAGTTTAAAAGAAAATGTATAAATAATTTCGTTTACACCTTTCATTTTGTAGCTGTAGCGTTTTTACAAAATCAAATCATTTAAAGGTTTTATACCCTTTTGAAATGTTACTATTAGATATTTTAAAAATCAATTCTAATTTGTTTAATGCGAATAAAAGCAGTAAACGAATTAGTATAGTACAACCATTTTCATATTTATACTCATGAACTACTTCCAAATTTTTTCAAATGTTCGACCAAAAATTTGATATGCATTTCAAAAGCAAATAATCCTTTAACGAATTGATCCAGAAAAATTGGGAAACACGATTATATTATTTTTTAGCAAACTTTAAGAAAATACAGGATTTTTAAAAAAATACAGTGTCTTATTTCATAACACAAATATACCCCAATTCTGCGGCCTTATTGATTTAAGGTTTTATTTCATTTTAAATTGTTATTAAAAATATGTAAAAATAAACGAAAAGAAATTCGTTGTAATTTCTTCCGCTTTTTTCCAGAATTTGTTTTGTTTCGTTTTACGTTATAAGAGAGATATATGTATATTTTTTAAATGTATTTTTAGTTAAAAAATATAATAATTAATTTACAAACAAAAATATTTTTTAACTATGTAAAAAAAATGTCTAAAATAAAAAGTTGAAAAATAATTGTTTAAAAAAAATAAATTGTTTGTATAATATTGTTTAAAAAAAATAAGATTGTAAGAAAATTCCAATAATTTTTAGTTCGGAAAAAATGTTTCTTCGACAAAAATAACATAAATATTGTTCCAAACAAAAGTTTTTCAACACAAGAAAAAAAAAATGTTCGACCAAAATAATTTTAAGCAATGAACATTTTTGTAAAGAAAGTTTACATTTTTTTGATGTATATATTTTTGAATATATATAACCTTTTATTAGTATAGCATTTTTAATTTCCTCAATACGTTTTAACATCAATAAAATTTTATTAGAATAAGAATGAGTAAAGATAAAATCAGCTCACAAATGAGATTGAACTTTATGACTTTTTTGCTCTGATCTTCTTTTATTGTTTTTTGCTTTTAGAAAATATTGTTTCGTTTTTACTCTAAACATTTTGATCAATTTTTTATTCTAACATATTGTTTAAACCACTTTTGATCTGAGCGTGTGATATTATAAAATTATAATTTACATTCATATACATTTTTAGTCTTTAATTTAATTAAATATTTTTTTTTAATGCTCCTGGGGGGTGGGGGGTGATTGAACCCCCAAAATCCCCCGTGCGCACGGCCCTGATCCGCACCTTATGTATATGTCAAACATCGAAGTAATGGGTATTCAAATAACTTGAATATTTTTCAACAAAACTGGAACACAAATATTTTTATAAATAAAATTATTACTTCTTCTCATGGTGTTTTCCGTAAACAAGCATGTTATATCTATGCAATTTAAGAATGTTTACGTACTTCAAACCTACAAAAAAAAACTTAAAGAGAAAATGTTTGAAAATAGTAAGCCTATGAGGTGTCACTCTAAATCTTTCAGTGTTAATGCATTATATTTATAAAAGTATGATGAATTAAAAACAAGCAAAAAATAAAAAAAATAAGATCTAAACCTTTCTGCCTATCTTTTTTTGTATATTAAATTATTTATATTTATATTATTTGTATATTTAAAGTTTTGAAAACGAGTACACCATTTGAAAAACCAATTCCTCACTAACTTCAATATTCAACTTATACACTCAGAAAAAACCCATGAAGTCATTGATTTAATAGTATTTAAAAATTAATTATTTTTATATAAAAAAATATAATACCTATTATTTAATGGCCTTTACCGATTAAAATAATAATTTAACATGTTGAAAAAAACTATCGTTTGTATGGTATTTTTTTCTGAGTGTGGTTCACATGCTATATTAGTTTAACGGAATGCAAAATGTTGTATTTCAACGAAATGTTTCAATTAATTAAGGGAAATAACCTCAAAAAAAAAACACTATTTTAATAGAAAAACAAAAAAAGTACATTTAAAATATTTATTGGCAACTGTAAAATTTGAAAAATATCGGAGCTAATAAGGTCGTTTTTTTATAATTCGACAAATAACAGATCGGTTCGCTAATATCCATAATCACAGACTTGAGTTTATATAATTATGTAAAATCTAAAATTTTTAAAATTACGATTACTAATATTAATATTATTATTTTCAATTTTTAATTTTGATTATTTAATTTGAGTATTTAACCGCGATAGCTCAGTGGTTAGTCCGTTGGACTGCGAGCCGAAAGGTCTCCGGTTCAAGCCTGTACTGGGGCTAACAACATCTTTTCATAGAAAACATTTTTCTATACCGCGCTACCTCCTGGCAGTAAATGGCAAACATACGAGAGTAAAACATATATATATATATATATATATATATATATATATATATATATATATATATATATATATATATATATATATATATATATATATATATATATATATATATATATATATATATATATAAATCTCCCCCCTAAGAACGACCTCTGAATCCGCCCCTGGTCAGAACCGCCATCTCTTTTATTGTTTTTAATTACAGAAATAATTTAAAACCTTGATTTTTTGAGTCAAAAAGCTTTAATGTGGGTTTAATATTGCTCAATAGACAATTTCAAAAAAATATGGGATAATTTTTTGGTTCCCACGGGTAATTTATAAATTCCCACGAAAACACTTTTTTTAGTGCACAGCGTGGCAACCCTATATATACTTGACAGCAGAGCTCTTTGCTGTAAGTGTTTAGTGTTTATTTGTTTTATGAGCAACTAAAACAAATAACCAGTTGGGAAGGTTAGATCACATGGGAAATTTTAAAGTAGGTGTTATTATGATAGTTAGGATTATCAAAATTATAGTCGGTCTAAGCCGACTATAAATACCCTACACATATGTGTGGTTACCATTCAAAGTGGTATATTGGTCACCAGGGTATACGAATCCTGAAAATAACTACAATCTTTCAATCGCTGAAGAATTTCCATTCATTTGATACCCATATTTACAAATGGGTAGGTGTACCGAATTTCGATTTTTTTTGGGAACCACAAGTCGTTTCGCGGGAAAACATTATTTCCATGTATTTGAGCATGATTTCATTATATATTTGACAAAAAAAGTTCGCACATACAGCGTAGGTATATAAGTAATCTAAATTATGAGTTTCATTTATCTAACTCTTCAATTGTTTAAGTAGTAGGGATTTCAACAGACAGACGGACATCGCTAAATCGACTCAGGAGGTTATGCTGATCAAGAATATCCATACCGGAGATGCTTCCTTCTGGGTGTTACAAACGGCGTATCAAACTGAATATACCCTTTCACTCTTTGTGTAGGATATAAAAACAAACGAGTGCAGAAGCCAGTTGCTTGCTGAAAACAAATAAAACATGAAATTTTGCAAACTTGTAAAGCAAAATATATTGTAAAATGTTACAAATTTATAATAATTACAATTTGTAAAAACTGTGATTTTTAGTATGATTAAAAATTATTTGGCGCACGATTATTTTAGTGAAACAATCGTTTCGTAATTCGGGTAACTCTTTGGTTTGAGTTCGGGTAGGGTCGCAAAAAACAACAATTTTTGCCAAATTTATAATAATTACAATTTGTAAAAACTGTTGTTTTTAGTTTTAATTCAAATTTATTTGGCGTGCGATTATTATAATGAAACGATCGTTTCGTAATTCGTGTAACGCTTTTGCCAAAAAAAAACTACGCTAAATTAAATAAATTTAATCGCTATTTGTTTTTGTTTGTGGGTCGAGTAAATACAATATTTACAAAATTGTGCCAAAATTTAAATGTTTTTGTGGCTCCGCTGCCAAAACTTTACGCTGTCCTTTTTATTAAAGGCACGTTTGGACTAAATTTTCGGGTGGTGAACGGGTTGGTAATTTGGAGGATTTAAATATAACAAAATTTGTTACCTTAGTGTCCGAGTAGTTGATCGAATATTTGTAGCAAATTGGGTTTGAGTGTATTGTGCATAGTTTTGGAAATCCCTCTGTCGTCTTCTGTAGAAGTGATGTGTTGAACTCTTTGTTGTTGAGAGTTTTTTGTTCATTGTTGATTTGTTAATTAATGTATATTTATGTCGCCGTGACCGAATTGTCGCGTTTGGCCGACAGGTTTTTATGTTATTGTTAGTTGTCGCAGTGACGGGTGAATTTAATATTCTTTGTGTAAGAGTCCGAAGACGGGTGGGTCGAATGCATAAGTTTTAATATAAACGAAACGAGTGACGATCTTGCACTTTAGAACGTCAAAACTCAATGCAGCGAGTATCGCTACAACGAGTGGGTCTGGCGGGCGTGTTAACACACATTATGTTTACGTTCTACGTAAAAAATGTTATAAAACATGGAGTACATAGAGTAAAAATAGAGTAAATATTCATAGACATTTTTTAACATTTCGACTTCTACGAAATAAGATTAACGAGGATCATCTGTCCGTCTACTTTTTTTTATAAAGAAGTCATCATCCGCTATCAGTCAATTGAAATAAACATTTTTTTCTTTCTACCATACTATCAAAATTTATTCCTAATGATAAGTAAAAATGGATTATTTTGTAACTATAAGTTCACTACAATTTAATGGCAATAATTCTTTTGGGTTCCAAGATATAGGTTTTTTTTATAACCTACTTACTAAGAAAACAAGATGTTTATGAAAGTCTTGCTGCAACTATCAGTTTAAATTTACGCCGTGTAGCTAATATTCAAACATCCCATAAATTTCAATAAAGTTGCAGAATAACTCTTAATTTTTTTTTATATATGACATATATGCAGATAGTTGCCATAACATGGTTGCCATAACAACAATGCAAATTTTGATATTTACAATAGACTCACAGCAAATATCTTGGATACTAAAAACTATTGGCTTATTTTGACACTTGGCTACTATCAAAAAAGAAAAATACGTGGCAGTGATCCAATCTCGCACTTTTTTTACGGATGACAAATAATGTCAAATACATATTCATACTTTTGTCCAATTAATAGAGTCTAATATTGCACAGTGGTAATAAATCCGAAATCTGCACGATGCACAGTGTGATATTTTTTATATATAGGGGGACAAAATACAAAAGAAAACGTATTCTTCTTTCGCATATATACACTAAGAAAACAAAGATGATTGCCAGAAATATCACAGCCCTAAATATCAAGTTATTTACAAATTATTTAAATCTCTCAAACATAATATCAAAATATTACTAGCAACCATCTTTCAAATTTACGATTATGTATAGCAACCATTAATTAAACATCTTACAAATAGGAAGATAGTTGAGGAATATTTGGAAAAGTTACTCCAATAGAATTTTATTGAATTGAAAGGAAATTGAATTGAAAGGAAATGAATCAAATGTATTATTATTTATTCTAGAATTAAAACGGTATCCTGGTTATACATAGCCATCGTATTTATAAATCCTTTGAAGGTAAAATTTTACGACTTGAGATTTCTTTGCAGAAGAACCAAGTCCAACCGGCGATTCTGTCATCAAAGTAAACTCTGAAAAGAAATATTTTCCATCACTTGTTGATAATTTCAATCCCAGGAAATTTTATTTTCACTTTTACCATTAAAATGTAATATTTGAGTTCACTTTTTTACACCATTTGATTTACTTAATTGTTGTGGATAAATCGAGCTTAAGGAAAAAGTACGCCTTTTTTACAGTAGACAAATGTCAAAATACCTCAAGAGTTTTCCTGCAAATGTCCAAGAACTCAGCTATCAGTCATCTGTAAATATCTCAAGTTTCATTGCTGTTGTGGCAAACATCTCATAACTATTTGCATATATGTTATTTTAAAAAAAAAATTTAATAGCTTTGCTGCAACTTTATTGAAACTTATGGGATGTTTAAGTATTTTCTACAATGCGTACATTTAAGCATATAGTTGCAGCAAGACTTTCATAAACATCTTGTTTTCTTAGTGCTGTAGAAAATGTCCCATTAAGCCCAAAATGAACATGCAATAAAATAAAAAAAAAACATTGTTTCTATGAAAAAGTCAAACAAACTCGATAATTTTTCCAAACGTAAAATTGTTTGAATTATCAAGTATCGTGTTTAAAGAGTACATGCTCTATGCTTTGCAATTTGTAGTTGTTTAAAATGTTTGAGAATGCACATTTTTTAAGCCATTAAATGCGACTTTGACAGATGAATAGAACTACATGCGTTCATATGGTGCTAGACTAAATGTAAAGCGTTCAAAGCTTTTGAAGTCGAAAAAATAGAAAAATTTTCTATTTGAAATGCGTTGTAGGCTTTGACAGCTATTAAATTTTCAGAAGCCAGTAAAGCAAGTCGCATTAAAACATCCGCTTAAGTTTAATTTGTGTGAAATCATTTACACAAATATGTAAATGATTTGATTTGGGCTCAAATCAGAATTTAATATGTGAGTATTAAAACCGTTATTAAATTGTAATGTTTGAAATTCAAATAGGTATTAGTAAGTTATTCCGCATTGTTCCCCTTTCAGAACACATTTAGTATAAAGGTTGGTCAAAACCCTTCCCACAACAACTTAAATTGGTTGCGCATATGTGCGCACCTGCGAAATTACGCGATTTTAGAAAATGGCTTTAAAATAAGAAATCTAATTTTGTTTGATATGAATTTCTTATATATACCTAAAAATATATCTCTTTATTCAAAGTTCGCAAAAGTGTAGTCCATAAAAAAGCTATCCATACACCATTAGATATGGTGTATGGATAGCTTTTTTATGGAGAATTTTCACAGTTCCGGTAGAAGGAATAATGAAATTCTGTTGATGCAGCTCTAATAAATATATTGTGCAAGTTTAACTCATTTTATGAATTTCAAAAACTAATGTATTTTTACTTTCAAAAATGCAGTTAAAAATAGAACATATTTTTTCGTAGAATGCATATCTTTTATTTAACACGATTTGCATTTAACAATTATAATGCAACCAGTCTGAAGCAACTACATGTGGAAATAAATATCTTGGAATTTATATTATTGATCAAAGAGGTCTTTTTACTATTTACAACTCACATTGAATTAATTCAAATAATTCGCTATTTTTTAATCATATCTCTGGAACACTGATAAGTATTTTGAAAGTTATACAAAACTTTATATGTAGGCTCTATATATATTTTAGAGTTAAGAAATATTAAGTTGAATTTGCATCTAACGCCTACTGAGCAAGAGTATTCCTAAAAACACGTTTTTGCATTTTTGTCGAATATCTTTGAAAAGGACATTGTAATAGTCATGAGAAATGACATCTAATGCCTAAATTCTGAAGAATATATAATTGTTCTTTCCGTTGTAGAAGAATATTAGCCAAATGTGTATAGTGTTACATATTATTTCATGGTAAGTGGGCGTGGCACTTACCTGACCACGCCCATTTTTGTGGATCAGTTTTTATTTCAAGTTTCTCTATACAATATTTCAAGTCTTTAACTTTAAAATTTAATTTATATCCACCTAGATGGTGAAAATATCACACTGTGCGATTTATAGAACATTCGAACACTGAATATATTTACCTATTGCCGTGCACATGACTGGCACAAAATGCGAACGAATAATGAATAAGTGTAGGATCGATCATGCATTGTTTTTCGGCGCGATCAAGCAGGTCTGACAAATAGCACAGGTGACGGTAGCATCCACGCACACCATAACGTGCACAGTACTCATCCAAAACGAAGACTTGTCCCGGACTAAACCAACCCTGTTCAAAAAACGGAACGCTTCAGAAATTTCGCAAACATAATAAACTTTATTATACTAACCAAGGACGCATATGGATCGTTGAGGCGATACTCAAGCGTTAGATTCTGTAGGAGTTTAAACATCGATGCGTGATCAAAAGAGCATGGATCAGCGCTTATGAAATCTTCCATGCCATGTTTACGTGCTTTGTCGGCGTCTATTTATTCAAAAATTGTTTAAATTAAAAATTTCAATATATAATAAGACAATTTGTTATAATTTTATACATATAATAATATTGCGTTGTAGAATTAAAACTCATTAATTAATTACATGTTATAAATTTTACTCAATAAATCTTGGTGAATATTTATTGGCAAGTATTAATAATTACAATGAGAACAAAAAGTTGCATACCTCCTTGAATTTTTGAAATTGCTGAATTCTTGTCCTGGGTCACCGGTGGTGTGGGCTTATGTGACTGTCCCGTTGCTCGATACATGGCCATAACCCAGAGACTACACTCATTCTCATCATCGCAGGCAAACGCTATGCTATCACCTTCCCGCACCGCATTAAAAAAAAATCGACCACCATTCAAATCGATACCAAACATTAAATTAGCTATAAAAATAAAATGACAAAGTGATAGGTTTACAAGATCAAAAAATCACAAAATTGCTTAACAATTAATTTATGGTATCACTACCATAACGACAGATCAATACACCCAAAGAACGAATCAGTTGGGTCAATCGTCTTTTTTTTGCCAACCGCAGCAGTCGCACAAGCTTCATACAGCTGATTCCGCAGTTGAATCAAATAAATATTGGTTGGTACAACATAATTTTATATCATTTAGTCAATATAACCAAATATCTGTTGAGTCAACTAGATATTGGTTATGACTCATTTTGAATTTAGTTGCCGTAGCAATGGAAATAAAAATATTGAAAATGGATAAAAAGTGTGTTTCCCCAATTAATGTTGCAGTTGCTTCAACTGATACTTGGTTAAGCTTCATACTATTGTTTACCTCAAATGAATTTCAGTTGAGGTTGACTACATTTGGAAGATGCAAATGAATATTCTTTTAAACAATTGCACGCCAAGCTATTATTTTTTTGTGTGTACATAAAAGTTTTTATAAATTCAGCAATTTGTGCACATTTGGTAAATTTTCATTTCAAAAATTGTTATTTTCGGAGTATTATGTTATGTTAATAATTTGATGTAGTATAATATTCTTCATTCGAACTAACTTACTTCTTAGTACTAACAATGAAGTTAGAAATAAAACTAGTATGGATGGTTAGTTAACATGGAAAATTTTGAATTAAGGAAATTGTGATAGTTGGTGTGATGACGTTAGTAAGAATTTTAAAAGTTATAGTCGGTTTAAGCCGGACATTGCTAAATCGAGGTCATTCTGATTAAGAATATATTACTTTTCCATACCGGAAATGCTTCCTTCTGGCTATTACAAACGGCGTACAAAACTTTCACTCTTAGTGTAGGGCAGGCATGTCAAACACGCGGCCCGCGAAGATTTTTTAAATAATAATAAAAAATGTATTTTTAAGAATTGAAAAAAAATTTTTTTTTTTCGGGCGTTAAAATAATTATTATGTATTGTTGTGCATTTTTGTGAAGCGACATGTATTTAATTTAACATGCAATATAAGAAACTACAGTGACTCACAAATTCGATCAAGTGTTTTGAAATCTACGGAACAATTGTTTTTTCATGTTTTCCAAGCCAACCGAAAACATGGAACGTGTATTTTTTTATAAATGGATGTGTGTTTGTTTTTCAAAATTAGTTCAAATTCCAAACTGTTCCATCAATAAACAGTTAATTCTAAAAGTTTAAATTATTCCATGTGATCAGTTGTGTGAGTTTAAAGTTATTGTTGATGTGTTGTGATTAAACAAATAGTGCTTTAATTTTACTGGACAGAAAAGTACTAATAGAGTTAATCTTATTGAAATTTCTAATAAAATGTATTATTTTTAATATGTTATTTTCAATCAAGACAACGAAATTATGAAGCCAAATATTTTGAAAGAAATTTTCTTTTTGATGGTTATTCCGACCTAGTAATTGCAGAAAAATTAGGAATTTCATTGGGAACTGTGAGTAATTGCAGAACATAAACTAACCTGATGGACATACCAACTGCAAAATCTGGTCCGAAACCTAAGTTATCTACAAGTCTTCAGCGCAAAATTGTGCGTACTATAACCACTGGAGAGTAAGATAATGCTGTTTCCATGCAAAAGTCACTACAACAACATGATAATATAATAGTTAGTGCCGAAACTGTAAGAACTTTGAAAAAATCAAGCTTAAAAGGACGAGCAAAAGTAAAAAAGCCAATGCTGACAGCACGACACAGAAAATTACGTCGAGATTTTGCTAATAAATACAAAACCTTTACAAACGATGATTGGGGGAAAGTAATTATCTCTTATGAAACAAAAATAAACCGTTTTGTGTCAGATGGAAGAGAGTGGACATGGAGGCAGTCTTCACAAATGGGGAAAAAGTGATTCGGACGTTATCTTTCAGCAGGATAACGACCCGCTGCACACTGCCAGAGTTACATGCAGATGGATCGAGGAAAATGGTTTTAAAGTTCTTGACTGGCCCCCCCCAATCTCCGGATCTAAATCCCATCGAGTACTTGTGGCAGCATTTGAAAAGCGGGCTCGCAGTACACGAAACACCTGCAAGCAATCTAGATGACTTGTATGGTAGAGTTCAAACCGAATGGCATGCAATTCCGCAGTAGAAATGCCAAAATTTAATCAACAGTATGCCTCAACGAAATCAAGCCGTCCTAAAAGCCAAGGGCAAAGTATTACAGACTAATAGCACTGAAAATCACACAACTGATCAAATGCAAAATTTTCAATATGTAGCTAAATTTTATGTTTTTCTTGTTATTATTATATAATTTACTCAGCAATTAATAAATGAATTAATCTTCGTGCGTTTATGTTTTCTGTAAAATAAAATAAAGAATGAGTATTGCTTAAAAAAATTTACTATTTTATTTTCAATAATCACTTGATCAAACTTTTGAGTCACTGCAAATTAATAATCTTGGTTAAAAACTTATTAATTTATTAAAAAAAATCAATATTTTGTAGGTACATCATTTTCCAAAATTTAATAATGAGAATATGACAAGTTTTTAATATAGGGTTTTAATTTATTTTCCTAATTGTCATTTTAAATATAATACATGGCGTTGCACAAATCATTTTTATACCCTACAGTAAGCAGGGCCGTGCGCAGGATATTCTCGTGGGAGAGGTGTTTAGCTAACTTCATAATAAAGAGGGTAGAGGAGATAGATTTCTGTTTGGCCATACTCATGAATATATTTCCATTAATAAAAATACGTGTAACTTTTTTGACAATTAAACATATAAAAACTAGCAATAAATTGAAAAAGGCTTTGAAAAATATTCGAAATTTATATAATTTGAGAAAATATTAAATTTATTTGAAATTTGTACCTAGATTTCATAAAAATATTTTTATAATATGGTAATTAATTCGAATAGAACCGCGCCGCAGGTGAATTTTTTTTTATTTTTTTTGTTTAAATTTATTTATTCAACTTCAAATCACAAATTTTATATACCTATTTATTTGTTAATGTATATATTTTTTTTTTTTTTGGTAAAAAATATTTTTTTTAATAAATAAAATATGAAAACAAACATATTAAAATTTTAGCAGTACTATTTCAGAATTTGATGAAATTTGGAAGTATGGTGAACCAACATAAAATTAAGATATTGGTAAAATTTTAGCTTCCCAGATGGTGTGGTTAAAAGATTTGGTGATTTAATTTTGAAAAATATGTATAAATAATCAATAAATTAATCTATTACATAACTTAAGCAATAGTGAAGCAAAATAAAACACTGAAGTCTCATTCAAAAGGTAATAAAATTGCCAACATTTTTAAAGAAAGTTTATTTTAAAAAGATATATCACAAAGCAATGTCAAAAGACGACTTTAAAATTAAAATTAGCTTTTTGACGTTTTATTATTTATGAAAATTGTCAAAAAAGTAGACTTTAATCTTAAATTTGACTTTAAATTATCTTTGAATTTGAAATGAAAAGGCATGTCATATTTTCATAATAAAACAAAAAAAAATGTCGGGACATAAAGGGTGTAAAAGAATTTATTTTTACAAATTCAAATGCGGATATTGTGGTCAAAGCAAATAACTGAAACAAATCCCGTAAATTCAAAAATTCTCTGATTTAAGACAAACAAAAATATTAACAAGTTTTCAGTTATAAGTAATCGATCATGTCGTCAACAAAAGTGGGAAAATAAATTTTGGACATTTTGATAAGCTAGCCATTCTACAATGCATGCAATTATTGCAGGGATACTGCTGGAAATATTACAATTCGGTTTCAAGAGACCATCTTCTTAAATAGTAAATGTAAATCAGGTCGAAAATCAGGATTGGTGAATCGTAAATTTGCGGCGAAAGTAAAGTGTTGGATCTAAGCCCAACAATCAATAAGAGATATGTCAAAAAAATATAATATATTTCATATTTTCAAAAAGTAAAAATGAGATTTAAACTAAAATAATTCAAAGTTCCAAATAAAATCGAAAAAATAGATTAAGGATCCAAATAAACGAGCGAGGGACTGCTGAAACCAGTATAGAACAATATTATATAATTTGTTCAAAAGGATGTAACCCTCCAAACTGCCTGAGCTAGGTCCAGATTTAAAATTTTTGGCTTATATAAAATCTATTCTTCGAAAAATATTGAAATATTGTTAAACTGAAATAAAATAATCGATAATTGGATTAGTGTTATCAAAAATGTTAGAAGAAATGGTGTCAAACGGCTGATGGTGGGCTGGAAGACTAAAATACGGAAATTCGTCCTAACTCATTCAGAAATATAATTGTTGTTCTTCATTTGTGATATATTTTTTTTACCGCGTTAACAAATTTAAAATTTAAATAAAATGTATAAATAATTTCGTTTAAACCCTTCATTTTGTAGCTGAAATTTCTTTGAGTATGGATTTAAAAGCGTTTTTACAAAATCAAATCATTAAAGGTTTTATACCCTTACTATTAGATATTTTAAAAATCAATTCTAATTTATTTAATGCGAATAAAACCTGTAAACGAATTAGTATCGTACAACCATTTTCATATTTATACTCATGAACTACTTCCAAATTTTTTCAAATGATCGACCAAAAATTTGATATGCATTTCAAAAGCAAATAATCCTTTAACGAATTGATCCAGAAAAATTGGGAAACACGATTATATTATTTTTTTAGCGAACTTTAAGAAAATACAGGATTTTTAAGAAAATACAGGGTCTTATTTCATTACACAAATATACACCAATTATGGGGCCTTATTGATTTATGGTCTTATTTCATTTTAAATTGTTATTCAAAATACGTAAAAATAAACGAAAAGAAACGTTATAAGATAGATATATGTATATTTTTTAAATGTATTTTTAGTTAAAAAATATAATAATAAATTTACAAACAAAAATATTTTTTAACTATGTAAAAAAATGTCTAAAATAAAAAGTGAAAAATAATTGTATAAAAAAAAAATTGTATTGTATTGTTTAAAAAAAATATATTTTTTTTTTTTAAATTTTTAGTTCGGAAAAATTGTTTCTTCGACAAAAATAACGTAAATATAGTTCCAAACAAAAGTTTTTCAACACAAGAAAAAAAAAATGTTCGATCAAAATAATTTTAAGCAATGAACATTTTTGTAAAGAGATTTTTTTGAAGTATATATTTTTGAATATATATATAACCTTTTATAAGTATAGCACTTTTTAATTTCCTCAATACGTTTTAACATCAATAAAATTTTATTAGAATAAGAATGAGTAAAGATAAAGTCAGCTTACAAATGAGATTGAACTTTATCACTTTTTTGCTCTGATCTTCTTTTATTGTTTTTTGCTTTTAGAAAATATTGTTTCGTTTTTACTCTAAACATTTTAATCAATTTTTTATTCTAACATATTGTTTAAACCACTTTTGATCTGAGCGTGTGATATTATAAAATTATAATTTACATTCATATACATTTTTAGTCTTTAATTTAATTAAATATTTTTTTTAATGCTCCTGGGGGGGGTGGGGGCTTTGAACCCCCAAAACCCCCCGTGCGCACGGCCCTGACACTAAGAGTGAAAGGGTATATTCAGTTTGGTACGCCGTTTGTAACACCCAGAAGGAAGCATCTCCGGTATGGAAAAGTATATATATTCATGATCAGCATGACCTCCTGAGTCGATTTAGCGATGTGAATGCGTCTATGAATGTAAATTATGTCTGTTGAAATCCCTACTACTTAAAAAATTAAAGAGAAACTTATAATTTAGATTACTTATATACCTACGCTGTATGTGCGAAATTGGGCATGTCGGTTCATTGTGACCTGTGATCTGACCATTTATATTCAAATAACTCATATAAAATTTACATCTACAGTTCAATTTTACTGTATACGTGCTTAGGTAAACTTTTTTGGTCAAATATATTTTGACTTCATGCTCAAATACATGGAAATAATGTTTTCCCGCGAAACGACTTGTGGTTCAAAAAAAAATCGAAATTCGGTACACCTACCCTTTTGTAAATATGGGTATCAAATGAATGGAAATTCTTCAGCGATTGAAAGATTGTAGTTATTTTTAGGATTCGTATACCCTGGTGACCAATATACCACTTTGGATGGTAACCACACATATGTGTAGGTTTTTTATAGTCGGCTTAGACCGACTATAATTTTGATAATCCTAACTATCATAATAATACCTACTTTAAAATTTTCCATGTGATCTAACCTTCCCAACTGTTTTTTTTTTTTTCATGAAGTAATATATTTTTTTATTCATCAAATTTTAAATTCATTGTAGAGTTTCCATGGCTATATTTCGCCGTCATATAAAAACAATATATGTTTGCGCATTGTGTTTTACGTTTAAAACAGAAAAGAATATTACATTATTGTTTTTTGTTTTACTATTCAAAACAAAAAGAGAGAAAAAAAAAGAAAAATTTAACTATCTCAAAAACTGGACCCTATTTAACAAAACCATTTTCGGAATCAGCTCCAGTATCACAAAAACGTGCAATCAGAATAAAACAAGAAACAAAAATTTGGACTTTTATTAAAAATTTATCGAAATGTTTGTAATCAAGAGTCTTGCTTTGCATAAACTGGAATTAGAATTATTTTAACATTTTCTTTTTAGTATGTAAAACTTTTTGTAGTTCAAGACTCACCTTCTCCAGAGATACAGTGGTCTAATGTTTGAAAAAATTAATCAATAATCACTTTTTGTGGTTATAGAAAAAAACTCTTGACCGTAGAATGCTGCACACCTCGTTTTAAGGATATTAAAACCAACTCCTAACTCCGTCATAACTCCTAAATCCGAACATCTAATCAATGGCCATTGTCTTTGTAATATAATTGTTCATAAAAAGGAAACCTTTTCAAATTTATTCAAATATCAAATTTATATACGGGTTTCTAAAAAACAAACTTTTTCAATATGTTTAAGTATTGTTTGTACCGAAGATCTAAAATTTTGGTAACTAGTCTGCCATGTTATTTATGCCTTAAAGATTTCTCGAACTAACATGGATAACAAAAATCCAATCTTGTTACTAATTTTTAATATTTCGTAGAGTAAAATTTTATGTTAGGGTTCCACATCTTCCACATCGATATCGCAATGTTTTTCAAATACATCTCGTTTAATTTGAACTATTTGATGCAATATTAATCCAGAATTGGTTTTATTATAGTTTCGAATAAAACTGCGATATGTCGCTTTGAACTATTTTTGCAGTTTTAGTACGATTTGGCCTTCGATATTGGTACAAGATCTAATTCGATATCGTATGATTTTGCCGACATAAATAATTGCAACAATTTTGGATGATTGACTAGTGTCTGTTTTATTAAATTTTCTCTAGTGTTTGAAATATACTCCATTGTAAATACCTCAGACAAAATTTTTGGCAGGATCAAGAAAGAAGTTTTTTTTACTAAACCATGTGCTAAAATTATGTAAATTAATTGTCCGTTTTTGTAAAGTTCCACACGTCGCATCGCACCACATATTTTTATTTTTACTAAGTTCAACCGCAAATAATGGAGATGATTTTATAAATACTTAACTTCGGCCGGTTAAACATAATTGAGATGTAACCGCACGGAGACCGCATCGCAGATATTTAAAATCTCCAACTTTGAGGACTCTTAATGGACACCGCGGACCAATTTGAAAGCCAAATTGTAAAATGTATGCGACACTGCACAGTGTGCCCAATAGCTGTTAAATCTGGTGAAATTCGGTATTTTCGGAGCCACTCAACCGATTTTAAAAATTCTTTAATGGCTATGGAGATAAAATTCAAAAATTAAAAGATAATTCAAAAAGTTATCCGATTTTTAAAATTCTTTTGTTTATGCAAATTGAATTAAATTGAGATGTAAAGAAACTGTGTTAAATTTAGAAAATATCTTGTTTAGTTTTAAAGAAATAGACTTGAACATGAATTTATATGATTTAACTTTACATATTTATACATAAATTGAACATTTTATCATGAAATATTCGTATGGGTATTTTTGCTAAAAATGCTGTCCTGCACATTTAATTCGCCGGAAAAAAAAAGTAAGGGTGAAAAATACGAAGAAATAATTCGTCCTTAAATTAGCTTACTTAAATTTTTACTTTGAAAACTGCAGGGGGTCAAAATAAAAAAAAAATACTTTCACTTAATGTTATCTATCAAAAAAATATAAGAAAAGTACATGTTATTATAGAAAAAAAAACGAGATTTGCGTATAAGTCTAATTTTTTAAATATTTACAACAAACTAATTAATTCATGCATTGCAGCATGAATATTTATATCTACTGAATTACACGTTGTCAGTAGGAACGTGTAATTCAGTTTTCCGGCGAAAAGACTTGTGGTTCACACAAAAAAAATCGAAATTCGGTACACCTACCCATTTGTAAATATGGGTATCAAATGAATGGAAATCCTTCAGCGATTGAATGTTTGTAGTTATTTTCAGGATTCGTATACCCTGGTGACCTATATATCACTTTGAATGGTAACCACACATATGTATAGGGTATTTATAGTCGGCTTAGACCGACTATAATTTTGATAATCCTAACTATCATAATTACACCTACTTTAAAATTTCCCATGTGATCTAACCTTCCCAACTGGTTTATTATTGGAAATGCTAAACATTTGGTTTTAAAAATATAAACAAAACTGAGCTGTTTTTGAAAGTAAATTATGTTTTCATATTTAGAGAAATTTAAATAGGGCTGTTAATTTTAAGATTTTATATAATAAGATCAATTTTAATCAAATTTTTATAAAAACAATTAACTTTAAGTGATACATATTTTTGTATACAGGGGAGTTTATAGTAAATTTATAGAATATATTTTATAGAAGAATTTATAATAATATGTAAATAATTTTTAATTTAATTTTTAAACTATAATACACAAAATAATTGCATAATACATTTTATGTATTATGTAGTACACGTATTTCAAAAATAAAAACTACAGAAAACAAATACATACTACATATTCTGGAATATGTAGAAAACGAATTCCTAATACATTATGTAGTAAAATCCAGACAAATTAAAACAAATGTATTAAAAAACGATCAAAATGTAGTAGAACTGCATTTTTTCAAAACGAAGACATAAATGTAGTATAATTTACTACAGTAATTTTTTCGGTGTACGAATGCATAAGGAAAAGGAGGATGAAATTATTTCTTTTTCTAAGAGAAGATGGATTGCTGATGTAAGGTAAGATGTTGTTGCTGTTTTTTTGGAACAAGCTCCATTCCAATAGCATAATTATCCCTTCTATAGCTACTATAGTAGCATATTTATTTTATTTGCGGCATCTTCAAGCAATGTTGAGGATGCGTTGGTGAGGGTTGCTGAATTTCAAACACATCCACTTATGACACCCAGAAAGAGACGTGGAAATGTAAAATTATATATGTTTTGATCACTAGTACCAGCGAATCCACCTAGTGATGTCCATCTAATAAACGGATACCAATCAGAATTTATTTTTCTTAACATTAGATTATTTTATTACGTACGCTGTTTGAGTTTCAACATGCGTACACAAAAAAAATGGTGCATGGTTATTATGTATAGCGAACATAAAAATATTGTGCATAATATTTATGTATAAATCCTAATATTTATGAATTGCACATAGTAATGGTGAATCGAGATATATTAGACATTGATTTAACAACCAGATACATATATTTTATGTATTACCTATATACATACAAACTTTCTGATTTGGGGTTTACGAAAGGCTTGTAGAGTTGGTTTGTGTATAAGAAATATTTGGTTTGGAAACCAACTATATAATCGAATATTTGAATATCAGTTTTCGAAATAAAATCGAAAATATTTGAAATCGAATATTTTTAGTCGAATATAGTGCATACAATTCGTTGCTTTGTTCGTAAACATTTTGATTCAAATACAAATCATATTTAATATATGTTAATAAAGCGAATGCATAATAACTGAATTTAGCTTATAGAAGCAGAGACGAAAACGATGACAGGTGTCGAAGGAGAACTGGTGTGTAGGTAAAATAAATGGTAATGCATAAGTATAATATAAATAATAAAATAAACAAAATAAATAACAAAAATCACTCAATACAGAACCCAACCGCAATACGAAAGAATAAAATTACATTTTTAAAAATAAAATTAGGTAATGTAAAATTACATTAATATAAAATTACATTAATATACAATAATACGATGAAATTGGACCTTGGTTTATGTACTCGACAAAATACATAAAACAAATGTGCAAATATTTATATAAGAATCTGTTTTGTCTGTGTATTATACGTCGATCTGCGAACATTTTGTACCCACCCTTTTTATACCCTACACTAAGAGTGAAAGGGTATATTCAGTTTGGTACGACGTTTTTAACACCCAGAAGGAAGCATCTCCGGTATGGAAAAGTATATATATTCTTGATCACCATGACCTCCTGTAGCGATGTCCGTCTGTTGAAATCCCTACTACTTAAACAATTGAAGAGTTAGATAAATGAAACTCATAATTTAGATTACTTATATACCTACGCTGTATGTGCGAAAATTGGCAAGATCGGTCCATTGTGACCTGTGATCTGACCATTTATATTCAAATACCTCATATTAAATTTACATCTACAGATCAATTTTAATGTATACGTGCTTAGGTAAACTTTTTTTGGTCAAATATACATTGAAATCATGCTCAAATACATGAAAATAATGTTTTCCGCCGATACGACTTGTGGTTCCCAAAAAAAAAAATAGAAATTCAGTACACCTACCCATTTGTAAATATGGGTATCAAATGAATGGAAATACATCAGCGAATGAAAGTTCGTAATTATTTTCAGGATTCGTATACCCTGGTGACATATATACCACTTTGAATAGTAACCACACATATGTGTAGAGTATTTTTAGTCGGCTTAGACCGACTATAATTTTGATAATCCTAACTATCATAATAACACCAACTTTAAAATTTCCCATGTGATCTAACCTTCCCAACTGGTTTTATTTATAATATACAAACCAGATCAAGGTACCCTAAAAATCCAGTACATCATACGTAAATATGGGTACTCAAATTGTCTCACGATATGCAATTTTTTTTCTTTATATTTTAAACCCAAATGACCTCTAAACCACTGTAAACTTATCCAAATTAATACATAAACAAAGTCGATTTAGACCGATTAAGTACCAGAATTATTACTACTTAATGTTATTACATCAATTATTTAAATGTCCGTATCAGTGATACCATCTGGAGGGGACTTCTCCAATTTGTGGGGAATTTTAGTCTTAGTGGGTAATCAGGGAATGGTCCACCTATGGCGAGGAATTTCAAATTAAGATCTGTCACATTTTCTACATTTTTAAGGGTTGGAATATAGGCATATTCCAACTTTTGATCGAATTTCATATGTAAATTTCAAAACAAACGTTTTTACTTTTAGATACGAAATCTTTGTACAAAAAATAATTTTCAAAATTGACTTCAACGCTTTCAATTCATTTGGAAAGTAATTATTTCATAATCGTTTGTTTATAATTTTGCAGGTTAAATCGGATTGATCGATATTCCAATCATGTGAGAGATTGTAATTTGCCTTCTACACGGATAGAAAAGATTTGTTTGAGTATGCTTGAATGTAATTATAATGTAATTCGAAATCACCAAATAAATATTAGGAGTAATATCTAATTACATTATAATTGAATTCTATTATTATTTTGTTCAGATTGAAATATTATTATACGATATTTAAACATAAATGGCATTAATCGAAATCACCAAATAAATATTAGGAGTAATATCTAATTACATTATAATTGAATTCTATTATTATTTTGTTCAAATTGAAATATTATTATACGATATTTAAACATAAATGGCTTTAATCGCGGATTTACATGAATTTACTATATTAATGTTTCTGTAGAAATATATATTTTTCATCAGATATTAATATATGTATGTTTGATATTTCCGCTATTTAACACACCGAACGTCAATAAAAGGTTCTTTGAATTATATGTATTTGGTTATTCGTGATTGTTACTGGGTGACAACGAATTTAAAAATAATAGCATTATTTTGATTATATTTATGTTTGGCTTTTCGATAGCACAATTAAATAACAGCGCTGCCTACTTTTAGCACTCAGTAACACTCAAATTAATACTTTTCATATAGTTCAAAAGTTCTTTTTGTTGGAAGAATTTGTTTAAGTACCGCCAATTACTGTTATACCAGATAGTGGCTGTTTGTGCAACTTCCAATTCATCCGTAAAGTACTGAACTCAAAATAGGAACAATAGATGGAAATAAAATTATTAGGTATAAATAAAATATGTGTAATAAAAATAAAATAAAAGATGAAGTTTATATTTATTTAAAATTAATTAAAAAAAAAGTAATTTAAAAATAGGGAAAATCCAATATTGTGTAAAGAAGATATTAGCACTAAATTTACTATTTTTACATGAAAATAAAATGTAAACATAAATATGTTTACATGTAAATAAAATGCTTTTCACATTCAAACATATATATGTTTCCAATAACGCCGAAAATATGTTTGGATGTTATTATAATAATGTTTGGCAATGAAATAATACTTTTGTTTGCATAATGATCCAAAGATATATGTAATGCCTGCAAAATTATGTTTGGGAGAGCCCTTTTTGCAGCATGTAATAAGCACTATCTATTAAATATGGTTTCTAGATCTAGATATATTCCTTTAACATTTTTTGAATGTATCTGAAGTTATGTTTTTAAATAAAGTAATTTAAAATTTCAAAACTAAAAATATCAATGACAAAAATGTATTAAAAATGATCAAAATTAAAAAAAAAAACAAAAATAATATATATTTACAATTGCACAGATGTTTATACAGGTCTTTAAATGGTTACATTTAATTTTCGAAATAATTAGCTCCTATTCAAAATAGTTTTATCTGCATAAATTGCCCATTTTCAGTATTATTTTAAACTAAGTTTAATATAATTAATTTGTTTAATATGATCCATTTCCATTTCAGTCACATTATATTACATTACATCACATTATATTATATTTCACATATATATAAAATTTCATATTAACTGAGTACTAATTGTCTATTCATCTGTCTATAAAGTTTAAAGTTTAAATTCGGACATTTTTATTTGGATTTATAGACTTTTTAAATATTTATTTAAGCTATGTTTAAACTTTCACTGAAAAACTGGAACTTAATTAACTTGGTAATAACAAATAATTTTTCTCTATGCCATTCGAAAATTAGAGAAATCAAGAAAAAAAACATATTAAATGAATAACATATTGCGTAATATTTGTTCTATGGATTATTTCGATTTTTATTAAAAATGTAGTAAAACACTATTTATTCTTAGTGTATTTAAATTACATTTGTGCGGGGAATTTTATAGTCAATTGGGGAATTTTGCTAAGAATATCGGTGAAAATGAAATTATGAGTTGGCATCACTGGTCCGTACTGACAATATTTACAACTAAATGGAGTATTAATTCCAATTGCTACTAGGTTGTTATTTTTGACCTTTAGTGATACAAAATATTTATAGAAATATATAATAGAGAAAAATGAACAAAGACATCCTTATGTTTTTATCGTACCCAATTCTCCTACTTAATTGAATGGAATATTTTTGAAGGAATATGGAATTAAATTCTCATATTTTTTTTATATTGCCGATCGCTAAATTCTCATACATTTATTTTCCAAGTTTCGAAATAATTGTCGATAGAGGAGTATTTAATATAAGAATAAATTCGTGAGAGTGTGTATTCATGATAGGAGAGTTGGGAATGGAGAATCATATTCGTGGGAATATGCTTTCACGATAGGACTAATTATGTTTCTAATTTTCTGACGAATATTGGAGCATTTTACTGAAATACATTTTTTAAAAATCATATTGCCTTGCATTTCTTTTCATATATGGGCATTTCCAGGGGTTCCAGATGGGAAATTCGTACGTTAAAACTTAAATAGCCAAAATTAGCTAGCAGATATATATTATAGTTTCTCAACTTTTGGTATCAAAAAGAGCTATTTTCATACAAAAAGTCGATTAATTGACTTTCACTAGTGAAGTACACGATTACTCGAAAAATCGACTTTTAGACATTTTGAAAAAGTCGAATAGTTCGAAACTAGAACCCTACTGAGAAGCGCAAAGGCAAGAAGTTTAAAACCTTCTTTAAAACCTGCTAATGCGAACATCTTTAAAACCTGCTAATGCGAACTCGCGTAGCTACCAGAACTCGACAGCCTCCAGTGATATTGCTTCCACAAGCAAGAGCACTGGTGCTTCATGTTCCGGATCGGCTGCGGATGAACTGCATTCAACATCCGGGGAAGGATAAAAAGCTGAAATATGAGTGATGGCATCATGAAGGTGCAGTGATCGTCTAAAGATAATTTCGATTGGTTTGCCACAGCCGTTGCTAAAATCCCCCCTCTGCACAAATCGCGCTTTGCTGTTATAAGTGGGGACGAGCACGAGCACAAACGCAGACGAGGAATATGCTGGATACTTCGTCCTATCAGGAAAACAGCAGAGGTGCTTGCTCAGAACAAGGGCATCGAAACGAAAGGTTGAAAAATTTCTAGCTATAAATTAGAGCGAGGTCCGGAGGACAAATAGGGCTCAACCCTGGTTGTTGGCTTAGATCAGAAATCGTTAGATGTCATGTTATCTAACTACGACAGTCATCTAAAACTATTTGTTTGACGGATCGAATTCCAAATCAAAATCCAAATGATATTTACTCAGATCAATCTGCAACATTCTTAAGCTGCTACCGCTGTATACATTACATCACATCACTGCCATTTAAGTACAACAATACTATACGATAAGCAAGCCGTAAGTTCAAGAATCTGTCTTATAGTATCGAAACACTTAGCTGTCACTAAGTCAACCCAATTCTGTGGGCAAGACTTAGTGGCAGCTAAAGTGAGCTATGAAAGCGATAATGGAGGGAAACTTCTGCCTCAGGCCTGAGACTACTTCCCCTGTGACTCACTACAGCCTCTTCCACTAAAGGCAATTTCTGAACTCACAGAGTCCTGTAATCTTAAGGATACTGGTCGTATTATTTGCTGTGAAGCTAAAACACTGTGTGGGGTAAATACAACGCACGAGAAACCAGACTTGTTGATTTCATCATGACCTCCAATCTGAACATTCACAACACCGGTAATAACCAACGTTTGTGACTGCTAGAAGACAGGAAGTGATTGACTTAAGTTTGTCTAACTGCAGACTGAGGGAGTTAATCTTAAACTGAAAGATTCTTTATCAAACCACAGGATTTTCACAATGTCATTCATTGGTTGTGAGAAACCCAAGAAAAATTCACTGAGCACGTTTCAGACAGGATCTTGAAAATTTCCTGACGATTTTTGTCAGAATTCGAACCAAAGAAAGCATTAAGCCGTGCACTAGGGTGGTTCAGAAACATATGGAAAAAACTCAAGTACACCTTACGAGTCAACATACCTCAAATTATGTGAGGGCGTACAGTTTGCAACACCTTTCCAAATTTCAACACCCTACGAATATTGGAAGACGGTGCTACACGGGCATATGTGTTGGCGATCACCAAACAAATCTTCAAAATTTGTATTGTCCTGTCGCGATGATAACTATATATAATGATAGTATTAATAAATTCAGTAAGTTACATATGGCCATTAAGTAAGTTACATGTCCTGAGTTTGTATATGAAGGAAATATATGTTAATAATGTATAGTTTGTATGTAATAAATCGAAGCTCTGATCATTTACCTTTAATTTGATATACCACTTTCTAACACCAGTTGCAATATTTAATTAAAATTATTTATTATAACTCAAATGAGTCATCTCGTATTAAAGCATCAAATATATGAAACCACACTATCTGAAAAGCTGAATATTGGCCAATATCTTAATTTTGAGCTGTTTCAACATACTTACAAATTTCATCCAATTCTGAGAAAGTCCTGGAAAATTTGTTTTTTTTTTGTTGATTTGTATGCAGTGGCGCATTTGAGTTAATTTAAAAAATTTAATTAAACATTTCAACTGGTGTAAGAAAGTGGTATATCAAATTAAAGGTAAATCATTAGATCTTTTGTTTATTATATAAAAACTATACATTATGAATATAATATTTTTAGTAAATTAGCCATAAAATAAGCTTTAATTTGATATATATATATATATATATATATATATATATATATATATATATATATATATATTGATTAAATTGACGAGGTATTTAAAAACATATACATTTTTTTTGTTTCGTGTTTATTATATATTGGAAGGTCCTTAATGCCCTTCATATACAAACTCAGGACATAATGACCATATGTAACTTACTGAATTTATTTATGCTATCATTACATATCAGCGCGATATGAAATTACAAATTTTGAAGATTTGTTCGGAGATCGCCAACACATATGACCATGAAATTTGGGCAAGATCTTACGAAGGGGACTTACTCACATAATTTGAGGTACGTTGACTTGTAGTTCAAAAAAAAGGGAATTTGAACCACCCTACCGTGCACTCAAGATATGAACGATGTCATAAATGCTAGTTTTGTACGAACATGTCCGCTCCAAAAAACATTATCCAGACTTCCCGTTTCTTGGTGCGACGCGTGTCTTGAAATCTTGCGAAAAGATTCCAATAAGATTCTAAATAGGTTCCTAAGGAAGAATTTAGACTTTGACTGGTTTCTTTATCGATATAAGAATATAAGAAACTAATTCGGAAATCGAAAAGTGATTCATATAAAGACTTCTGCAGTAGCATGGAATCCTGCAGTGAGACTAGCCGATTGGTTAGGTTTCTTAAAAGAGACAGAACTGCCCGACTGAACTCACTGCAGAGACCGGATGGCTCGGATACTGAGTCTAAGACAGAGTTGAGCCTTATTTGTCCCAGCACTGATGACAGCATAACAATTCTAATGTGACAATATATGAGTGGAAGGTTGCCAGATCGGTTGTATACGATGAAGCTAATTAATATGCAGTGGCCTTTTTGATGCTTTCAAGTCATTTGGAGTCACCAGTTATGCTACCGGTACTGCTACCATGCCTAATGAAGACCTTTAGAGCAAGTCTCGCATGGGAAATTTTTCCGAAATCCTGTCGCATTCAGTCTTAAAGTAGTAGCATTCATTCCTAAAGAAGGAAGAGATGACTTTTCTATAGTCAAGAGCCTCAGACCCATTAATATGATGTTCTTCAAACTAAAGTGTATAGAAAGACTAGTTGATTTGCACATCAGAAAATATTGTTGTCAAGGTACCCACTATCGTCAAGTCAACATGCCTACCAACACGGAAAATTCTGTGAAAAAGAATTACATCATCTGGTTGGCCGGATCGAGCATGACTTTTATAACAAAATGTACGCCATGGGCATATTTCATCACATCGAAGGTGATTTTGATAATGCGACTTTGGTTGGAATGTGCGAAGCAGCTTAACGGCATGGAATAGATGAAACATTGGTCAAATGGCTACGGTCAATGCTAATGTTTAGGACCATCACCTCTGATGCGGAATGCGGTCAGTACATTATTGCAGCGATGAGTAGAGGCTGTCCTCAAGGAGGGGTTCTCTCCCCCTGCTTTGGTGCATGTTGGTTGACTCTCTGCCCAATGATCTCTATTCCCAGACGATGTTGCCATTCTTCCCACAGGCTTTCCTCTCAATGAGGTATGTGATAAAAACACAACTTTCATTGAACCGAATTGACAGCTGGTGTAGTGCAAACGAACGTCAACCCTCACAAAACAGGGATTGTTCTCTTAACTAAGAAAATAATAATCACAGGATTATCTCTACTAGTACTTAAGGGTGTCACCATTCCTCTGTCTAACAAAGTAAAATATCTGGGCTTAACTCTAGATAGTAAACAACTTTGAACAAAATTATTAATATAAATTTATTAATATTTTATTTAAACGTTATCGTCAACGGAATATAATTTTATTTTCAGATATTTTATGATTCGGCGTTAAACTGTTGGTTCCGATATTTGAGTACAAATATAACACGTTTAAATGGTGAAACAGTTTTAGTATTTTTGAAATCATTTGTTATTGTCTCGAAAGAAATCTTGACTGTAACATTATTTTAACTAAGGTCTGAATTTCGTTTACAATGACCTGTGATCTTTATCAAACGATTACAAGTATTTATTACAATGCTGTAAAATGTATAGATTGTATATCATGGCCTCAAACATAAATGCATTGTTCATATTCAACAAAACATTCCAATCTTCGTCGCAAAATTTTGAACATTTTTATACACAGATATACATGAGCATATTCTCGAAACTATCAAAAACGTAGTATAATTCGTTGAAAAACCATTATTTTTCTTGTCAAAAACACACTTTTATTCCGTAATTTAAAAATATGGACCAAAACGCAAATAACGAAACCATAATTTCGATGAATAAGTATAGTGTTGTTGATTCCTTCGAATTTCATGTCAATTTCATGGAATTTTCGAATACCCAATCGTAGAAAAAATGAATTAATATTATTTCCTGTAAAATTTAACAATTAAAGGATTTTTTTTTTTACTTTTTATATTTAAAAATTGTATAAAATATTATTTTGTGGAACGTAACAAACATTTTTACTTCCATTTAACTCAAACAAAAATTTATTCAGTGTATTTAAAATGTTATTACATTAATTTTATTTAAAAGCGTAGAAATTATGCATTGCACATTGAAAATAGTCCACCAGAGGACCAGACCTTTTCAACAATATAAGACAACTTCAAATCTACTTCTAAATAATGTAATGTCTACTCTAAGAACGTTTATAACTTCTAAACAACAAGGTATACCAAAAATCTTATATATGAAGAAAATGATTCCAATACTAAGTATACTTTTAAATGCATGTTTAAAAAATATTAAAAGTATTCAACATAATGTGATTTCAGAAATATATATGTTAAAATGAGCGTACGAATATAGTGTAACAAACGGCGTTTTGGTCCATATATATTTTCGTAAGGGAAAAACTATACAGGGTAAAAATAATAAAATGTTAAATAAAAAAATGTCTAATTTTAACCCAGTTTAATATACAGCGTGTTTAAAAAATGCAAATTACTTACATAACCTAGTCAAGGAAATTGGTCATAAAGTATAAATGAATGAAAATGAATGTTTATGTTATGTTTTAAACACCTTTCCAATGGTACATACACCATGATTTCCTCCTATTTTAAAACGTACGTAAAGTTGAAATTTCTAAAAATAAAAATTCAAATTTTGAATTTATCATTGATTTTCTCAAAATTTCGTTATGGATCTCCCCATTTTTCAAAATTTATAATGATAGACTAGTTAATTCACAGTATTTGCTTACCAATCACAGTGATTCCAACCACGTAAAAATGCTGCAGAAATAATTAAACTGTGGAGCATCTTGTGATTTGTTGGTAGAAATAAAAGAAAAAATTATTATGTTTTGAAATATGATCAGAAAATATGTTCTGTGAAGTAATATGATAATGATTATAATTTTAATAAATGTTTAAAATTATTTCACGATTATTTCGGTTATTTTTTATTTCAACCACCAAATCACAACACCCGCGACTCTTTAATTATTTCTGCAGGATAACTTACTAGTTTAAAATCACTGTAATTTAAAACCAGTTTCGAAGGTTAGATCACATGGGAAATTTTAAAGAAGGAGTTATTATGATAGTTAGGATTAGAGATGGGCACGTAAGTGAGTTTTGACTCACACTCACTCACGCTCACGAAAAATTTTTTTTATTGCTCTACTCACACACACTCACAACCACGTGAGTAAAATTAAGATTCAATCACAATCACGCTGAATCACGCTCACATGCCCATCTCTAGTTAGGATTATCAAAATTATGGTCGGTCTATGCCCTAATACCCTACACATATGTCTGGTTACCATTCAAAGTGGTATATAGGTCACCAGGGTATACGAATACTGAAAATAACTACAAACTTTCAATCGCTGAAGAATGTCCATTCATTTGATACCCATATTTACAAATGGGTAGGTGTACCCAGTTTCTATTTTTTTTTTTTGGAACCGCAATTCTTTTACCCGGAAAACATTATTTTCATCAGGACTATTTCGTACTGTCACAATTTTCACATTTTCAAAAATTGCTACTGCTGTGACTGCGACTTTTTACAATAAAGCTGCATCAGTAGGCAGTAGCACATTTCTGAAAACTAAAACTATGACAGTCACCAGTAGTAAATCAAATTTAAACCAGTTGGGAAGGTTAAATCACATGGGAAATTTTAAAGTAGGTTTTAGTATGATAGTTAGGATTATCAAAATTATAGTCGGTCTAAGCCGACTATAAATACCCTACACATATGTGTGGTTACCATTAAAAGTGGTATATAGGTCACCAGGGTATACGAATCCTGAAAATAACTACAAAACTTTCAATAGCTGAAGAATTTCCATTCATTTGATAACCATATTTACAAATGGGTAGGTGTACCAAATTACACTTTTTTTTTGGAACACAAGTCGTTTCGCCGGAAACCATTATTTTCATGAGCACGAGTCAATATATATTTGACCAAAAAAAGTGTTCCTAAGCATGTATACAGTAAAATTGATCTGTAGATATAAATTTTATACGAGGTATTTGAACATAAGTGGTCGGTTCTCAGGTCACAATAGACCGATCATACCAATTTTCTTGTTCAGACAGCTTAGATATATAAGTAATCTAAATCTTAAGTTTCATTGCTCTATCTCTTCTATTTTTTCTGTAATCGTGATTTCAACAGACAGACGGACATACGGACATACGGACGGACATACGGACATCGCTAAATCGCACAGGCCTCCTGGACTGGCCAGTGGCCACTTCATCATGTTCGATTTTCCATCCAAAAAAACACATTTTTTCAAAAAATTGTTAAAAATACCAAACGTATAGCTTTTTACTAGGGGATAGTGTCGTTGGAAATTACAAGTCAATACCTTTCGAATGACATATGAGAAGTTAGCGCACAGGCCTGCTGGACTGGCCAATGGCCACTTCATCATGTTCGATTTTATCCAAAAAACACATTTTTTCAAAAAATTGTTAAAAATACCAAACGTATAGCTTTTGGTTAGCGGATAGTGTCGTTGGAAATTACAAGTCATTACCTTTCGAATGACATATAAGAAGTTAGCGCACAGGCCTCCTGGACTGGCCAGAGGTTACTTCATCATACTATGATTTTTATTTTCAGTATACAATGCAAATAACCGCTCTGTTAATTATCGCGAATTTTTAACATTGAAACTCATCCCTGTGTTCTAAGATCATTTAGTTTAAATTATTTAAATTTTTCAAAAAATTGTTAAAAATACCAAACGTATAGCTTTTTACTAGGGGATAGTGTCGTTGGAAAGTAAAACTCAATACCTTTCGAATGACATATGAGAAGTGAGCGCACAGGCCTCCTGGACTGGCCAGTGGCCACTTCATCATATTCGATTTTTCATCCAAAAAAGACAATTTTTCAAAAAATAGTTAGAAATACCAAACGTATAGCTTTTTACTAGCGGAAAGTGTCGTTGGAAAATACAAGTCATTACCTTTCGAATGACATATAAGAAGTTAGCGCACAGGCCTCCTGGACTGGCCAGTGGTTACTTCATCATACTATGATTTTTATTTTCAGTATACAATGCAAATAACCGCTCTGTTAATTATCGCGAATTTTTAACATTGAAACTCATCCCTGTGTTCTAAGATCATTTAGTTTAAATTATTTAAATTTTTGAAAAAATAGTTAAACATACCAAACGTATAGCTTTTTACTAGGGGATAGTGTCGTTGGAAAGTAAAACTCAATACCTTTCGAATGACATATGAGAAGTTAGCGCACAGGCCTCCTGGACTGGCCAGTGGCCACTTCATCATGTTCGATTTTCCATCCAAAAAACACATTTTTTCAAAAAATTGTTAAAAATACCAAACGTATAGCTTTTGCTTAGCGGATAGTGTCGTTGGAAAGTACAAGTCATTACCTTTCGAATGACATATAAGAAGTTAGCGCACAGGCCTCCTGGACTGGCCAGTGGCCACTTCATCATGTTCGATTTTCCATCCAAAAAACACATTTTTTCAAAAAATTGTTAAAAATACCAAACGTATAGCTTTTGATTAGCGGATAAAGTCGTTGGAAAATACAAGTCATTACCTTTCGAATGACATATAAGAAGTTAGCGCACAGGCCTCCTGGACTGGCCAGTGGCCACTTCATCATGTTCGATTTTCCATCCAAAAAACACATTTTTTCAAAAAATTGTTAAAAATACCAAACGTATAGCTTTTTACTAGGGGATAGTGTCGTTGGAAAGTAAAACTCAATACCTTTCGAATGACATATGAGAAGTGAGCGCACAGGCCTCCTGGACTGGCCAGTGGCCACTTCATCATATTCGATTTTTCATCCAAAAAAGACAATTTTTCAAAAAATAGTTAAAAATACCAAACGTATAGCTTTTGGTTAGAGGATAGTGTCGTTGGAAAGTACAAGTCATTACCTTTCGAATGACATATAAGAAGTTAGCGCACAGGCCTCCTGGACTGGCCAGTGGCCACTTCATCATGTTCGATTTTCCATCCAAAAAACACATTTTTTCAAAAAATTGTTAAAAATACCAAACGTATAGCTTTTGATTAGCGGATAAAGTCGTTGGAAAATACAAGTCATTACCTTTCGAATGACATATAAGAAGTTAGCGCACAGGCCTCCTGGACTGGCCAGTGGCCACTTCATCATGTTCGATTTTCCATCCAAAAAAGACATTTTTACAAAAAATAGTTAAAAATACCAAACGTATAGCTTTTGATTAGCAGATAGTGTCGTTGGAAAATACAACTCAATACCTTTCGAATGAGATATGAGAAGTTAGCGCACAGGCCTCCTGGACTGGCCAGTGGCCACTTCATCTTGTTCGATTTTTCATCCAAAAAACACAATTTTTCAAAAAATAGTTAAAAATACCAAACGTATAGCTTTTTACTAGCGGATAGTGTCGTTGGAAATTACAAGTCAATACCTTTCGAATGACATATGAGAAGTTAGCGCACAGGCCTCCTGGACTGGCCAGTGGCCACTTCATCATGTTCGTTTTTTCATCATAAAAAAGACAATTTTTCAAAAATTAATTAAAAATACCAAACGTATAGCTTTTTACTTGCGGATAGTTTCGTTGGAAAGTAAAAGTCAGTACCCTTCGAATGACATATGAGAAGTTAGCGCACAGGCCTCCTGGACTGAAAACAGTGGTCATTTCATCATAGTACACTCCATATGGCAGTCAGTAGATTTATTTAACAGTGCCTCTGTTAAAAAATTATGGTTTGTGTATTCGCTAAATTCGCGAATTATTTAACTTCACGTACTTTTTAGAAACAAGCTGGGTTTACTGATTGATAAACCAAACCATGGAACAGGAAATACAAATAACGGTAACACTGAGCGTAGATTTTTTCCAGACCCTGAATTAAACAGTAAAATAACCGGAGTCAATGTTACGTTTATTGAAAGGTTCAGTCATATACTTTTTTTTGATAAGTTTGCGTTTGAATCAGCCGAACTATATGTTGAACTGTCCTTGGTTATTTATGCCATCTACAAAACATAAAATACTGTTACATGGAGGTAATGTAATGCAACATTGTTTACTTCCAATTGGGCAGTATTGGGAAGAAGCAGCTGAAGTTCGCAATAAAGATTTTAAGCGTTTTAGGGAATTTCACACGCGTAAATTTTCAAGAATAGCTACGAACGAAGACTTAATACACACATTACTGGTATCTTCTGATCTGTATATCGCATCGTTAATACAGCAGTGGAAAAAACCAAATGATGAAGACGAACAATATATACTTAAACTAATTGAACAATATCAATAAACAATTTCACTACTTTTTTATTTTTAATTATTTATAAAGATAAATATTTTGTATCGAAAAATATATATACTACGGCCATATTAAACTAATAAACTAAATTTGAAAAAATATAGCTTCAAAAATAACAAAGAAACTAATATTAAAAGAACTCTGTCGTATGGGAGGTGCCATGCCCAGTGGCCAATTATTCCCATGCCATACAAAATTTATTATTTTTTATATTTTTAATTATTTATAGAGATAACTATTTTGTATCGAAAAATATATATACTACGGCCATATTAAACTAATAAACTGAATTTGAAAAATATAGCTTCAAAAATAACAAAGAAACTTAAATTAAAAGAACTCTGGCTATACTACGGCTATATTATACTAATAAACAAAATTTGAACAATATAACTTCGAAAATAACAAAGAAACTAATATTAAAAGAACTCTGTCATACGGGAGGTGACACGCTCAGTGGTCCAATTACTCTCATATTTTTTTTAGGCTATACTATGGCTATGTTATACTAATAAACAAAATTTGAACAATATAGATTCAAAAATAACAAAAAACTCGGTCAAAAAATTCTGTCGTATGGGACTCGAATTACGCCCATATTTTTCCAGATGTTTTCTATGCTCCATATATATACCTAAACCTATTTTTGTTAAGATCTGTGTATTGGTTTGCGAATTATAAAACTTCATCAATTGCGCCTCCTATCGACGAAAATAATTACTAATATTAGTCCGTCACTTTTTACCGTAACCTAGCTAAGCGCTGCCAAAATTGAGGTCAAATCGGTTTATAACTTCCGAAGATAATCAAAAAACAAAAAAAATATGGTCAGTTTAGAAAATTCGGCGGAATTTATTTTTGTACCTATACCAATATTTAAAAACCGTCAGTTCTCTTTCAAATATATTTGTGATTCCAGAGCTGAAAGAATCATATAAATCCGTTCAGAAATACGACCTGTAGTATATTTATAACAGTAAAATGTCAAAACAAACCACTGTGCGTCGGTCTAAAAAGATCTAGTTTTAAAACTACTACAAAATGAACTAGACAAAAATATACTAGAGCTGGTTCAAAGTAATGTAGAAGAGAGTCAGTTGGAAACAAATTCTCTGTATTTTTGCGCAGTCTCAGTCGAATTTGTGCATAACGAAAAACCTTTCTTGAAAAATAACAGTATTAGGAATAACGAGTGGGGAAGAAAAAATCACATGGATGGGACTTACAGCCATATATCGTATCTCGAAAATTTACGAAAGTATACACAAACGCCCATGTGACTGACTTTTGAATTTTGTACAATAACTGATACCAACCTGATTAATTTTTTGGATTTCCTTAACAGGTACTTTTCTTATTCTGAACTAAATTTCCACTCGGGAATCTTCTTTAAAATATGTTCCCATTACGTCCGTCAATATGGAGCGGTCTTTAAAGTTTTGTTTGGACTAAATATTATGTATGTGGGCCATTCCACACCAAATCGACCAGCGCTTGAAACTCCCCTTTTTCGATTTTAATGAAACTGATAAAGGGTATCGAGATATGCTTTGACCAATTTTTTTTTTTATTTTATTCGACCACCACTTCTGGACATACAGTGGATCAAAATTACAATAAATGGTCAAGTGATTTTCACTTTTGTTTGGTTATTTATATTTCAATATCTTTTAAAGTAGAAATGCTAGAAACTCCGTTGATGGCTCATTTTGAGGCCATCATTGCTCTATGAACAAGTTATTAGAGCAATGAAGTTGTAACTTCTAAACTATAACATGTGGCCCGTGGGCATAGCACTTAAAATTTGATGTCCTAAAAAGGAACCTTTTTAAAATTCTGAATAAAATCACATATTTTGGTTGATTTAATATAAATGTTCATGCCAAATCTTAAGATGGTATTTTTGTTAATAATTAATATCATATGTTAATAATTAATTTCCAAAATTTTTACATATTTTTTTTATTGAAAACAAAATTTTTTTTTTCCATATTTGTAATAACTTTTTTAATGAATTTGTAACTCTGATTTCTAAAATGGCCTTATTGTCATCAAATTGAGATATATACCATTATTCCAAAAATGTAAATACTATATCCCAAATTAATATCTCAAAAAATAGATTCAATATCATAACACTGACGCCATTTTAGAAATCAATGTTGCATATATATTCAAGAATTATTGCAAATTTTACTGTAGAAAAAAATATTATATTTTCAATACAAAAAATATGTAAAAATTAATAAAATTAATTTTTAAAATATTGTTACGAAAATTCCGTCTACGGAAAACTGTTCTACAAGTTCGTATCTCTGGATTGTGTACAAAATAAAAACACTCTTATGTTTGGTTTAAATTATAACAACTAACTTTATTAATTCACTTTAATAAACAACTTTACTAATAACAAATTCAAACAACTGCTGCATGTCCCCAATTTAACTTGACAATTATCACACGAGATGCCCTCGACCACTTTACAATCACTACTGAAGTGAAGTACCCCAGATGCGGCTCCCTTATATACTGCATGCATCAGTTCGACACGTTTCGACAAGCTTCGACTTGTTTCGAGAACCTTCTACTCGATTCGTGAATGACGCATGCTATTGGCATCTCATTCGCACTCAAGTGTTTTTATGCGCTGATCTTCCATCTCTTTCTAACACATGCTTAGTGCGCTGAATTGTCTTGCGTCTCATTAATTATTGTTGATTGCTTGCACTATGGGGCAAATTACCTCTTTTCCTAACAATATGATGCCATAAAAATACCATCTTTTAATTTGGCATGAACATTTATATTAATTAACCCAAAATATGTAATTTTTTTCAGAATTTTAAAAAGGTTATTTTTTAAGGACACCCATTTTGAAGTGCAAGGATAATGACCACGGACCACATGTTCAAGTTAAGAAGTTACAACTCAATCGCTCCAAAAGCTTGTTATATTAGATTTAAAACGAGTTAACAACAGAGTTTCTATCATTTCTAATTTAAGAGTTATTGAAATATAAACAACCATAGAAAGGTGATTTAATGCCCATTTTTTGTAAGTTTGAACCACTGTATCTCTGGAAGTAGTGGTCTAAAAAATAAAAAAAAAAATTGGTCAATGCATGTCTCAATAACCTTTATCAGTTCATTGAAATCAAAAAGGTGAAATCTCAAATTTAACTTTTGTTGATCGATTTGGTGTGGAATGGCCCATGTACTATATCAATTATATTTGTGTTAAAACAAATGTGATCCTTTTAAAATTTGAAAATAAATGACGTTGTTTTTATGATAATCTTCGCATAATAGTGTTTGCGTTTTGGTAGAGCCAACACTAAGAAAAAAATGACGTAAGAAAATTTTATTTAAATTTGATTTAAATACTTTTGTAATAAAATACGCAATACTCCATTCAAAAAATATTATGCGCGTATTTAATTTAAAATTTAATAAAAAAAGTATTTAATGTTATTACGTACGCATTTAAAATCATAATTTTAAAAATCTATTATATAAATAATTTTCACAATATTTCACTACGTTTTTTTTTTAAATTTAACCACTACAAAATTATGTAATATGTGACCATGTTTCCAGCTTATATTTAGAACCACAGTGAGTAATATACAATTTTAGAAAAAAAGTAAAAAATAATTTAAATAATAATTTTAGCTGTTCCTTTACATGAAAAAATTAATTTTAAAATACCAATTGGCATGTTTATGATGTTGTGATTAAATAAAATTTTTATTACCTTAATAAAATGTAATTAAAAGAATTTCTTCAAATTTTATTACCTAAGTATTCAATTTAAATAAAAATAATTTACTATAAATTTTTCTTACGTACGTAATAAATTTAAATGAAAAGTATTTCCTTCAAGTTTAAATAAAAAGTATTTAATTTAAATAAAAAAGACTATAGTCTTTCGACACATTTTTCACACGTATACGTGTGTTTATTATTTAAATTTATTATTTTTTTTCCATCAGTGTACTTACCACTGGCTGCTTCTATATAGTCGACCGTATATCCGTCAAGTTGCATCATTTCTGATGGTTCAGACTTTTTCTCTTTGTAGCTGCACATGGCAAAAGTATACTGTGATACTTGTACTAAAACGAAATAACGTTTTTTCCACTTTTTCCATACAGATTTACCAATCGCATAAAGATTACTACAAATAAAAATTTAGAAAAGTCATGTACACAAATTCAGATAGATATATATATATATATATATATATATATATATATATATATATATATATATATATATATATATATATATATATATATATACCTACCCGCAATGTTTCATATTTAGTGGTTTGTCCATGCGACAGGCAATTTTTATGCGCAAGTCCTGATCCGGTAAATTTTTTGCCACAGCCATTCGATGCCATTCGGGCGACTAGAGTAAAATAATGACAGCATAGTTGGTAATGTTGGTATGCAACACTTCACATACCTTTGATGACAGCGGAGTAGGTTTGATCGTGACTTTGCCCAGTTCCTTGTCCTCCAGTGCTAACATACCCGGGTTTTCAGTGTATAACTTAACTTTTACTACAGGCAGTGGGTATGTCGTTGTGAAGTCTCCTTGTGTGTCCCACCTAAATGAGGTATTAGTTATTTTAGTTATATTAGTTATTATGTATATGCATATATATTGAGATTTTAAATATTGCCTCGAACTGGATGACAATGCAATATTAATGTTTTCTTGTCATCTGGTTCATCATTATTCCATCGTCATGATTCCATATTAAAGACACTTTGAAACATGAATGTTTTTAGTTTAATAATATTAGGCCTTTCGAATTCAGTCAGAAGAAAATCTAACTGACACAAAAAATTTCATAATATTTATTAATATTAGAAATTCTTAATATAAAACGTTTTAAAGGTGAATTTTTGTAATGATTTAAAATGAAACGTGGGGCAGTGTATAATGTATTGGATCCTTAAATTTCACATTAAAAACGTTTTATATTGAAAAATATTTTATGTTTTCATATTTTTATTTAATTATTTTTTTATTTTTTATAAATATAAATAATAAAAATTAAAAAAACTACATTATGGTAACACTTTATATATTTACATGGGCTTCGATGCCTCCGCCTGATCAGTTTGTAATTTATCACCATTTTCCACCTCCATTGTGCAGTAGACGATGCGATTAGGGGCCAAGGACTTGAGCCCCTTCACTTCCATAACTATTACCTCCATTTGAAACGTTAGCACCACATCTAGCTTTGTAAGTTGCGTGATGCCTTCCTCGGAGTCACCTTCCAGTTTCGAAAGTGAGCCATGAGACCGAAGAATCATTTTTCTATTATGTTAAACATATAATTAATTTGCTCCAAAAAATAGTGACATTATTTAATTAGAACTCCATTTGGATTTATTTTAAATTTTGTGGACGTAATTCAACGTCCACAAAATAGAATAATTTAATTCTACAGAAATATGGTTTACTTAAAATTGTTGAAAAATGCATTATATAATTTTAGAGATTCTCAATATTCATGACTGGTACATATAAACTAGTAAAATTTAATTTTGACTTAAATTAAGGCACGCATGTGTAATAAAATCATGAAGTTAAAATTGTGTTTGTGCATTCATAAAATAGACATAAATTAGGCAGTACATAAATCTAAATAAATGGCTTTTTTGTTTTTTTTTTAAGATTTTAAAATACTTTTTAAACATAAATTACAATTACTCCCTAATAAGTTTGTTAAATGTCATCATCTAAAAAACAAAAACATCCTTTATCCTTTGTATTAAGTTTTATTTAACTTCTTTTCATAGTTCAAACTTTTGAACTCCTTAACTTCTTAACTAAAAACAACTGAAACTAAATAACTAAAGCTTATATACTAATGATTAATCTAAATCTCAAGGATACTTTCCCCGCATCATTTGCTAATTTTCTTTATCTTCACCTTTCGCCATAGTTCTCAACCCCACAGAAAAAAAATCTTCAATATGATGAATTTATTCATAAATATTATTAATTTTTTCACCAACTACCAGATTCATTATATTGTTACCACCGTTCATTAAATGACATATTAATGAATGCATTCATTATATATATGAACAAAATATTCAATACAATGAATTTGAATTGAATATTTTGTTTTTGTCTATAATTTAAAAAAAAAAATATATATATATAAAATAATTCGAAAAAAAAGAGTTGTAAAAAGTTTATTTAAAATATAACAGTACAAAAATTATTCGAAAAAAAATGTCGGTAAAAAAAATTGAAAAAAAAAATGTTCGAAAAAAAATTGTAGAAAAAGAAATTTTTCGAAAAAAAAAAAATTTCGAAAAATAAAATTTTTTCGAACAAAATAATTTTTTTTTTTCAAAAATATATTTTTTATAAATTTAACTTTTTATTAATAAAAAGTTGCAATTATAATAAATATATTATAAAACATTTTACTAATTTATGCATGTCGAGCAAGCATTATATAAGAAATATCACACAAGAACTACTTTAGAACTGATATGTATGGCAAAAAATGAACGAAAAAAAAACATTTTTATAAAAATTTGGTTTAATGAACAGCGTTTTTCAATATGATGAATATATATGTTGTTAACACTAATTTCATTCATTAAAAGTGGCATGATTTTGCTTTTAAATAAAAATGCTTTTAATAAAAAATATTATATAAACATTTTAGCAGCTAAAATTCATAAACATCAAAAGATGCCCACTACGGAAATACTAATAAAATGCATATAAATTACTGGCATAATACTGACATTCAAGAAGTTATTAAAAATGTAATTTTATACCCAGTCAGCCATTCGATTCGATATCGCTTCGAGATTGTTGCGAGATGTTATGGAATTCATTCGATATCGATTACGATTTCGTATCTATATTATACTACAATTCGTCCTAAGATGTTCGCAGATATCGTAACGAGATAATGAAGTTTATTCGAAACGAGAAAAAACGATTCTGGATCGATATCGCATCGATTGATTCGAAAAACATTTCGATATTGATGTGATAAATATCGTATCTTTTTCTTAAATTTTAATGTACAATAAATTTAAAAAAATAGTAGTGATAATGCAACGAGGTCGAATTTTTTATCGCAGTTAGTTCGAGAAAACTTCGATAATTGAAGAGCTTCGAGACATGGCAGACTGGGAAGCTAAAACATTTAATTACTCTGTTCCACAAATAGAGGATTGTTGGCCTAATCTGGAATGAAACCTATCAATTCTGGTTGATTTCGGTCTCCTGATTGCTTGCTGCGTACTCAGAATATTCCCCATTGGTACTTTATATCGCAAGTTATCGCACGATTTCGCCATGTGGCAGATACAAACTTTATCACAAAATAAAATATGAACCTTGCCCTACGTATAATTGGTAAAAAAAAATTGTGTTTTTATTTATGAATTTGTTCATCAATTTTATGAATTTTTCATTATTACTCAACCAATGACCAAATTCCTCCAATTTATGACTCGTTCATAAAACCGTTATTAATAAGTTCATAATGTTGATGAACGCTTTCATAATATTTATGAAAAAATTAATGATATTATTTTCTTGTTCTATTTTTTTTTTGTATTTTAAAACTTTTTTTATTTTATTTTATTAATTTAATTTATTTATTATACCCTACACCTATGAAGGACAGAGTATATTAAGTTTGTGCAGATATTGTAACGCCCCTTAGGAGGCGTGTCCGGTATGATAAAGTATATATATTCTTGATCAGCATCACTACCCGAGTCCGTTTAGCCATGTCCGTCTGTCTGTCCGTCTTGCTGTCTTGCTGTCCGAATACAGAAAAACTTGAGAAATACTGATCAGAATGCGATGAAATTTCGTCTGAATATATTTTAGCCAAAAGTAGGAACTGAGTTTGAAAATGAGCCAAATCCGTCAACGGACACGCCCACATCCCATACAAGTCACTTTTATATAACTCTTTAGAAACTAATAACTCGAAAAGTATACAAGATATAGTTATAAAATTTAAAACATATTGTTGTAATTTACCTTAAAATATGTGGTTCAAAACTGGGCGTAAACCGCTCACATTTTTTTTTCATTATTTCCCGGGTTTTCATAATGGAAAATTAAACCGTAAATTATTGAAATCAAATCTATGAAATATTCGCCTTATAAAATTTTGAATATAGGCGTGGTCCGCGCAATTATATTTTTCTATTTTTTTTTATTAGTACTACTTTTATATCAATTTTTAAAATTATGGGGATATATGACGTAAATTTCGGATATGTGAATAATATTCTGAGGGTGGGGAGGTTCAGCATATTTAAAAACTTCAAAATTGAGGTATGCAATTAAATATTCCACATTAATATCTCCACCAAAGGTGTAGGGTATTCCATAGTCGGGCCCGACCGACTATAAAAGTCCGCCCCATGTGACCGAACTTGCCCATGTGTCCTAACTTTCACAACTCGTTTTTTTAACTATTTACTCGCTGTTGCTGCCTATTGCTGCTGTTTGTTGTTGCGTGATATTAAGTACCTGCGGCGCACGTTTCTTTGGAGGTGTAAACAGCAAAGGAAACGATTCGGTCTATTTGTACGAAATGACATAGGAATAATAAAACCTTAGAATTGTATCTGCTATCATCGACGCGTCGCAACGAATAGTCAAAACAATCACTGCGCGTCATGCGGCATGACGCTTCAGTATATAAAAATATCTATTTATAGAATGCTCAAAATCGCTGCAGCACACAGTTGTAATATGTATTGATTATACACAATTACTCACATACGTACCTACCTTGTGTTGTATTTTCTATGCTCCTTTTTTCTTCCTTTTTTATTTTTCAGTATCGCCTTTATGCTCGGCTGAATTGCACGTGACGTGGAGGCTGCGCTGCTTTGCGTCAAAATATGAATACCTTAATGAACGCGTTTGTTATATCAAGTTTGCTCAAATTGTACGATTCGTATATACGACGAATAGTTCATAAATAGAATGATTTTTTTTAATATATATTATGAACGGTGTCTCAATTAACGGCGTTCATTCCAATTATGAACAATTTTTTTCCGTGTACATATTAGTTTTTGCAAAAAATCAAAAAGAAATTTGTGTTACCAAAAAAGTGAATCGAGAGAAAAAAAAATGTTTCAAACTTTATCTAACTGAAATTTTTCGGAATATTGTTTATGAAATATTTGTTTAAAATGGAGGGAATTACATGCAGAGATATACAATTTCATACATATATAATGTAGTGGTGCTAGATGCAAAATCGAACAAAATTCTTAGCATCTGCTGTACTCATTATGGGAAAACATGATGGGGAAAATTGCACTGCGTAATCTCCTGGTGTGTATCTGATTCAGCAGGCTTTAATGGGTTAAAAAAATCAAATATACATCCGTCGTCAACGAATGGTCCTGAGCGACTGAACTGAAATTTTTGTAAATTTGACATGAACAAACAGTTGTAATATGTATTGAATATTTTATTTTAATTAATGGCAGATTCGGAACTATTTTTCGTAAGAAGTATGAATTGTACCTTAATCATAATAATAAAGCTCATCATCATAATAATTAAGTAATAATAATATTGGTCGCGCAACGTTTGAAATCTAAATGAGAATAACATTTATTGCGAAGTAAGATTTTCATATATTGTGAAAGTTGTATTTTTAATCAAACAAAACAAAAAAATATAGATATATAAATTTTGCGAAGCCTTCTCTGTGAAATGAAAATAAAGGCACATTTCGTTTACATAAAATATGTTTAGTTACACATTTTATATCATTCGATAAAATTTTCTTAAACGATGCAGATATTAAAATTGAAAACATATAAATGAAGACTGGTGTGAAGATAGTCCACGAGGCGAATTGGAAGATAGCCCACAATTTGAATTCGCCGCATTTTTTTTTTTTTTTTTTGCTTAAAAGTACAAAATATCATTATTTTATAGATAAATTCCATTATCTATGCAATTAAATGATCATTAATGCAGTTAAAATACCAAAAACTATACATTTTTGACGAATTAGCTGACTTTCAGTGCACTTCACGTGGCCATAGTATTTCAATGCAGATTGTGTTGCAATACTAAATTTTCGCATCCTAAAATAACTTAATAGTATAACAAAGGCATTAGAAGATATTTTTGGGGTCGGTTCACCTCAATATTAGGTGAAAACCTATATAAAACCGGTGTAAAATCACAAAAACACGTATTTTTCATAAGGTACTCATATTGAAATCAATTTTCCGAGACTTTAAGAAAAAACCTCATCGGGAATTTTTTTTTATAGAAAGCTAATAGTATAAGGAAACATATTCTATATTTGACATATACGATTTCAGGGGACATCGTACCGAAATCGGGCACTGAATTTGAAATATTAGTTTTATGATACAAAATATAGGGTGTTATATTTGAATGAATATTTTAAGAGTTATGAATATTTTCTCACCGTGTATTTTTTTTTTTTGTCAATACCCAACACTAATACAAAACTTTTCTGTAACCAACATATTCCGATTTATGGGGAGATCATATAGAAATCGGGCGTTGAACATAACATGTGGTTATTACACTTATTATTTTTTTTTTTTTAAACAACATATTTGAAGAAGACAAAAGTATAGAAAACGTAAACGGATTTTCAATATTTTTGATTCTAATGAAAGACTGTTTAATTATCTTACTTTAATTTTTTTAAAAGTACCAGCCCACAATTTATTTTGAGTCCTTCATGGTTAAAATTGATGTTAAAAAAAAAGTCTAGATTTTTTTTATTTTTCACAAAATTAACTCCAATATTAATGTACTATTTTTGTATTTTAAATGATTTTTTCACTGTGTATTTAATTTTAAACAATCGAATATGGTATTCTACAACTTTTATAGAGTTGGTGAACCATCAGTTTAGGGGACATAACTTCTAAATCTTGTCATTAACATGAAAAAAGTATATTTTACATGATGATTTTCAACCAATTTACAGATTTTGAGCCAGTAAGAATCTTTCTCCCAGTGTATTTTTTTATGAAATTGCTAATGACATTTGTAAACAGTTTTAAAATCGTTTAACCTCAGATTTAGGTAAAATACATAGAAAAAAAATAGTAATAACTGCAAAATATGTAAATTGGTCATATGGTACTCATATTGAAATCCAATTTCCGAGACTTTAAGAAAAAACCTCATCGGGATTTTTTTTCTATAGAAAGCTAATAGTATAAGGAAACATATTCTATATTTGACATATACGATTTCAGGGGACATCGTACTGAAATCGAGCACTCAATTTGAAATATTAGTTTTATGATACAAAATATAGGGTGTTACATTTCTATTTTTATACCTTAAATGATTTTTTCACTGTGTATTTAATTTTAAACAATCGACCATGGTATTCTACAACTTTTGTGGAGTCGGTATACCACCAGTACAGGGGAAATAACTTCAAAATCTGGACATAATCATGAGAAAAGTATATATTACATGAAGTTTTTAGACAAATTTACAGATTTTGAGCCAGTATGAAACTTTTTCACCGTGTATTTTTTTTTTAAATTTCTGTTAACATTTTTAAACAGTTCTAAATTTGTTTTACCTCAGATTTAGGAGAAAGACATAGAAAAAAAAATAGTAATAACTGCAAAATATGTGAATTGGTCATATGGTACTCATATTGAAATCGATTTTCCGAGACTTTAAAAAAAAACCTCATCGTGAATTTTTTTTTATAGAAAGCTAATAGTATAAGGAAACATATTCTATATTCAATATATATGATTTCAGGGGACATCGCACCGAAATCGAGCACTGAATTTGAAATATTAGTTTTATGATACAAAATATAGGGTGTTATATTTGAATGAATATTTTAAGTGTTATGAATATTTTCTCACCGTGTATTTTTTTTTTGTAAATACCCAACACTAATACAAAACTTTTCTGTAACCAACATATTCCGATTTATGGGGAGATCATATAGAAATCGGGCGTTGAACATAACACTTATTATTTATTTTTTTTTGAAACAACATATTTGAAGAAGACAAAAGTATAGAAAACGTAAACGGATTTTCAATATTTTTGATTCTAATGAAAGACTGCTTAATTATCTTACTTTAATTTTTTTAAAAGTACCAGCCCACAATTTATTTTGAGTCCTTCATGGTTAAAATTGATGTTAAAAAAAAGTCTAGATTTTTTTTATTTTTCACAAAATTAACACCAATATTAATGTACTATTTTTGTATTTTAAATGATTTTTCACTTTGTATTTAATTTTAAACAATCGAATATGGTATTCTACAACTTTTATAGAGTCGGTGAACCATCAGTTTAGGGGACATAACTTCTAAATCATGTCATTAACATGAAAAAAGTATATTTTACATGAAGATTTTCAACCAATTTACAGATTTTGAGCCAGTAAGAATCTTTCTCCCAGTGTATTTGTTTTATGAAATTGCTAATGACATTTGTAAACAGTTTTAAATTCGTTTAACCTCAGATTTAGGTAAAATACATAGAAAAAAAATAGTAATATCTGCAAAATATGTAAATTGGTCATATGGTACTCATATTGAAATCCAATTTCCGAGACTTTAAGAAAAAACCTCATCGCGAATTTTTTTTTATAGAAAGCTAATAGCATTAGAAAACATATTCTATATTCAACATATACGATTCCAGGGGACATCGGACTGAAATGGAGCACTGAATTTGAAATATTAGTTTTATCATACAAAATATACGGTGTTACATTTGAATGAATATTTTAAGAGTTAAGTATATTTTCTTACCGTGTATTTTTTTTTTTTTGCAAATACTAAAATCTACCAGCCAACATTTTATTTTGAGTACTTCATTGTTAAAATTGATGTTAAAAATAGGTCCACAAATTTCAATTTATATAATTTCAAATATTTTGCATTATTACGGATTTATTCTAGATATACTCACCCTGTGTTTTTTGTGTATTAAACTGTGTGATATTCACACCCTGTGGAGCGCTGTTTTGTTCGTGTATTTGGTACATACAGTGCGCAGGAAAAATTGGATTATATCAAATGTCAGAACCATTTCGAACCATTTCGAAAAAACGAACCATTTCGAAAAAACGAACCTTTTCGAAAAAACGATAGATGGCACTTTTGGGAGTGAATGTGTTTTTTTTTTTTCAAATAAAAAATTAATAATTTATTATTTCATAGTTTATATTGAATTAACAATAGTACGACTGTACTTATTATGCTTCATTCACACTAATAATACCTATGATACATGTGTTGCTATGGTTAGTGCTGCTACAATACTTTTCTTCTGTTGTGTTCACTGCATACTTTTCGTCGAAGAAACATATGAGAATGGAAGAACACAAGCACACAAGCTTGGGATAGAATTTTTCGCGGGAATTTTTGTGTACGAAAAAAAAAACGTTGATGTGCTTGTACAAGAAGTTGATGTTGCCAACTGGATGGCTGTACTAGAATACATATAAGCAGTGTGTGTGTGATCATGCGGGTGTCACTTGTCGTGTGTTATATAGGGTAGCAACGAAAAATAAAATATTCCAATATGAAATATGACTTTTGTTGTATATATATATATGCATTCTTGAAGGGCTTCATAATATTTGTGTTGAAAATTTATTGTTGTTTTGAAGACAGTAGTCGAATGTGTAACACTGATTAAATCTAGTCTGAATAAAGAAGAAAATAAAAGTAAAAAAACTAATAAAAAAAAAACTTTTTAAAAATCAAGCTTTTATAAAAATCTGTACTAAAAAATTAAAAATAAATTTTCTAAAAATATGAAATATATTTATAATGAATACATATTAATATATGAAATAAATTAAATTAAATCTTATTCAAAATATATTATTAAGATATACGTTTATAAGAAATAAATTTTAAAATTTACTAAGAGGTTTCCAAATACAAAAATAAAAGCGTGCGGCAAAATTATTGAATATTACAGTCCAACTCTAGCACTAATAAACTTTGCAATTTAATTCAACTTTGCAATAGTTTTCAATATAATTTTGGAGAAGGGGTAGATCTGTATGGAAGTATCTATGAGTTTTGTAGGCAGTGCTGATATCGGAAGCCCAATGATATTTTTTTGGCATGTGTTATGTTTTTACCTCAGGTTAATCTGGTAAAACTTAACTTTTAATTAGAAATATTTATTTATGTACTTAATTTAAGTCATGGAATTTGGCTAAATGATGTAGATAAAGGTTATATCGTCGGTGATACTGCAAAACCGTCTATCTACATTTTCGAATACCTCTTACAAAAAGAATTTTACAGAAGAAACAAAACTATTTTCAATCTCAATTTTGCACTTAATTCATACAAATTAAGTATGCCTAATTTCTAATTTATCCGATCAACATATCATTAAAAACCCGATTATAACACAAAATTAGGCGTAATTCTCACATGCAGTTAGACGGTTTTGCAGTATCACCGACGATATTTCTCCTTGCCATAAAGGGTTGTAATTTCACAGAGGTTTGTGGCACCTGTCAAATAAGCAAACCTTTTAAAATGCTACAACTCTCAACTTATAAAAGTCGTACACAGTTTGGAAAATTGAAGTAAAAGCTCATATTTTATATTATAATCGTCATGTAGAATCTGGGTGTAACTGGACAACGGGACGTGATATATCCTATACAATCTTGCCTTATGCTGTGAAGGGTTATAGTGTGCTGAGCGGTTGCGAGATTTAAAGCATAAAGAGTTGTAGGTTTGTGATGTATAAGATATATATATACATATAAATATGATCATAATTGTATTCCTTTGATAGTTAAAATTCATATTTAGGCTACACATTTACAAATGTAATATGCTGGTAATTTTTAATATTTTCGCCGCACGCTTTTATTTTTGTATTTGGAAACCTCTTAGTAAATTTTAAAATTTATTTCTTATAAACGTATATCTTAATAATATATTTTGAATAAGATTTAATTTAATTTATTTCATATATTAATATGTATTCATTATAAATATATTTCATATTTTTAGAAAATTTATTTTTAATTTTTTAGTACAGATTTTTATAAAAGCTTGATTTTTAAAAAGTTTTTTTTTATTAGTTTTTTTATTTTTACTTTTTTAGTCGTTATATGGTCATTAGAATTATTATTTTGCATAGATCGGTTCAGCGGTTACCGAGTTATAATTTTTGCCCTTAACACCTTCTGTCGATGTAATTTGAACTACTTTCTAGTCTTTGAAAATTTCCACAACGATTTCCTGTACCAAGCATTGTCGAGATCAGTTAAGTGATAACCGAGATATAAAATTTTGATCTTAACACCCTCTATCGATATAATTTATAACTACACTCTAGAGTATGTTAAATTTTGTGCCCGCAAGAGTAATTGTACCAAGTTTTTCTTATATCGGTTCAGCAGTTACCGCGATATGTTTTGTCCTTACCGCCCTCTATCGATATAATTTCGAACTGTACACTAGCATATCGTCGTTGTAGAACGAAAAGTCACCAAATACATTTTCAAAATGCCAAATATTCATTTACAAAAATCTTTATATACATTTCTGTTATCTTTTAATCGATGATATCAATTTTTTTTTGATATTTAAAAATGCATCAATTACTTTATATAGTATTAATCAACAAACTAGAAATATAAATTATTCATAAAAATGTAGTTTGTGACTTTTCGTTCTACAATGACGATATGTTAAATTGGGGTCCCGATGGAGTCACTTAATGCAGTTTTGCATAGATCGGTTCAATGGTTACCGAGATATAAAATTGTGCCTTTAACGCCCCCTCTCGATGAAATTTAGAACTACTTTCTGAACTGCATTAATTTGCGTGCTCGAAAGAATTACTGCACTAAGTTTTACAGAGATCGGTTCAGTGGTTACTGGTTACGTCCTCTAGCGATGGAAAATCAAAGATCTGAGTAAATAAAATATGGTGGTGAGTTTTAGTGTGGTGAGTTATAATATGGGGAGTTTTATTGTGGTGAATTTTAGTGTGGTGAAATATAGTGTAGTGAGTTTTAGTGTGGTGAGTTTTAGTGTGATGCATTTTAGTGTGGTGAATTTTATTGTGGTGAGTTTTAGTGTGGTGAGTTTTAGTGTGGTGAGTTCGTTTTTCTCTATCTTTCCTTTTTTTGTTTTTCCTTTAGTTTGGTTTTTAGTTTTATGTTATTGATTTTATTTTTGTATTTCTGCTTTTGTTTTGTGCTTTTGCTTTTGTGTTTTTAATTTTTAATGTTTTTTTTTGTATTTGAGTTTTTTTGTTTCATGTTCGTAGCTGGTGAAACTGCCGAGTTATATCATATTGAAAGTTTAGGTTGTATTGGAGGTGCCACGCCTATTTGTCCAATCCCGCCCATATATATCCTATCATTCCTTCCTTCATACCGCATCTGTGGTAAAAATTTCAAGAAAATCGGATGAGCTGTTTTATTTATTATATTAAAAGCATTTGATCTTTCTAGGTGAAGATCGGATTTCAGAGGGTCCATTAATAATTAATGTGACCTCTAGCGGAGAAAATTCGAAGTTCTAAGTTTGCCAAATTTTTACCCGTTGCCAATACTATACATGTTTTAAATTTCAATTTTCTAGGTGAAGAACGCATTTTAGAGGGTCCATTAATAGCAAATGCGCCCCCTAGCGGACAAAATTCAAAGTTCTGAGTTTGCCATATTTTTCCCCGTGTCTAAAACTATACATTTTCTAAATTTCAACATTCTAGGTAAAGAACAGACCTCACACGGTCTAAAAATAGTTTTAGCGCCCCCTATCGGCCAAAATTCAAACTTTAAAATTTATTTGTATATGTGCCACATCGAATACTATATGTGTTCCAAGTTTCAACTCGATCGGATATAAGGAAGTATGTTAAATTTGATATTTTTGTGCCCGACATACTAACAAACGAACAAACGAACAAACAAGTGAAGTTAACTAAAAGCTTGTAAAAAACAAGTAATTTATATTTAAATTATAATTATGCATTTATTGATGAATTTTAACATGATTTAATAGTTCCTTATATTTATTAAACAATATTACGATTGTACATATTAAAACTAAAAGTATTATGCTGATACCTATTAATAATACATTTAAAATATCTTGGGATTTGGATAGTTTAAAAATATGTAGATTTTGTTGAGATGCAATATAATTAATTGTATCTGTTGGGTCCCTAATTACTTTAAATATACTTGTATTATACTGAAAATTAGGTATAATAATTTCTGATTCATGTATATTATTGTTATTAAAATACTCTATATTATTAATAAAAATGCTACAATTTTTAAATTTTATAGCATTATGACTTGAGATATATATATCAATAGGTGTACAATTATGAGTTAATTTGGTTTTTGGAATGTTTTTGTTATCAATATGTCATTAAATTGTTTTATATATGGATTGGAATTTTTTCTAAAATCACAAATTGGATTATCTCCATATATATTATTAATACATTTATCTTCAATTTTACTTAATTTAGAAATACATTTTTGTCCAGGTTGATATTTCTATACAATCGCTTTATATTCAATCGCTTCATATCTCAAAAAGAGGATTGATAAATGTTGGTTTAATGGACGCAAATGATGAGGAGGAAATAAAAGGAAAACTGGATATTATTTCAACAAACAACCATAATCTTATTAATGAAATGAATAGTCAAATTCAAATTAATGAACGATTTTCCGCACATATCAACAATATTACAACTGAAATAAATTTACAACAAATAAAAATATTAAGTCAAATAAATTCAAAAATATTAAACAAAATTGATAACATTCAAAAAGAGATTAATGAGGTTGAATTGTACACATTGATATTAAATGATATCGGATTACTAAGAGAACAAATAAAAACTGTTTCAGACAGTATACCACTGATAAATTCTAACTTTGTGTCACCAAATATATTAAATGATGAAGAAAAAAAAAAGTATAATGTAACTCTAAAAATATGGCCATATGTAAAGTTAACAGTAGTTTCATATAATGATGATATTGTTTTTATAATTAGTATACCACAGTTTACACCAGAACGGTATTTAAAATTAATTGTAGAACCTATGATAACAAGGCATGGGTTCGAAAATTCTATAAATGAATCTATAGTTATTACAACTGGAAAGAATTTTTTTTATTATGTAATAGTAATTTTGTTAAAAAAAATTTAAAACCATATAAAGACAATTGTATTCAAAATTTATTCGGAGATAATGTAACATGCAATTTCATAAAAAATAATGATGTTATAATAAAACAAATTGATTCAAATATAATAATTACTAAAAATTTTCCAAAAACTCCGATTTGGCACAACTGTTAAAGGAATAATTTCGATATAGAAGGTAATAATGTAATAAGATATAGAAACTGTTCTATTAAAATTAATGATACATCCCGATTCTTTAGGTAATGTAAATATTGGCGCAATATCTGGTAATATTACTGTTCACGAATTAAGAGTATTTCATCTTGATAATAGAAAAAAATTGGAGGAGATATTTTTTAAGCATGAGGATCATTCATACAGTATTTACTTAATTATTTTCCTAATTATTCTATTGACTATTTTAGTATACTTATATATAGAAAAAAAAACTGGAAATAATATTAATATACAATTTTCTGAAAAATCGCCAACTAATAAAATTCATTCAACTCATCATGTAATATAATAAGATATATTAAATAAAAATTAGTTTTAACATACACATAATTATTTAAAAAAAAAATTTTTTTCAGAATTTTTTTAAAATACTTTGTATTTTTTTTTTGGCAATTCGTATTAGTCTTGACAGCAATATATACAAATATATATCCTTTCTATTGTCAAAAGATTGAAGTAGACAATATTAAAACTGAACGTGGATTTATAACTATAAGATTGGAGAACATTCCACTTATAACAGAATATGCAAAATCATTTACCGTCATACATCTACAATCTATACAGGATAGTATTTATTTAATGGAAAGGGCACTTGAAAATATGACAGACAAAAGTTTTAATAAACTATATAGTGAAATTTATGCACTAAAATTGGATTTCAATAATATAATACAGTATCCGGCAAATACCACAAGTAAACAAATATTTAGATATTTCACTAATCCTTTAGATGAAGATGAGGAAAAAGACGTTACAAAATCTATAGAAATATTTGTAAAAAACGAATTACGAGTACCGGAAAAATTACGAAAATCTGTCAAAATTGAGGAAATATTCATACAAAAGTTTTCTCAATATATTCCACTTTCTCTACTTTCAATTCAAATTATGAGAAATCAAATCATTAAAATAAAAAAAAAAAATTTTAAGTGCAACTCAAAACTTCATACCAGCCTATGAACTGCCAACAGAAGATTTTAAAATTAATTTTAATTATAATTATATCTCCACTCATAAAAATGTTTTATACTATTTCAATCAGACATTAATTATTGTTAAACTTAATCCCGTTTATAGTAATAAAACATATTTTATAGCACATATTTTACCAATTCCAAATAAAGAAGGTTACGAAATATCAACTGAATTTGAAAAAATTATAACAGATATAGAAGCGATTGTATATAAATATCAACCTGGACAAAAATGTATTTCTAAATTAAGTAAAATTGAAGATAAATGTATTAATAATATATATGGAGATAATCCAATTTGTGATTTTAGAAAAAATTCCAATCCATATATAAAACAATTTAATGACATATTGATAACAAAAAACATTCCAAAAACCAAATTAACTCATAATTGTACACCTATTGATATATATATCTCAAGTCATAATGCTATAAAATATAAAAATTGTAGTATTTTTATTAATAATATAGAGTATTTTAATAACAATAATATACATGAATCAGAAATTATTATACCTAATTTTCAGTATAATACAAGTATATTTAAAGTAATTAGGGACCCAACAGATACAATTAATTATATTGCATCTCAACAAAATCTACATATTTTTAAACTATCCAAATCCCAAGATATTTTAAATGTATTATTAGTAGGTATCAGCATAATACTTTTAGATTTAATATGAACAATCGTAATATTGTTTAATAAATATAAGGAACTATTAAATCATGTTAAAATTCATCAATAAATGCATAATTATAATTTAAATATAAATTATTTGTTTTTTTACTTTTATTTTCTTCTTTATTCAGACTAGATTTAATCAGTGTTACACATTCGACTACTGTCTTCAAAACAACAATAAATTTTCAACACAAATATTATGAAGCCCTTCAAGAATGCATATATATATACAACAAAAGTCATATTTCATATTGGAATATTTTATTTCTCGTTGCTACCCTATATAACACACGACAAGTGACACCCGCATGATCACACACACACTGCTTATATGTATTCTAGTACAGCCATCCAGTTGGCAACATCAACTTCTTGTACAAGCACATCAACGTTTTTTTTTTCGTACACAAAACTTCCCGCGAAAAATTTTATCCCAAGCTTGTGTTCTTCCATTCTCATATGTTTCTTGTTGCGTCGACGAAAAGTATGCAGTGAACACAACAGAAGAAAAGTATTGTAGCAGCACTAACCATAGCAACACATGTATCATAGGTATTATTAGTGTGTATGAAGCATAATAAGTACAGTCGTACTATTGTTAATTCAATATAAACTATGAAATAATAAATTATTAATTTTTTATTTGAAAAAAAAAACCACATTCACTCCCAAAAGTGCCATCTATCGTTTTTTCGAAAAGGTTCGTTTTTTCGAAATGGTTCGTTTTTTCGAAATGGAACTGACATTTGATATAATCCAATTTTTCCTGCGCACTGTATGTACCAAATACACGAACAAAACAGCGCTCCACAGGGTGTGAATATCACACAGTTTAATACACAAAAAACACAGGGTGGGTATATCTAGAATAAATCCGTAATAATGCAAAATATTTGAAATTATATAAATTGAAATTTGTGGACCTATTTTTAACATCAATGTTAACAATGAAGGACTCAAAATAAATTGTGGGCTGGTAGATTTTAGAATTTGCAAAAAAAAAAAAAATACACGGTGAGAAAATATACTTACTCTTAAAATATTCATTCAAATGTAACACCCTATATTTTGTATCATAAAACTAATATTTCAAATTGAGTGCTCGATTTCAGTACGATGTCCCCTGAAATCGTATATGTCAAATATAGAATATGTTTCCTTATACTATTAGCTTTCTATAAAAAAAAATCCCGATGAGGTTTTTTCTTAAAGTCTCGGAAATTGGATTTCAATATGAGTACCATATGACCAATTTACATATTTTGCAGTTATTACTATTTTTTTTTTCTATGTATTTTACCTAAATCTGAGGTTAAACGATTTTAAAACTGTTTACAAATGTCATTAGCAATTTCATAAAAAAATATACTGGGAGAAAGATTCTTACTGGCTCAAAATCTGTAAATTGGTTGAAAATCATCATGTAAAATATACTTTTTTCATGTTAATGACAAGATTTAGAAGTTATGTCCCCTAAACTGATGGTTCACCAACTCTATAAAAGTTGTAGAATACCATATTCGATTGTTTAAAATTAAATACACAGTGAAAAAATCATTTAAAATACAAAATAGTACATTAATATTGGTGTTAATTTTGTGAAAAATAAAAAAAATTTTAACATCAATTTTAACCATGAAGGACTCAAAATAAATTGTGGGCTGGTACTTTTAAAAAAATTAAAGTAAGATAATTAAGCAGTCTTTCATTAGAATGAAAAATATTGAAAATCCGTTTACGTTTTCTATACTTTTTTCTTCTTCAAATATGTTGTCAAAAAAAAAAAAAATAAGTGTAATAACCACATGTTATGTTCAACGCCCGATTTCTATATGATCTCCCCATAAATCGGAATATTTTGGTTACAGAAAAGTTTTGTATTAGTGTTGGGTATTTACAAAAAAAAATACACGGTGAGAAAATATTCATAACTCTTAAAATATTCATTCAAATATAACACCCTATATTTTGTATCATAAAACTAATATTTCAAATTCAGTGCTCGATTTCGGTGCGATGTCTCCTGAAATCATATATATCGAATATAGAATATGTTTTCTTATACTATTAGCTTTCTATAAAAAAAAAATCCCGATGAGGTTTTTTCGTAAAGTCTCGAAAAATCGATTTCAATATGAGTTATTATTATTTTTTTCTATGTATTTCTGCTAAATCTGACGTTAAATGAATTCAAAACTGTTTACAAATGTCATTAGCAATTTCATAAAAAAATACACTGGGAGAAAGATTCTTATTGGCTCAAAATCTGTAAATTGGTATAAAAACTTCATGTACAATATGCTTTTTTTTTATGTTAATGACAAGATTTAGAAGTTATGTCCCCTTAAGTGGTGGTACACCGACTCCATAAAATTTGTAGAATACTATTGTCGATTGTTTAAAATTAAATACACTGTGAAAAAATCATTTAAAGTACAAAAATACTTCATCAATATTGGTGTTAATTTTGTGAAAAATAAAAAAAATCTAGACCTTTTTTTTAACATCAATTTTAACCATGAAGGACTCAAAATAAATTGTGGGCTGGTACTTTTAAAAAAATTGAAGTAAGATAATTAAGCAATCTTTGATTAGAATCAAAAATATTGAAAATCCGTTTAAGTTTTCTATACTTTTTTCATCTTCAAATATGTTGTTTAAAAAAAAAAATGAATAATAAGTGTAATAACCACATGTTATGTTCAACGCCCGATTTCTATATGATTTCCCCTAAATCGGATATATGTTGGTTTCAGAAAAGTTTTGTATTGGTATTGGGTATTTATAAAAAAAAAATACACGGTGAGAAAATATTCATAACTTTTAAAATGTGCATTTAAATATAACACCCTATATTTTGTATCATAAAACTAATATTTCAAATTCAGTGCTCGATTTCGGTACGATGTCCCCTGAAATCATATATATCGAATATAGAATATGTTTCCTTATATTATTAGCTTTCTATAAAACTCCCGATGAGGTTTTTTCTTAAAGTCTCGGAAAATTGATTTCAATATGTGTACCTTATGAAAAATACGTGTTTTTGTGATTTTACACCGGTTTTATATAGGTTTTCACCTAATACTGAGGTGGACCGACCCCAAAAATATCTTCTAATGCCTTTCTGATACTATTAAGTTATTTTAGGATGCGAAAATTTAGTATTGCAACACAATCTGCATTGAAATACTATGGCCACTTGAAGTGCACTGAAAGTCAGCTAATTCGTCAAAAATGTATAGTTTTTGGTATATTAACTGCATTAATGATCATTTAATTGCATAAATAATGGAATTTATCTATTAAACAATGACATTTTGTACTTTTAAGCAAAAAAATTTGCGGCGAATTCAAATTGTGGGCTATCTTCCAATTCGCCTCGTGGGCTATCTTCACACCAGTTAAATGAAGTGTTTTATTTAGTTCGTGTTGTTTTATTTAGTACTCCAAAGTGAATGACTAGTGCAACATTCCACAGTTAATATCAAGCTTCAGTTCAGCTCACGTGATTCAATTATATTGTTTTTCAAATCACCTGTCTGTTGAAGCGGCTAGTGATATTTTTCTTTCAAAAACTAAATAAAAGTGAACTATAAGTGTCGGTTATCAATTTTAATTGCCATTATTACTATTAAAATTAACATAAAATTCCATTTATGTTTTCACTCAATGACTGAAAATAGTGAGTGATGAAATTTATTTGAGGAGCAAGCAAATACCTAATGAATGTCTATTTCATAGCGAGAAATAAGGCTTTATAAGAAGTTAAGTGCTTTTAATGTGATTTTTTTGTATTTCATTGTGTGGTTAATTTACTTTTATAATAGTAGATAATCATTTGCCAACTATAAAGTAGGGAACAACCATAATTTTTTGTTAGAGAGTACATGTTATATATAAAAAATGTATTTATTTTAAACTAGTTTATGATAAACTTCATCTTCGTTACGAAAAATAGTTCCAAATCTGCCATTAACTAAAATAAAATATTCAATAAATATTACATCTACAGCCGCGTCTATACAATACTATAAATTAAATTTATTTTTGTTCATGTCAAATTTACAAAAATGTCAGTTTAGTCGCTCAGAAGCATTCGTTGAAGACGGATGTATATTTGATTTTTTTAACCCATTATAGCCTATCGAATCAGATACACATAATGTTTTCCCATAATGCGTACAACAGATGCTAAGAATTTGGTTCGATTTTGCATCTAGCACCACTACATTATATCAGTATGAAATTGTATATCTCTGTGTGCAATTCCCTCCGTTTTAATAAAATATTTCATAAACAAATTTTAAAAAATATTCCGAAAATTTTCAGAAAGATAAAGTTTAAAACATTTTTTCAAAATTTTGACAGCTATATTGTGAACTAATTTTAAAATGTTTTTTAAGAGAGGTTAGAAATTGTGTGATAAATTACTCTCTCGATTCATTTTTTTGGTAACACAAATTTCTTTTTAATTTTTAGCAAAAACTAATATTTAGACACACATTTTTTTACCAATTATCCGTAGGACAAGGTTCATATTTTATTTTGTGATAAAGTTTGCATCTGCCACATAACGAAATCGTGCGATAACTTGCGATATATAGTACCAAAAACGGCCTTTTTTGCAACTTTGACTTAATTTTGTGCAAAATTTCGACGTATAGGAAAAATTCTAAGAACGCAGCAAGAATCAGGAGACCGAAATGAACCAGAATTGATAGGTTTTATTCCAGACTAAAATCCTTGTAGAACAGTGTTATTATACTACGCATTCAGACTCTACTAAAATTTTAAATTTTAATGTTAGACATACTTCGACAAATGTAGCTACTTATGTAAACCCTGCAGTTTAAAGGACTAGTTGAATACTAGTATTGGTCTAGTTTGCCGTAGACACTCAACTAGCCCGAATTCGACCCCATTTTCATACAATGAACTGTAATTTTTTCAATGCTCATGTCCTACGATGTGTCAATTGTCCCCTCTTGTATTACATTTAACTAGTTTTTAACTAGTTTCTTTTAACCAGTCTATATACTAATTTATAAGAGTCAGTCTATAAACTAGTTCCTTTAATCCTACTTTAAACTGGTTACTATTTACGAGTTGGAACACTAGAGCCCCAAGCTATTCTACGATAATTATAATTATAATAATCATTATAATTGACATAGTGAGGCGCATCAAAATCTAACGGTTTCGCTGTCTAGGTCATGTGAAACGAATGGATGAAATTGCTCCAGTAAAGAAAGCCTTGAAATGAAACTTGATGGTGGACAGCGTAGAAGAGAGCGAGTGGCCCGGCTTTTTAATAGCAACCAAGGCACAGTTGTATTTTTATAAGTTCATGGCGGAAAGAAATAAAACAAATCGCACGATGGAACCCACCACAAAATTTAAAAGAAAGATGTTTCCTACAAAATAAGTAAATGAAATATAATTTGTATTTTAATTTTTTTTTAGTTTTTGAATATTTTGACACATTCCTCTACGACAGAATTTTTAACTGGTTTTCTCTGCATCCATTTTAACTAATTGCCGATCTAGAAACATGGTTTCTAATATGAACACTACATATGTATGCTACTAGTTTAGATTTCACTGCAGGGAAATGTCTGAAAAACGGTACTAGGATCGAAATTGTATGGATAATCATGGCTTGTGCAAAACTCAGTAGAAGCCCAAGTGGATATTTATGTCAGGAGGAGAAAAAATACATGTTCAGAAAACCCTGAAAATTAATCAGGTTGGTATCACGAACTTTATACAAGCGTAATGGACTTTTAACCTATTTCTTGATTAGCTTTTAACCTGTTTTACAATAAAATCAGCCAGACTTTATCAATTTTGAATAAAACTAACATTAATATGTATTTTTCAATGTACTCTGTATCGTATATTTTCCTTAAATTTTATTGTACGAAAATTAAAAAGAAATTAGGTTCAGGTCGAGCTTTTTTATCGCAGATATTTCGAAAGCATCGATCATAGATGAGCTCTGAGACATAGCAGACTGGGTGGTTTTTCTTTTTGAATTAAATTTAAAAAAGTTACCTAAGCCCAAAATATAGAAATGAGAGATTGAGGTAATACTCTAATTATTAGTAATATTTTTCCAACATACAATTTTCTTACAAAATGTGTTCTGGTAAAACTAAAAATCTGATTTTAGTTAAAAATATTAATTTATGAGTTATAACCAGAATGTGCCCTGTACATTTAATTATGTTATTTTGTGAGAAATATGATATTTTAAATTTGTAAACAAGTCCAGGGGGGTTACTCGTTAACGCGATCCGAAAGTGATATTACTCGCATTCTAATAAATGGTACTTAGGCAGTGTGACTTTCGCATTCAAATTTGTAACTTTCGTATTAAAACACACTAAGTAACAACACGAATACATTTGCTTCTTCTCCGTTTTTTGCCAAGATCTTATAATAATAATCGAGCCAATACAGCTAGCCTGCACTTTCACAGCATGTATGCTGGAAAAAATTTAGCCACTAAAAATAGTTGGGCTTTTAAAGGGCGACACAGCAACATAATTAGTTCTACTGTATGATTGATAAAATAGAGTATCACTATAACTACTTCTTCTTAACATAATTAAGAAGTTCAGGGGAATCCAGTCCACACGCAGAGAAAAAACATGGTTGTGGTGATCATATTTGAAGGGCACCATACTGTCTAATATGATCCTCAATAACAATATCGTCAACATTAAAATGATCATCAGTGACAATATTCCAATTTCATAGAACTATACTGTGGTCTTGAGTGATCATATTATATGGTCTTCACTGATCATACATATAACGAATTCTTCCAATCATACATATAACGAATTCCCCCAATCCCAGTTGTCAGCAGAGTTCGTAAAATATCCCTCAAAGATATTTATCAATTTATATCCCTCACAAAATGAGAGATATAAAGTGATGAAAAAAAAATGTCCTTCATAAGCGATATTTTTATTTTCATCATTGATGAGAAAAAATATATCGCTCAATGATAGAAATTAATTCTCATCTCAAAAGTACTCATCATTGATGATGAAAATAATTTGTATCTTCAATTGTTCTCATCATTGACTGATGAGAAAAAAGCAGAACGTAGCGAATTCTCATCATTTGAAGATATAATATAAATGATGAGGAAAGATGAAAATGATGAGTAATGATGAGATGAGTAAAATGATGAGACAAATGATGATAAAATGATTATAAAAATATGAGGACAAATGAGAGAATGGACACATCCGATTGCTGCTGAATGATATGTAAGCAATGGTTTCGATATGTCCATTAAAAGATGAGGTGCTCCTGGACATGTCCAGAATGACATACAAAACATTTTTTTTTCATTATTTTTTGAAATGTTATTAAAATGATTTTGGACATGTCCACTGGAGGATGAGGTGCTGCTGGACATGTCCATGATGACCTTGGACAAACAATTTTTTTTCATTATTTTTTGAATTGTTATATAAATGATTTTGGACATGTCCACTGAAGAATGAGGTGCTCCAGGACATGTCCATGATGACCTTGGACAAACAGATTTTTTTTTCATTATTTTTTGAAATATTATAAAAATTATTTTGGACATGTCCACTGGAAGATGAGGTGCTGCTGGACATCTCCATGATGGCCTTGGACATACATTTTTTTTCACTATTTTTTGAAATGTCAATAAATAATTTTGGACATGTCCACTGAAAGATGAGGTTCTCCTGGACATGGCCATGATGACCTTGGACAAACCACATTTTTTTTCATTATTTTTTGAAATGTTATAAAAACAATTTTGGACATGTCCACTGGAGGATGAGGTGCTCCTGGACATGTCAATGATTACCTTGGACAAATTTTTTTTTTCATTATTTTGATCTTATTGATCTTATTGATCTTATTCATCTTATTCATCTTATTCATCTTATTCATCTTATTCATCTTATTCATCTTATTCATCTTATTCATCTTATTCATCTTATTCATCTTATTCATCTTATTCATCTTATTCATCTTATTCATCTTATTCATCTTATTCATCTTATTCATCTTATTCATCTTATTCATCTTATTCATCTTATTCATCTTATTCATCTTATTCATCTTATTCATCTTATTCATCTTATTCATCTTATTCATCTTATTCATCTTATTCATCTTATTCATCTTATTCATCTTATTCATCTTATTCATCTTATTGATCTTATTGATCTTATTGATCTTATTGATCTTATTGATCTTATTGATCTTATTGATCTTATTGATCTTATTGATCTTATTGATCTTATTGATCTTATTGATCTAATTGATCTTATTGATCTTATTGATCTTATTGATCTTATTGATCTTATTGATCTTATTGATCTTATTGATCTTATTGATCTTATTGATCTTATTGATCTTATTGATCTTATTGATCTTATTGATCTTTTTGATATTTTTGATCATTTTGCTTTTTTCGATTTTTTTTAATCTTTTCGATCTATTTTATCATTTTGTTTTTTTCGATTTTTTTAATCTTTTCGATCTATTTTATCTTTTTGATCTTTTTGATCTTTTTGATCTCTTTGATCTTTTTGATCTTTTTGATCTTTTTGATCTTTTTGGTCTTTTTGATCTTTTCGATCTCTTTGATCTTTTTGATAATTTTGATCTTTTAGAACTTTTTGATCTTTGAAATCTTTTTGATCTTTGAAATCTTTTTGCCCATTTCGAATTTTTTTTTTCAACTTTTTGATATCTTCGATTTTTTAGATCTTTTAAATATTTTCGATCTTTTTGATCTTTTCGGTCTTTTTGATCTTTTAAATATTTTCGATCTTTTTGATCTTTTCGGTCTTTTTGATCTTTTAGATCTTTTAAAGGCGATTCCGCGCACATGGAGTGGTCATCCTGGACATGTCTAGGAGCACCTCATCCTCCAGTGGACATGTCTAGGAGCACCTCATCTTTCAGTGGACATGTCCAAAATAATTTTTATAACATTTCAAAAACCAATGAAAAAAAATGTTGTCCAAAGTCATCATGGACATGTCCAGGAGCATCTCATCCTCCAGTGGACATGTCCAAAATAATTTTTATAACATCTCAAAATATAATGAAAAGACATGTTAAAGACATGTCGCGGAGCACCGCAGCCTCCAGTGGACATGTCCAAAATCATTTTATTAACATTTCAAAAAATAATGAAAAAAAAATGGTTGTCCAAGGTCATCATGGACATGTCCAGGAGCATCTCATCTTTCAATAGACATGTCGAAACCATTGCTTACATATCATTCAACAGCAATCGAATGTGTCCATTATCTCATTTGTCCTCATATTTTTTTCCATTCATTTTATCATAATTGGTCTCATCATTTTTCTCATCATATTTTTCATCTTTTCTCAGCTTCTTCTCATCATTTTTTTTCATCTTTTCTCATCATTTATTTTCATCTTTAAATGATGAGAATTCGCTACGTTCTGCTTTTTTCTCATCATTCAACGATGAGAAAAATTGAAGATACAAATTATTTTCATCATCAATGATGAGTACTTTTGAAGATGAGAATTATTTCGATCATTGAGCGATATATTTATTTTCATCAATGATGAAAAAAGATATTAATCAGTAGTGAGCAAAAAATTCTAATCTTTAGTGAGGGATATAATTTGAGTGATGAGAAAAAAAAACATCTTCGAACCCTGGTTGTCAGTGACCATTTATGATTCCACACATTTGGTTGCCATAGGCCATATTCAAATTTCTTACAACCATACTATGGTTGTCAGTGAACATATTATGATTCCACACAACCATACTATGGTTGTCAGAGGCCATATTCAGATTTCTTACAACCATACAGTGACCATAGTCAGATTTATAATGATTATGATCATATTCTCTAAATTCCCGAAAAAGCGGATTGAAAAGAAATAATAAATTAGAGACATGTTTAATTAATCAATATTTTATTTAAATATATTATTTTTTATAAGACACAATTTTAATTGAAGACACAATGAATGGCAACAATTTGACATATCCTAACATGATTGCGACATAATGAGACAAACTTTATCTGAAACCATAGCAAGATCCATTAAACACAGTGAAGCTGTACAGTGCGTGAAGATGTGGCAGGACAGCACATAAACCTTTATACTTTCATAAGAAAACATGTAATAGTTTTATCACACACAATAACTTTCCAGCAAGAACATAGTCGTTCATTTTATTAATCATTTTTGGGGTAGCAATGATCAAAGTTTTGATCATTTTTTCGGTCACTTGAAGAATAGCGACGGGAAAAAAATGATCAACATTTTTGTGTTCGTGTGACTTTACATCCCTGTCTTACGCACGTTTACACAGCTTTTTCTTGCATGTATAAGTGAGTAGCAAACATTTTGCATTTGTGTTGCGCACACAGTACAGCCGCGCGCAGCAGAACTTTCGTTCTAGAACTTTTTATGAACACGCGATATACGACTATATGAATGTAACACCTAATACTAAATGTAATATATTGACATTTTTTTAACTATTATGTCTGCATAATAGTAAAGTAATTAACGTTTTCACTTTCGGATTTATATTTATTTTTTAATATTCAGGGCAATCATGAAGCCCGTCGTAGCAAAAATCCGAACCCGAATCTCCGCTACGAATACGAATTTTTAACTATCATGAATTCCGTGAGGAATGGAATTCCGCGTTGCCAATAAAAAAAAATAACTTAGAAAATTCTAAATCAGCTGTTTATGTCAAATCAGTGAAAATTACCAACAAAAATAAAAATCATTTGTGTTAAATTTGCAACAAATTGTTAAAAATTTAATAATTTGAAGAACATTTTTTAATTTGTTTGCAAATATTGATGTAGGCGATTCATTTAATTGAATCGATAGGCTTATGGAAGAATATCGGATCCTTGGCCAGATCCCACTTGCAATTCTCGCGCGATACGGACGGACGGTTCTAGATTTACCGGACACTGCTGCAAGAGATTCTTCAGATTGCCGGCCATCGAGTAAAAATGTGGCCATATTTCATAAAAAGTGTGCTGAGCAGCAGAGTGGGATGGCTAGGCTGTTTGCCTCAGCCACCTCGTGCAAAACCAGCTCCAGCGCATGCTGAAAATGTGGCAGCGAGCGACAAGATTACGCTATCTCACAGGCGTTGTAGCCCAGAATGGACTTGATCAACTTGTGCTCGAGCAAACAAAAGGGCAGCGCGTTGCTGTTGCAATAAAGCGTCACCTCATCCTCGCTGCTGAGCGCCACCTCATTGTCGCCAGCGATAGAGTTGCAGCGGAGTTCAGCCGCGGGCGCTATGTCTCATCCAACACTTTGAAAATTTAGAGCGACATAGCGGGAAGTCAACGAGTATGCCGTGCGCCAAGCATTCAGCATGAGAAAGTCGCGCAGTGGACAAATAAATTTAACTAATTAACATTTTCTAATTTTTATATTTTTGTTAAACCAAACATTAGTGAAATGAATTAATTTTATGCTTTAACATAAAAATACGTTTTTTATTTGCAATGTGTACAGTAGTTTCTTGTTAATTCGTGAAGTTCAGATCTTTGGCCAGCTTCCACTTGTTGTATAAGTAGGTAGCTGGCGGCCGTCTCCAGCACTCCGAACAGCAAATGATTTGTAATTATATCACATGAGCACAAATTACCACAAAAATTCATTAATTAATGCAAAACAAATGATTTTGTCACGCAAAGAATAACATTCCGACACAACAATGCATTCGTAGAAAAAGTGTCAAAAAGCTGTCAAAAAAAAATCCGTTCCGACGGAACCTGTGATGCCATAAATCCGAACTTCGAATTTGATTCGGATCCTATGATAAATAAATCCGAATCCGAATGAAAATGTCCGCTACGACGGGCCTCATGATTGCCCTGATTGATGTGGTTTTAATATAAAAACACTTTTTCACTAAGAAAAAAAAACTCGACTGCTCACTGCCATATCCAACTTTAAAGTGAGTAAGAGAGAGTAAAAATGGCAGTAAGTGAGAATTATATGGTTGTAAATAATAAATTACTATATTATGATCAGTCAATATCATGGTATGATTGGTATTGACGATATTTTGTTCGTGGCAGTCTTAATCGCAATCATAACATGGTTCTTATCAACCATAGTTTGGTTTTTCAGATAGACAATCATATTATAATAATATATCTGTAAGTTATCTGTAAGATGTAAGTTATCTACCCAATTCAAACTCTTGTGAGCAAAACGTATAAAATTTTTCTGTATTCTTTTAATACGTTCAATATGTATTTTATAGAAAGGAGACCAAACTTGACTTGCATACTTCAATTGTGAACAATATGCAATATAAAGTGAAAGTTGTTAAGGAACTATTAAATTCTTTAGCCCATCTCTCATAAAACCAAGTAATTATGACGCTTGTTTACATAGATTTTCAATAAAATTAAACGATAAGTTAGAGTCAACAAACACACCAAGATCTTTCATAACGTGAACGCGACAAAGATTTTTATCCTTAGAATATAATCTATATTTTTATTTTTCGAGAAAATTACATGGTCTGACACTTTTCTGGATTGAGAATCATATGGTTCTTAAAACATCACGTTTCAAATGATTTTAAGTCAGACTCAAGTTGTAGGACATCATCTTCGTTAGTTATTGATTTATATATTTTCATGTCATCGGCAAAAATTAATAAATTTGAATAATGTATTTTGTATATCACATCATTAATAGCCAGTATAAATAACAGTGGGCCGAGATGACTACCTTGGGGTACCCCAGATGTTGCAATAAATGGCGAAGATAAACTATTTCTGAAACGTATTTGATATGATCGGTCTGATAAATAAGATCCAATCCAATTAACAAAGAATTTAGAAAATACAAGAACATTAAAACTTGAATAAAATTAAATTGTGAGGAAGTTTATCGAAAGCTTTTCTGAAATCTGTATAAATACAATACACTTGTTTTCCAGATGAAAATGAAGTAAAGTCCAGTATGTTGGACACTGTGGATCTTCCAGTTACAAATCCGTGCTGAAGTGTGTCAATCAGGGTACGGCAATACTCATAAATGAATATTCAAAATTATTCACTCACGATAAATCTTCATAAATGAATAAGAAAGTTCATTATTTTTCTTCACACTTCACGAGCGAGTAAGCAAGAAAAATCCGACTTACTCGTTATTTTAAAGTGAACACTCGTTATCGAACAGAATTTGGCTGCTCACGAGTACTCACATTCGCTACATTTTTACTCCTCGTAAGAGATGAGCAAGACATTATTTTTTCTTCTGCTCATATTCAAAAGTGTTCACAATAAAATTGGCAAATCTTTATACCCTACACCTATGAGGTACAGGGTATATTAACTTTGTGCATATATTGTAACGCCCCTTAGGAGACGTGTCCGGTATGGAAAAGTATATATATTCTTGATCAGCATCACTACCCGAGTCCGTTTAGCCATGTCCGTCCGTCTGTCTGTCCGTCTTGCTGTCTTGCTGTCCGAATACAGAATAACTTGAGAAATACTGATCAGAACGCGATGAAATTTCGTCTCAATATATTATAGCCAAAAGTAGGAACTGAGTTTGAAAATGAGCCAAATCGGTCAACGGACACGCCCACCTCCCATACAAGTCACTTTTATATAACTCTTTCGAAACTAATAACTCGAAAAGTATTCAAGGTATAGTTATAAAATTTAAAAGGTATTGTTATAATTCACCTAAAAATATGTGGTCCAAAAATGGGCGTGATCCGCTCACTTTTTTTTTCATTATTTCCCGGGTTTTCATAGTGGAAATTTGATCAGTAAATTATTAAAATCAAATCTTTGAAATATTAGCCTTTCAAAATTTTCAATATAGGCGTGGTCCGCCCAATTATATTTTTCAATTTTTTTTTTAGTTTTTTATACTTTATATAAATTTTTAATTTATGGGGATATAAGACGTAAATTTCTGATATATGAATAATATTCTGAGGGTGGGGAGGTTCAGCATAATTAAAAATTTAAAATTAAGGTATACAATTAAATATTCCTCATTAATATCTCCACCAAAGGTGTAGGGTATTCCATAGTCGGGCCCGACCGACTATAAAAATCCACCCCATGTGACCGAACTTACCCATGTGACCTAACTTTCCCAACTCGTTTTATTCACATGTTGAGTGTAGCCTTTGAAGAAAATTAAAACATATCTCAAAAAGTGGGTAAAAAAAAATTTTTTGACCCAAAATGGTTGGTGTGGTTTGGATTTGGAGTGGTCAATGACCACCAACAGTGGGTCCGAAAACCAATTAACCCAAACCTTTTTCGATTGCGGACTTCTGGGATGTCTAATGGTACCATTTGGAGTGGTCAATGACCACCATTGACCAATTTTTGACCCCTCAAATTTTATTGCGAAGATCGATTGCGGACATCATGGGATGCCTAATAGTACCATTTGAAGTGGTCAATGACCATCAATAGTGGGTCTGAAAACCAATTTTTGACCCACATATTTTTATTTCGAAAATCGTTAAGAAGATAAGTTTTGATGGGGGTTTTGACCAACACAAAGGGGTTATGGACCACTCCAAATGGTACTATTAGGCATCCCATGAAGTTCGCAATCGATTTCCGCTATAAAAGTTTTGTGGTCAAAAATTGGTAATTGTGGTCATTGACCACTCCAAATGGTACCATAAGCATCCCATGAAGTTCGCAATCGATTTCCGCAATAAAAGTTTTGTGGTCAAAAATTGGTTATTGTGGTCATTGACCACTCCAAATGGTATCATTAGGCATCCCATAATGTCCGCAATTGATTTTCGCAATAAAAATTTTTGTGTCAATAATTGGTTTTCGTACCCACTAATGGTGGTCATTGACCACTCCAGAAGGAGGCATCCCATGAAGTCCGCAATCGATTTCCGCAATAAAAGTTATGTGGTCGAAATTGGTAATTGGTGGTCATTGACCACTCTAAATCGTACTGTTAGACACACACGATATTGATGAGAGGTTGGCGATGGGCCTATAATTATTTACGTCATTTCTACAGCCCTTCACTTTAGGATCACACTTGCTGAGAAAGAGGTGCTCGGTACACGTGGGAGATCATTTTGGTACATGTTTATTTTGTACACTCTAAAAACTGAGTTTAAAAATACTACGTAAAAGTGTGTATTTTTTAAGTGTAAATTTACAAATTTTGTGCACATATGCGTATATGTGTGTGTAAAAAAACGATTTAGAAAATTATAGTTTAATGTTACAACTATTTACGTATACATATACATTTTATTTGAATTTTTAAACCATTGTTGTGCTATATTAGGCACAAAATGTTTAATTTTGATATGGCGAATGTTTAAAATTAAACACGCGTGGTAAATTTACACATTATTTATTTTTTTTACAAATGAACCAACGCTCAGGGGATGCCCCCTATACATGCAATGCACAGTGTTGATCGTAAGAAGAGATGATAGGTTAAAGGAAGGGGAAAGATGCAGTAGTGTCGGTGAATGTTTGTTTTGAACTTGCCAATATCAAAAATGTCGGGAAAAACGGACGCAGGTAGATTGTTCCATAAACGTGTCGTGCGATTGAAGAACGAATTCTCTCTATAATGCGTGGTTCTGTTGAGAGCCGAGCGGACTACGAAGGGGTGGGCTTGGTTTGATGCCCGAGTAGAACGAGAAAACACACGACCTTGTGGAATCAGGCCATGTACTTCCCTCGAATACTTACTTACCGTTATAATACCTATAAAACAGGCTTACACACCCAACGGTCCTTCGGTGCTCAAGAGAACCAGTAAACGATGAAATATTTTCATCCCCTATTAAATATATCGCACGTTGTTGAATTCGGTCCAAGAACTCCAAGGATGATTTTGAAGCACCTGCCCAAATGTGCGAATTGAATTCTATTTTAGGTCTTTAGGTCTTTAGGCATTTTAGTAGTGTAGACAGTGCGTAAGTCAGTAGGAGTGAAGTATGTTTTACACCGTTTTAAAAAACCGAGGCACTGGACCGCTTCTTTCGACACATTAAATATGTGATCCTTGAATTGATATGCCCAGAACGTCAAGAGCAGCCGACTGCGCAATATCCACAGCACCCATATAGAGGGGAGGGAGGGGTGAATACATTCTTTTGTGAGATAACAGACAACATTGGTTCTTGCTTACATTAAAATCTACTCTATTTGCAATACCCCACTCGGAGATTGATTTAAGGTCATTATTGAGTGTGTCATTCATAGTGCGTCTTTTAATCTCAATCTCCAAAGAGTTGAACGAGTATGAATGACAAATGTTACTGTCATCTGCAAAGGAGTGAATTGGGTTCTGAGTCAATGACAGAAGATCATTGATAAATACCAGAAATAGCGATGGGGATAGGACGGAATCTTGTCGAACTCCAGAATTGATGAAATGTTGTTCTGTAAAAACACCATCCATCGCAACTCGTATTGAACGACCATGGAGAAAACTCGATATCCATCGAGTAAAAGATTCCCCGACACCAAATGCAATTAGTTTTGAAACGAAGGCTTTATGCCTCACTCGATCAAAAGTCTTGGAAATATCGAGAGCAAAGGTCAACACAATTATTTCACTTTTCGGAGAGGACCGCCATCAAGTCACCTGTGCAAATGGCCCTACGGAAACCATATTGGCATTCACTGAGCAATTCGTTGTGGTCAAGATAATTCACAAGGTGGAAGTTAATTACGCTCTCCATTAGCTTGGAGAGTGCAGAACATATTGCAATGGGTCGGTAATTGGCAGGGTTCATAGCCTCGCCCTTTTTCGGAACTGGCTGGACATTGGCAACCTTCCAACAAGATGGAAAAACTTCTGTCGTGTAGGAGATGGTGAAAAGGTTACGCAACGGACAAGCCAGCGTTGACGCGCACTTCTTCAACACATGGATATGCCATCTGGCCAACAGGCTTTGTTAATGTTGAGGTTTGCTAAAACTTTTTAACTACCCGAGTTTGAAAATGAATATCCGACATTGCAGAAGAAACGAAATCGACGACGGGCAGTGGTTAATTACTATCTGGGAGCGTGGAATTATTTGCAAATAATTCTGAAAGGCTTCCTCTTTCGACCTAACTGCAATGCTGCAAGTCTCATTAAACCAAGAGTGGTCCTTGGGTTTAATGCTTATCTTTTTAGAAGGCATGAACCGCATACCTAATAAAATAAACTGCTCCAATATATTTGAGATCGAATCAGATAAGGCATCAAACTTATTACAGATACCCTATCTAAATTCGGGCTCCTATAAATAAAGCACAAGTGCATGATGTGTGAACAAAGCTTAAATTTAACCCAAATAGTGTTAAATTCACTACCTGGCACACTATGTTGTTGCTGCAACTGGTAAACAACGTCACTGCGAATATATAAGGCGAGACCCCTATGGGCAAAAACAATGGCAGTAGGTGATAACCAGGTATGTGAAAATCCACTGGATCTGCACCCTCACTAACCTGGGTTTTACCTAGTGCCATTATTTGTGGCCTATTGAGGCCACATACGCATATACAGAAAATAAATTCGTCCTCAGCACACGAATGTTGGAAACATCTATTCGAAAATTTTGCGACATTTTTTCTACTGGGCGAGTTCAAAACAAACAAACAAACAAACATACTAATAGCCGGCGGCAGTTGAGACGAACAGCGAGAGCGTAAGCTAAACAGTGGTGAATCGGTCAACGGACACGCCCACCTCCCATACAAATCACTTTTATATAACTCTTTCGAAACTAATAACTCGAAAAGTATTCAAGGTGTAGTTATAAAATTTAAAAGGTATTGTTATAATTCACCTAAAAATATGTGGTCCAAAAATGGGCGTGATCCGCTCACTTTTTTTTTCATTATTTCCCGGGTTTTCATAGTGGAAATTTGATCAGTAAATTATTAAAATCAAATCTTTGAAATATTAGCCTTTCAAAATTTTCAATATAGGCGTGGTCCGCCCAATTATATTTTTCAAATTTTTTTTTAGTTTTTTATACTTTATATAAATTTTTAATTTATGGGGATATAAGACGTAAATTTCTGATATATGAATAATATTCTGAGGGTGGGGAGGTTCAGCATAATTAAAAATTTAAAATTAAGGTATACAATTAAATATTCCTCATTAATATCTCCACCAAAGGTGTAGGGTATTCCATAGTCGGGCCCGACCGACTATAAAAATCCACCCCATGTGACCGAACTTACCCATGTGACCTAACTTTCCCAACTCGTTTTATTCACATGTTGAGTGTAGCCTTTGAAGAAAATTAAAACATATCTCAAAAAGTGGGTAAAAAAAAATTTTTTGACCCAAAATGGTTGGTGTGGTTTGGATTTGGAGTGGTCAATGACCACCAACAGTGGGTCCGAAAACCAATTAACCCAAACCTTTTTCGATTGCGGACTTCTGGGATGTCTAATGGTACCATTTGGAGTGGTCAATGACCACCATTGACCAATTTTTGACCCCTCAAATTTTATTGCGAAGATCAATTGCGGACATCATGGGATGCCTAATAGTACCATTTGAAGTGGTCAATGACCATCAATAGTGGGTCCGAAAACCAATTTTTGACCCACATATTTTTATTTCGAAAATCGTTAAGAAGATAAGTTTTGATGGGGGTTTTGACCAACACAAAGGGGTTATGGACCACTCCAAATGGTACTATTAGGCATCCCATGAAGTTCGCAATCGATTTCCGCTATAAAAGTTGTGTGGTCAAAAATTGGTAATTGTGGTCATTGACCACTCCAAATGGTACCATAAGCATCCCATGAAGTTCGCAATCGATTTCCGCAATAAAAGTTTTGTGGTCAAAAATTGGTTATTGTGGTCATTGACCACTCCAAATGGTATCATTAGGCATCCCATAATGTCCGCAATTGATTTTCGCAATAAAAATGTTTGTGTCAATAATTGGTTTTCGTACCCACTAATGGTGGTCATTGACCACTCCAGAAGGAGGCATCCCATGAAGTCCGCAATCGATTTCCGCAATAAAAGTTATGTGGTCGAAATTGGTAATTGGTGGTCATTGACCACTCTAAATCGTACCGTTAGACACACACGATATTGATGAGAGGTTGGCGATGGGCCTATAATTATTTACGTCATTTCTACAGCCCTTCACTTTAGGATCACACTTGCTGAGAAAGAGGTGCTCGGTACACGTGGGAGATCATTTTGGTACATGTTTATTTTGTACACTCTAAAAACTGAGTTTAAAAATACTACGTAAAAGTGTGTATTTTTTAAGTGTAAATTTACAAATTTTGTGCACATATGCGTATATGTGTGTGTAAAAAAACGATTTAGAAAATTATAGTTTAATGTTACAACTATTTACGTATACATATACATTTTATTTGAATTTTTAAACCATTGTTGTGCTATATTAGGCACAAAATGTTTAATTTTGATATGGCGAATGTTTAAAATTAAACACGCGTGGTAAATTTACACATTATTTATTTTTTTTACAAATGAACCAACGCTCAGGAGATGCCCCCTATACATGCAATGCACAGTGTTGATCGTAAGAAGAGATGATAGGTTAAAGGAAGGGGAAAGATGCAGTAGTGTCGGTGAATGTTTGTTTTGAACTTGCCAATATCAAAAATGTCGGGAAAAACGGACGCATGTAGATTGTTCCATAAACGTGTCGTGCGATTGAAGAACGAATTCTCTCTATAATGCGTGGTTCTGTTGAGAGCCGAGCGGACTACGAAGGGGTGGGCTTGGTTTGATGCCCGAGTAGAACGAGAAAACACACGACCTTGTGGAATCAGGCCATGTACTTCCCTCGAATACTTACTTACCGTTATAATACCTATAAAACAGGCTTACACACCCAACGGTCCTTCGGTGCTCAAGAGAACCAGTAAACGATGAAATATTTTCATCCCCTATTAAATATATCGCACGTTGTTGAATTCGGTCCAAGAACTCCAAGGATGATTTTGAAGCACCTGCCCAAATGTGCGAATTGAATTCTATTTTAGGTCTTTAGGTCTTTAGGCATTTTAGTAGTGTAGACAGTGCGTAAGTCAGTAGGAGTGAAGTATGTTTTACACCGTTTTAAAAAACCGAGGCACTGGACCGCTTCTTTCGACACATTAAATATGTGATCCTTGAATTGATATGCCCAGAACGTCAAGAGCAGCCGACTGCGCAATATCCACAGCACCCATATAGAGGGGAGGGAGGGGTGAATACATTCTTTTGTGAGATAACAGACAACATTGGTTCTTGCTTACATTAAAATCTACTCTATTTGCAATACCCCACTCGGAGATTGATTTAAGGTCATTATTGAGTGTGTCATTCATAGTGCGTCTTTTAATCTCAATCTCCAAAGAGTATGAATCGGCTCAAGATGGCTTCATCAACGTCACGCTCGTACGGCTTCCTAGGCAACTCGGTTGACACTAGTGCGTTAATGTCGCATCTAAATGGGTCGTCAAACCGAGGACCCACTACCACCTTACAAATTTTTGAATTATCGAGGCGACTCGTACTCAGCTTCAGCTGATTGACGAGCTGCTGAGCAATGATGGTGACATTTCTTGTCGGGTTCACCAACGCTCGTACTAGATGGCCATTTTTGCCATGGTACACTTTGATAGTGGCAGTGGGTATAAGGGTCTGCCTTAAAAACATGCTTGGGTTAGCAAAAGGTGTGTGGTTTGTGGAATTGCCTGGATTCTCAGCGGGTCGCTTGTTGCTCGCATTGCTTGCGTTCGCAACGGGTCGTTTAAGTCCTGTACTGCTTGGGTTCCGGTCGCCTTGATTGAGTCGCGAATGTCCATGCAAGCTTGTGTGGTGCCTTTCTTGGCATATCGCACACCTTTCCTTGCTGGTGCAGCTATCAATAAGATGCGGCCGGGCCAAACAGTTAATGCAGTAATGATACTGCATCACCACCTCATACTTCTCCACCAGGTTCTTCTCCTTGAACCTGAAGCAGGTGGACAGGCGATAATCTTGGCGGCAAATTCCACACGCCACATGTTGGGTCGAGGGTAGAGTGTGTCGTCCAGTTGAATCGGAACGACGGCTAGAGTGGGCGGAGTTAAGTCGGGAAGACTTTTTGTTGCGCCAGCTGGTGTTGTTGTTGCGGTTGCCCTCGGTGCGACTGCCACTGCTCTTGCTGGCATTGTTGTCGTTGGTGTTGTTGCACCGCTTGTTGTTGGGGCGCTTTCTGTTGGCGCGCTTTTTATTGGCACCGCTGTGGTTGGGGCGCTTATTATTTGCGCGCTTGGTGTTTGCACCGCTGTTGTTGGAACCGCTGCTGACGCGCTTGTTGTTTGGGGCCATGGCTACTGAAAAATAAGGGTGGGTCAAATTGTATATTGCCGGGTTCAGCTGGGGTCAATAACGGAGTACCAATTAGAAAGTGTCCTGGGGTCAACGGCGAAAAATCGAAAGTATTTTCGCTTGAAGGGCTTAAGGGTCGTGAATTAAGGCAACCTTCAATTCGTGCAAGCAAAGTCGAAATCTTTTCGAACGTAAATATTTGACTTGCAGATATCTTTTTTAAATGTGTATTGAAACTTTTGACGCCGGCTTCCCAGAGTCCACCCATGTGTGGAGCTCCGGGTGGATTAAAATGCCAGGTTAGTTTTTGATGACTGTGGGTCGCTACTACTTGGGTCTGCAGTATCTTTATAAAATCTTGCCGATCTTTCTTCAGCATTTGTGCTGCTCCGACAAAATTAGTTCCGTTGTCGGAGTAAATGGCGGCAGGACATCCGCGCCTCGAAAAAAATCGGGAAAAAGCCGCTAAAAAGGCTTGGGTCGTAAGATCAGTGGCTGGTTCAAGATGAACCGCTTTTGTTGCAAAGCAAACAAACACGCACACATAGCCTTTTGTAATCAAACAGGCTCGCCCGGTGTAATTTTTGATTTCAACGGGTCCTGTGAAATCTACACCTGTGTTTGTGAATGGGCGCGTGAGTGTGGTGCGCTCTGGAGGCAATGCAGCCATTATTTGTGTTTGTTGTTTCTTTTTGTGCAACACACAATTTTGCAATTATTGATCGTAGTTTTGATCAGGGTCTTGAGCTTAATAATCCAAAATTCAGCTCGTAGTAGCCTCAAAACTAATTGGTTACCACCGTGTAGGGTCACAATGTGGGTCATATGGGTCAAGAGTTTAGCAAGTCTGCAATGATACGCTAAAATTATTGGGTGGCGTTTATTATATGTAAGGGTCGGTGACTTTGCTAATCAACCATGTGCTCTTCATAGACCTTTACTGTCTATAAATGGGTTTAGGGTTAGTAGTGAACTTTTGCACGAAATTTGGGTTTCATTCGTCAAAGCGATATATTCATCAGAAAAACACATTTTCTGACTCACTACTATGAGTCTTTCTTTTACCACCTTAATTTCCTCGGGTACTATTTCAATAGTTGAGTGGGTCATTTGTGTAAGACGCGATGGTAAAGAATTTCTCACGAATCTTAGAACGTACGCTAAGACTCTTAATGCTTTCGGAAGTGTGGAAAATCGTTCCAACACATCCTCTTAGGTCGTGATCGCAAATGTCTTAATTGGTTTAAGATCAAGGGTCGTGTCGATCGGGTCAGTGGACAATGGCCATTCATCTCTTACGCACCTTAGCCAACTTGGACCGTTCCACCAGAGTTCATGTTCTGCCAGTTCTAGCGCAGAACAACCGCGGCTTGCTATGTCCGCCGGGTTTTCGTGTGAATCGACATGTTGCCAATTTTCAACACCAACGCTTTCTGTAATGGTCGAAATACGGTTGGCTACAAAAGTGGTCCAAGTGCAGGGCGGTTTATTGAGCCAGGCTAAGACAATAGTCGAGTCTGTCCAAAAGTACGTATTGTACTGGGTCATGTCTATTTTAGGTATAATGGCATCAACTATATTTGCGAGCAAAACAGCACCGCATAGTTCGAGTCGTGGCAGTGAAACGGTTTTGACGGGTGCTACACGTGTCTTCGCTGCCAGAAGGGTCGTGACGACAGCGCCGTTGGCATCTTGTATGCGAGCATAGAGAGCTGCAGCATATGCCTTTTCTGAGGCGTCGCAAAATCCGTGAAATTGAACGGATACGTCGGGTGCGAAATGAGTCCATCTGGGAATCTCAATTCTGTTTATCGATGGATAACCATCGATAAACGATTGCCATCTACTTTGGGTCAACGGGTTAAGAATATCGTCCCACTCAGTTTTGTCGAGCCATACCTGTTGCATAATTATTTTGGCGGCCTCTATAATTGGCGCTAACCAACCAGCAGGTTCAAACAGCTTCGCAATAGAAGACAAAACTTCGAGTTTTGTGTATGCATCTTTTAGTTCGATGAGTGGGACTTGAAAAAAGAAAATATCTTTTTTAGCATTCCATCGAATGCCTAGGGTCTTTGCATTACCTTGACATTGCTCAGATAAATTGAGTAAATCTGTTAGCAGCAAGTGTTCTTGCAAGTGTTCTCCCATTATGATGGCTTGGCATGGATGGGTCTTGGCTCAACAAATCTGGGTCTTGTCGTTTTTGTTGCAAATGTATTTTGTAAAACATTGGTGTGAACAGAATTCACACGTTTGTCTCCCCATGTTTTGGATCCAGCATTACTGGAAACCGTCTGTTGACTAGTCTTCGTTGTCGAAGACTTAATGTCGCCAACAGATTCAAGGGTCTTGTATGTTTGGGTCAAAAACTTGTCCAAAATTCTCCATTCAGGAATTTTTGAACTATCTGCTAGAGATCTTTCAAATATCTCTAGCGTGTTCTTGGGGAGACGGGTCGAACACAGATAAACTAGAATTGGACTCCAGTTATCTGTGTCTATATCCAACATTTGCAGGGTCGTCACTCAGTTGTTGATTGTCCGTTGTAACTTTTTAATAGAGCTACCGGACTCAGACGAAACTGGTGGCAAATTCAATAGGGTCTTGAGTTGAGCATTTACTTGCATTCTTTTATTCTCGTATTGTTCAACGAGATTGCTCCATACCAGTATAAAACCATCATTGGTAAGAGGAGCATTTTTAACAATGTCTCTTGCTTCGCCTCGGGTCTTTTGATTAAGATGGAAAAGTTTTTCCACATTGCTTAATCTGGCGTTGTTGATGTAGAGAGCAGAAAACATATCTCTAAAAGTGGACCAGGTGACGTAGTCACCATCAAAATTATCCGTGTCACACGGGGGTAAATGAATAGAGGGTGCAAATTGAATTGGGGTCGTTTCTTCTCTTGCCTTAGGAGTTTCAATCGGTTGTTTTAGGGTCTCCATTATTTCTGAAAGGGAAGAAATACAGCGTATATATGCATTGTATCCTTTCGTATATTTATCTTTCAGCTTCTTTCGGTCCACATCGGAACTGTCGGGTTCACTTCGTATAGTATTATACGAAGTTTGGAAATTATCCCACAGAAAAGTAAGCTGCTTCCGATGAAATTCTAAGGCATGAGGTACTAAATCTTGGGTAGGGGTCTCGCAAATATTTTACTCAAATTCAATAATGTCGTTTCCGAATTGAATAAATGCTGTCAGAGCCGCCATCTTTTATTGGGGTTGTGTTTAAATAATATTCTATTTAAAAAACTTCAGAAATTCTGAAAAATTTCAATAATAAAATGTTGGGTCTGGATGGCTTAATTTAAAAAATGTTTTTCAAATTAATAACGAGTCGTAATACTTTTTCAAATAATAAATTTGAAAAAAATCACAAAAAATTTATAAGCAAATTTGTGTGGGTCAATGTGATTAATCTTCAAAAATTATTTTGGATTTTCACGGGTCGTATATATTTTTCAGAAAACTTCTAAAAAAATTTAAAAACTTTTTATAAAAATAAATAAAATTATTTTTGGGTGTGTATGGGTTAACAGCAATTATTATTACCAACGAAATGTATTGAAAAACTTAGTTTTTAAATAAAATTTCAACAAATTTTGAAAATTTTATCTATGGATCGCAATGGGTTAACTTTAAAATTTTATTTAGTGGTAAACCAGGTCGCAAATAAAATTTTATAGCGTAGTTAAGCTTTTTGGGTCGCAATGTGTTAAAAATCAAAAATATTTTTTTAAAAAAATTCGATAAAAGAATTTATTTTTTTTTTTTTTAATTCGATAAAAGAATTTATTTTGTAAAAAAAATTCTTAAACAATTAAATGATTTTGGGTCGCTATGGGTTAAGCGTTAAAAAATATTTTTGATAAAAAACGGGTCTGCTATTTTTTTATAATAGTTTTTCTATAAAAATTGTTAAATATCAATAAAAATGATTTTTTGCGTCTAAAAGGGTTAAAAAAGCTTAAATGTGGGTATAAACGGGTTAAATATTGCTCAATAGGCAATTTCCAAAAAATATGGGATAATTTTTTGGTTCCCACGGGTAATTAATAAAATCCCAAGAAAACACTATTTAAGTGAACAACGTGGCAACCCTGTACACACTTGACAGCAGCTCTCTTTACTGTGAGTGTATAAGTGTGTATGTCTATTTGTTTTATCAGCAAATAAACAAACGAGTGCAGCGGCGAGTAGATAGCTGAAACAAATGAAACAAAAATATTTGGCGATTTTGTTAAATAAAATATATTGTAACAATTCAAAAATGTGAAAATAAATAAAATCAATTGGTTTTGTTAAATTATATTTAACACTTTGTGAACGTATATTTCTTTTAAAACGTATCGTATAATACGATCGTTTTGTTTGGGTCGGGTCGGTTTGGAAAAAATACGATTTTTTTGCAAAAACAATTTCACTGTAGTTCCACAATTGTTTTATTTTGTTATTATTTTCACTTTTATTACGGGTCGGGTCGATTTTAATTAAATTAAAATTAACGCCAAATATTTTTATTGTTTCAGCGGGTCAATCCTTGCCAAAACTATTTCGTAGTCCTTTTAATAAAGGCTCGAAGTGACCAAATGTTCGGCTGGTGAACGAAGTAATGGCAATTGGCGGATTTGGAAACAAGAATTGAAATATGTAAATTTCAATTTTCGATTGGGCCGAATGGGTCGCGGCAAATACAATTAATGCAAATATTTTACCTTATTTTCAGTGGGTTGTGCCAAGTATGTTGTTTAGTAATTCCGTGTTGTTTCTGTTGTAGTGTTTTGTAGTATAAGATTCCTCCTGTGGTTGTTCCTTCCTGTTGTTGTTGTTGTGAGTTTGTGTTGATTGTTGAATGTTTGTTTTTAAGTGTTTATATTATTTGTCGCGGGGACCGGTTTGTCGCGTTGACGGGTTTTTGGGTTGTTTAATGTCGCGGTGACGGGTGAGTTTACACTTTAAACTTTTTACTTTAAATTTGTCTCGGAGACGGGTGGGTGTACGTGCGTTTGGTTTTCAATAAACGTAACGAGTGAAGTTATGTGCGGCGAACGTTGACAGAGCCGACGGTCGATCGGTTCGCCGCAGTAATCGATAAGTAATCGATTGTGTGGATATGACGGACGGAGATGTTCAAACATATCGAGTTTACGTTTGTACGTAAACAGTGAGTTTATTTTTATATTTTAATACGTTTAGTGATTACGGAAAATTTAGTAACTTAAGCAATTAATAGTCAATTTGATTGTAGCGTTGGTGGCTCTGATGATTAGTGTGTTGGACCGCTGTTTCAAAGCATCACAGGTTCGACTCACCACGATGACAACATCATTTAATAGACTAATTTTTCTTTATCGTGCTACCTCGCTCTCTGCAGACAATGTAAAACCTCTGAGAGTAAAGGACCGCCTATAAAAACTCTTTTACCACGCCGTTCGGAGTCGGCATTAAACTGTACGTTCTCCATTTGAGTACAAATATAACACGGATAGCTCAAAAAGTGTGGGAGCGCTCGGCCTAGATTCTTCATAACATGCAAATTGATGTAATTTTAATTGTAACCATAGGGTTTACTTTAATTCTCCTTAGGACACAATGATGTTTTACTTTCTTAGGTTTGTCATTGACTGCCGAGAGGTAGCGCGATAAAGAATAATGTTTTTCTATGAAAACATGTTGTTAGCCTTAATCCAGGTTTGATCATGGGACCTTTCTGCTCGCAGTCCAACGCACCTCTGAGCTACCGACGCTACCATTAGAATGTATACACACAGAAAAATAAGGCATTATACTATGATTGGGTACATGATTGTAGCGTGTGTGCTCATAGCATGGTCGCTGAGGATCATAGTTTGGTTGTGTGTAACCATACTATACACAACCATAGTATGATACTCAGTACCATACTATGATCACACAATCCTGATCCCAATCATAGTATGATGCAATTCAACTATGTTATTTTTCAGCGTATACCACCATCCACCATCCATTAATATATATTTTCAATAATGTTTTTTTTTTTTGTGTTGGTACAGATAACGTAAAAACACTTACCGCCAGGAAACATACTTAAGGCCATCAATTATACTATATTTTACTTAAAAGCATAATATTTTTAAATTGTATTCATGTTATCTATAACATTATTGTAGTGTTTAATTAAATTCATTGATTGTACAATTATAATTACTGTGTTTGGTTGCAAACCATGGCAAAAATATTACATATATTTTACAGATAGTTGATCATAGTTATTTTTTAAATTATAGTATTGACAAAATATTTGGTCCACAAGAAATTGTTCTCATTAAATTAAAAAATGTAAGCAATTTCAGTAAAAGAGAGTAGATTTCAGTAAAATGGAGTAGAAAATTATGGGAAAGGAGTAGAAAATGCTACTACCGGAGTAGAGGAGTGGATTTTACAAATCCAAATGAAATGGAATAAATCTACTCCGATCGGAGTAGAATGAGAACACTGGTGGTGAGTGTTAGTCCTTCACCACTGTCGTCGATACACACGCATCGTGGAGTAGGATGGGGAAGGGACAGAAAACGAAAAAAACATATGTCCAATTCAGCAGAGGGCATAGAAAAGCCCGTTGCGTTGGCAATTGCAAATAACGACGGAGGCAGAAGTGATGGGGGCTGGCAATGCAACGAAACTGGTTTTGTATTCTTGTTGTTTTTGTTTTTGTTATGTTTAATTATTATGTGCGCTATTGTTGGTTTTGTCGATTATTATTTCTGTTGTTTTTATTGAATATTTTATTTAATTCTAATTGTTTATTTTAGACGCTGGACGTCTCTTCGATCATAACTTTGCATGACACGACAAAGACCAAAACAGACTCGACGGACAATATTATACGAATTTTAATAAGAGGACGACGCGACACATCCGTCCCCCATCAATGCGCTGATGCTACCAATTATACAAGCCTTGTTGAACTATAAGGACTATAAGTTTGTAGTAAAAATGACGCCAAGCCATGCTCATTCATTTTAATTAAACTAGCTTGTAGACATCTGTAAACCAGAAAACAGAATATATTGGTTTTATAAAAATTGTTTTTATGAATTTGTAATTAAATGAAAATTAAAGTGTTCTAGTTTTATTTTAACAACATTTTTTTATCATTTTTATCATGACAGGTATCATTTTGGATCTGTGAATGAAATACCGCGAACATTAATGCATTTACTTTTCTGTTCTTCTGATTTTCTTTATTTAAATAATGCAAATTATTTAAATAATAAAGAAAAACAAAATAAAGTTGATTTAAAAACTAATACTTTGATGTTCTCAGAGCAAAATTATATTATATTTGAGAAACGCAATCCCCGTAAAAATTTTTTTTTTTTTTTTTTTTTTTTTTAATGTGATGTTTAATGTTACACACTTTCCAGTTCGGAAATGTTTAATTTTAAACATTTTATGTTTAAATTAATATATTTTATGTTTAAGTTTACACCAAAAAAAAGAGTAATTTTACACATTTGAATGTTTAATTTTACACATTGCGACGATACATTTTTATGCAAAATGGTATCGCACAATAACTGCATAAATTTACGGCGAGAAACAAAATAAACGCAGCTGCGATATTAAACGCAGCCCAACTTCGAAACAACATCAACGCGTCACCAACGTCGGCCGCTAACTTTCCAATAACTGAAGCGAGAATAATACTGGAAGCAAAGCTACAAAGAGGAAGGCAACAAAACAACAACATTCACGGCGAAGCAGATTCCAGTGGCGACAAGAAACGCGTATAAAAGCCAGCGCGCAACAGAGATCGTTCTCTCATTTGCTGCCGACCGACTTACCAAACGCTTCGACCGAAACGAACGACGACCGCTACTATTAAATTGACCAAGTGGTTTTTTTTGCAGTAGCATAGGTACAACCGCTTAGTGTTTTGTTTTATTGTTTTACGTAAAGCAATCGCAAAGTGGGTTGCGGGGTAGCATTAGGGGAACTGCTTAGTGGCTCTTTTTTATTATTATCGCAAAGTGGACCCAAGAGTAATTTACGACGCCAAGTATGTATACGCTCTGGTTATGAGCTAGACAGACTCTCTCTCGCATACAAGCCGCCGAGGTCGCTCTCACGCACAAATATTGCCGTACGTAAGATTGCTTTATTCACATTTATATATTTTTAATAACTAATGAATTAAAAATAAAACTTGAATTCCAAAAACATAAAAATAAAACCGCGTCGCATTTTATTTTAAAATCCTCGGGGATCCCTGCAAAATATAAATTTTTGTAACCATTATGAATACCTGGAGCCCGCTGAGCGTGCCCTGGCTATAGACCGGAAACCGGGTTCGTTACATGGCGCCCGAGAAAGGACCCTGAAATGCGATATAAAAATTAAATAATTGCATACGATTTAATTGCACGCGGTTCAAATAAATAAAGCAATAAGAAATCGCCTCGCAACATTGAAACATAAAGTGAAAAAAACGCACAAAGTTAAATACGATAAGTGAAAAAAAAGTGAAAAAAAGGCAGCGCGTCGTTACAGACAGTGAGCCCCTGAAAAAAAAAAGAAAAAAAGAGAAAGAGCGAACGTTGCTAAAGTGAACCCCGTGAAAACAATTTACGCAGTGAGAAAAAAAGAGAGAGAAGCGAGAAAACATTTTAAACAGTGGAAAAAGTAGAAAAAACCAGTTGGGAAGGTTAGATCACATGCGAAAATTTAAAGTAGGTGTAATTATGATAGTTAGGATTATCAAAATTATAGTTGGTCTAAGCCGACTATAAATACCCTACACATATGTGTGGTTACCATTCAAAGTGATATATAGGTCACCAGGGTATACGAATCCTGAAAATAACTACAAACATTCAATCGCTGAAGAATTTCCATTCATTTGATACCCATATTTACAAATGGGTAGGTGTACCGAATTTCGATTTTTTTTTTAATGAACCACAGGTCTTTTCGACGGAAAACATTATTATCACGTACTTGAGCATGATGTCAATATATATTTGACCAAAAAAGTTTACCTAAGCACGTATACATAAAAATTGATCTTTATATGTACATTTTATATGAGGTATTTGAACATAAGTGGTCGGATCATAGGTCACAATGAACCGATCTCGCCAATTTTTTCGTACATACAGCGTAGGTATATTAGTAATCAAAGTTATAAGTTTCATTTATCTAGCTCTTCAATTTTAAAAGTAGTAGGGATTTCAACAGACAGACAGACAGACGGACAGACAGGCGGACAGACAGACGGACAGACGGACATCGCTAAATCGACTCAGGAGGTCATGCTGATCAAGAATATATATACATTTCCATACCGGAGATGCTTCCTTCTGGGTGTTACAAACGGCGTACCAAACTGAATATACCCTTTCACTCTTAGTGTAGGGTATAAAAAGAAAAAAAAAAGCGCGGCGCTACTAGTGCAAAAAAAAACGATCAGTGTAAAGAAAGCCCCGAATATAAAAAAAAGATATATATATATACATATATATATATATATATATATATATATATATATATATATATATATATATATATATATATATATATATATATATATATATATATATAAAGTTTAACAAAAGCGCGCCGCTATAAAAGAGCCCCTGAGAAAATTTGAGATTGTTAAATAGAAAACTAGGAAAAAAATGGTGAAATTGACGTGGATGTACGGTCTCCGCAAGGAGGACCTCACGGCGTACACGGCTGAGTTTAGTTTCGGCTGTACCGGGACGGTGGAGGAGCTTCGTAGAAACTTTCCGGCATTCATTAACGACGGCCAGTTTTCCAGCGACGTGCTAGAAAAGCTCGAGAAGCTAGAGCTGAGGCACACGAAAAGTGCGTCACCATTACCGTCGGCAGTCACTAGTGAACCGCAGGGGTAACAAAAACTGTCATTCGTCCCGAACACCACAAACCCCACGTTGACCACCAATTTGTTCCCCTTTGAACCGCAGCCTACAACCCACAACGCAGGTTCACTTTCGTGGGCGCTGCCTACACTCACCACGAGACCGGCAATATCGCAGTTACCCCCTACATCACTCAATTGCCCCACCGTTTACCCAACGGCATGCACGCAAAGTACCAGGCACGAACCCTACGGGGTCACACACGCTCAACAGATGCCACCTTTCGTTGGCACAGCAACAGCTGAACGACCGTCGGGCGGACGGACATGGGAGCAGCCAACTACGCAAGACATTCGCACGGCGATGATTCACACAGGCACAACTGCGGCCCAGGCGGCCGCAATGGATCGCATCAGCAAGTGGACAGTTAAGTTTCATTATAGCTTTGTTATTTGATGTCCGATCATGAAGTTTTAAATACCGTTGAAAATGTCTCAACGATTAACACATTTGTCCCATACGTTGAATTGACCTCCGAGGTCACCTTCGATGAGTGATCACTATTTTCAGACTTCTACCCCCCTAAATGCCATTTTTTTCTCATGTAATTAAAGATCTCCACAAATTATTAAATTTTTCTGTTGAAAGTATTTCGTTAGCTTCATATACGTGCATAGGTAAATATAGAAAACTAGGAAAAAAATGGTGAAATTGACGTGGATGTACGGTCTCCGCAAGGAGGACCTCACGGCGTACACGGCGGAGTTTAGTTTCGGCTGTACCGGGACGGTGGAGGAGCTTCGTAGAAACTTTCCGGCATTCATTAACGACGGCCAGTTTTCCAGCGACGTGCTAGAAAAGCTCGAGAAGCTAGAGCTGAGGCACACGAAAAGTGCGTCACCATTACCGTCGGCAGTCACTAGTGAACCGCAGGGGTAACAAAAACTGTCATTCGTCCCGAACACCACAAACCCCACGTTGACCACCAATTTGTTCCCCTTTGAACCGCAGCCTACAACCCACAACGCAGGTTCACTTTCGTGGGCGCTGCCTACACTCACCACGAGACCGGCAATATCGCAGTTACCCCCTACATCACTCAATTGCCCCACCGTTTACCCAACGGCATGCACGCAAAGTACCAGGCACGAACCCTACGGGGTCACACACGCTCAACAGATGCCACCTTTCGTTGGCACAGCAACAGCTGAACGACCGTCGGGCGGACGGACATGGGAGCAGCCAACTACGCAAGACATTCGCACGGCGATGATTCACACAGGCACAACTGCGGCCCAGGCGGCCGCAATGGATCGCATCAGCAAGTGGACAGTTAAGTTCGACGGCACCAACGACCCGTTGGTTTTCATCGAGCGCGTCGATGGTATTGCACCAGTCGTACGCAATGGCAAAGATGGTGCGACTTCAAGGACGATTTGTTGCGATTTTTCCTGCCGCCCGGGTTTTATGAAGACCTAGACGATGCCCTCCGCAGTAGGATGCAGCGGCCACGTTACGTCCTGGCTATGCGGGATTTGATGCGGCACGCACAGTACAATGAGCAGCAGGAGCTACAGCGCATATTAAGGAATTACCGCCAAGAATATCAATTGTATATTCGGCGCCCCGATTTTACGACACTGGCGGAGCTAGTAGGACTAGCGGATGAACTGGATGTCATCCAAGGCATGGGACATGCGAAGCCTCATCAAGCACCACGTCCACGGGAGGAGCACAACGACGATGACGCCGGCGGCAGCATTAATCCACGGACCGCATGCATACGATGCGGGCGCGACGGCCACTACCAGGCGGATTGCAGAAATGCTGCAGTAATGTTTTGCTGGGAGTGCGGTAGAAGGGGCGTGCGTACCATGGACTGCTGTAGACTACGCTCGGGAAACTACAGGGGGAACCACCAGTAGCGAGGGCTGGCGACCCCGAAGAACTCACCCCGTATCCAGCAGTAGCATTGAAGCAGGAGGCGACACGCATTGTCGCGATAATCGCCATAGATGCCGAGTTGGCAATTGCAACAGTGGATACAGGCGCGACACGCAGTTTCGTTAGTGCAGATGATTCGAACTCCATCCAACTGCAGGAGTACAGACGTTTGGGTGAAAATGGCTGACGGCGTCGCCAGGTGCGTCAGCGAAGAAATTCAAGCAGTTGTCAGACTAGGTGACAAAGAGTGCCGCTTGGGTCTTTTAGAGCTACCAGAAGTCGTCGACGAGATCATTTTAGGGATGGATTTCTTGCAGCAGATGGGAGCCACCTTCAGTTGCGGAGGGTAGAGCGTTACGCTACAAAAATGGGAGCAGCAACCAGATCAGTCACCGGTGTGCACGGTGGTGCGGCTTGATCAACGCAGCGAGCAAGAAATAATCGACAATTTTTTACAGGACGAGCTAGGCAAATTTGTAGGTGGTGGAGGCACGAGTGACATCACCACCCACAAAATAATCATGAAGGACGATCGCCCCATTAAGCAGCGCTATTTTCCCAAAAATCCAGCGATGCAGGCGATCATCAATGAGGAAGTCGACGCGCTTATCGCGAAACGGTGCATTGAGCCGTCGAGGGGCCCCCACAGCGCACCAATTGTCTTGGTGAAAAAGAAGACTGGGCAGTGGCGGCTGTGTATTGATTACAGGCAACTGAATGCGCATGCAGTGCCTGACGTCTACCCCTGCCGCGTATTCATCATATCCTTGACCGCCTGCGTAATGCAAAATATATTAGCAGCCTGGATTTGAAAAATGGATATTGGCAGATCCTCATGGACGAGGGCAGCAAGGAGTTCACTGCGTTTACGGTGCCAGGTCGCGGGCTGTATCAGTGGCGTGTTATGCCATTTGGTTTGCATTCAGCCCCGGCGACATTTCAGCGGGCGTTGGATCGTGTCATAGGGCCCGACATAGAGCCGCACGCGTTCGCTTACTTGGACGATATTGTCGTCACTGGATCTTAAACTTGCGTGAAGTTTCCAGGCGCCTGAGGCAGGCGAAGCTGCAGCTAAACCAGGACAAATGCGAATTTTTCAAGCGCAAAATAAAATATCTCGGGCATGTGGTTAGCGATCAAGGCATCACCACAGACCCGGATAAAATTGCTGCTATCCAGGAGCTACGTCCACCAACAAACGTGCGCGAGCTGCGCCAGTGTTTAGGCATCGCTTCGTGGTACCGACAGTTTGTACCCGAGTTCTCGGACCTAGTTCACCCCCTTAGAAAATTGCTGAAAAAGGGGAAGCATTTCAGCTGGGCAGAGGAGCAGCAGCAGGCGTTTGACCATTTAAAGGTGATGATAACAGAGGCACCAGTGCTAGGCTGTCCGGACCTCACTCAAAAATTCACCATGCAGACGGACGCAAGCAACTATGGTTTATGCGCCGTGTTGACGCAGGATATTGATGGCAAGGAGTGTGTCATAGCGTACGCCAGTCGCAGGCTAAACAAAGCTGAGGAAAACTATTCCCCCTTTGAGAAGGAGTGGCTGGCCATCGTTTGGGGAATAAGGAAAATGCGGCCATACCTGGAAGGATACCGATTTCTGGTAATCACGGACCACCTGTCTCTCAAGTGGTTGAACTCCATTGAGAGCCCTTCAGGGCGCATCGCGCGTTGGGCGCTTGAATTGCAGCAGCACACCTTCGACATTCAGTACCGCAAGGGAAAACTGAATGTTGTGGCGGACGCGCTATCGAGGCAGCCGATGGAAACGCTGAGAAAGACAGGCGAGGAGGTCCCTGTCGAGGAACGATGTGCGTGGACGGACAGACGCATGATGGAGGTACGCGAGCAACCGGAAAAATTTCCTGATTATGCCATCGAGGAGGGCAACTTGTATCGCCACATTCCTCAACACACTGATGACAGCGACTGCGTAGCTTGGAAGCTGTGCGTCCCGAAGATGCGCCGTGCACAAGTTATGCGTGAAAATTACGATGACGCGACCGCAGGCCACATGGGCGTCCGCAAGACAATTGCTAGAGTATCAAATCGATACTACTGGCCAGGCATGTCTCGGACAATTCGTCGATATGTCCGTAACTGCGAGTCGTGTCAAAAATACAAGGCGTCGCAGCAAAAACCAGCGGGTAAAATGTTGACAAAAATTGCGCAGGAGCCGTGGTCCTGGCTGTCCGCAGATTTTGTAGGTACCTTACCGCGCTCGAAGCATAGCAACACCATGCTGATTGTCTTCTTTGACAAAATTTCTAAATGGACTGAAATGGTATCAGGCGACGAGTGAAAGTTTGCAACGAGCGTTTCGAGAACCCATTTTGGCGCGATACGGCGTCCCCAAGGTGCTCATTACGGATAATGGAGCACAGTTCACGAGCAGATCATTTCGCTGGTTTCTTGAGGATATGGGTGTTAGACAGCAATTTACCGCCCCATATAAACCCCAGGAGAATCCCACGGAAAGGATCAACCGGACTTTAAAAACTATAGTTGGTCACCAGCAAAATCGATGGGATAAGCAACTGCCGGAAATTTCACTGGCAATAAATTCCAGCGTGTCGGAGACTACTGCCTACAACCCGGCGTACTTGACCCAAGGACGGGAGCCGCGCCTCCCCAAGGCGCTGTACGATGAGGTCACCGTAGGAACACCATAAAGTGCGCTCTTGACCGTGAAACAAAAAAAAACTCTCATAACACGGAAGCTCAGAGCGCGCTGCGAGCAGCAGAGATGCGTACCGCGCGTAGTAACAGAACCCACCCCCGAAGCTTTCGACGCCGACGCACAAACACTCAGGCTCTCAGAGAGCCAGTTGCGCATCAAACAAACACACATAACAAAAACAATGTATGTAACCGACGCGCATAAATGTTAAAATCCAAAATTCGCGGCGTGCATCGTGCCAGCGTATCGCGAATCAACAAGTGTTGCACGAACTATGTCGACTCAAAGACACACTCGGCATGCGAATAAACATAAGCCTCATTCGTTGAGCATGCTTAAAACAACAAGTATCGGTGTGCAAATTATTTCTTTGATTCTACGAACTATTTATATTCGATAGTGATACAAAATTTGGTGTCGGTGCGCGAACATTTTACAAACTCTATTTGGTGTCAGGGCGCGAGGGAAAAAAATATATTTATACACAACTAAATTTATTTTTCATTATTTTATTATTTATTGAATAATGGCTGGCCTCAAAGACGAGCGAAATATTACAAAAGCGCAACAGAAGAAACGGCAACGCAGCCTATGGCCGCGTCTACAGCGGGTGCTACAACAGGCCGGACTCGCGATGGACACGATGGCTGCGAACTCAGCAGTGCAGACGACTACTGAGGCATCAAGCGCCGTAGAAGAGGCATCAAGCGCCATAGATGAGGTGTCGAGCGTAGAAGAGGCATCGGGCACCACCGAAGATGTGCAGAGTTCTTCACAGCAGGTGGCCGCATACGAAGAGATCAACACCACACAGCGGACGGCTGTGGTGGTTGCGCAGATGCCTGCACTTTCGACAACAACGCAGGAGGTTGCAAACGAGGAGACGAGCGCCGCACAGCGGATGGCTGTAGCGGCTGCACAGGAGGTTGTGTCGACAACAGCAACGCGGCGAATGGCCGCAGACGAGGAGACGAACACCACACAGCGGGCGGCTGTGGTGGTTGTTCAGGAGGCTGCACCTACAGCAGCGAAGCAGCAGGTCGCCGCAGAAGAGGCGACAAATACCACAAAGCGAGCGGCAACGCGGCAGGTGACCGCGGACGGGGTGACGGCTGCCCCAATGGCAGTGCTGACAACAGACGCGCGGCAAGTGGCCGCATAAGGGGCGTTGAGCCGCGCACAGCGGAGGGCTGTGGCGACGGCGCAGATTACTGCATTATCTGCAACAATGCGGCAGGTGGCATTGAAATCGAAGGCGATGCAGCGGACGGCTGTGACGAAGATGAAGCAGAAACGATCGGCGCGACGCCTTACAGCACGCGAGACAATTGGTGTCATCCAGATAGAGGCACATCCGTTTACCCCCACCGAAGTAAAGGGGGGGTAAATACATTTTTATGCAAAATGGTATCTCACAATAACTGCATAAATTTACGGCGAGAAACAAAATAAACGCAGCTGCGCACCAACGTCGGCCGCTAACTTTCCAATAACTGAAGCGAGAATAATACTGGAAGCAAAGCTACAAAGATGAAGGCAACAAAACAACAACAATCACGGCGAAGCAGATTTCAGTGGCGACAAAAAACGCGTATAAAAGCCAGCGCGCAACAGAGATCGTTCTCTCATTTGCTGCCGACTGACTTACCATACGCTTCGACCGATACGAACGACGACCGCTACTATTAAATTGACCAAGTGGTTTTATTTTGCAGTAGCATAGGTACAACCGCTTAGTGCTTTGTTTTATTGTTTTACGTAAAGCAAGCGCTAAGTGGGTTGCGGGGTAGCATTAGGGGAACTGCTTAGTGGCTCTTTTTATTGTTTGTCTTACGTACATTGAGCGCTAAATGGACCCAAGAGTGTTTTACGACGCCAAGTATGTATACGCTCTGGGTATGAGCTAGGCAGACCCTCTCTCGCATACAAGCCGCCGAGGTCGCTCTCACGCACAAATATTGCCGTACATAAGATTGCTTTATTTACATTTATATATATTTTTAATAACTAATGAATTAAATATAAAACTTGAATTCCAAAAATATAAAAATTAAACCGCGTCGCATTTCATTTTAAAATCCTCGGGGATGCCTGCAAAATATAAATTTTTGGAACGCATATGAATACCTGGAGCCCGCTGAGCGTGCCCTGGCTATAGACCGGAAACCGGGTTCATTACAACATATATTGTTAATTCATAAAGTTTAAACCTAAACATTAGATATTCAATTTTAAATGCGTGTTTAAAAATGCGACTATAAAGCAAAACAAGTTGCCTCGCTTTATGATAGTAAAATTATAAAAATTTTCTTTTGTGTGTATAGCTTAATTTTATAGATTGATATATGGTGGTGCAAAATTGAAACCATTCTTTTTCCTCATTTTCAAAATGTTTCAAACGCACCCCTCAATGCGCGTTTCCGTTTCGGTTACTGTTTCGGTTTTAAGTTTTTAAAACGAAACGGTTTCGGTATACCGGTTCCAAGTTACGGTTTCGGTTTTGATTTCGGTTTTTGTATAAAATTTATTTTTTCCCATATTTTTCAAATAATTTAACATTAATTATATGGTGCTAAGTTATGTTCAAAATGTGATATTGAGGTAAAGTGGGATGTAAATTAAACAATGTTTGTTCTTATTATAGTAAAAATATTGTGTTATATGAATTATTTACTTGATTTTGCCAAGACAAAATTTCAATTCAAAATTTCGTGACCACAAACCAATGAAAAGTAACATTTTGAGTTCACCTGAGACATGATCTCAATTTCAAAAGAGATCCGCGAAGCGAACCTTAAACAAAAGCATTATTGCTTTTATATATCCTCTTTTTAATTTCGTTACATCGGTAAATATTCTTAAACTTAATAAGAAGAAGAATATTGTACGATTTCCATTCATAAAAGCCAAAGAAATTTAATTTCAACAATTCAATGAACTGCAATATCTGACTGTATACTTGAAATGTTCGAACTTGCACTTTATTTTTCGTATTTTCTTAAGTAGTTACTGAGATATTAATAATTTTAACTTTTTTTCTAATGTTTTCTTGCATTACCATTGTTTTTTATTACCTTATTATAATTTTATACCCTACACCTATGAGGTACAGGGTATATTAACTTTGTGCAGATATTGAAACGCCCCTTAGGAGGTGTGGCCGGTAAGGAAAAGTATATATATTCTTGATCAGCATCACCACCCGAGTCGTTTAGCTATGTCCGTCTGTCTGTCTGTCCGAAAACGTAGTAACTTGCGAAATACTTCTCTGCGATGAAAATTCGTCTCAATACTTTTTAGCTAAAAGTTAGTTCTGTCAATGAAAATGACACAAATCGGTCATCGGACACGCCCACCTCCCATACAAGTCACTTATATATAACACTTTAGGAACCAATAATTCGAAAAGTATTCAAGATATTCTTATGAAATTTAAAAATTATTGTTAGAAATATGAGTTCCAAAAATGGGCGTGATACGCCCACATTTGTTTTTTTTTATTATTATCCGCTTTTTCATAGTGACAATTAATTCGCAAATTATTGAAAACAAATTTATGAAATATGAGCCTTAAATATCCACCTATGTTTAACAATTGGGCGTGATACGCCCACATTTATTGTTCATCATTTTATGATTATTTTTTTTTTTTTACTTTTATATCGATTTTTTAAATTATATATTATGGATATCGGTTTATTTCTGATTTTCGTATCACGGTTTCGGTTACGGTTTTAAAAATGAAACGGTTTTAAACGGATATCGGTTTCGGCTATGGTTTCAATCCTTGATTTTGATATTTTGTTTTTGCTAATTTGTATGGTAAATAATGTTTTAAAGGGTTTTAAGCATCTACGTAGAATGGTCTCGATTCAAATAATTGATTGCAATCAAAAATGTTTATCTTAAGTCTTTAATTGTGAATTACATATTTTATTGAGGCACATCCACAGTACTGCACGAAAAAGGTTAAAATATTCAACATTCGCAAGTTTGGTCAATGTTTTAACCAAAAAAGTGAGGCGCATTAAATTTTTTTGAAATTTCTAGACTTTACGCACCTACTTAAATTTTCATAATCTCTAAAAGTATCACTATATAAAGGGTTTTTCAACAGGGATGCTACAAAAGTAGAGCGACAGGGACAGCAAACGACGCCATATTTATTGCCGCTCTTTTGACATTTCTCTTCAGTAAGGTTTGCCATTTCATGATGGAAAGATATACAAATTCGAATTTCGGTAGTAAATTTTAATAATTTCGACTCGTTGTTGGCTCGTATATCTTTCCATCATGAAATGGCAAACCTTGAAAAAAAACTTTTGTAGCGCTCTTATTGAAAAACCCTGTAAAAGTGTATCTCTATGAATTGCATTTGCTAAACCAATATTTCTTTTTAACATATTCCTTTTATGCTTTATTTTAAATTGACTTTAATGACTAATTAATATATAATTTAAAATAAATTCAATCGTATGTGTCCTTAAAACAGCGAAAAAGTTTTAGTTAAAAAACTCTTTTTTAATGTAAATCTGCAAGTATTAGAAATTAATTATATATTTTAACTTATATTGGTAATTCTTCATACGCTTTATAAATATATACAATTATTTCCGAAATTAAGTGAAAACGGTGGTATTAAGATTTTTTTTTTTTTAATTTCGAACTTTAAACCGCCATAACTTTTGCGCCCTTGCAATAATTGATTCACGAACGGAATTTACATGCTATAATATCAGAGTATATTCACGCAGAGAAATAATATGGCTGCGACATGATCGCGAAAACCATGCTATGGTCTTTACAATCCTACATGGTTGTCACAATCAAAGTATAGTATTTTCAATTTAATTTCAACAATAATAAGGTCGCTAAAATCATTTTATAGTAGACAATTTATTATAATATGATTGTATTTCTGAAAAACCAAAATATGGTTGATATGAACCATGTTATGATTACGATAAAGACTGCCACGAACAAAGTATGGTCAATACCAATCATAACATGATATAGACTAATCATAATATAGTAATTTATTATTTACAACCATATAATTCTCACTTACTGGCATATTTTACTCTCTCTTACTCATTTGATGCTGGCTATGGCTGTGCGAAAGTTAAAACGTTAATTGTAAATGCTTGATATGAAGACAATATAGTTCAAACAAATGTCTATAAATAACATTAACTGCTCGTGTTTAATACAAATGTGTATAACAAATTTCAGTGATTAATCGTGTGCTCGCGTTGTCAACTTCATGACGGTGACGCTGTACTTTACACGAAAGTTCTTGTGCACGATAAAACTCGAACGATGATGTCCGGCAATTGCAAGCACAGCTTCGCACAGAGAACATCTTCACGGAGTTTGCGAAATTGTGTCTTTTATTTTAAAATACATACTTATATAATAAAAAATGTAGATAAAATAATCATTAATGCAACATGTGTCTTATTTATAATTTTTTTCAATCCGCTTTTTTTTAGGAATTTAAGATAATCATAATATGATCACTGGTCACGTATATATATATATATATATATATATATATATATATATATATATATATATATATATATATATATATATATATATATATGTATATATATATATATATATATATATATATATATATATATATATATATATATATATATATATATATATATATGTGTATATATATATATATATATATATATATATTGAATTGGATATATTGAATTTGTGACTTGCTTCGGTGGCTCGATCAAAAAGCTCGCGGGGCCATTGTGTGGTGTTTTGGGTAGTTGTTGTAGACCCTGAGCCTTCCTCTATATATATATATATATATATATATATATATATATATATATATATATATATATTAATTTTTTTATTCAATGATGTCATGAATACAAAACAACAAAACAAATAGTTTCTAATAAAAAAAATTATAATTTATAAAACAAAGAATGGAAGAGTTTTTGCTTAATCAAAGTTCACCAATGAACGATTGATTTTTTTAAGTATTATTAATTTATATTTAAGCAAATTAATTATTATTACTAAAAACCATGCACCTATTATACTAGGAGAGATCAATGATATATTTGGTGTTTAAATAGTAATGTACTTACAGAAATGATGGTGTGCTAAAAAGATTAAAAACATTATTTTTTAGTATTTTTTAGAATTAAAAGTATTTAAAAATAATAAAAATACAATCATCATAGAAATAAAAATCACTAAATGCTCAATTTTTAGTTTTATTTAAACATTTTTTTTAATGTTTTGCATAATGTTAAAAAATAGTTGACATATTTTAATATTAAGTATGTATGTCATATGGTATCATATTGGCACTATCATGCCAAAGGGGCGAACATGTAATTTTTGATATCTGCGTTTTTTTTTTTTAAATTTTTAATGTAGTTTTCGGCACACACCAAAATGGTGTGTGCTTTTGTGGGATATTTCTAGCCACAAAAGACAAAACTAAAAGGACGAAGATAAAATAGTGATGTAAATGCATTGCGATGTAAATGCATTAAAGTGCTTTGAAAACAAACAATTAATACCTTTACATCACTATTTTATATTGCGAAAATAAATAGTTATAACTAGGGCATGTTTTTTTTTGCACAAAATATCGTTAAAAATGGCAGGCCAAATTGCACAAAAAAAACTGTAAAAATGGCTGTAAAAATAGGCAAAAAAGGCAAAAAAAAAAAAGGCACAAAAATAGTCAAAAAATGGCACAAAATAGTCAAAAATGGCAACAAAAAAAGGCAAACAAAAAATGGCACAAAAATAGTCAAAAAATGGCAAAAAAAAACTTTATAAAATTTTTCAATTAACTATTTTTGTTTACAATCATCGATATCTCTTTTACATGGTCTAATATTTATTTCGTTAATTTCATTCACAAAATTAAGAACATACAAAAATAAGTACACAAGAAAAGGACGTCATATATTTTTAATACAACCAGAAAATCGAAAATAATATTTAAAAAAGGTTTGCCAGAGTGTAAAAAAGGCATTTTTGGGCAAAGTATATCAAAATTGGCAAATTTACAAAATATTTAAAAAAAGGTTTGCCAGACTGTAAAAAAGGCATTATTGGGCAAAGTATATCAAAATTGGCAAATTCACAATATTGGTTTTATGAATATATATTGTTACGAAATTCACAGAAAACTGTTCGTATCAAACACACTTGTTTGTTTTTAATCTGTATTAATTAACTTCATTTGTTTTTGTTAACAACTTTAATCAGTGCTGGATTGTATTTTCAGAATCTTATTAAAAATACAATGGCGCATATTCTTAGGCAATTTAAATTCAACTTTAAAATAAATGTTGGAGTAAACTTTGCAAATAAAAATCAAAATTAAAAATAGAGCATAACTTATAATGGCATAATGGCAACCCTTTCGTCTTGTTACAGTGTTTTTTAATCAGCTCGCAAATTTTTAGTGTTTTATAGTGATTATCGCGCTTTATAATTAAAGAAATTTTAACAGTGCTTCTTAATAAAGCAGTGTTTTTAATAAAAAATTTAGTGAAAAACATTATCTATTTTTTACAAACTGCAATTTTGTGTAGTTTATAAACATATACGGGCCATTCCACACCAAATCGACCAGCGGTTGGAACTCAGCTTCTTCGATTTCAATGAAATTTGGGCAGTTGATAAAGCTTATTGAGATATGTTTTATTTTTTTCGACCTCTACTTCGTTGGCTCGTTTTAAAGGTAATAGAACAGGCTTTAAGAAAAATTCACTTTTAACTTTTTGTAACTTTGAAGCACTGTATCTCTAGAAGTAGTGGCCGAAAGAAATAAAAAAAAATTGGTCAATGCATATCTTAATAAGTTTTATCAGCTGCCTAAATTTCATTGAAATCTAAGAGGTAAAATCTCTAAATTTACTTTTTTTGGTCGATTTGGTGTGGAATGCAATTTGGTGTGGAAAACAATTCAGTGCATTATTTTTTGACATTATTTATACAAAGTTTTTCTGCAAATTTTAATTTCCTGTTTTTTACTATTCTTTTGACATTTTACCTTCATAAAACGACTGCATAGTTTAGGAACTCTTGCTGTGCTTCTTAAAATGTTATCTTTATATCAATTTATTTAAACCATTGCATACTTTTTGGGTCATCTAGATTTAATAAATATTTCTATAATGATTTGCTCTATTCCAAATTGCAATGAACAAAGTGAGACTTTGCAATTTGTTAATGGCTGGTTATGCGACAACTTTGCTCATGCCAAGTGCGCAGGGTTACCTGGTCGCGTAATTGACATTTTAAACGATAACAAAGGCTTACGTTGGTCATGGATTAAATGTAGACCGGCAGACATCGATTTATATAAAATTTTAAAGCAAACTAGGAAAGGATTTAGTGAAATTAGCAAGGAATTGTCTTCTCTAACGGCTAAATTCAAGCATTATGAATCACTTTTCAATGATTTTAAATGCATGGATGAACCGTCATCCTCTCCGAAAAGGAAGAAGACATTGAGAAATAAACAAAAACAAAAGCTCCCTGCTACTGAATCATTGCCAGAAATGTCTAACCAAATAGACATTGAAATAACTCCCTCCACACCAGTTAATACTTTCCCTGACCCTGTAGATATGTCTGATAACCGTGATACAATTGCTAACCCGACTACTAGTCAAACTTTAGCAACTGACCATGGCACTAATTTAGAAACCATGCGGAAGGAATTAGTTGTAGTTCCTCCAAAAAAAAAATAATATTTGCATCTCGGTTTGCACCTGATACCACTGTTGATGATATAAAATATTACATTTTTACACGTATTGGCTCCACTTTAAATATGTCTGATATTTTAGTATTCAAATATAACATTCAATCTTTTAAAATAATTGTCCCTGAAGACTTCTCTGATACTATAGTAAATAATGAATTCTGGCCACGAAATACTTTAGTTCATGAATACATATATAAAAATAACAACAGACCTCCTAATGTTGTTCATATTCTATCTTGTCCTGATGGCGTTTCTTCAAAAAACTGCCAGTGAACAATGATTTTGCCTATGTTTATCCGAATGTGCGTGGACTTAATACTAAATTAACAAAGTTATATTCAAACAGTTCCGGCTTTTCCTTGCGACATTATAGTTTTTACTGAAACTTGGCTTCGCGGAAATGTCTTAAATACAGAAATTCTTTGCAATGACTTCCAAATTTTTAGGAAAGACCGACATTATAAGATGGGTGGTGGAGTTTTAATTGCTACCCGTTCTTCCTAAATGACAGAACTAATCGATGTTCCTTATACAGATAACTTAGAATTTGTTTGTGTTTTAGTAAAATTTGATTTTCATAACATTTTCATTACTTGTTACCTCCATGCTCTGATTCTGAAAGCTCTCGATTACCCGGGTGCCCGGGTACCCGGGCTACCCGGGTTTTTCGAGCTACCCGGGTTGTTCAAATACTCGAAAAACCCGGGTATTAAATGTTCGAGCTACCCGGGTAATTTGTTCGTTCGTTTGTTCGAGCTATTCGAGAGCTCGTTTGTTCGAGTAGCTCGATTGCTCGTTCGTTGTTCGAGTAGCTCGATTGCTCGATCGTTGTTCGAGCTTCGAGTAGCTCGTTCGTTCGTTTGTTCGATTGCCGACTGTTCATTTGATCGCTTGTTAATTTGTCTGTCCGTTCGTTTGCTTGATGTGGGAGTTGGTCGGAAGTGGTTGGAAGAATGTGGTTGGACAAAAGTGGGTGGGTGGGCAAAAGTGGGCGGAAAGTGATAAAAAGACCGAAAAAAATTGTATTGCAGAAATCGGTAGCAGACATCAAGGGAAATCGAATGGTACCACTCTCAGTGGTCCCTGACCCCCAAAAGGGGGTCAAAAATCACTTTTTATCCAAAATCGGTAGCAGAATCGGTGCAGAAATCGGTAGCAGACATCAAGGGAAATCGAATGGTACCACTCTCAGTGGTCCCTGACCCCCGAAAGGGGGTCAAAAATCACTTTTATCCAAACAAATTTTATTGCGGAAATGGATAGCGAACCTCATTAGAAGACTAATGGTACCCTTTGAAATGGTTCCTGACCCCCAAAAGGGGGTCAAAACCGCATTTATGACCCAAAAATTGTTATTTCGGAAATCGATAGCGGACATCATTAGAAGGTACCCGGTTGTATCAACGATTACATTTTATACTCACAAACACGATATAATTACCAATATCTAAACAAACCTTGCTACAATAATTATATTATAAAATTAGAAGATAATTTAAAAACCAATTCCAAACAATTTTATAACTTTATCAACATGAAACGAAAGTCTTCTGTGTATCCTTGTCAAATGGCATGGAACGACAAAGTATCCAAAACCGACATGGACATTTCTGATATGCTTGCTAACATCTTTCAAACGACTTATTCCTCAGAAAATCACAAAAATGACGTCATCTATCCTTTCACATTAAATAGAAGCAATTATATTAAAATGCCGACTATTACATACAATACAGTTTTAAGGTACCTCAAAACAATTTCAATATCATATTCGGCGGGTCCTGACTTCATACCTAGTTGTATATTAATGCGGTGTGCGGATATTTTACATAATAATAATAATAGTTTGGCGCTACAGTCCTGTATAGAACTTCGGCCGAGCTCTCTCACCATTTTGAGCTGTGCGACCATTAAACACATTATTTAATTTGTCCCTTAAGACAGGTATATATCCGGATATATGGAAGGAATTATTTATTTTAAAACTACGTGCTATTCCTAAATTATTTGAAAAAATTTTAACCGATTAGCTCACACATAGTTTGCTATCAATTGTTTCACCGTATCAGCATGGATTCTTGAAAGGTAGATCAACAAGTACCAATCTGTTAGAGTTCTCAACTACAGTCATAAATGGCTTTAATTGTGGATTACAAACAGATGTAGTATACACAGATTTTAGCAAAGCTTTCGATAGTGTTAATCACGAATTACTTCTAATAAAACTAGATCTATCGGAATTTCCAAAATGTCTCCTAAACTGGATAAAATCTTATCTGACATCCAGAAAACAGAGTGTTATTTAAGGAAGCTACATCAAGGTATATTTCGGTTTCGTCAGGTGTTCCCCTTTATTTATTTTATTTATAAATGACCTACCGTCAGTTATAAAACACTGTAGAATTTTAATGTATGCAGATGATGTCAAATTATTCCATTCATTTAACGATGCAGTACAGCAATCTTGCATTCAAGAAGATCTAAATAGGTTAGAAGCAGAGCTCTCGATTTTTCGAGCTACCCGGGTAATACCCGGGTATTACCCGGGTAGCTCGATCATTAAATTATTTGGATCATAAAAGAATATTTCGGCTAATATAATCATTTCTTTGTTACTCCATCCAGCAGTGGTCCAAAAAATTGTTTTGGATTCTTAAATTTTCCAAAAATAAATAAATAAATATATTTCATAAACTGTATATCGAAAAATGTAAAAAAAAAACAAAAATCATGGATGTTTTTAGGTGGATAAAATCAAATAAAATGCGGATGGTTTTTTTGGAGTGGAGAAACAAATTGCAGCCCTGGAATGTGTACATAACCTGACGATTTCCTGCCATAGTATTCACAGAATCATCACAGAATTGTTTTACTATTAAATTAATATAGTTGAAAAACCATTAAATTTATAGTATCATCACAGAATTGTTTTAAATAGGAAATACTATTAAAAATTAATAAGACATTCTATTATTCTCATAACTTAATTAAAAAAAAACACTTTTATCATATTGATTTAAATTAACACGTCAAAATAAAATTTACTGTTTCGTCCTTTATCAACATTTCTTCAATTTCAAGCGAGACAAAACTTATATTGGATTTGGTTAAAAAAAAAATGTTTCTTATACATTTTTCCCCTAAAGTAAAATTTGGTTATACAATGCGCCGTATAAAGTTCTATTGTGGGTTGCTCAATATTTTTGAGTGATTCGCTTAGATCCACAACTTTTTATATAAATTAAATCTTTTTTAAAAAATGATTCGTTTACATATTATATGCGTATTTCAAACAGTCGCGGTTTTCTTTTATTACCATCATTGTTTTATATAATTTTATTCTTCATTCACAACCGTTTCACCAAATTTTTAAAATTTCTTGTTCAACTTCATATTTTTTTGATACTTAACTGTGAAATATGTGAGTAATTTAAAAATAACAACAAGTAAAACACATAACAATATGTTGGTCACTTTAATTTAAATACATTATTAAAAAGTGATAAAAAGAACGAAAAAAATTGTATTGCAGAAATCGGTAGCAGACATCAAGGGAAATCGAATGGTACCACTCTCAGTGGTCCCTGACCCCCAAAAGGGGTTCAAAAACCACTTTTTATCCAAAAAAAATTTATTTCGGAAATCGATAGCGGACATCATTAGAAGGCTAATGGTACCCTTTGGAGTGGTCCATGACCCCCAAAAGGGGGTCAAAACCGCATTTATGACCCAATTATGACCCCCTTTTGGGGGTCATTGACCACTCCAAAGTGTACCAATAGCATTATAATGGTGTCCGCTATCGATTTCTGAAATAAAAATTTTTCGTTCGTTTGTTCGAGCTCGATTGCTCGTTCGTTGTTCGAGTAGCTCGATTGCTCGATCGTTGTTCGAGCTTCGAGTAGCTCGTTCGTTTTTTCGATTGACGATTGTTAATTTGTCTGTCCGTTCGTTTGCTTGATGTGGGCGTTGGTCGGAAGTGGTTGGAAAAATGTGGGTGGACAAAAGTGGGTGGGCAAAAGTGGGCGGAAAGTGATAAAAAGACAGAAATAAAAATTATTTCAGAAATCGGTAGCAGACATCGAGGGAAATCGAATGGTACCACTCTCAGTGGTCCCTGACCCCCAAAAGGGGGTCAAAAATGGGTTTATTTAGGAAATCGATAGCGGAAATCACCCCCCTAAAGGGGGTCAAAAACCCATTTATGACCCAACAATTTTTATTTCGGAAATCGATGGCGGACATCATTAGAATGCTATTGGTACCCTTTGGAGTGGTCCGTGACCCCCAAAAGGGGGTCGAAAACCCATTTTTGAGTCTTCGAGCATCCGGGTACCCGGGCTACTCGATAATATTCGTATGAAATCGAGAGATCTGCTTTATACCTCACTTGTACGTCCCATTTTGGAATATGCATCCATTGTTTGGAACCCACACTATAATATACATAATGACACTATTGAATCAGTTCAAAAACAATTTTTATTATTTTCACTTCGAAACCTCAATTGGAATCCGGATATACACCGGATTCGACTAAAATTACTTACTCTTCCAACTCTAAAAAGCAGACGAACAATATTGGTGTCATATTTGTATTTAAATTAATTAATGGTGGCATAGAATCAAGTTATTTACTTCAATATATATCTCTAATTGTCCTACAAGGCAAACCAAACAATATATTCCGATAAAATTAGGCATATGTAGCTCTAACTACTCTTTAAATGATCCGTTCTGTCGGATATGCAATGACGTAGTAAAAAATAATATAGTTTAACACCTAAATACTTAATTAGACTTTGTATACTTTAATGTGACTTTTTTTTAGTTAACTGATGATATTTATCTGTAGTTAACTCGCGAATTCTCGTGAATCTGACCAGCTTGGACTGCTCAAGAAACGGTCACCAAGCCGCGCGATATGCGGTTGTGCCTCTCGGTCGGATGGTAGGGTAAGAGGGTGTGGGATTCGTTCGTTAACAAAATATATGAATATATATATATATATATATATATATATATATATATATATATATATATATATATATATATATATATATATATATTTGATGCTAAAGGGCGCGAAATATATATATATATTTGCTGCTAAAGGGCGCGAAATATATATATATATTTGCTGCTAAAGGGCGCAAAATACAGAGCAGTGGTTCACAACCTTTTTGGTGTCGCGACCACCTTTTGAACTCCATATGTCTCCTGCGACCCCTTTGAAATAATAAAATAGAGATTCTTTTTGTTTACACTGTTCTACAAATTGAGGTTTGTTTAATTCCACAGAAATGAAACATATTATTTCTAGTAAATTTTGGTCTTCTGATTTTTGCAAAAAAAAGTCAAAGTAGCACTTTATATCGCCATTTGTCGCACGATTTCGACATGCTATAGCATACAGTATACTGATGCAAACTTTATCTCAAAATAAAATATGAACTACGCCCTACTGACAATTGGAAAAAAATGAGATATTAGTTTGTGCAAAAAATCAAAAAGGAAATTCTGTTACCTAAACAGTGTTTCGAACGTAATGTAACAGTTTAATTTATCACTTACTTTTTTTCTTAAAATATAGGTTCGCGAAGTTTTGTTGTCAAATTTCCAAAAAAAGTTTCAAACTTTATATTATTGAAATTCTTTCTACATATTTTTTAAAGTTTGTTTATGAAACATTTGATTAAATTGCTGAGGAATACACCCACCGATATAAAATTGAGATTTAGCCAATCAAAATTTGAAAAATTCCAAATAAAATCAAGATTTTTAAATCTGAAATTGAAAAAATTCCGAATTGAATGAAATTAAGAAATTTGACCCAACAGTCTTAATAGGGTTAAAAGAAATGTTTTACATACCCGCCTTTAACGAATGCTTCTGAGCTGAACTGACATTTTTGAAACTTTGACATAACAAAATAAAACGAAATTGAGAAATATATACTGCATATTTGGTAAGGAAATTAATTTCGTGACGTATTATTGTGTTTATTGAAATAATTCATTTTAAATTGAGATTATTCCAAATCAAATTGGAATTTTACAATTAACATTGCAAAAATTCCAAATAAAATTGAGATTTTGTCATTCAAAATTTTAAAATTCCAAATAAAATCAAGATTTTTAAATTTGAAATTGAAAAAATTACAAATTAAAAGAAATTAAGAAATTCGCAACAGATATTGATATTTTCTTTATGAAATTTGTAACAAATAAAATGGAAATAACATAGAAATTTAATATTATTTAAATTTTTTTTCGTACGCCGACAGTACATTCAGAAATCATTTAATAAGCAAATGGATAGCGCTACAAGAGAACAGCTTTCGTCATCGTAATGGTAGCGCTTTTAAGGCGTTTACAAAGTCAGCTTAAGGGCAGGACATCATGTGTAAAAACCGCATGAAGTTTCTAACGGATGGGCAGCGCTACCTGATGGAAATGAAGCGATGCATTAGCGCTTATGCAGCGCTCTTTTTCCCGTAGGGTGCAGATAATTAGTCTAGATATGAAAACGGTCTTCAAATATCAATGCATATAAAGGTTACATTATTTTTAATGCTTCACGCAGAAGAAAATGTCCCATTAAGTACTTAATTGTACGACCATTGATCTTATGGTTCTTTTAAATACAAAGTTCTTGTCTTTATAACGTGTTCCGTCCGTCGTTTTTTTAGTTTAAATTGTGTTTCAAAATTGTGTTTAATGTGGCCGCCCAACAATACAACAAGAACTATAATTACACCAACAATAACTACTTCAAACTTTAAATACGAATTTAAATACAAAAATAATTTTAAATTAAACAAATCAACAAAAGAAAACAATAAATAAACTTTTCTATGCTATTTGTTACAATTGCAAAGGTTTGATGTAGTATTTCCTCCCTCCTCCATCCTGAGACTCAGGTTAGTGAGGGTGCAGATCCACTGGACTTTCAAATTCCTGGGCACTAAAACAATAGCGTTTCAACGGCGATCGTTTTAAGTTATGTAATGAGAGCCCAGAATACCACAATGTCGGAGATACATTTTCGAACTCGGGCAGTTAAAAGGTTTTAGCAAACCTCAACATTAACAAAGTCTCTGGGCCAGGTGGCATATCTGCCCATTTGTTGAAGAAGTGCGCATCAACGCTGGCTTGTCCGTTGCGTAACCCTTTCACAAAAGGAGTTTTTCTATCTTGTACGAAGGTTGCCAATTCCGAAAAAGGGTGAGGCTACGAACCATGCCAATTACCACTCCCTGCACTCTCCAAGGTAATGGACTACGTAATTAACTTCCACCTTGTGAACTACATAGAGCACAGTGAATTACTTGGTGACCAGCAATATGGTTTCCGTAGGACCAGATCCACAGGTGACTTGATGGCGGTCTTCTCCGAAAAGTGGAATAATTGTATTCACCTTTTCGGGGAGAGTAAGGCTGTTGCACTATATATTTCCAAGGATTTAATCGAGTGTGGCATAAAGCCCTCGTCACAAAACTAATTGCATATGGTGTCGATGAGTCTTTTACTCGATGGATATCGAGTTTTCTCCACACGGAGGGAAATAAAATTCTAAAACTCGAGAAGAATTCGGCTAGAAAGAAAAATAGTTGAATTTGACTAATATCAATAAAATACTACTAACATTCAAGAATTTGTCATCAGGATATCAAGAAAGCAAATTAATTAGTTGTCAAAAAAGTAAAAAAAAAACTTTATTCAACTGGATTTTCAGAAGTTAATTTATTGATCATTAAAAACCAAAAAGAACACGTAAAATTGTTGCTGTATTCTTCGCAAAAAGAACACGTGTTCATGTATTGTTGTTGTTTTCATCGATATTGCTCAGTCTGTAATATTCGCTCGTATGCTTTGTTTTGCGAGGTCCCATCTGTTTGTTACTCTGCCTGTCTGTCTGTTGAAAGTAACTAAGCCAATTTTTTCTAGATATTTAGACATTAAGTTCTTAGGTATCAAAAACGGCAAGATATACAATGTTTGTATGTGTGTGTTTTCACGAATAGAACAACAAAGCACAGCCAGACAAGCAAGCGTCTGTGTTTATTACGAATGTTAAAGATATAAATATAGAAAAAACGATTTTTCCTGCGAATATTGGTATGGTTTCAGTTTGTAAACATAAATTGAGATTCAATTTCGCATAAATACCAAGTTGATTTCATTCCATTGTTATCTAAATACACTATACACCGCTTATGGGTAACGTGCGGAAGGTTTATACATTACCAACAGTAGTGGCAGCAGAAGAGGAGAAAGTGTATAAAGGTAAGTAAACGGTTTCAAAATAAAATACATAGATTAAATTAAATAATAATACAAATAAAATAAACAATTCAATTACATTAAGTATTCTTGCAGAACAACATTCCATCAATTGGAGTTCTGGTATTCATTTCCATGGCAGATGACACTAACATTTGTAATTCATATTCATTCAACAAGCGCCCAAACTCTTTGGAGATTGAGAGTAATGACTTTAAATCAATCTTCGAGTGGGGTCTTGTAAATAGAGTAGATTTTAACCCCTCCCTCACGTCAAAATATTTTCTGTGGATATTGCGCAGTCAGCCGCTCTTGACGTTATGGGCATATCAATTCAATGTGACCTCCGTTGGACTGATCTCGCTTTTTTAAAACGGTGTAAAACATATTTCACTCCTTTTGACTTACGCACTGTCTACACTACCTATATACCGCCTATAATCCTCCTTGGAATTCTTGGACCGAATTCAACAACGTGCGATATATATAATAGGGGATGAAAATGTTTCATCGTCTATTGGTTTTCTTGAGCAACGAAGAACCGTTGGGTGTGTAAGCCGGTTTTATACACCGAAAAAATTACTGTAGTAATTTATACTACATTTATATCTTTGTTTTAAAAACAATGCATTTCTACTACATTTTGGTCGTTTTTAAATACATTTGTTTACCAACTCATTGCACTTTTCTGCACTTTTTAATTATATGAAGATCATGCGAATACACGATGGACGACTGCAACAGTGAGTAGGTAGAAACGGAACCCATTTCGTATTCTGCACATTCGCATAGTCGACGGTCGACTGCGGAGATAGCAGGTATAAACAGCATCCAAACGAATGACTTGGCGGTTTTGACAAATTAGTTTTTGCATTACTCTATTTTAAGGTCGAATAAAAACAAACAACTTTAAATTGTGGCGCAAGGGCATAAAAATGTACAAATTCATTGATTTAATTTTTATACAAAGTGTAGTTCTCGTATTTGAACACTGTAGAGACTCTACAGCCTATACGAACTTGCTGCAATGCAACTACTGTAATTGAAAAAATTAAACTTGGTGCAGTTTTTGCTGCTTGCCTTCTCGCCACTTTGTGCAGAACAGAATTCGCATTTGTTCATTATACAAAGTGAAGTTATAGGTTTAGCTAAGCACAAACTGCATACAAGACCGCTGATGAGGAAGCTTGGCTGCTTCCGAAATAGCTGTACGGTCGGCCAACAAGTTTTGTTTTTTTGTCAATTTGAACCAGTGCAAAATACATATTGCATTTAGTAGACCTAGAGCCAGACAAATATAGCTACATTTTATAAGTAGTAAAATTAAACGTATATGTAGTAATTTTTCTACATATTTCAGGACGTACAAATAAAGACAAAATTTTGGATTTTTAATACAAATGTATTACATGTTTGTATATAAATGCAGTAAAACTATGTAGTTAATTCCCACACTAAAACAACTACTTCAATGTAGTAAAAACAAATACATTTGCTTTTGGACGTAAATCAAAGACTTATGTATTTATTTTAAATACATTTTTAATTATTTTTATTACAATAATTTTTTCGGTGTCGGTATTACAATGGTAAGTGTTAGAGGGAAATACAAGGCCTGATTCCAATAGGTTGTGTGTTCCTTCGTTATACTCGGGCAACAGACTAAGCATTGAAAATTTAAACAAAAATAATAAACACGAATAAAAACATGTTCGTTTTGTACGTCATTCTGCGTGTTTGCTCAAAATGGTCGCATGTATTTGTAGTAATAAAACGTGACATTGGTAAGAACTCAATGTATTTAATGTAAATTCATTATATTTAATTCTTTTTTATTTATTACTAAAATAAATAATACATCGAACTTCTATTTTGGCAACTGACTCAAAAATAAATCCACGTTTAACTATTACAATTAATTATTGGAAACTAAAGCGAACATTAAATATGTTGTAACCTTTTTCAAATGGAAGTGTCTTTTTATTTGGGTGATTTTTTAACGGTGAATTTCAATTTCGACTATTAAATAAAATAAATTATACAATAAAGTAACTAAAATGCATTTTTGTTTTAATAGATTATTAGAAAAATGTCATTCTACTATACTATAAAATTAATAATAATTATCATTAAATATTTATAGATCTTGCTTATTGTAATTGAAATAATACAATATAAAATGGCAGAACATCATATTGTATTAACAGTTTGAATATTATTGAACTAATTGTACGTTTCCTATTGACCAATTTTAATAATATAAATAATTGTGGTTCTATTAAAATACTATTAATTACTTAATTAGGACATAGTTTTCGACTTGTTAACATTTTTGACGAATCTGTATTTCGGTATGTAAAACTCTAATTAAAAATTGGTGTGAATTTACTACTATTATTGGCAAAAGATTACCTACAATTATAATAGTAAAATCCCGTCACAATAAAATACAAAACAATCACACTAAAAGTGCGTAAAATAATAACCTTTTATATAGCGTTATTTCTCTCTAGAAAATGCGACAAATAGCCATTTATTGGGTACTCAATAAAAACTCATCACTATTTTCAGTAAATGAGTGTAACTAAAATACAAATTTATGTCGATTTGCATAGCTATTGTTAGCTTAATAACACTGTGCGCACCCATTTTACCACTAGAAATGATAGTTTGGATTCTTATGGATTTGGACATTCTAAGAACAATGGCGTTTTCATTTTTTTTTCCCACACGACCAGTTTCAAGAATATTTGACAAAAACGAAAAACTACGTTTTGAGGATTCTATTGGTTGGTAAGCGTTGATTATAATGTCAGACTTACTTTTATTTTATTCAAAATATGCAAAACAGAACAAAATTATATGTGCATATCATTTTTTTTTTGATTCCTTTAACAGGTCCTGAGATATAAAGCAAAAATAGAGCCATTTTTGATCATTTGATTCTCAATACCCAGTTGTGCACCATTCTTGTGCTTTGCATTGTAACTTAGCAAATCTCATATATTTTATTGCTGTTTTATTCAAAGAAATCGTAAACGTCAAAATTGGTCACACAAATTAAAAAAGTAAACATTTAAAAAAAAATAAATAAACATTTTTAAGCATAATAAATTCGTAGAAATATTATTAATTCGTATTTTTTTTTACTCTGTTATATGTTATTGTGGTAAGGGAGATAGTTGTGTCAAATTTATCAATTTATTGGACCTCTTGATTATTTTATTTACGATTTTTTTGAATAAAACAGGATTGAAATCTATGAGATTTGCTAAGTTTTAATGCCAAGCACAAGAATGGTGCACAACTGGGTATTGAGAATCAAATGCTCAAAAATGGCTCTATTTATGCTTCATATCTCAGATCCTGTTAAAGGAATTTAAAAAATTGATATGTACATATAATGTGTGTTCTGTTATGCATGTTTTGAATAAAATAAAACTAAGTCCGACATTATAATCAACGCTTACCAACCAACAGAATCCTCAAGAAAGTGGTTTATCGTTTTTGTCAAATATCCTTGAAACTGGACGTGTGGGGAAAAAACTGAAAACGCCATTGTTCTTAGAATATCCATAAGAATATGTAACTTTTATTTCTGGTGTGGCAAATTTTTGTCAAATGTGCGCACAGTGTAATCGACATATTTTACTTTTATTCAGTATTGCAAAGTTAACCTAACGCAACTGCTACTTAATGTTTTCCACATATTCTGCGATATGTAGCATCCAGCGTAGCCACGTGACCACTTCAGGACAGATCATGTTTTAGGAACACTTGCACTCATTTCGGAACACTTGTACAACTGAATGTGGTCTATAACTGTGAAAAGCTACGTTAGATTCATTTACTTTGAAGTACATAATAAAACATGAACTAATTAAAACTGATTCATTTGTATTAAGTATTAATCATACTGTCTGTATTAGGGGTTCCAATCCCTAAGCATTTTGGCAATCCCGGGACTTTCGGGATTAGAAAAATAATTCCGGGATCCCGGATTATGTCCGGTATTACAGGTACTAAATAAGTAAATTTTACACATTAAGTCGGATCGGCATCTTTTTCCCATAGTTGTAAAAGGTCTTAATTTACATAGTGCTGCTAGAGTTTATCACAAGAAAATTTGAGTCGGAAAATAATTGAGTATTGGAGATAAAGTTTAAAACACTTTAAATCAATATTTTATCATCTAAATAAAGCTGTTTTGGACCGAAGTAGGCTTAAAAAATTAGTGATTGAATCTATAATTTTCTTATATTCGCGCATCGTCTTTGAAGTTTAAAAAGAACAAAAATTTTACATTTTCTCAAGTTAAACCTGTCACAAATATAATTGTGTTTATACATTCTTTGTAGTTCTGAATTCAAATATGTTATCGATCAATTTCTGTGACGTATAGTAAAAAAATCCTAAAGTCTGCCAATAATTAAATTTTTACTCATTACATTATATTCAGCCTTATCGTGAATAAAATTCCTTAGGAAATTTTTCCCTAAAAAACTACGTATCATGAACAACATTTTGGAGGAAAAATTACCCCTGTTTCGCCGAAAAAATTCCGCCACTTTTTCATGGGGGAAAAGAATTAATTAAAAACAAAACACACTTTAATTAACTATACTTTTATTTATTATATGTTAACAAATAGCTATGGATAGCACCAAAATTATTTAAATAAAAGTTATTTACATATTTCTGCACACATAAATTACACTGCAAAAACTTCACCGGATGGGGAATATCTTATTTTTTTTTTAACTCTTGAAAAATGAACGCAATCTAATCACAACATTTTTTTAAATGAAAAACTACAATTAAGTATGATTTTATATATTTTTAATTGCAGTTAAACATAATTTTAACTTCAATATTTATTTTCACAACAGCGTTGCCTGATGTTCTGTTCTAATTGCAAATAAAACTTTTATTGAGTTAAAAAAATTTCAAATTTTTGCATAAAAGTATAGTTAACTGCAAATAATAAAGATCTGTATACATATTTCATATCTGAACTATTATTTTACAACTTTATTATCTGAAATGATAAAGAGAACCAATAAAACGCATTAAAAAAAAATCTGGCCATATTTTAAAACTGCATTCGAATTTCTAACAAAATTCCTGAGGAATTGCTGTCGGATACAAAACAATTTTATTTACATGGTCAAAAATAACAAAAATACGAATTTGTTTTTAAATTTATCTGCAATGCTTAAGCACAGGACATTTTTTCGATCAAATTTGTATGTAACTTTTAGGCCGTATTACAATTTGATATTGAAATATAAGTGTGATTTCGATCCGCACTATTAAACATATAGTTTTGTGAAAAATACTAGCAGCGGTATCCTTACATGAAATCAAACATTTGTTGAAAAATAATTAAAATATGCTAACGACTGCAAATTGAAAATTTAAAAGTTTTAATATTTTCTACACGTTTTTTTGATTGGCAATCCCGGGATTTCATTTCGGAATTTTCGGTTCGGAATTTTGTTCAAGAACATTTTATCGACTGACATTAAATGTTTATCTCCTTGCATTCTATTAAAATTCCATAAAATAGCGGAAAAAATCACGCGAATTGTAAGAAATTCTTAAAAACACACTATTTATGCCGTACATTTCAAAAACACGTTCTGCAGCTGTAGCAAAAAAAAGGGATCTCCCAAACATAATTTTGCAGGTATTACATTGCCAAACATTATTATAATGACAGTCAAACATATTTTTGTTTTCGTTCAAACATATTTATGATCAGAATGAATAATTTTCGGAGTTCTTGCAAACATATATATGTTTGAATGTGAAACACATTTTATTTACATGTAAACAAAATTTACATTTACTTTTAGTGTAAAAATAAGTAAATTTAGTGCTAATAACTTATTTACTCAATATTCATTATTCCCTTTTTTTAATTACATTTTTTTTATTTATATTACATAATTATAAATTTAAACTTTTATTTTTTATGTCCTGTGCTTAAGCATTGCAGATAAATTTAAAACAAATTAGTATTTTTGTTTTTTTTACCTTTTAAATATCGGAATAGGTTAAAAAAATAGAGTTTGAATATATTAATATCCTCCTGATTTTTGGTGTTTTAAACTTCCCAATTTTAGGAGGGCATTAATAGATTTAAACTCTAATTTTTGGAACTTATTCTGATACAAAATACATTATTATTACCCTAAACATAAAATTATTTTATTTTATTTTTTACCTTTAGTTGCAATGCGCGTACGCCAATAAATCATATACAATATAATGTAATGAGTAAAAATTATTATTGGCACTTTAGGATTTTATTACTATAAGTCACAGAAATTGATCGTTAACATATTTGGATTCAGAACTACAAAGAATGTATAAACACAATTATATTTGTGACAGGTTTAACTTGAGAAAATGTAAAATTTTTGATCTTTTTAAACTTCAAAGACATGCGCGAACATAAGACAATAATAGATTCAATCACTAATTTTTTTAAGCCTACTTCGGTCCAAAACAGCTTTATTTAGATGATAAAATATTTATTTAAAGTGTTTTTAACTTCATCTGCAATACTCAAGCACAGAAAAATATTTTCCGACTCAAATTTTCTTGTGATAAACTCTAGCAGCACTATGTAAATTAAGACATTTTACAACTGTGAGAAGAATATGCCCATCCTACTTAATGTAATTTACTTAGTTGGTACCTGTCATATAAATTTCAATCATTCGGGACATAATCCGGGATATATCCCGGGATTATTTTTCTAATCCCGAAAGTCCCGGGATTGCCAAAATGCTTCGGGATTGGAACCCCAACTGTATAACAAGAGAAATCCATTTTGTGCTTGAACTTCAGTTTTTATGTAATAAAATGTGTTTTTTGACTCCAAAAGTTACATATTGATAATTGAGTAAACTTGTACTTGCCATTAAAGTTTTGCTTATTTCTATATTTTGTTGTGAGTTTTACGGATATGCACCTGGAATGTCCGAACACTTTATAGGGAAGGTGCCACTATCCAGCTGGTTGATGTCCTCGAAAGATACAAGGCTGACATCACCGCAATCCAGGAAATTCGATGGACAGGACAGGGCTGCTCTAAGCAGGCATCCTGTTACATTTACTGCAGCTGCCATGCGGAGAGGCATGAATTTGGTGTTGGATTTGTAGTCGGCAAGAGACTCCGCCACCTTGTCTCTAGGTTCACACCCGTGAACGAACGACTAGCAACAATCCGCATCAAGGCTAAATACTTCTACATCAGCCTAATTTGTGCGCACGCTCCGACGAATGAGAAGGACAATGAAACTTTCTATGAGCGCCTCGACGAAGCCTATGAGCGCTGCCCTCGTCACGACATCAAAATTGTGATTGGCAACTTTAATGCCAAAGTGGGCCATGAGGGTATCTTTGGTTCAACAGTTGGACAATTCAGCCTCCACGACAACACCTCCGACAATGGAATGAGGCTGATCGACTTCGCCGCAGCACGAAACATGGTAATTAGTGGTAAGTAGTAATTAGTCTCCCGCACAATGCGTACTGCTGCCGAAGAGGTGCTTGGATTCCAACGCCCACTACGGAACAAGTGGTATGACGAAGAGTGTCGCGCAGCCACTGCAGAGAAAGGCGCTGCATATAGAGCCACCCTGCAGTCGGTAGTTACGCGAGCCGCGAAGGAGCGATACAGAGAGAAGAGGAAGGAGGAGAGACATCTTTTTAGGCGTAAGAAAAGAGAATTAGAAAAACGCGAGTGTGAAGATATTGAGATGCATGGCGACAGGATCGAGGCTCGAAAATTCTTTCAGAAGATAAGACGCCTGACCGGAGGTTTAAAGATCGGACCCTCTTCCTGTCAGGACGATGACGGGAATCTAGTAACAGATGTCCAGGGTACACTGATATTATGGAGAGAGCACTTCTCTGATCTTCTAGCAGACGATGAGGACAACTATACCGCTATTAGAGAAGACAGCTTGACAACCCCAGTTGCTGACGACGGCGTTAACATACCGCCGCCTGACCGTGAAGAGGTCTGCACAGCCATCAACAGGCTGAAAAACAACAAAGCCGCACGATAGGATGGTCTGCCTGCTGAGTTGTTTAAGACCGGAGGCGATGAGCTCATAACGAGCATGCACCAGCTCATCAGCAGAATATGGTCAGATGAAAGCATGCCTAGCGAATGGAATCATAGTATACTCTGCCCAATCCTTAAGAAGGGGGATTCCACGATAAGCGCCAACTACCGTGGGATAAGTCTCCTCAACATCGCGTATAAAGTTCTAACGAGCGTATTATGTGAAAGACTGAAGCCCATCGTCAACAGACTGATTGGATCTTATCAGTGCGGCTTCAGACCTGGCAAGTCCACCATAGAACCGATTTTCACATTGCGCCAAATCCTGGAAAAGACCAAAGAGAGGCAGATCGACACCCACCACCTCTTCGTCGACTACAAAGCTGCCTTCGACAGTCCGAAACTTATAAGGCTTTGCAGGATGACCCTGAGCGACACACGTTGCTCAGTGAGAATTGGGAACAATCTCACCGATACGTTTAATACCGAACGAGGTTTCGGACAAGGCCATTCCCTATCGTGTGACTTCTTCAACGTAATAATGGAGAAAATTGTAACTCCATCACAATTACACTATCTTCAACAAGAGTTCCATGCTGGTCGGGTACGCTGATGATATCGACATAATTGGGCAGAGCGTACGAGCAGTCAGTGCAGCATTCTCCAGTTTAGAGAGAGAATCGCATCGAATGGGTATTACGGTGAACGAGGACAAGACGAAGTACCTAGTGTCAACAAACAAAGAGTACGGGCGTCTTGGACAACACGTCACTATTGACAACCACAACTTCGAAGTTGTGAAGGACTTCGTATACCTAGGAACCAGCATCAACAAGGAAAACAATGTCAGCCTGGAGATTAGCCGAAGAATAACTCTTGCCAACAGGTGTTACTTTGGGATCAGTAGGCAATTGAGGAGCAGAGCCCTCTCTCGACGGACAAAAATTACGCTCTATAAGTCGCTCATCATGCCAGTCTTCCTCTATGGCGCTGAGGCATGGACGCTTGCCAACACCGATGAGCGAGCTTTAGGAGCGTTCGAGAGAATGATTCATCGGAAATTCTATGGCCCGATATGCGTTGAAAACGAGTACAGAATCAGATGGAACGACGAGCTGTATGAGCTCACGCCGACATTGACATAGTCAGGCGCATTAAGGTCCAGCGCCTACGCTGGCTTGGACATGTCGAGCGTATGGATGAAAGAGCTCCAGCAAAAAAGGTGTTCAATTCTGTACCCAGTGGTGGTCAACGTAGGAGAGGGCGTCCGAATCTCCGGTGAAGCGACCAAGTGCGAGACAACCTGACAACACTTGGAGTGCAAAACTGGCGCCAGCGCGCGCAATGCAGAAGCGACTGGCGAGAAGTGATTGCTGCAGCCGAATCCCATCATGGGTTGTAATGGCCAAATAAGTAAGTAAGTAAATATCAGACAAAGTCTCGTGGGGTAAAGTCGACTCATAAGCTTATAGATTCCGCGAAAATAAAATTTACGAAACTTTTTGCTCTATGAGTTTTCCAAAATAGTCCATTCTTACAATATAAGGAGACGTGTCAATCATTTGAGAAGTTATTGCAAAAAATAGATAAAATGTGAATAATATGAATAATGGTCAAACAATTTCGCGGGACGGGAATAAAACAGCACGAATAGTTTTATCTTGGAATATATAATTCAATCAAATTGAAATATATCAGCAAAAATGTGCATTCGCGGGAAAAGTGGGTAGTGTTGACTTTACCCCAGCCTATTTTCAGAAGCAGGTTTGAGGTTGTGTCTCATTTGCATTTGTTTCGTGGAAACTAAATACAGTAGATCTTTACAGCTTATGGAAAATGTTTAGCTAATGAATCAATCTCTATCCAACTATGTTATTATTTTTGTCCTATGGTCAAAATTAGCACTGAAAAAAAAGTGTCGACTTAGCGCCGGTCTCCCCTACATATAATCAAAATAATGCTACTATTTTTAAATTCGTTGTAACCCAGTAACAATCACGAATAACCAAATATATATAATTCAAAGAACCTTTAATTGGCGCTGGGTGTGTTAAATAGCGGAAATATCAAACAGAAATATATTAATATCTGATGAACATATATTAATATCTACAGAAATATTAATACAATGAATTCATATAAATCCGCGATTATAGCAATGTATGTTTAAATATCGTATAATAATATTTCAATTTGAACAAAATAATTATACGTTTTAATTATAATGTAATTAGATTTTTCATTTAAGAATTATATGGTGATTTCGAATTAAGTTATAATTACATTCAAACATATTCAAACAAATCTTTTCTATCCGTGTACAATACTTATTTAAGCATATCACCAAAAAAAAAGCGTGAAATTTATAGTAGTAATATTACAATCATTTTTAGAGTGAACCGTAATCCCTCCGAAATGCTAAAAATTCCAACATACATTCTTGAAAATAGTGAAATATGTTTTTAAATTTAACAATTCGTAATACAAATACAACAAATTTTAACCAAATGAAAATATGTAAAACATATTTCTCTATTCAGTGAGGAAATCCTGAACACTAATGCTACTAATTTTTTAATCCCATTTTAACCATCAAACTTAGTTTGTAGAATATTGTAAGAATCATTTTATCTTCAAAGAATATCACATTGCGATTTTTTTATTCATTAGTTATATTTTGTAATTTTTAGTGTGACAAATATGTTTATATACAAAACAAAAACAAATTAAAATGTAAATAATAATGTTTCATGGAATTTTTGATTGCTGCCTCTTTCATGGCCACAACTTGCTTAAGTATATCAAAAAAATTTCACCCGTGGCACGTACTCCTTCATCTAGTATATTATCCCATACATCAAAAATAACAGTCTTGAAATCATTACAATTGCTGTATTTGTGTCCTTCGAACTTCTGCAACATATATTGGGAGGCCACTTGTCCTTGGGTATAAAATCAATTTAATTTACCTCACACCAGTTTTGAACAAGTTTTGCGGTATGAGCGGGTTATCCATCTTCAGATATTCCGGCTTTAAACTTTTTCCATGTAATATTTTGCAAAGATTTTTACCTCTTTTTTTTAATGTAAAAGAAGGGTAACTTTTGCTTCCTAGATATGGTGCCCTAGACCAAACTAAATATGAATTATTATTTTTCCATATATTGCATCTATATGTCTGATTTATTCTTTTGGTATTTGCCTTACTATGTCATTGAAATTTTTAAAATTTATATATTACGGGATATATTATAAAATCGTAGATCTCGGCATAAATTTGTAAGATATAGAAGAAAAATAAAATCAAAAATAAATTCATGAGAATACACCATTCCATTCCATAACATGTTAATTCTACTTAGAATGTTTTTAATGTTATATCATTTTTGGTTTCAGTATATTCTTTAAACAGATCGGTCGATCCTATCCCAAGTTAAAACCAAAAATGTTTTTAACATAAATGAACAATTTCAAAATCTTACAATCTATTAAGCAAAAATCATAAAATGCACTTGCCAACAGAAGTCGGCACATGGATCTATGCGAACACATACAAATTGTATGTAGCAATCCATAATATGAATATTAGAGAGTTTCGTCAAGATTTGTTAACTTTAGCTAGCGAAACAAATCATGGATTCCTTACGGAAAATATGTCGTATAATTTTCATATTGAGAAATCATTTTTGTTAAGCAAAACAAAAAAAAAAATTCTTTTTTTGCTAGTTTATTCATATTATGGGCTTCTTAATTGACACAACTTGAGCAAACTTTTCATTTTTTATTTATTTTTAATATAGGAGGGAATGGGAGGGTCAATCATATATTTGAAGAAAAAAGTTTTCTTTAAAATTTAGTTATTCGTGAAAATATTGGAAGTAATTTTTTCAGACGGAAATACTCCCAAGTTATGATGCATTTGACGTCGATAGCTCGTTTGGTTAGTGCGTTGGACTACGAGCGAGAAGTCGATGGTGCGTTCGACTACGAGTCGAAAGATCCCCTGTTCTATTCACAGCGACTGCCAACATCTTTTTCATGGACAACATTTTCTAAACCTACGAGAATAAACTTTTCCCATGAAAAAGCTCTTACCCGACATTCGGATCCGGCACTAAACTGTAGGTTCTACCACTTTGAGTACAAATATAACACGCACAGACCGGTGTGAAGTTAGCACTGCGTGCTCAGCACTGGGCGAATATTACTAACATTTCATGACTTTTAATAACATTAAACGACGAAAATTAACAGAGTTGATTTTTCAGACGAATTCGCCTTTATTTATCAAATAAAAAAACTCACGCCGGCTCCACCGGGACTCGAACTATATCACTTTCGAACGGCATGCACACACTCTACCACTGTGCCACACTGGCTCGTTAGCGATGATAGAACTTTCTAGCTTGTATTCGATCAGCCAATTAGCTAACTCAAGTAATTGGTGCATTTAAGAAAAGGTGCGTTTTTTTTTCATAATTTAAATTTGAGCTGGAACAAATTTTATACGCAAAACAAAAACAATTAGAGCTCGATAAATGTATCTGGCTCAAATTTGTTTTTGTTTTGCGTATAAAATTTGTTCCGGCTCAAATTTAAATTATGAAAAAACGCAGCTAATATTTTTAAAATTTTAAACTTTTTGAAAAAGGAAAAATATTAACGTATTTTTATACCCTACACCTATGAGGTACAGAGTATATTAACTTTGTGCATATATTGTAACGCCCCTTAGGAGGCGTGTCCGGTATGGAAAAGTATATATATTCTTGATCAGCATCACTACCCGAGTCCGTTTAGCCATGTCCATCTGTCTGTCTGTCTGTCTGTCTGTCTGCCTGTCTGTCCGTCTTGCTGTCTTGCTGTCCGAATACAGAATAACTTGAGAAATACTTACCAGAATGCGATGAAATTTCGTCTCAATATATTTTAGCCAAAAGTAGGAACTGAGTTTGTAAATGAGCCAAATCGGTCAACGGACTCGCCCACCTCCCATACAAGTCACTTTTATATAACTCATTCGGAACTAATAACTCGAAAAGTATTCAAGGTATAGTTATAAAGTTTAACACGTATTGTTGGAATTCACCTTAAAATATGTGGTCCACAAATGGGCGTGATCCGCCCACTTTTTTTCATTATTTCTCGGGTTTTCATAGTGGAAATTTGATCCGTAAATTATTAAAATCAAATCTATGAAATATTTTAAATATGGGCGTGGTCCGCCCAATTATATTTTTGAATTTTTTTTTTTTAGTTTTTTATACTTTTATATATTTTTTTTAATTTATGGGGATATAAGACGTAAATTTCTGATAAATGAATAATATTCTGAGGGTGGGGAGGATCAGCATAATTAAAAACTTTAAAATTAAGGTATGCAATTAAATATCCCACATTAATATCCCCACCAAAGGTGTAGGGTATTCCATAGTCGGGCCCGACCGACTATAAAAATCCGCCCCATGTGACCGAACTTACCCATGTGACCTAACTTTCCCAACTCGTTTTTTAATGTTTTTTTAATTTATTGGTAAAATATGTCTGAATAATTTTTCAAATAAATACTTTTTGTCTTGCTGGAAAATCTGTCGAACAGTTCTGATCGAGACTAGTCTCAAATGAGAGTACGATATCTCGACTCTAAAACGCAATAAATTTCGTAAAAGGCGTTTTCTTAGTTTTCAAGATATAGCCCAATATATTATCTTCTATATGTGGTAACATACGGCCAGCACTGGATCGATTCTCTCAAAATCTGTCGAACAGTTCTGATCGAGACTAGTCTCAAATGAGAGTCTGATATTTCGACTCTAAAACGCAATAAATTTCGTAAAAGGCGTTTTCTTAGTTTTCAAGATATAGCCCAATATATTATCTTCTATATGTGGTAACATACGGCCAGCACTGGATCGATTCTCTCAAAATCTGTCGAACAGTTCTGATCGAGACTAGTCTCAAATGAGAGTCTGATATTTCGACTCTAAAACGCAATAAATTTCGTAAAAGGCGTTTTCTTAGTTTTCAAGATATAGCCCAATATATTATCTTCTATATGTGGTAACATACGGCCAGCACTGGATCGATTTTCTCAAAATCTGTCGAACAGTTCTGATCGAGACTAGTCTCAAATGAGAGTACGATATCGCGACTCTAAAACGCAATAAATTTCGTAAAAGGCGTTTTCTTAGTTTTACAGATATAGCCCAATATATTATCCTCTATGTGGTAACATACAGCCAGCACTGGATCGATTTTCTCAAAATCTGTCGAACAGTTCTGATCGAGACTAGTCTCAAATGAGAGTACGATATCTCGACTCTAAAACGCAATAAATTTCGTAAAAGGCGTTTTCTTAGTTTTCAAGATATAGCCCAATATATTATCTTCTATATGTGGTAACATACGGCCAGCACTGGATCGATTTTCTCAAAATCTGTCGAACAGTTCTGATCGAGACTAGTCTCAAATGAGAGTACGATATCTCGACTCTAAAACGCAATAAATTTCGTAAAAGGCGTTTTCTTAGTTTTCAAGATATAGCCCAATATATTATCTTCTATATGTGGTAACATACGGCCAGCACTGGATCGATTTTCTCAAAATCTGTCGAACAGTTCTGATCGAGACTAGTCTCAAATGAGAGTACGATATCTCGACTCTAAAACGTAATAAATTTCGTAAAAGGTGTTTTCTTAGTTTTCAAGATATAGCCCAATATATTATCTTCTATATGTGGTAACAACTGCCAGCACTGGATCGATTTTCTCAAAATCTGTCGAACAGTTCTGATCGAGACTAGTCTCAAATGAGAGTACGATATCTCGACTCTAAAACGCAATAAATTTCGTAAAAGGCGTTTTCTTAGTTTTCAAGATATAGCCCAATATATTATCTTCTATATGTGGTAACATACGGCCAGCACTGGATCGATTTTCTCAAAATCTGTCGAACAGTTCTGATCGAGACTAGTCTCAAATGAGAGTCTGATATTTCGACTCTAAAACGCAATAAATTTCGTAAAAGGCGTTTTCTTAGTTTTCAAGATATAGCCCAATATATTATCCTCTATGTGGTAATATACAGCCAGCACTGGATCGATTTTCTCAAAATCTGTCGAACAGTTCTGATCGAGACTAGTCTCAAATGAGAGTACGATATTTCGACTCTAAAACATAATAAAATTCGTAAAAGGCGTTTTCTTAGTTTGCAAGATATAGCCCAATATATTATCCTCTATGTGGTAACATACAGCCAGCACTGGATCGATTTTCTCAAAATCTGTCGAACAGTTCTGATCGAGACTAGTCTCAAATGAGAGTACGATATCTCGACTCTAAAACGCAATAAATTTCGTAAAAGGCGTTTTCTTAGTTTTCAAGATATAGCCCAATATATTATCTTCTATATGTGGTAACATACGGCCAGCACTGGATCGATTCTCTCAAAATCTGTCGAACAGTTCTGATCGAGACTAGTCTCAAATGAGAGTCTGATATTTCGACTCTAAAACGCAATAAATTTCGTAAAAGGCGTTTTCTTAGTTTTCAAGATATAGCCCAATATATTATCTTCTATATGTGGTAACATACGGCCAGCACTGGATCGATTCTCTCAAAATCTGTCGAACAGTTCTGATCGAGACTAGTCTCAAATGAGAGTCTGATATTTCGACTCTAAAACGCAATAAATTTCGTAAAAGGCGTTTTCTTAGTTTTCAAGATATAGCCCAATATATTATCTTCTATATGTGGTAACATACGGCCAGCACTGGATCGATTTTCTCAAAATCTGTCGAACAGTTCTGATCGAGACTAGTCTCAAATGAGAGTACGATATCGCGACTCTAAAACGCAATAAATTTCGTAAAAGGCGTTTTCTTAGTTTTACAGATATAGCCCAATATATTATCCTCTATGTGGTAACATACAGCCAGCACTGGATCGATTTTCTCAAAATCTGTCGAACAGTTCTGATCGAGACTAGTCTCAAATGAGAGTACGATATCTCGACTCTAAAACGCAATAAATTTCGTAAAAGGCGTTTTCTTAGTTTTCAAGATATAGCCCAATATATTATCTTCTATATGTGGTAACATACGGCCAGCACTGGATCGATTTTCTCAAAATCTGTCGAACAGTTCTGATCGAGACTAGTTTCAAATGAGAGTACGATATCTCGACTCTAAAACGCAATAAATTTCGTAAAAGGCGTTTTCTTAGTTTTCAAGATATAGCCCAATATATTATCTTCTATATGTGGTAACATACGGCCAGCACTGGATCGATTTTCTCAAAATCTGTCGAACAGTTCTGATCGAGACTAGTCTCAAATGAGAGTACGATATCTCGACTCTAAAACGTAATAAATTTCGTAAAAGGTGTTTTCTTAGTTTTCAAGATATAGCCCAATATATTATCTTCTATATGTGGTAACAACTGCCAGCACTGGATCGATTTTCTCAAAATCTGTCGAACAGTTCTGATCGAGACTAGTCTCAAATGAGGGTACGATATCTCGACTCTAAAACGTAATAAATTTCGTAAAAGGCGTTTTCTTAGTTTTCAAGATATAGCCCAATATATTATCTTCTATATGTGGTAACATACTGCCAGCACTGGATCGATTTTCTCAAAATCTGTCGAACCATTCTGATCGAGACTAGTCTCAAATGAGAGTACGATATCTCGACTCTAAAACGCAATAAATTTCGTAAAAGGCGTTTTCTTAGTTTTCAAGATATAGCCCAATATATTATCTTCTATATGTGGTAACATACAGCCAGCACTGGATCGATTTTCTCAAAATCTGTCGAACAGTTCTGATCGAGACTAGTCTCAAATGGGAGTACGATATCTCGACTCTAAAACGTAATAAATTTCGTAAAAGGCGTTTTCTTAGTTTTCAAGATATAGCCTAATATATTATCCTCTATGTGGTAACATACAGCCAGCACTGGATCGATTTTCTCAAAATCTGTCGAACAGTTCTGATCGAGACTAGTCTCAAATGAGAGTACGATATCTCGACTCTAAAACGCAATAAATTTCGTAAAAGGCGTTTTCTTAGTTTTCAAGATATAGCCCAATATATTATCTTCTATATGTGGTAACATACGGCCAGCACTGGATCGATTTTCTCAAAATCTGTCGAACAGTTCTGATCGAGACTAGTCTCAAATGAGAGTACGATATCTCGACTCTAAAACGCAATAAATTTCGTAAAAGGCGTTTTCTTAGTTTTCAAGATATAGCCCAATATATTATCTTCTATATGTGGTAACATACGGCCAGCACTGGATCGATTTTCTCAAAATCTGTCGAACAGTTCTGATCGAGACTAGTCTCAAATGAGAGTACGATATCTCGACTCTAAAACGTAATAAATTTCGTAAAAGGTGTTTTCTTAGTTTTCAAGATATAGCCCAATATATTATCTTCTATATGTGGTAACAACTGCCAGCACTGGATCGATTTTCTCAAAATCTGTCGAACAGTTCTGATCGAGACTAGTCTCAAATGAGAGTACGATATCTCGACTCTAAAACGTAATAAATTTCGTAAAAAGCGTTTTCTTAGTTTTCAAGATATAGCCCAATATATTATCTTCTATATGTGGTAACATACTGCCAGCACTGGATCGATTTTCTCAAAATCTGTCGAACAGTTCTGATCGAGACTAGTCTCAAATGAGAGTCTGATATTTCGACTCTAAAACGCAATAAATTTCGTAAAAGGCGTTTTCTTAGTTTTCAAGATATAGCCCTATATATTATCCTCTATGTGGTAACATACTGCCAGCACTGGATCGATTTTCTCAAAATCTGTCGAACCATTCTGATCGAGACTAGTCTCAAATGAGAGTACGATATCTCGACTCTAAAACGCAATAAATTTCGTAAAAGGCGTTTTCTTAGTTTTCAAGATATAGCCCAATATATTATCTTCTATATGTGGTAACATACGGCCAGCACTGGATCGATTTTCTCAAAATCTGTCGAACAGTTCTGATCGAGACTAGTCTCAAATGAGAGTACGATATTTCGACTCTAAAACATAATAAATTTCGTAAAAGGCGTTTTCTTAGTTTGCAAGATATAGCCCAATATATTATCCTCTATGTGGTAACATACAGCCAGCACTGGATCGATTTTCTCAAAATCTGTCGAACAGTTCTGATCGAGACTAGTCTCAAATGAGAGTACGATATCTCGACTCTAAAACGCAATAAATTTCGTAAAAGGCGTTTTCTTAGTTTTCAAGATATAGCCCAATATATTATCTTCTATATGTGATAACATACGGCCAGCACTGGATCGATTTTCTCAAAATCTGTCGAACAGTTCTGATCGAGACTAGTCTCAAATGAGAGTACGATATCTCGACTCTAAAACGTAATAAATTTCGTAAAAGGCGTTTTCTTCGTTTTCAAGATATAGCCCAATATATTATCTTCTATATGTGGTAACATACAGCCAGCACTGGATCGATTTTCTCAAAATCTGTCGAACAGTTCTGATCGAGACTAGTCTCAAATGAGAGTACGATATCTCGACTCTAAAACGCAATAAATTTCGTAAAAGGCGTTTTCTTAGTTTTCAAGATATAGCCCAATATATTATCCTCTATGTGGTAACATACGGCCAGCACTGGATCGATTTTCTCAAAATCTGTCGAACAGTTCTGATCGAGACTAGTCTCAAATGAGAGTACGATATCTCGACTCAAAAACGTAATAAATTTCGTAAAAGGCGTTTTCTTAGTTTTCAAGATATAGCCCAATATATTATCCTCTATGTGGTAACATACAGCCAGCACTGGATCGATTTTCTCAAAATCTGTCGAACAGTTCTGATCGAGACTAGTCTCAAATGAGAGTACGATATTTCGACTCTAAAACGCAATAAATTTCGTAGAAGGCGTTTTCTTAGTTTTCAAGATATAGCGCAATATATTATCCCCTATAAAATACTTTACTTATAAAATCTTGGCAACCCTGCACAAAATTGTTGAATTTAAATTTATTTCGAACTAAGCAATTTATTTAAAAAACCTAGCATCTTTTCATATAAGAGCTTTGGTGCAACGGATGAGTAGCTGCTTTGTGAATGGAAGGTCCGTAGTTCAAATCCGCTCCGGGGCAGCAATTTTTTTAATTATAAATAAATTTGTAAAATTTTCATTGCATACTCTCAGGTAACAGGCTGCTTCATTGAATGTTATACTTTGCAATTCGCTTCGTGTTTTTAACATAATAGCAATTCGCTCTGAACTGTGCTATGTAAATTGCATTTCGCCCAGTGTTGCGCCGTGCTAACTTCACGCAAGTCACGCACAGCTCAAATGGTGAGAGAGCTCTCGGCCTAGGACTGTAGCGCCAAACTATTATTTTTATTAATTATCATTTCAAAATACAAATTGAGAATGTATAAAAATGAAAAAGATTTAATTTTTATACGCAAATGTATTTTTAAGAACTCTCTCTTAAAAATTAATATATTTTTTTAAATTGGTTAGTACGCTCAATTATTTTGCGCCTCATTCTTTTTTATTTATTGCTTTCACACAAATTACGTCTCTTCGTAACAAAGTAAAGATTGTTTTAAACCATATATTGAAATTTTAAAAATGTGATCGATTAATTCTACAATGACGAACCTGTGATTGTAACGCTTCAACTTTTGTAAACCATATTTGCTATCCATGGAACCTTTCGATACTGGCAAAGACTCCAAATTTGCCATTAGCAGGTTAATTGATGATTTAAGCTCTTCAATATAAAGGGATTCCATTTCTTTTAACACAAATTTAGGCATAAGCTTTCGATTTTTTTCCATTTCGCTGACACGTGTCATTCGTCCATCCAGTTCTCGCCTAATGGCAGCCGCTTGTTCGTCCGCAGAATCCAGCTGAAATGCGAATAAAAACATATTAAATAATACTAAAACAAAAAACACATTGTTCTTAATGAAATGGAAAGTATATTTATATGAAACTAGTAACAAAGTCTATTAACGTGGTTAAAGTGGTTAGTCTGGTTCAGGGATCGTTCTTGTTCTTCCATCTGAATGTCAATCTTATTCTTGCAAAAAACTGCAAGAACAATAGTTTTGCATTTTTTGCTCATTTCAAAATAAAATGTTTTTTTTGCCCTTTCAATTTCCCTAAAGCTACTTTTGTAAATTAAAAAAAAAAACAAATTTTTATAACGTTTTTTTCTGCGGATCTTAATACCTGATCCTTGCGTGAATTGGAAAAGCCCTGGACTGTTTGTTATTTTGAATAGCTTTTTCTTTGCTATAAGAACATACAATTTTAGATGTTTCGGTTATTTTTTATCATTAATTTTAATTCATTTAAAAATATATACATACACTGAGGGAAAAAAGTAATAAAATTAATTAAAAAAGTAATAAATTTAAATACTTTTCGACACGTTTTTCACCTGTAGCCTTTTGTATTTAAATTAAATTATTTTTATTTAAACGTAATAAAATTTGAAGTAAATACATTTTATTTAAATTTATTACGTATCTAATAAAAATTGAAGTAAATACTTTTTATCACTTTTTATTAAGGTTATAACATTTGTATTTAATCACAACATCATAAATATGTAAATTGGTATTTTAAAAACTATTTATTTCATATAAAAAAGATTAGGAACAGATAAAATTATTATTTTATTTTACTTTTCTCGAAATTTGTATTAAAATTAAATACTTTTTATTTATTTTGAAATTAAATACGCGGGTAATATTTTTACATGGAGTATTACGTTTTTTTATTACAAAGTATTTAAATCAAATTTAAATAAATTTTGTTTAATTTTAATACGTCACTTTTTTCTTAGTTTCAATTCACTTTCATTTTTACGATTTATATATTTTTAAAAATAAATATTTATTTTATTTGTATTGTATTTTATTTCCATTATTTACACTAGCAATACTAGAGCGATCTTCTGCACATTAACACAGCTAAATTTTCTAGCAAGTAGTTCGTTATTGCAAATAAAAGCATGCAAATTTAATGTTAGCAATTAAAAGCAAACTATTTTTTTTAAAGTTGAAATAACCGATAGTTTTCCAAAAGTACATTATAAACAATTTTTTTTTGCGTATATGATAAAAATATGTTTTTTCTTCCATGTACGTACCATTAAAGCGTTGAAAAGAATTTGATGCTCGAATTTTTTAACACACAGTATCTGCTGAAACATATCGAAAAGTTGTTCCTTCGATAGTATTAATTCGCTGTTCAATGATTGTTGCATTCGCGATGGTCTCTTCGTGTCCTCATCACCACTGCCCTTCAGTATAATGTCAAATTTTGCCATCCACGAGGTCAGTACGGTCTCTTTACTGAGTCCATCGATTTCGGGTAAGGACCTATAATGCAAGAATACAAAAAATACAAATAGAAAATTTTATCAAATTTCGCTTAAAATTCAAAACATTATTATAGTGTAAGTGATTAATAACACTACACAACAGCCATTATGCGCAGCTGTCAGGGCTATTTTTGTATTATGTAAAATGAAGCCCTAATTCCGAAAATATGGTTTAATAATGTTTTTTTGGATAGGTTTACAAAATATGGGCCAATAATTTTGATCCGAGCTTTCATAAAGGTGCTCACATATGTTTTTGTAAATATCTCGCGTTCTAAATATCACATATGATCAATTGTTATATCGAATGAAAGGTAATTGAATATCCAATAACCAGATTTAAGAGAAATCGATAGGAGAACTTAAAAAAAGCATTTTTTCAACAAAAATTTTAGAAAAAAATCCTTTAAAAAATGGAACAAAACGAGAAAGTAAGATGATACACAAATTTTAATTTTCCAAAATTAGTTCACACTCGTTCAAAGAAATTGAGCTATCAATGAAAATATATGGGTAACATTTGAAGATAAAAAAAGTTATGAGAAAGCAATATATTTTAAAATTTTCTAACTTTATCTTTAATACTTAACGAGATATGTGATCCTAAAAAGTAAACCCATATCTCGTAGTGGATGTAGTAGATTACTACTAAAAATATATTGAAAATAAATTTCACATCATTCGGAGTAGCAGTTTTAAAGTTATTGTGTATGGGCGGATAGACAGACGGTCATATCTAAATCGACTGGGAAAGTGATGTTGGTCAAGAAAATATATACTTTTTCATACCGGTCACGCATACTAAGAGGCGCTAAAATATCCTCACATACATTTTATAACTTGTAACCCATGGGTATAAGGTATAAACATACAATGCGATTTTTTTTTAGTTAATACTCAATTGTAATGCTTTCACATGATGTTTTTCTGTTTTCAAAATGTATCAATAGATTTCTTTTATTTTTACATAATTTTCTTTAAAAATGTAAGGCTAATTTTGTAATATTACAAACAGTGCATTATCTTGCGTTTTCAATTTTACGCCATTTTCTTACAAACTTACATTTTTCGAGTTCTTCTATAGAGTTCTCTTAAACCAGTGAACCAATTCCAAAGTGTTGTAAGAAATGTTAATTGGATATTTAATTACATTTCATTCGATATAACAATTGAGCATATGAGTTTTATTAAACGAGAGATATTTACAAATATATGTGACCACCTTTTTGATAGCTCAGTACAAAAGTTATTGCCCGAAATCTCTTAAAGCTATCCATAGAAATTTTTTCAAATTCTGCTAGTCATTTCCATGAAAAATAATGGAATTTACTGCGCAAACTTTTTTTCTCATTTTGTTGTGTAGTGTAATATATCACAACAATAAAAAATAATCCATTTCTAAATGTATATCATATCGCTGCACTCCACGATTCTTATCAAGACCACCCCGTTGGAAAAGGAGAACTAGTCTTAAAATTATAGTTCCAGATCTAGTCCAAAGAGCACTAGAACAAATATTACTAGTTATGAAACTAGTTCAGAACTAGAATAAATTAATGCAGAAGACAATCAATTGACTACCACCATGATAAGCCCATTTTAAAATAATAATATAGATTTGTTTCAAATTTCTTTTATTGCTTATTGAAAATAAGCCCACCCATATATTTTTTTTACTTACTTAGTTTAAAAATACAGGGTTCTTAAAAATGAAAATATGACATCTGTGTATCGTATAGCGTCAAGTTTGGTCTCATTTTGAAGACAATAGAATTTTCCTTATTTCCTATTACACATTTAATATATTATTCATTGGCATGTAACTATTATAAGTAATTAAAATGTTCAATGACATTTTACTAAATGAGATGTATTTTTATTTTTTTTTAAGTTGATACTATAATTTTCTTCGTTAAATTCTGTATAAAGATCATTCTTTTGTTGGGTGGTCATTTGTGCACATCTACATGAAAACCACTTTTTTGTTCAAACGACTGTGCGCGTCAGTTACTTTTTTAAATATTCTGGCTATAGCATCGTTCTGATTTATCAGTAAAATTAGATATAAAAATAGAAAACATATATGTCGCGAATATTAACACACTTATTATTTAGATTTAAAAATTACACCGTGCGACAGTACTTTGCACACTGGACTTTTCACATGTACGTGAAACTAGAGACCAATCCAATATGTGCGTTCACCGTTTTTCTGGTTCAATTCGTTTGCGGTTTTGAATTGCATTAAAAATGCAAGTGTGTACCATATTTTAAAAATAAATAAAAAATATATATTTTGCGTCACTTTCAAAAACAATTGAATACAACTTGTAACAGAAGCCCTCTTGATAGTGAATTCGAAAACAGCTTCGCGATATCAATTCGCATCCGAGTTTTACTTGCATTTGAAGTGCAACTAAATATTACTTTTTAATATTTAGAAAAATTTATATTTTTATAAATTTAAAAACCAAAGATGGGATCTTGTAGCAGAAACCGCACAGATGATGAATTCGAAAACCGATTCGCGATATCAATTCGTATACGGGTTTTACATGCATTTGAAGTGCAAATGCATATCACTTTTTAATATTTAAAAATTTATATTTTACTGTCACTTTTAAAAACTATGGATGGGATATTGTAGCAGAAACATCACAAAACGAGTTGGGAAAGTTAGGTCACTTGGGTAAGTTCGGTCTCATTGGACGAACTTTTATAGTCGGTGGTGTAGACAGTGCAGGAGTGAAGTATGTCTTACAATGTTTCAAAAAACCGATGCACTTGGCCGCTTCTTTCGACACATCAAATATGTGATCATTCCAATGGAGGTCACATTGAATTGATATGCCCAGAACGTCAAGAGCAGCTGACTGCACAATATCCACAGAATCCATATTGAGGGGAGGTAGGGGTGAATCCATTCTTTTGCGAGATAACAGACAACATTGGGTCTTGCTTGCATTAAAATCAACTCTATTTGCAAGACCCCACTCGGAGATTGTTTTAAGGTCATTATTGAGTGTATCATTCATTGTGCGTCTTTTACTCTCAATCTCCAAAGAGTTTAGGCGCTTGTTGAAAGAATATGAATGATAAATGTTACTGTCATATGCAAAGGAATGGATTGGGTTCTGGGTCGATGACAGAAGGTCATTGATAAAAACCAGAAATAGGGACGGGGATAGGACGGAACCCTGGGGGACTCCAGAATTGATGGAATGTTGTTCTGAGAAAACACCATCCATTGCAACTCGTATTGAACGACCCTGGAGAAACCATATGCAATAAGTTTTGATACCAGGGCTTCATGCCACACTCGATCAAAAGCCTTGGAAATATCAATATGCCATCTGGCCCGAAGGCTTTGTGAATATTGAGATTTGCTAAAACCTTTTTAACTGCCCGAGTTCGAAAATGTATCTCCGGCAGTGCAGAAAAAACAAATTCAACGACGGGCAGTGGTTGATTGCTGAATGAGAGCGTTGAATTATTTGCAAATAATTCTGCCAAGAGATTAGCTTTATCAACCGGGTCAGTGAAGGTTTGGCCATTCATAACAAGGGTTGGAGTAGACGATGTCGTCAGATTCTTCACCTTTTAACAAATGACCAGAAATTTTTACTACCTCTATCGTAGAGAAGAACCTTTTTGCGCGCGTTTTGTTCGTGTAGATACTTTTCACGCGCGATCACGACATTACAGCGATTCATAGCCTGTATGCAAAGTCTTTCAGTATCAGCATTCTTATTAGAACGCCAATTCTGAAAGGCTTCCTCTTTCGACCTGACTGCAATCCTGCAAGTCTCATTAAACCAAGAGTGGTCCTTGGGTTTAATGCTAATCTTTTAAAAAGGTATGAAGGACCGCATACCCAATAAAATAATATTTTGTACCATTAAGGCCGCGGCATTTATGTCTCTATCTGCGAAACACAATTTCCAATTAAATTTGCGAAAAAAAATCATTTAACGCATCCCAATTTTCTTTTTCGTAATGCCATACAGTCCTCTTCGGGGCCTTAATCGAAGAGGCGCGTAAACTAGAATACGAAAACGCAGCGGGAACAATACAGTGGTCGGAATTACCAAGAGGTGCAAGAACTTTTACCTCATATTTTTCATGATGCGAAGTTAGAAAAAGGTTTAAGACTTTTTGGCTCTACACACCGACGCGTGGGAGGTACGTCGGTTCCTTCACCAATTGAGTGAGTTGATTGCACTCGGCAAACAGCTCAACATTCAACCCTCCTGTGTTGATAGACCCGAGTGGCTCAACCAAGTGGCGTTGTGCACATTAAAGTCACCGGCAACAACAATTTCACTGCCTGGAAACTGTTCCAATATGAGATCGAATCAGATCGAATCAGATCGAATCAGATCGAATCAGAAAGGGCATCTAACTTGTTACAGGTAGAAAACCTATCTAGATTCGGACTCCTATAAATACACAAGTGCATGATGTGTGACAAGATTTTGAATTTAATCCACATAGAATTAAATTTATTATCCGAAACACTATGTTGCTGTTGGTGCTGGTACGCAACGTCACTTCGAATAAAAAGGGCGAGACCCATATGGGCAGAGAATAATGGCAGTAGGTGGTACCCAGGTATTTGAAAATCCAGTGGATCTGCACCCTCACTAACCTGGGTCTCACGTAAAGCCATTATAACTGGCCTATACACGGAAACATGCGCATAAACAGAGAAAAAAATTGCCCTCAGTCCACGAACGTTGCAAAAATCTATACGGAATTTTTGCGACATTTTCGCTATTGGGTAAATATAAAACAAACAAACATACTAATAGCGGGCGCAGTTGATACAGGCAAGTGAGAGCGTAAGCTAAACAGTGGTGGTGTTAGGCCTTCACCACTGTCTTCGTCACGCACTCTTGCAGTCTCAGCCTCGCACGCTGGTAGCGTGGAGTAGGATGGGGAAGGGACAGAGAACGAAAAACAAATGAACAATTACAGCAGAGGGCTTAGATAAGCCCGTTGCGTTGACAATTGCAAAAAATCCACGCAGCGACGACGGCAGCATGCAGTGCTGGAAGAGCAAGAAACCGGTTATTGCTATTGTTGTTGTTGTTATTGTTGGTATTTTCGCAGCATGCGTTATTGTTCTGTGTTGATATTTTTGTGGTTTTGTTTATTGAAAGTTTTTAATAGTGAATTCTTATTATTGTTTTAATTATTTAAAAAATGCATTATTTTAAAATACAGCGGACGACACTTAAAACTACACATTTCACTCGACAAGTGTTAAAATTTGGTACAACGGACGACAATTTAAAATAAGCGACGGCGCGACACGTCCGTCTCCCATCATTGCGCAAACTCAACTCTTACAACAACTTACAATTTTGTAAGACTTATATTTTATAGATTTGATTTTAATAATTTATGGCTAAAATTTCCACTATGAACCCTAAAAATAATGTAAAAAAAAATATGGGCGGATCACGCCGATTTTTGGACCACATATTTATAGGTGAATTCTAACAATACATTTAAAATTTTATAAGTATATCTTGAATAGTTTTCGAGGTAGTAGTTCCTTAAGAGTTATATAAAAATGACTTGTATGGGAGGTGGGCGTGTACGTTGACCGATTTGGTTCATTTTCAAACTCATTTACTACTTTTAGCTAAAAAAATATTGTGACGAAGTTTCATCGCATTCTGACAAGTATATCTCAAGTTTTCTCGTATACGAACAGCAAGACAGACAGACATATCTAAACGGACTCGGGTAGTGATGCTGATCAAGAATATATATACTTTTCTATACCGGCCACGCCTCCTAAGGGGCGTTACAATATCTGCACAAACTTAATATACCCTGTACCTCATAGGTGTTAGGTATAAAAAGGATCAGCACAAACATTGTAGCAGAAACATCACAGATGATGTTAAATTCGAAAAAAGACTCAGATGTAACGTCATTTATTCATATTTTCTGTTTTTGAAATGTAAGTACAACGTTTTTTTTTATATGTTTTATATTACTAAGTATTAGTAAATATAAATTTATTACAGGTTGTGTATATTTGCAACATGTAATGTAACATAAGTTCGATGTGTTTATGTGTAGAATGCAGGATATATAACATTTAACTTATAATTAAGAATTTGTGTGAAAAAAAATCGTTTAGATTTTTTTTTGTATTGCTCATGTTGCGTTTCTCTACATATCGACCAGCAGTATTCACCAAGCATGTGACGATTATCTTTACCTCTAAAACGGCGTTCGATTTGAGCAATATACTGGTAAAACCGTTCACCATGTTCGTCGCTAAAGTTACTCAAGTTGTCAGGGAAATAATTTAGGTGATTATGTAAAAAATAAATTTTAAACGGCATGTTGACTCCCATTTCTTGAAATGAATCAATCATTTCAGCAACAATCTCCATGTAATTGTGTGACCTTCTGATACCCAAACATTTTTAAATTACTTCAACTGGAGTTAGTCAAACTGCGTGGTTTTGAAGAATTTTGCAATTTGCGGGCCATTAAACATCCGTTTACAATTATAAAATGATGAAAATAACAAATTAAGTGCAAAAATAAAAAAAATAAAAACACCAGCTTCTATTTTTTGGTGCGCTTAATTTTGGAAAAACGTCTGATAAAATTTTGAATGCATCCCTTGAATGCACGAACGAAATTTAGTAATAATCCCAAGATAATGTGAAGTAGCGGGCGAATCACTTTTTCAGCAGGAACCAATGGCTCGTTTTCTATACTATAGCGACTTACTTGACTGACACCGCGTGTTTGCCACTTATAATTTTTGTAATGCAGCATTTTTTGACGTCCTTCCCAGAAACACAAAAAGCATTGACATTTGGAAAAATCATTTATTAGTCCACTTAATATGGCGACGACTTTAAGGTCGCAACAAATTCTCCATCCATGCAACTCGTATTTGACCAATTTTAGAATTATTTTAATTGAGTCCTGAGTCGAGTTGGCGTCCGTCTGTCTAACCATCTGTCTGTTGAAATCTTGATTACAGAAAAACTAGAAGAGCTAAAACTCATAATTTAGATTACTTATATATCTATGCTGTCAGTGAAAATTCCATTGTGACCTGTGAACCGACCACTTTAGTTCAAATACCACATATAAAACATACATCTACTGGTGAATTTTACTGTGCTTAGGTAAACTTTTTTGGTCAAATATATATTGACTTCATGCATAAATACATGAAAATAATGTCTTCCCGCGAATCGTCTTGTGGTTAAAAAAAAATCGAAATTCGGCACACATACCCATTTGTAAATATGGGTGTCAAATGAATGGAAATTTGTCTGCGATTAAAATTTTGTAGTTATTTTCAGGATTCCTATACGCTAGTGACCCATATACCAATTTGAATGGTAACCACACATATGTGTAGGGTATTTATAGTCGGCTTAGACCGACTATAATTTAGATAATCCTAACTTTTATAATAACACCTACTATAAAATGTCCCTACTTTAAAATTTCCCATGTGATCTAACCTTCCCAACTGGTTTTTATTTTAATTGCTTTGAAATTACGTATACAATAAACCCAATTGATGTTATATTGAATGTTATATTAGCTGCGTTCCCGTGGTTTTTGATACTGATCCGTAGATCATTTTCATATACTAAACAAAAACAAACAATTAGTAACAGGTTCGTTTTTGGATCAATTGCACGTAACAAAAGTAAATTTGTGAGTGCTGATGTTTGCTATTGTGACTAGAGATGGGCGCGTGCATGTTTTTGATGGCACGGACACGCACGGGTACGCCGATAGGTGACACAGGCACAGGAGCACGATACAACACGGGATTTTAAAAGACACGAAGAAACACGGAAAAACACGACAAAACTCGGAAAAACACGACAAAACACGAAAAAGCACGTAAAAACATGAAAAAGCAAGCGAAACGTGAAAAATACCGGAACCATTTAGATTTTGGAACCAGAATCGTTATTAAAAATGTGTTGAACTGGAATCGGAACATATATATTTTTTCTGGTTGGAATCGGTACAGCTATTTTAAAAATATTGGAACCAGAACCGGAACAGATATTATAGTCCCTGTCAGGAAACAAAAAGAACCGGAATCGGAACCGTTATCGTTATTAAAAATGTATGGAACTGGAATCGAAACCAATTTAATTTGTTGGTTGAAACCGAAATCGGAACCACAATTTTAAAAATTTTGGAACCCGAACCGGAGCCGATATTCCAATAGGTTTTAGTCACTGTAATAAATGATTTAAATATTAAGTTTGATACTGTTTAATTATCTTAAATCCATAATTAAAACTTAAACAACAGATTTTTAATAAAAGGTTAAAATAACACGAAATTTTTATTTTCTGAAGCTGGAATTAAGGATGGAAGAAACTATAAAAAATCTTTAATGGGAGCGTTCCTGATTCACAACATAATAAGAAATTATGGTCCAAAAGTTATAAAACTGATTTTGGTTGTCAACACCATAATTTTTATTTTTATACCCTACACCTATGAGGTACAGGGTATATTAAGTTTGTGCAGATATTGTAAAGCCCCTTAAGAGGCGTGTCCGGTATGGAAAAGTATATATATTCTTGTTCGGCATAACTACCCGAGTCCGTTTAGCCATGTCCGTCTGTCTGTCTTGCTGTCTGACCGGATACAGAATAACTTGAAAAATACTTGTCAGAATGCGATGAAATTTCGTTTCAATATGTTTCAGCCAAAAAATGGTTCTGAGTTTGTAAATAAACCAAATCGGTAAACGGACACGCCCACCTCCCATACAAGTCACTTATATATAACTTTTTGGGAAGCAATAACTCGAAAAATATTACATATATATTTATAAAATTTAAAACATATTGCTAGAATTCGCCTTAAAATATATGTTCAAAAAATGGGCGTGATCCGCCTACATTTGAATTTTATTAATATTTTACCGATTTTTGTAGTGGTAATGTTAGTCGTAAATTATTAAAAATTTACCCACCAAATTATACCACTAATATATCCAACAAGAGTGTAGGGTATTCGATAGTCGGGTCCGACCGACTATAAAAGTCCACCCCATGTGACCTAACTTTCCCAACTCGTTTTTTTTACCATTGTAGTTCTATATTAATAACACTGCTCTACACTCATTATGGTGCAGTAAAAGTTGCAGCAAATATTGGATGCATTTGTGGCGCTAATTCCGAAAAAAGCATTAGTTTTGTCAAATTGGCTATAATTTTTGAGATATAGGCCATTTTTCAATTTCTCATTATTTTGGTCTTTTTATACCCTACACTAAGAGTGAAAGGGTATATTCAGTTTGGTACGCCGTTTGTAACACCCAGAAGGAAGCATCTCCGGTATGGAAAAGTATATATATTCTTGATCAGCATGACCTCCTGAGTCGATTTAGCGATGTCCGTCTGTCCGTCTGTCCGTCTGTCCGTCTGTCCGTCTGTCCGTCTGTCTGTCTGTCCGTCTGTCTGTCCGTCTGTCTGTCTGTCTGTCTGTCTGTCTGTCTGTCCGTCTGTCTGTTGAAATCCCTACTACTTTTAAAATTGAAGAGCTAGATAAATGAAACTTATAATTTGATTACTAATATACCTACGCTGTATGTGCGAAAAAATTGGCGAGATCGGTTCATTGTGACCTATGATCCGACCACTTATGTTCAAATACCTCATATAAAATGTACATATAAAGATCAATTTTTATGTATACGTGCTTAGGTAAACTTTTTTGGTCAAATATATATTGACATCATGCTCAAGTACGTGATAATAATGTTTTCCGTCGAAAAGACCTGTGGTTCATTAAAAAAAAAATCGAAATTCGGTACATCTACCCATTTGTAAATATGGGTATCAAATGAATGGAAATTCTTCAGCGATTGAATGTTTGTAGTTATTTTCAGGATTCGTATACCCTGGTGACCTATATATCACTTTGAATGGTAACCACACATATGTGTAGGGTATTTATAGTCGGCTTAGACCGACTATAATTTTGATAATCCTAACTATCATAATTACACCTACTTTAAAATTTCCCATGTGATCTAACCTTCCCAACTGGTTTATATTTAAAATTCCAACAATCGAAAATAATGAAAATGTCTTTTCATTAGATGCATTAAAATATCGCGCTACAAAAATTTGAGTTAATGCGTGAAACAAATTGTTTACGACATATAAGCAAAATAAATTAAAATTTGTTTAAAAAGTTGAAAAATGTTGGTAATAAAATACTTTATTACTTAGTAAACAAAAATGTTTAAAAATATTTGTATAAACTTTTATGTGGCGCCAAGTATCCTCTTTAAAACCTCATTTATGTAATAAAGTTTTTCATACATAACATTTCTATGTTTTTGAAAAATTTTACTACTACTTGCTTATATCTCGCAAACACATGCAAGCAAATTTGTATTTTATGGCGCAAGGTTTTCTGCGTCTTATATCGAAAAGATAATTTTATATTTTTCTTTTTTTTTGAATTTTCAAAATAAAAGAATACTAAAATTAATGGGAGATTATAAAATGGGCTATATCTCAAAAATTAAAGCCAATTTGACTAAACTGATGGCGTTTTCGGAATTAGCTCTACAAATGTATCCAATATTTGCTGTAACTTTTACTGCACCATGTCAAAATTTTAATTTTTCGGGCAGTGTAATGCACCAATGCTGAAAAATATAGATTTACTATATTTTTTTTGACAATTAATTTTTTCTGACGTTTGAACTGCGTTAATTAATTAAGCTTGTCTATAAATAAAAAGATAATATAAATTAGTGCCTTAAGGTTACATTGTGCTGCTAAAGTTTACCACAAAAAGTAAAAAAAAATAATGTCGTCTGTTCGCACATTGCAGATGAAGTTAAAAAAACTTTTTAAATCCACATTTTTATTTTTACCATCTAAATAAAGTTATTTTGGGTCCAAGTAGGCATAAACAATTAGATATTGAATCTTTTAATGTCCTCCTAAAATTTCACCAATTATGAATTAAATCTTAAGCTCGAGCATCCTCCATAAAATTTAAAACACCCACCAAAATGTTCTTTATTATTGAAGTTTTTTTATTTTTTTTTCGACTTAAAATTTGTGTGGTTATCTCTAGCAGCACAATGTAATTTTTAGGTCCTATTAAATATTAAAATAAAAATAAAAATTTGGTTATGTATATGTCAAACATGGAAGTAATGGGTATTTAAATATCTTGAATATTTTTCAACCAAACTGGAATACAAGTATTTTTATACTGAAAAATTATTACATTCTTTTCATGGTATTTTCCGTAAACAAGCATTTTATATGTATGCAATTTAAGAATTTTTACGTACTTCAAACATAAAAACAATTAAAGAGAAAATGTTCGAAAATAGTAATATATATAATAGTTATATATAATAGTAATAGTCACTCTAAATCTTTATAATTGTTATAAAAGTATGATGAATTAAAAACAAACAAAAAAATACAAAATTTAACGATCTAAACCTTTCTGACCATCTTTCTTTGTATATTAAATTATTTATATTTATATAATTTGTATATTGAAAGTTTTGAAAACGAGTACACCATTAGAAAAACAAAATTCATCACCATTCAAATGATTCTACCTTCAATATTCAACTTATACACTCAGAAAAAACCCATGAAATCCCATACAAATTTGTTAATATGACGGTTATCAATTTAGGGCCAGTTTTTCAGTTCTAGTTGAACTTCGTTTGTAGTTTAAACTTTGTTTAAAGACAAAATCGAATTTTTCAGTGAACTTCATTTGTCGTTTAAATTTAGTTTAAACGAACGATGTTGAAGGGTTAAACTTCGTTTGTACTGTCAAGGAAATATAGATAAAATTATCTCACAATACTCCGTCGGATCACAATATGTTCGTTATTTTTTAGATTTTTGCACTTTTTTTTTAATAAAAAAACACAATATTTGTTCATTATTTTGCTAATATTTCCGATTATAATCATTAAATTTTTCTGAAATATTTATTTAATATCTTTGTTTATTTCATTTTTGAATGACATACAAAACAAAACCGAAAGAAATTTTTTGTCATTATTCAGTGGTGCCATATTAATTGACTGGATACATTGTAAACTAACACTGAAAAACTGCGAACAACAGTAAAGTCGTTTAATTAAAAGAGAATATTAATTAAACGAAGTTTAACCTATGTTTAATCTAGCACTGAAAAACTAGCCCTTAATAAAATTAAAAAAAAAAGTAAAACACTATTTTAATAGAAAAATAAAAAAGCACGTTTAAAATATTTTTCGGAAACTGTAAAATTTGAAAAATATCGGAATTAATAAAGCCGATTTTTTATATTTCCACGAATTAAAACCTGGCCGGTACGCTAATACCCATAATCACAGACTTAAGTTTATATAATTATGTAAACTATATATAACTATAACTATATTTAACTATATATAAATATAAATATAAATATACATATATATATATATATATATATATATATATATATATATATATATATATATATATATATATATATATATATATATATATATATATATGTATTGTCATTTTTCAAAATATCCCCCCTAAGAACGACGTCTGGATCCGTCCCTGACTAGGCATATGCCGATATTTCGGTAACAGTTATTTTTTTCATCGTTACTCAAAAGTAACGGTGACAGCCTGTTACAAAATACTCCAGTAGCAGTGATTGCTACTTTGATATATTTCTTGTGAATATTCGCAATAACAGGCAAATACCAATTACTGTAGTAATTATTCGAATGAAAAAGAACAGTATGTTATAGAAATACTCCAGAATCTATAATAGGGTGATATTTTTACTATTGAATAATAGGCTGTTTATTTTCATTCGAATAATAACTACAGTAATTGCTATTTGCCTGTTATTGCGAATATCGCAACTGTGATGAAAATAACAGTTATATGAGTAACACGTATTTTGAACTGTTATTTAAAAGTACCAACAACGGTCAGTAACAGTGACTGAAAAGTAGCAAATTTGCCCATCACCATTTATAACTAAAAGAAAAATGTTGATTACATTAAATAAATAAACTCATTTGCTAAATATATTAAAACTTTAAATTAAAGTGTTTCCTCATACAATACAATAAATGTCACTCTCAAACTTAAGCTTTGATTATCGTTATATAAATCCCTTGTTTCTATCATTTATTTGTTATTATATCGTGAAAGCAGACAAGCAACAATAACCCTACTTTCCGATACTTGAATGTTTATCTAAATGATCATATCATAGTAGGCGCCAGGCACGTAGCCAGGTGGGGAGGGTGTCATAGGGGTTTTGACCGCCCCCGCTCTTAAATGATATAAATTCCATTATACATTCTTTAAAATAATGAAATATTTTTTATAAATTTAACATATAAAACACATTTTATCAATTTAAAATATATAAAACAAAATGCAAATGAACAATTTTAAAAACATACAATATAATTTGGAGTTAGAATACTTTTTTACTTGGTAGACTTAACAATTTTTGGTTTTTTAATATGGGTCGATATCATTCATATATTTGATGAAAAAGCGTTTTCTTTTCATTTTAGTTATTCATGATTCTGTAGAAACTTTGCAGCATAAACGTAGTAAAATTGCTACACGCAACAACAACTTCGGCAAAATCTTGAGATAATGTAGTTTTTGCATTCTTTGCTTTTGGTTCTTTGTACAATGGATATAATTCAATCCACAAAATTCTATTACATACACGTTCTTTTGACCAGATAATTTTCGGAACACTGAAAAATATTTTTGTATTTTTTATGTGTTACAATTGAAGCATTGGGTGCAATAAGGGCGTTATGTAAAAAAGGAAGTTTTGAGATATTTGCGTTGAAAGTTTTTGGATGTCCTTATCTCAAAAAGTAATGTACCGATATTTTTGATTCAAATTTTTCATTAAAATTTGAACTTTTAGCATTATTATGCACTTTTAAAATTTTATTTAATGCTCCTATTAATATATCAAATAATGAATTAAAATAAATGATTTATACTCCCTTTTTGCAATAAAATTTGTGCGTATTGAGTTTTAGTGCTATAATCATAACATAAATGGATGAAATAAAGATTATTATGTATAGTCAGATATACTTCTTGGATAGATATAGATATAAATTACGATCAAAATGACTTAAAACTAAATTTACTCTGGTGAAAACTGACTCTATAAAAAATTATAAAAAAATATATATTTTGTATATGGAGATAACGCCCTTATTGCTAAAACGACAAACAACTGTACGCAATCGATCTGGGATTTCAGAGGATGGTAGAGGACACTGCTGGGATCATTCGGTGCGAATATTGCAAAAAGGGCGTTATGATGTCTAACGCCCTTATTGCATCCAACGCTTCAATTATAAAAAAAAGGTTTATTTTTGTATATAATAGTCAACCATTATAAATTACGGTCAAAATAACTTAAAACTAAATTTACTCTGTTGAAAACTGACTCTATAAAAAAAAATATATATTTTGGAAATAACGCCCTTATTGCTAAAACGACAAACAACTGTACGCAATTTTTTTTTGGGATTTCAGAAGATGGTAGAGGACATGCTGGTATCATTCGGTGCGAATATTGTAAAAAGGACGTTATGATGCCTAACGTCCTTATTGCACCCAACGCTTCAATTATAAAAAGAAAAAAATGTTTATTTTTGTATATAATAGTCAACAATTTTTTTTAGTATTTTATATTGCAATAGATATGACACTGTTAGAAGAGCCGCACGCAATTTTTATACCCTACACTAAGAGTGAAAGGGTATATTCAGTTTGGTACGCCGTTTGTAACACCCAGAAGGAAGCATCTCCGGTATGGAAAAGTATATATATTCTTGATCAGCATGACCTCCTGAGTCGATTTAGCGATGTCCGTCTATCCGTCTGTCTGTCTGTCTGTCTGTCTGTCTGTCTGTCTGTCTGTCTGTCCGTCCGTATGTCCGTCTGTCCGTCTGTCCGTCTGTCTGTCTGTCTGTCTGTCCGTCTGTTGAAATCCCTACTACTTTTAAAATTGAAGAGCTAGATAAATGAAACTTAGATTACTAATGTACCTACGCTGTATGTGCGAAAAAATTGGCGAGATCGGTTCATTGTGACCTATGATCCGACCACTTATGTTCAAATACCTCTATAAAATGTACATATAAAGATCAATTTTTATGTATACGTGTTTAGGTAAACTTTTTTGGTCAAATATATATTGACATCAAATACATGATAATAAAGTTTTCCGGCGAAAAGACTTGTCGTTCACAAAAAAAATCGAAATACGATGCACCTACCCATTTGTAAATATGGGTATCAAATGAATGGAAATTCTTCAGCGATTGAATGTTTGTAGTTATTTTCAGGATTCGTATACCCTGATGACCTATATATCACTTTGAATGGTAACCACACATCAGTGTAGGGCATTATTGAATAAATTTTTATTCAAATAAATGATAACAAATATTTTTTTTATTTGTATTTTTTACATTTCGTTCAAATATCAAATTTTTATCTTTCATCTTTTTATTTGACGAGATAAATAAATTATTTGTTATTTGTTAATTAAAATAAATTTATTTGAAATGTAAAATGAAGCAATAAATAAAAACAAAATTTGAAAATTATGTTCCAAATGATCGCCATGAGAATTCGTGCCATCATTATTGGAGTTAAATATACCAACAATAATAATAATTGTAATAGTTCACGCTCGGCTCAGAGCTTTTCGTCGGCAGTGTGGTTTGCCATTGTCTGCCGAGAGGTAGAACGGTATATAAAAATGATTTTTATGAAAAGATGTTAGTCCACGCCATTATCGCTGCAAATATCCTTAAAAAGTACGTGGTTTTTAATTCACATTTTAATAAAATATTTGAAAACAAAATCATTTGTATTTTTATTTTAACTTTTCAAATAACGAATAAAAAGATAACAAATAAATTTAATTTATTTGTTATTTGAAATAAAAATAAATCAAAAATTATTTGTCACTCAAAATAAAAAATAAATGAAAGTTATTTGATATTTTTTTATTTTTTATTTGAAATAATTTTTGCCCTACACTGCCACACATATGTGTAGGGTATTTATAGTCGGCTTAGACCGACTATAATTTTGATAATCCTAACTATCATAAATACACCTACTTTAAAATTTCCCATGTGAAACCATCCCAACTGGTTTTTTTTCAAATATCGCGTCATTTTTTTATTATTTTATATCTAATTATTTTGTGTGTGTCATCTAAATAAAATCGCACACATTTTATTTCAAACAAATTTATTTTCGAATTTTATATGGTAATAGTTAGCTCGTTAGACATTATTTGTTTTAATGGTCGATTTTCTGAACAGTATTGGTTGATTAATATTTTTGTTTTATTTTTCCCAAAAATTTCCACTCGTCTTTTTAATTGACCCTCAAAATTTCCAAATAAAATAACCTCTATGCAAGATTCACAAAATATATTTTAAAAATAATGAAAAAACTAACTAAAAAAGGAATAGCATCCAAAACCATTATGAAATAATATCCAACATAATATATCTAATAAAAAAATTAAATAATATATATATATATATATATATATATATATATATATATATATATATATATATATATATATATTAGGGGTTTCAATCCCGAAGCATTTTGGAAATCCCGGGACTTTCGGGATTAGAAAAATAATCCCGGGATCCCGGGATATATCCCGGATTATGTCCCGAATGATTGAAATTTGTATTACAGGTACTAATAATGGCGCATCGTCTTTGAAGTTTAAATAGAACAAAAATTTTACATTTACTCAAGTTAAACCTGTCACAAATATAATTGTGTTTATACATTCTTTGTAGTTCTGAATCCAAATATGTTAACGATCAATTTCTGTGACGTATAGTAAAAAAATCCTAAAGTGCCAATAATTAAATTTTTACTAATTACATAATATTGTTTATGTTTTATTGCCGTTCGCGCATTGCAATTGAAGGTTAAAAATAATTTTAAAAAATAATTTTATGTAGTAGAATTATATTATGTAGTAGAATTAGTATATTCAAACTCTATTTTTTGAGCCTATTCCCATACAAAACAATTTTATTTAGATGGTAAAAAAAAAACAAATATGAATTTGTTTTTAAATTTATCTGCAATGCTTAAGCACAGGACATTTTTTTCGATCAAATTTTTTGTTGATCTGCACTATTAAACATATAGTTTTGTTAAAAATATTAGCAGCGGTATCCTTACATGAAATCAAACATTTGTCATCAAGTCTATTGAAAAATAATTAAAATATGCTAACGAATGCAAACTTAAAATTTAATATTCAAATTTAAAATTCAAATATTCTTCGGGATCCCGAAATTTCTCATATATAGAAATATAGCATTTTCCGATTGAATGAAACCTTTTTAGAATTAAACGAAACCTTTTGCGAACTAAACGAAACCTTTTGCAAATTAAACGAAACCGTTTTCGAATTGAACGAAACATTTTGCAAATCTAGCGAAACATTTTACCAATTAAATGAAACCGTTTGCAAATTAACCGAAACTTTTTGGAAAATAAATGAAACTTTTTAGAAAATTAATAAAACTCTTTACAAATTGAATGAAACAATTTTTAATCTTTCAAATATTACACCTTTTTCAAATTTAATATAAGATACAGTATGATATGATGCAATTAATTTGCTTTAGTCATTGTGATATTTAAAATGTTAATAAATTATAATTAATTTTTACAATAGTATCTCCTTGAAATCAAAATTATATATGAAAATGGCATCAGTTTTTTTAAATTAGCTCTAGATTTTATGATATTACATAATTTTAGGAAAAATTTAAAAACGGTCTAAATCTCAAAAACTAGATCCAATTTAATGAAACTTACGCCATTTTCGACATGAAAATTGAAGAAATTGTTGCAAGTTTTACTGTTGAAAAAATTATATTTTTTATTCAATAAAAAAAATACATAAATATTTTTTAAAATATGATGCCATCAAATAAGCATCTAATAATTTGAAATCAAAAAAACATATTGGATTGTAAAAATAATTGTAAAAACGGTCCTTTTATAGAAGTTATGATTAAAATTTACAAAAACCATGTTTTATTTGCTTTAAACTGTTTCTATCATTTTTATATATATATATATATATATATATATATATATATATATATATATATATATATATATATATATATATATATATATGTATATATATATATAAATATATATAACATATATATATATAACATATATATATGTTTTCCTTAATATTCCAAATATTTCTACCATTTTTCTAATATTTTCGACTCAGAATATATTATTTACTAGCTGGACCCGTGCACGACTCGTGCCAAGATTTTCTGAATTCAAAGATATGGAGCGATTTTATTAATATAAAAAACATTTTATTATTTATAGCTGGACCCGTGCACGACTCGTGCCAAGATTTTCTGAATTCAAAGATATGGAGCGATTTTATTAATATAAAAAAAAACATTTTATTATTTATATGAGGGGCCCGTGCTTAGCTGTTGAAGTTTTTTTATTGGTTTTATAAACCTAATAATAATTCTCCGCCAAAACAACCTTTCTCAAAGACAATTCTTTCTCAGACTGCGCTTCTCCGCAGAATTATTCCCAGTAGAAATCTTCCCCGTAAAATCCACATAAAACGCTTTCCCGTAGAATTCTCCACGTAGAATTCATCCCGGTAGAGTTTTTCCCAGTAGAAGTGTGGTGGGTTTTAATGTGGTGAGTTTCGGTATGGTGAGTTTAGGTGTGGTGAATTTTGGAGTGGTGAGTTTAATTGTGGTGAGTTTTAGTGTGGTGAGTTTTGATGTGATGAGTTTTAGTGTGGTGAATTTAAGTGTGGTGAATTTTAGTGTGGTGAGTTTAAGTGTGGTGATTTTTAGTGTGGTGAGTTTTAGTGTAGTGAATTATAGTGTGGTGGGTTTTACTGTGTTGAATTTTAATGTGGCGTGTTTTAGTGTGGCGTGTTTTAGTGTGGCGAGTTTTAGTCTGGTGAATTTTAGGGTGAATTTTATTGTGATGAATTTTAGTGTGATGAATATTAATGTGATGAATTTTATTGTGGTGAGTTTTAGTGTAGTGAATTTTAGTGTGGTGAGTTTTAGTGTGGTTAATTATAGTGTGGTGGGTTTTAGTGTGGTGAATTTTAGTGCGGTGAGTTTTAGTGTGGTGAAATTTTAGTGTGGTGAGTTTAAGAATGGTCAATTTTTGTGTGTTGAATTTTTGTGTGGTGAGTTTTAGTGTAGTGAGTTTTAGTGTGGTGAGTTTTAGTGTGGTGAGTTTTAGTGTGGTGAATTTTAGTGTGGTGAGTTTTAGTGTGGCGACATTTGAGTGTAGTGAGTTTTAGTGTGATGAGTTTCAGTGTGGTGAGTTTTAATGTGGTGAAATTTTAATGTGGTGAGTTTTAGTGTGGTAAATTTTAGTGTAGTGAGTTTTAGTGTGGTAAAATTTTAGTGTGGTGGGTTTTAGTGTGGTGAATTTTAGTGTGTTGAATTATTGTTTGGTGAGTTTTAGTGTGGTGAGTTTAAGTGTGGTGAGTTTAAGTGTAGTGAGTTTTAGTGTGCTGAGTTTTAGTGTGGTGAGTTTTTGTGTGGTGAGTTTTAGTGTCGTGAGTTTTGGTGTGGTGAGTTTTAGTGTGGTGAGTTTTAGTGTGGTGAATTTTAGTGTGGTGAGTTTTAGTTTAAGGGTGAATTTTAGTGTGGTGAGTTTTAGTGTGGTTAGTTTTAGTGTGGTAAGTTCGTTTTTCTTTTTCATTTATTTTTTTTGTTTTTCATTTAGTTTGGATTGTGGTTTTATGTGATTGGTTTTGTTTTTGTATTTTTGCTTTTGTTTTGTGCTTTTGCTTTTTTGTTTTAAATTTTTTTTTTTTTATATGAGTTTTTTGTTTCATGTTCGTAGCTGGTGAAAGTGCCGAGTTATATCGTATTGAAAGTTTAGGTTGTATGGGAGGTGCCACGCCTCTTTGTCAAATCCCGCCCATATATAGCCTATCATTCCTTCCAGACCATACCGCATCTGTGGTAAAATTTCAAGAAAATCGGATCAGCCGTTTAGACGGAGAAGCGGAACAAACGTACAAACGAACAAACAGATTTATTATATTAACTAGCTGGACCCGTGGTGAGTTTAAGAATGGTCAATTTTTGTGTGTTGAATTTTTGTGTGGTGAGTTTTAGTGTAGTGAGTTTTAGTGTGGTGAGTTTTAGTGTGGTGAGTTTTAGTGTGGTGAATTTTAGTGTGGTGAGTTTTAGTGTGGCGACATTTGAGTGTAGTGAGTTTTAGTGTGATGAGTTTCAGTGTGGTGAGTTTTAATGTGGTGAAATTTTAATGTGGTGAGTTTTAGTGTGGTAAATTTTAGTGTAGTGAGTTTTAGTGTGGTAAAATTTTAGTGTGGTGGGTTTTAGTGTGGTGAATTTTAGTGTGTTGAATTATTGTTTGGTGAGTTTTAGTGTGGTGAGTTTAAGTGTGGTGAGTTTAAGTGTAGTGAGTTTTAGTGTGCTGAGTTTTAGTGTGGTGAGTTTTTGTGTGGTGAGTTTTAGTGTCGTGAGTTTTGGTGTGGTGAGTTTTAGTGTGGTGAGTTTTAGTGAGGTGAATTTTAGTGTGGTGAGTTTTAGTTTAAGGGTGAATTTTAGTGTGGTGAGTTTTAGTGTGGTTAGTTTTAGTGTGGTAAGTTCGTTTTTCTTTTTCATTTATTTTTTTTGTTTTTCATTTAGTTTGGATTGTGGTTTTATGTGATTGGTTTTGTTTTTGTATTTTTGCTTTTGTTTTGTGCTTTTGCTTTTTTGTTTTAATTTTTTTTTTTTTATATGAGTTTTTTGTTTCATGTTCGTAGCTGGTGAAAGTGCCGAGTTATATCGTATTGAAAGTTTAGGTTGTATGGGAGGTGCCACGCCTCTTTGTCAAATCCCGCCCATATATAGCCTATCATTCCTTCCAGACCATACCGCATCTGTGGTAAAATTTCAAGAAAATCGGATCAGCCGTTTAGACGGAGAAGCGGAACAAACGTACAAACGAACAAACAGATTTATTATATTAACTAGCTGGACCCGTACACGACTCGTGCAAAGATTTTGTGAATGCAAGGTTATGGAGCAATTTTATTAATATAAATAACATTGTTGACGTATTTTTTATTAGTTTTATAAATGTAGTAACCAATACCAAACTAATTCTCCGCTAAAACAACTTTTCTCATATACAATTCTTTTTTGGACTGTGCTTCCCCGTAGAATTCTTCCCAGTAGAATTCTTTCCCGTAGAATTCTTCCCCGTATAGTTTTTCCCAGTAGAAGTTTTAGTGTGGTTAGTGTTAGTGTGGTGAGTTTTAGTGAATTTTAGTGTGGTGAGTTCAAGTGTAGTGAATTTTATTGTTTTGCGTTTTAGTGTGTTCAATTTCAGTGTGGTGAATTTTAGTGTGGTCAGTTTAAGTGGATGAATTTGAGTGTGGTAAATTTTAGTGTGGTGAGTTTTAGTGTGGTGAATTTTTGTGTGGTGAATTTTAGGTGGTGAATTTTAGTGTGGTGAATTTTGGTGTGGTGAGTTTCAATGTGGTGAGTTTTAGTGTGGTGAGTTTTAGTGTTGTGAGTTTTAGTGTGGTGAATTTGACTGTGGTGAATTTTATTGTGTTGAGTTTTAGTGTGGTGAATTCGAGTGTGGTAAATTTTAGTGTGGTAAATTTTAGTGTGGTGAATTTTAGTATGATAAGTTTTAGTGTGGTGAATTTTAGTGTGATGAGTTTTAGTGTGGTGAATTTTAGTGTGGTGAATTTTAGTGTGGTGAATTTTGGTGTGGTGAGTTTCAATGTGGTGAGTTTTAGTGTGGTGAGTTTTAGTGTTGTGAGTTTTAGTGTGGTGAATTTTATTGTGTGGAGTTTTAGTGTGGTGAATTTTTGTATGGTGAGTTTGAGTGTGGTGTGGTTTTGTGCTTTTACTTTTGTTTTTGTGTTTGATTTTTGCTTTTGTTTTTGTGTTTTTGCTTTTGTATTTTTTTTTTGTAATTGTATTTTTTGTTTCATCTTCTTAGCTTGTGTATGTGCCGAGTTATGTCGTTTTAAAAGTTTAGGTTGTATGGGAGGTGCTAAGCCCCTTTGTCCAATCCCGTCCATATATAAACTATGACACCCTCCGGACTCCATAGTATCCTGGTGCAAAATTTCAGTTAAATCGGTTCAGCGGTTTAGACGTGATGCTGGAACAAACAGACAGACAGACAGACAGACAGACAGACAGACAGACAGACCGACGGACTGACTGACAGACGGACCAAGAGTTTTATATATATAGATAGGATAAAGTTTTAAACTGCTCCCTGCAGGAAATGTCATCATTGACGACAAAGTCATCAATAACGAAGCGAGGAAATTGGAAAATTTGTCATTGATGAATATGTCTACAACGATTTCATAGGGGACATTGCATTAAAAATGTCATACACCATATGTCCTGTATACATATATCAAGGACATTGTGAAAATCCGTCATTGATAAAATGTTATCGATGACGTCATTGATGAAAATAACAGAGACTGTAACAGTTACGAGTAATATACAAAAAAATCAAAAATAAATATTTTTTTGGGCAAACTTTTTTTTGTTCAGTAATAACGATTATTTTTGATTTTTAAAATTTTTCAAACTCAAAAATAAAAATTAATTTTTATTTTATTTTGCTCAAGAATAACGATTATTTTTGATTTATACTTTTTTTACTTACAAATAAAAATTAGGGTGCGGAGCGTTGTGCATAATTTCGACGCCTCTTACAAAAATCCACGCGTTTCAATTTGCTTACGAAAAACGGCATTAAAACAAGCATACATTTATTTTATCCACGAAAAGAAGCATTAAATTCTTTTAGCCACGAAAAGAACTTCATTCACATTTTCTTCACAAACAGAAGCATAACTTTATATTTCCCAGGAACAGAAACACATTTATATTGTATCTACAAACAAAAGCACATTTTTAATTTCACCACGAATAAAAGCATATATGAATTTTCGATACAGATATCCCAATAGACAACTTTATGGGTAAGAAGTCACACAATGTTGATGATGAAGGTGATATTGTATTATAACTAAATTTGTATATTTTTCATTGATGACATGGTTTCCAGGTGTGTCAGTGGACATTATTTGCTGAAACTGTTCCAATGAAACTATTCCATTAGACAAGGAGGTGCATCATTGAACTTTTTTGAAAAATGTGTTCTATTCGTATTTGCCCAGATCCAATGCCACTTGCGTTATTGGACATTTTTTTGGAAAAATTTGTACCTTTAGGAATTGACCAGACCCACTTGCGTCATTGAAAATTTGTTGCTTTGGGATTTGGCCAGAACCCACTTGCGTCATTAGGGTTTGGCCAGAACTCACTTGCGTTATTGGACGATTTTAGGGAAAATTTGGATACTTTGGGATTTGGCCAGAACCTTTGGGATTTGGCGTCATTGGACTTTTTTTGGGAAAATTTGTTCCTTTGGGATTTGGCAATATAGAGGTATGTTCCAGTTATCGATCGAATCCGATTTTACCTGCGAAATTCTGAACAAACGATTTTGAATTTATTATTTTCCAAACGAATTGAAAGCGTTGAAGTCAAAGTTTGCTGTTTAAATTCATTTCAAAAATTATTTATTGTCCCTATGTCCCTATATTCCAATCCTTAAAAATGTGACAGTTCCTAATTTGAAATTCCCCGCCAAAAGTGGACTATTCCCCGATTACCCATTAAGACTAAAATTCCCCACAAATTGGGGGAGTTCCCCTTCAGTTCGCATCACTGATGCAAATCTACATGAGAAAAGATTGCCTTAAAAAATTCTGACCCCGCCGTTCGGCATTAAACTGTAGGTCCCATCACTTTGAGTACAAATATAACCCGCACAGCTCAAATGGTGTGGGGTTGTTCAGAACTATAGCGCCAAACTATTATTAGTAATATTAGCTGCGTTCCCGTGGTACTTGAACCAGATCTGTTTCACGGGAACGCCATCGGTTCTATTTTAATAAATTTGGCAGCACTGTTTTCTTCTGCCCCTTTTTTTCAACAGAAATTCTTCTTCTTATTAAGTGATATTCACAATAGCATAATATCACCACAAACAAATTTACTTTTGATACGTACAGTACCAGATCAGTAATTGATCCAAAAACGAACCTGGTTCTAATTGTTTGTTTATGTTTTGCATATGAAAATGATCAACGGATCAGGATCAAAAACCACCAGCACACGTAATTCTTCGAAGGTGTTCACTAACATAGCCCAAATTAGTATTAGAGTCTATCTTCGTTGTATATATTTTTAATGTACAACAAATTGCGCACAACACCTCGCACCCTATTTTTTGAGTAAAAAAGTACAAATCAAAAAATAATCGTTATTCTTGTGCAAGGTGTATTTAACAAGGTGAGGAAAGTATGAAAACTGCTCTCCTTGTTTATTTTTAATATTTTTATTTTTTGTCTCTCATTTGTTTTTGTGTCTCCTCGTTTAAGGTTCATTAATATTGAAATAAAATGAAATTGTCAAAACTATTTCGGAACGGACATATCGGACAAACAAATGCCGTGATCAAATCTTCTATCTATCGACAATCGTGGAAATAAAACGGAAATAATACATTTTTCACGTTCCCAGCGATCCTATCCTAAAATGTTCGCGAATTTACCAACAACACTTCAAAAATAGTGGTTATTTTCTATCCCCTGGATGAAAACACATGGTTCAAGGTATACGTCCGCTGGTTAAAGCTCGGTCAAAAAATAAAAATCATTGCAGATTTCAATTCTGCATGCAAAATTAATTGATTCTGCATTCTCAAAATTAGCGTAAACATTTTTATAACACGTTAATTTTTTATTGTTATTGAGATTAGAAAAAACATATACCATTCCAAACTAGAACAGAAGAAAATAATAAAATTTGAAATAATAAATAAATAAATAAATAAATAAATAAATAAATAAATAAATAAATAAGACAAAATATTTTTTTAGTAAAAAAAAGATATATATGTATGACAAACACTTCTGACTTCCTTGATGAATGAAGTGCGACCTCTTCAGTGCTACATCATGCATGAATCGGATGACATTTGTATGAAAATGTCATCAATTCTTTGCAGGGCGAAAATGATATCGGCCATCGAAGTTTCTGACCTGACATAAAGGAAGCATTGATGACATTTCCTGCTGGGCTTTTGTAAATTTTCCGATTGCTTCCAAATATTTTCTTTTGGTAATTTTTAAAAATAAGAAAAAATTAGTTATATATATCCAATATTTCCTACTCGGATCTTATTATATATACAATTGTATGCTAATAATAAATGTAAGTTAAAAACATTTACTAACTTCTTTTTGAAAAATTCCGACTGCTTCCAATTATTTTCGTATTTGTTCGAATCGGATTTAATTTATATAAAACAGACTCGTAATTTATATATTGGCAATTTTGTGATATATAGGAATATACGCCAATTTCTATATGTTTATTATTATTATTAAATTATTATTTATATTTTAAATATTTTTGAATATCCAAGTCGAATTTAATACATTAATTCGTCAAAGTTTCTGACCTGACATAAAGGAAGCATTGATGACATTTCCTGCTGGGCTTTTGTAAATTTTCCGATTGCTTCCAAATATTTTCTTTTGGTAATTTTTAAAAATAAGAAAAAATTAGTTATATATATCCAATATTTCCTACTCGGATCTTATTATATATACAATTGTATGCTAATAATAAATGTAAGTTAAAAACATTTACTAACTTCTTTTTGAAAAATTCCGACTGCTTCCAATTATTTTCGTATTTCTTCGAATCGGATTTAATTTATATAAAACAGACTCGTAATTTATATATTGGCAATTTTGTGATATATAGGAATATACGCCAATTTCTATATGTTTATTATTATTATTAAATTATTATTTATATTTTAAATATTTTTGAATATCCAAGTCGAATTTAATACATTAATTCGTCAAATGGTTGGTGTTAAATATTTAAGATATTACGATTTTTTACAATTTTGTGATATTGCTACTTAAAAATTGCGATAATGCCGAATATATACAACTTTTAGAATTTTTGCAATATTTCCGACTCGTGTTTGTCCGAATAAGTCTTACTGACAGAGAAATAGGGGGTGTGGCATACCCACCTCACCACACCCCCTGGCCACCATATAGGTCCGGCCCTGACAACATCTAATAATTGTGATTATGTTTAGAATCGTGCAGTCCATCGATGATGTTGGATATTTATTTGTTTTAATTAAATTACTTTAATTACAATTATATAAAAATCGATTTTTTTTAATAATTTTTACTTTTAGTAAACAATTTTAATAACTGTGAAAATATATATTACAAATTTGAGATTTGACAAAAAATTATAAATTAATTGAATATTTATAGTAGTGTTATACTTGGAATTAAACTATGTTGTTGGATGACATACCTTACACGTTTTTCAATGTTGTTGCGAAATATTTCTCGAAAATCATGCTGCGAACATGATCCTGACAGCACCATTTTCTGGACACGTTCTGACTTCAGAAATACATCGTGATAGCTTTGCACAGCATTTTGAAAAGCTTCATCTGCCATAATTTGCGTTTCACCTTTTAGAAATGCCTTAAATAAAAAAGGACAGTTCATAAAATAGAGTTGGGTCATTTTACGTCAGAAATATAAATCTTGGCACGATGTCTTCCAATTTTATTTTAAAACTTGATAGTTCAGAAACTATGAGAGACTCCATCAAAATTATTATTTTTATCGACGGGTAAATCCCAAGAATTTTAAAAGCATGATCAAAAATATTATATAAACCAGGCATGTCAAACTCATTTGGCATCACGGGCCGCATTGGCAACTCTAAAGATGAGGCGGGCCGCAATTGTGTACCATACAAAAAAAAATTCGCTCGTTTTTTACATTTGGTTCTTCTGTTGGAAACTAAAATATAATGTTAAGATGATAACATTTTCCATTGATCTTCGTTAAAAGCGCCGCAGGCGAAAATTTTGTAAAATATGGTGCGATTTTTGTCTGTTTGAAATATATCGAAAATTTCTTTGATCCTGCCAAAAATTTTGTCAGGGGTATATACAATGGAGTATATTTCAAACACCAGAGACAATTTTGTAAAACAGATCTAACAATCATACAAAATGGTTTCAATTTTTTATGTCTGCAAAATCGTACGATATCTAATTAGCTCTTGGACCAATATCGAAGGCCAAATCGTACTAAAACTACAAAAATAGTTTAAAGCGACATATCGCCGATTTTTTTTTTTTTTTTTTTTTGAAACGATAATAAAAACGATTCTGGATTAATATTGCATCAAATAGTTCAAATATATGGAGATATATTTCAAATACATTGATGTGGAAAATGTTTAAATATCCTAACATAAAATTTTACTCTACTAAAATTACGAAATTTTAAATATTAGAAACGAGATCGAATTTTGGTATCCTAGTTAGTTCGAGAAAACTTCGAGGCATAAATCACATGGCAGACTTCTTACCAAACATATTGAAGAAGTTTTTTTTTAAATATCGTATATAAATTTGATATTTATATAAATTTGAAATTTATATAAATTTGAAAAGGGTTCCTTTTTATGTACAACTAATTTAAATTGCAAGGACAATCCATTGATTAGAGATGTACGGATTTAGAAGTTATAACAAAGTTTATTTTATTATCCTTATAATGGGGTTTGCAGCATTCTACGGTCAAGAGTTTTTTTCTACGACCACAAAAAGTGATTATTGATTAATTTTTTGAAACTTTGGACCACTCTATCTCTGGAGAAGGTGAGTCTGGAACTCTGATAGATTTGGTGTGGAATGTCTCTAAACCAAAAGTTTTACTTACTAAAAAAAATGTTAAAATTAATACAATTTCAATTTTTACAATGCAAGACTCTTGTCTACAAATTTTTGATTCTTGTTTTTTTTTGATTGCGCCTTTATTTGATACTGGAACTAATTCCAAAAATGGTTTTTTTAAATATGTGTTTAAAATGAAATTTATGATAATAAATTAAGACTCGAGTCTTCGAGTCTCAATTTCTCATTATTAAATTTTGGAAAATATAAAAATATGTATTTTTTTAAAATAAATTAATAAGTTTTTAACCAAGAATAAATGGTAATCTTGATTATGCCTCCGTTATTTAATATAATAATCATTTTAACGCCTGAAAATAAAATATTTTTAAAAATTTCAATTCTTAAAAATATATTTTTCTTATATTATTTAGAAAGTCTTCGCGGGCCGCACAGAAAAGTTGACGGGCCGCGTGTTTGACATGCCTGATATAAACCATTAAATTCAATAAATTATGTTAATCAGTTTCAGGGATATAAATAATTATGTCAAATATTTTGAAAGCGCATAACATTGTTGTTCGGAAATCAAAAAAAAAAAACTAAATATACAGTTATTTTACGTGGTGAAAGTTATCACCGCCATTTTGAGATGTATTTTTTTTATATTTATGCTGTGTAGTGCTTGACTTGTGCTGGTTTTGCTACTAAACGATAGTAAAAATAATTTATTTTGATTGAATTAAAAATAAAAAAACAAAGTTTATTTCAAAATGTATTTTCGATATAGAAAAAAGAGTTTAAAATATTCTCAACCATTCGAAGAAACTAACCATCAAAATAACAGAAAATTAAATTTATTTTTTTTTATTATTGTTCACCCTATGTTTTCTAACCCTAAAACTATGTTACAATTTTTATTCAAGGTATTGAGCATGTTTTAGTGCATACGTGTAGTATAAAAAAAAAAAATTGTTTTGATTTATTCTATCGTATTTCATAAAAATTTCATATAGTTTTTTTTAGTACCACAAGCAGCACAAATTGTGCACAAGCCGGTACAATTATTAAAAAATTAAATTTACAAAATGGCGGTGCTTCGACATATTCTATGATTTTTAATTCGGTAACGATAAAATATTTTTGATTAGTTCTAAGTAGCACAAGTTAAATTCAATCCAGCACAAATGTAAAAAATTTCGAAAATGGCGGTGATAACTTCCACATTGTTTTTTGATTTTTAATTCAATAAAAACAAAAATATTTTTTACAATCGTTTAGTAGCACAACCAGCATAAGTCAAGCACTACACAGCATAAATATAAAAAAAATACATTTCAAAATAGCGGTGCTAACTTCCACCAAAAATTCGAAAATTATTTTTAATTTTCTCAATTTTTAATATATTTTATTATTGTTTGCTAGCACAACCAGCACAAGTTAAGCACAATCTAGAACAAACTACGAACAAAATTAATTACAAAATGGCGGTGCTAACTTCCACCCTAATTTTGGACCTATTTTCTTAAAATAACTGTATATATATTTCAACTTTTATTACTAGCACAACCAGTACAAACCGAGCACAAGTCAGCACAATATACGTTTTTTGATTATCTCAAAACTCCACCACATAGTTTTTTTATATTTCTTGATTTCTATCTCTCTCCAAAATTTCATCGAAATCGGAGACCTCATGCCAAGATTAAAATTTTCGACGTGGAATAACCCATTTGCGTATTTTTTTTCATATAACAACTCAACTAATAATCCATCTCATTGCGTAATTCAGATTGAGAAAAATGTCAAAAACATACAGTGATAACTCATCCAATTCTGTATAATAATTTTTAATTCTTGGTATTAATTTGTATGTAACTTACCTGAAATCGCTGAGATATAGTTTCTAATTGATGTTTTGCTATTTTCGGTTGACGCTTTGTCATGTCAGTCGGCTGTTTTGCATTAAATGGGTATGAAATACAGCGCGAGATAAAAACATATAACTGTATGCGACGTTTCCGATCTTCTTCCTCGCGTTCGTGTTTTTCCTGAATATTTTATTGGTATTAGTTAATTATAAATTATTACTTAGTAAAGAATTATTGGAAGCAATAATTAATATATTCCTAAACAATCTATACACACTGAATAGAGCTATGTATGTTACGTCAATCAACTTATCGGTTCTCTCAAATGTTAACTAATTCCTTAAGTCAAAAACAAAATAGCTATAATTCGACCTTCAAGCAATTTTAAACAGTATTGGAACAATTATCTGTGTTATGTGTATATATACAGTTTCAATATGACATATTTTGCATTCAATATGAAGAAACTTTGTTTTAAACGAATAAATTTGGTTGTAACAACCAAATTTGTCTAGTATAATCGGGTATAACTGAGATGTGGGTATTGAAATGAACACTAATTTTTTCGAAGAGTGAAGTTGTTTTGTTTTTAATTATCGGGTTTAAAAACGGATATGACAAAATAAATTATGTTGTTCAATCAGCAAAACTGTTCTTTAATGGACAATTATCTCTGGCTTTTATGTCTTTTTTCCATGCCAAAGAAAAAAATAAATTTCTTGACATCTATAACCTCCCAGTAAGCTATGTCATGTACCGACTTTAATGTTGGGTAGAAGACTGTAAAATCACTGAAGACACTTGAGGGACACATATATAAAGGAATTCTGTACGACATTTTCATACAAATATCCGCTTGTTCGTGTGTGAATAGTTACACGACAGTGTCGCTAATCTAAGCGACAATGTGGGCGTTGACGACAATGTGAGCGAAACCGTCTAAACATTGTCGTCGACGAATATATGGGTGATATTACGACATCCCAGTTGGGAGTCGAATGAAACCATTTTTGAGATAAGTACACGGGGGGAAAAAACTTCTAAAGTCCAGATGGATTCAAGAAGTATACTGAGTTATATAAAGCTAAACGGAAACATTCTGGTTTTTAAAAAACAGATCCTTATTGTACATACGTCCCTGATTAGACTACGATACGGCATTTTCATATCCACATAAGGCAACCGGACGCACCATTTACAAAAACTCCTCATCTAAAGCGTACTTAATGGAACCTGATCTGACAATTCCAAAAAAAAAAATTGAATTCTAATTCTCAACAATTTTTAAAATTTGAAATATCTCATTTAGGGCCGTTTTGAAAATATCTAGTTAAATATTAACTTCTACTTTAACTGAAAATTTATGCAAAATCCGATTTCACAATCAATTGTTTTAACTGTTTGTCATTTAAATTTTCTTTAACCGGCAGATACTTTAACGGCTAGTTGCATAAAACTTTTAACTGTAAGTTAAAGTTTTATCTCATTGTTTAACTAAAATTTCTGTTGCATATCACTTTTGAATAGCTTTAACTATCAGTTACATTAACTACCTGATTTCCATGGATTAAATATAAAAATAAATTTATTTAACTATTTTTTGGAAGAATTGTTTGTAAAAATAATTTCTCCAGAATCTATCTGTGTCATTCTAGAATCTATCTGTGTCATATGTTTGGATCAGTTGGTTCTTTTAGGAATTTTCCATATTACAACTGCGTCATATGACATTTTATTGTCCAGCTCAGTATGATTTTTTTTGGGATTTGCATTAACTCATTTATTATTATAAATTAGATCCTTTGGGATTTACTCAGAACCTTAGAAAATGGTGATTTCGAACATTGCGTTGCTTTTGTCCTCCAAACATATTTTTAACAAATATTCAAACAATGTTTGAAATCACCATTTTCCAAACAAAATAATGACAAAAGTAACACTGTTCGAAAAATGTCCATTTTCCAAAAAAAATTAAAATGGAAATACGATTCATTGGAGATGATTCCCCAAAAAAGTTCCAAAGAAGCACTTGGGTGCTTTTGTAATCCCACTGCAACAGATTCGCCCCAAAAAATTTCCAATGACGCACTTGGGTGGTTCTGTAAACCCACTGAAACAAATTCACTCAAAAAAGTTTCAATGACAAACTTGGGTGTTTCTGTAATCCCACTGGGACAGATTAACCGAAAAAATGTCCATGAAATTCAAAAAATTTTAAATTATTTCAAAAATTCGCGAATGACTGAGACCAAAGATTCCTAGGAGAATAATCTTTGGAGAATGAATGTATTTCCAATATTTTACGAACTCTGATTTCATGCGCAGTCCTTTTAATAAAATGTTTCCCACGCGAACTGATTTATCGAAATTATCTACATCAACCCATTCGTACATATGGGTGCTCAGCTTAAGTGATTACTTCAATAAGAATGCTTGAAAAGTATTAGAGCAACAACATAAACAACATTTAAGTTGCAAATTATTCAGGTCAAATATTTCACACTTTTTGTGATATTTGGAAAATATGAGTGTAGTTTACAGTTATTTTTACCGTAACTGACTACTTTAAACGGTAACTGCTAAGGCCCACTACAACTTTCCTAATTCTTACTAACTTTATTACACCAACTATATTTTAACCTGTGACCTAACATTCAATATTGTTAATTGGTAGTATTTTAATTTTACTTACATGAACATCTCCGTCGTACTTTTCGCTGGCTACGGACGGCGACGGCGATATCGGTCGAGGTAATGAATTGGCTCTGGACGAACCAACGCTCTGGTTTAAAGTCTCTTGTGATATACCGCTAGATGGCGATAGCGTACGATTGGAAAGTTGATTATTAACTTTGGCAAAATTATTGGTAACGGCTAAATGATTACTGCCACCGGCACAGCTGCAACTATTGCTGCTGCTACTACAATTGCCGCCGCTACAACTAATAGAGGACATGGTAGCAGCTGCATTAGTGGCGCCGCTATACATGTTTGGGGCCAATCTCTGATTAGTCGTATTGAGGTGATGTTGATATATATTTTGATTTTTATTCAGATTTTGACTTTGATGTTGAGTTGGATGTAGTTGTTGTTGATATTCATATGCATGTTGTTCTTTATAGGGTTTTTGTTGAATTATAATTCTACTACTGTGATTTTGGTGCATTTGAACAGATTTGTTAATGAAATTATTATATGTCATACTATATAAAATTAGGTATTTATAATGTTTAGCGATTGCGTTCAATGAATGATATATATATTTATATATTTATATATATATATATATATATATATATATATATATATATATATATATTTATATTTATATATATATATATATATATATATATATATATATATGTATATATATATATATATAAATATATATATATATATATATATATATATATATATATATATATATATATATATATACATATATATATATATATATATATTTATATTTATATTTATATTTATATTTATATTTATATTTATATTTATATTTATATTTATATTTATATTTATATTTATATTTATATTTATATTTATATTTATATTTATATTTATATTTATATTTATATTTATATTTATATTTATATTTATATTTATATTTATATTTATATTTATATTTATATTTATATTTATATTTATATTTATATTTATATTTATATTTATATTTATATTTATATTTATATTTATATTTATATTTATATTTATATTTATATTTATATTTATATTTATATTTATATTTATATTTATATTTATATTTATATTTATATTTATATTTATATTTATATTTATATTTATATTTATATTTATATTTATATTTATATTTATATTTATATTTATATTTATATTTATATTTATATTTATATTTATATTTATATTTATATTTATATTTATATTTATATTTATATTTATATTTATATTTATATTTATATTTATATTTATATTTATATTTATATTTATATTTATATTTATATTTATATTTATATTTATATTTATATTTATATTTATATTTATATTTATATTTATATTTATATTTATATTTATATTTATATTTATATTTATATTTATATTTATATTTATATTTATATTTATATTTATATTTATATTTATATTTATATTTATATTTATATTTATATTTATATTTATATTTATATTTATATTTATATTTATATTTATATTTATATTTATATTTATATTTATATTTATATTTATATTTATATTTATATTTATATTTATATTTATATTTATATTTATATTTATATTTATATTTATATTTATATTTATATTTATATTTATATTTATATTTATATTTATATTTATATTTATATTTATATTTATATTTATATTTATATTTATATTTATATTTATATTTATATTTATATTTATATTTATATTTATATTTATATTTATATTTATATTTATATTTATATTTATATTTATATTTATATTTATATTTATATTTATATTTATATTTATATTTATATTTATATTTATATTTATATTTATATTTATATTTATATTTATATTTATATTTATATTTATATTTATATTTATATTTATATTTATATTTATATTTATATTTATATTTATATTTATATTTATATTTATATTTATATTTATATTTATATTTATATTTATATTTATATTTATATTTATATTTATATTTATATTTATATTTATATTTATATTTATATTTATATTTATATTTATATTTATATTTATATTTATATTTATATTTATATTTATATTTATATTTATATTTATATTTATATTTATATTTATATTTATATTTATATTTATATTTATATTTATATTTATATTTATATTTATATTTATATTTATATTTATATTTATATTTATATTTATATTTATATTTATATTTATATTTATATTTATATTTATATTTATATTTATATTTATATTTATATTTATATTTATATTTATATTTATATTTATATTTATATTTATATTTATATTTATATTTATATTTATATTTATATTTATATTTATATTTATATTTATATTTATATTTATATTTATATTTATATTTATATTTATATTTATATTTATATTTATATTTATATTTATATTTATATTTATATTTATATTTATATTTATATTTATATTTATATTTATATTTATATTTATATTTATATTTATATTTATATTTATATTTATATTTATATTTATATTTATATTTATATTTATATTTATATTTATATTTATATTTATATTTATATTTATATTTATATTTATATTTATATTTATATTTATATTTATATTTATATTTATATTTATATTTATATTTATATTTATATTTATATTTATATTTATATTTATATTTATATTTATATTTATATTTATATTTATATTTATATTTATATTTATATTTATATTTATATTTATATTTATATTTATATTTATATTTATATTTATATTTATATTTATATTTATATTTATATTTATATTTATATTTATATTTATATTTATATTTATATTTATATTTATATTTATATTTATATTTATATTTATATTTATATTTATATTTATATTTATATTTATATTTATATTTATATTTATATTTATATTTATATTTATATTTATATTTATATTTATATTTATATTTATATTTATATTTATATTTATATTTATATTTATATTTATATTTATATTTATATTTATATTTATATTTATATTTATATTTATATTTATATTTATATTTATATTTATATTTATATTTATATTTATATTTATATTTATATTTATATTTATATTTATATTTATATTTATATTTATATTTATATTTATATTTATATTTATATTTATATTTATATTTATATTTATATTTATATTTATATTTATATTTATATTTATATTTATATTTATATTTATATTTATATTTATATTTATATTTATATTTATATTTATATTTATATTTATATTTATATTTATATTTATATTTATATTTATATTTATATTTATATTTATATTTATATTTATATTTATATTTATATTTATATTTATATTTATATTTATATTTATATTTATATTTATATTTATATTTATATTTATATTTATATTTATATTTATATTTATATTTATATTTATATTTATATTTATATTTATATTTATATTTATATTTATATTTATATTTATATTTATATTTATATTTATATTTATATTTATATTTATATTTATATTTATATTTATATTTATATTTATATTTATATTTATATTTATATTTATATTTATATTTATATTTATATTTATATTTATATTTATATTTATATTTATATTTATATTTATATTTATATTTATATTTATATTTATATTTATATTTATATTTATATTTATATTTATATTTATATTTATATTTATATTTATATTTATATTTATATTTATATTTATATTTATATTTATATTTATATTTATATTTATATTTATATTTATATTTATATTTATATTTATATTTATATTTATATTTATATTTATATTTATATTTATATTTATATTTATATTTATATTTATATTTATATTTATATTTATATTTATATTTATATTTATATTTATATTTATATTTATATTTATATTTATATTTATATTTATATTTATATTTATATTTATATTTATATTTATATTTATATTTATATTTATATTTATATTTATATTTATATTTATATTTATATTTATATTTATATTTATATTTATATTTATATTTATATTTATATTTATATTTATATTTATATTTATATTTATATTTATATTTATATTTATATTTATATTTATATTTATATTTATATTTATATTTATATTTATATTTATATTTATATTTATATTTATATTTATATTTATATTTATATTTATATTTATATTTATATTTATATTTATATTTATATTTATATTTATATTTATATTTATATTTATATTTATATTTATATTTATATTTATATTTATATTTATATTTATATTTATATTTATATTTATATTTATATTTATATTTATATTTATATTTATATTTATATTTATATTTATATTTATATTTATATTTATATTTATATTTATATTTATATTTATATTTATATTTATATTTATATTTATATTTATATTTATATTTATATTTATATTTATATTTATATTTATATTTATATTTATATTTATATTTATATTTATATTTATATTTATATTTATATTTATATTTATATTTATATTTATATTTATATTTATATTTATATTTATATTTATATTTATATTTATATTTATATTTATATTTATATTTATATTTATATTTATATTTATATTTATATTTATATTTATATTTATATTTATATTTATATTTATATTTATATTTATATTTATATTTATATTTATATTTATATTTATATTTATATTTATATTTATATTTATATTTATATTTATATTTATATTTATATTTATATTTATATTTATATTTATATTTATATTTATATTTATATTTATATTTATATTTATATTTATATTTATATTTATATTTATATTTATATTTATATTTATATTTATATTTATATTTATATTTATATTTATATTTATATTTATATTTATATTTATATTTATATTTATATTTATATTTATATTTATATTTATATTTATATTTATATTTATATTTATATTTATATTTATATTTATATTTATATTTATATTTATATTTATATTTATATTTATATTTATATTTATATTTATATTTATATTTATATTTATATTTATATTTATATTTATATTTATATTTATATTTATATTTATATTTATATTTATATTTATATTTATATTTATATTTATATTTATATTTATATTTATATTTATATTTATATTTATATTTATATTTATATTTATATTTATATTTATATTTATATTTATATTTATATTTATATTTATATTTATATTTATATTTATATTTATATTTATATTTATATTTATATTTATATTTATATTTATATTTATATTTATATTTATATTTATATTTATATTTATATTTATATTTATATTTATATTTATATTTATATTTATATTTATATTTATATTTATATTTATATTTATATTTATATTTATATTTATATTTATATTTATATTTATATTTATATTTATATTTATATTTATATTTATATTTATATTTATATTTATATTTATATTTATATTTATATTTATATTTATATTTATATTTATATTTATATTTATATTTATATTTATATTTATATTTATATTTATATTTATATTTATATTTATATTTATATTTATATTTATATTTATATTTATATTTATATTTATATTTATATTTATATTTATATTTATATTTATATTTATATTTATATTTATATTTATATTTATATTTATATTTATATTTATATTTATATTTATATTTATATTTATATTTATATTTATATTTATATTTATATTTATATTTATATTTATATTTATATTTATATTTATATTTATATTTATATTTATATTTATATTTATATTTATATTTATATTTATATTTATATTTATATTTATATTTATATTTATATTTATATTTATATTTATATTTATATTTATATTTATATTTATATTTATATTTATATTTATATTTATATTTATATTTATATTTATATTTATATTTATATTTATATTTATATTTATATTTATATTTATATTTATATTTATATTTATATTTATATTTATATTTATATTTATATTTATATTTATATTTATATTTATATTTATATATTTTTGGGAGACCATATTTTCATAGACATTCAAATGTTAATTTGGATCAAGCAGGTGAGATGCGATGCAAACGTTGTGATATGATACGATGTATGGTTTAATAGATGCAATTATTCCACAAAAATTATCCAATTATTGTTCCAATTTTATATATTTTTTTCAATACATTCCAAATTAAAATTTTTTAGTTTACAATTTTTGTGGTTGTTAGTAGTAGTTTGTGATGTACCCAAGGTGTATATAAAATAGATATTTTTATATATATTTTGGTGTCGATTAAGTCAAATTTGTAATATATTTTATGTATTGCGTTCAGAGGCATAAGGAAAACAAAATCAATTATACAAAAGTCATAAGTTTTGAATGCAGTTAAAAAAAAAAACAAAAATTTATATATAGGGTGATTCAAAATTGGATAGAATTTTTATTTTCCCACGAGATCGCTCACCATAGGATCACAAAGGTTGAAAAAGACACACACGTGCCTTTTTTCCAAAAATCAAATGATGTTTAGAGGTCGCGCACTTGGATTTTCTGATTTTGGCGATTTAAAAAACATAAGTTGGCTTCATGGGAAAAGTTGAATATCTCCCAAAGTTTACGGAGAAAATCCACAATATTTTGGAAAAACTGCTCCAATATAATGTAGTTTCTAAAACTGTTGTTCATTTTTTTTAACATTGACTTATTAATGCAATAACTAATTTTAAGTTCGTGAATTAATTTTAGTTAATAAAAAAATTACGCTAATCATTTTGTATCCGCTACACCCAATAATACTTTCTTATATATTAAATGTACCGAATAAATATAATTTAATCGCAGGCCTAGGTAAAATGTAGCTGTCGAGATCATTTACTTTCAGAAATTCGTATTATACGGAATTTTTTAGTCATTCAGCTGGGAAGCTCACATTTCAAGTAATAGAACAAATAAAAAAATTAACACAATCGGTGAAGTTAGATTTTTGTTATAGGCTACTATATAGTCAAAAAATATATAGTAAACAAGTATTTTATACATACTTTATTTAAAATATATATGTTCGAAACATATAAAATATATCCGTACGATCGTGGAATGTATTATTTATAACTTCTTTACAAAAAAAAAACTCATTAAATTTGGTTATCCAATATTTACTAATTTAACATGACTAAAATTAAAAACAAACAAAAAAAACAAATCTTTTAGTTCATAAATAATTTAACTTAATGTTTTATTACTATTTGTTAGTAATCATAGCCACAATAGTTTTTTTTTGTGCATCCGGACATTTTTCTCTATGCTTGCATACTCCCAAAAGCATTGCTTGTATCTCTGACTCATTTTTGGAATCACGGGCCGCATTTGCAATTCAAATGATGAGGCGGGCCGTATGTGTTTACCATAAGAAATAAATCGATCGTTTTTTACATTTGTTAAAAAATACAATGTTAAGATTATCAAATTTTCCCTTGTTAAAAAAAGTTAAAATCGCCGCAGGCGACATTTTTTGTAAAAAATGGTGCGATTTTTGTCTGTTTGAAATATTTAAAAAAATGTCCGAATTTCTTTGATCCTGCCAAATATTTTGTCTGAGGTATTTACAGTGGAGTACCTATATTTCAAACACTAGAGAAAATTTTATAAAACAGACACCTGACAATCATCCAAAATTGTTGCAATTTTTATGTCGGCAAAATTGTACGATATCGAATTAGATCTTGTACCAATATCGAAGGCCAAATCGTACTAAAACTGCAAAAATATTTCAAAGCGGCATATCGCAATTTTTTTTTTCGAAACGATAATAAAAACGATTCTGGTTTAATATTGCATTAAATAGTTAAAATATATCGATATTTATTTGAAAAGCATTGAGATATTGATGTGGAAAATGTTTAAATTATCCTAACATAAAATTTTACTCTGCGAAATTTACAAAATTTTTAAAATTAGCAACAAGATTGTATTTTTGTTATCCACGTTTGTTCGAGAAAACTTCAAGGCATAAATCACATGTCAGACTGGTAACCAATTTTTCAGATTTTTCGATACAAACAATACTTAAACTATTGAAAAAGTTTGTTTTTATATAAATTGTTCCGTATATAAATTTGATATTTGAATAAATTTGAAAAGGTTTCCTTTTCATGAACAATTAATTTAAATTACAATGACAGTGACCATTGATAAGATGTTCAGATTTCGGATTTGCTGCATTCTACGGTCAAGAGTTTTTTTCTACAAAAAGTGATTATTGATTCATTTTTTGAAACTTTGAACCTTTGGAGAAGGTGAGTGTTGAACTCTGGTAGTTTTGGTGTGGAATGTCTCTAATACAAAAAAAATTACTTACTAAAAAAAAAAAATTAAAATGATTCCAATTCCAGTTTCTGCAAAGCAAGTTTCTTGGTTAAAAACTTGTCATTTTTTTTACAAATAATCCAAAGTCTGATTGCGGCTTTATGTAATACTGGAGCTAATTCTGAAAATGGTTTTGTTAAATAGGGTCCAGTTTTCAAGATTTTTAAGTTTTAATTATTTCCTCTCCTTTTATTTTTAATAGTCGAATCAAAAACAATAATGTCATTTTCTTTTCGGTGTTAGACGTACAAAACTATGCACCACCATATATTTTTTATATATGCCGGCGAAATGTATCCAACAGAAATTCAAAACTTTACAATAAATTTTAAATTTTATGAATAAAAAAACAATATTACTTGATGAAAAAAATGTAAAAATTATTGTTATGCCATTTTGCAAAGTCATATATAATATTTAAAATGACAATTAGGAAAATAAATTAAGACTCTATATCAAAAACTTATTAATATCTCATTATTAAATTTTAGAAATTAATGTACCTACAAAAATATTGATTTTTTTTAATAAATTAATAAGTTTTTAACCAAGATTAGTAATTTAATTTCATATATGGCATGTTAAATTGGATACATGGCGCTGCACAAAAATGCACAACAATACATAATAATCATTTTAACGCCTGAAAATAAAATAAATATTTAATATTATTAAATATATTAATAATATTTAAAAAGTCTTCGCGGGCCGCAGATGAAAGATTGGCGGGCCACGTGTTTGACATGCCTGGGCTACATCATTAACTACTTTTAAATTTTTTTAAATTTCCAAATATTGCACAAAATGTTGGTCTTTTTTCCATTCGTCGAAAAGTGAAAGTGAAAGACATATTAATTCTGGCGATAGGTACAATAAATGCGACGAGAATATTTTTTATCGCAATTTCAGCAACTTCAATGTCTACATTTTTATATAACTCCAGTTCTTTTAAAAAAATTATATCAGTTAGTGGAGCTTTTACGACAACTGGTGCTTGATACCAGACAAAGATGTATGTACTGGCGACAAAATTGCACATTCTTCGCACTGCATTCTTTTCACGTTGAGTTAATATCAATTGATTCCGAAATAAGTATATTTTAAAAATATAAATGGCTTTAACTATCCACCTTGCGCGATGCAATGCTCCACTGGAGTTCGGAAAGTCACATAAATGAATACACATTATGCACTCACTCATGCATAATCTGCATAAGTGTGCATAATCTGCACACTTTTAATTTTACAACACACGATATGAGTGAGTAAGAGAAAAAAATCCGACTTACTCTCTACTCATAAATGGATAATCATCGGAGAGTAAAAACTTTACTACTCATGAGTGCTGCCTTTAACTCATTTATTTTTCTCCTCAAGAGGGAGTAGCATTACGCATTTTATCTTTTTCTCATACTCATAAAAGTACAAGGCCAAATTATATAAACATGGTGCTCATTTTTTGTACGTATGCAACGAGTAAGCGGTGTTGCCAGACGAGTTGCGTTGAAACTTAAAATGTTTTATTTTATAAATAATGCCCGATTTACATTCGCTGCATTCAGCGATCTCAACAGTTGCGAAATTGTCGTTTATAATTATTTGAGTTAAAATATGATTGAATGTCATCGAATGTTATCGATAACAAAGCATGGTCAGTAGAGTGGTTCAAAAAAACGACTTTTTTGAAATTTCCACGGGACCCCCCTCAAAAAGTTTGAGGACGTTGCGATATATGCAGGTTGCCACGGAAACTTCAATGTGCCTTTATTGTAGATTATGTATACGTATATGATATTACATAATGACGTCGCTGTTTTAAAAATCATGTAATATACGTATAAATTTAGCAAAAATTAATCATGATATCCAGCAAAGAATAAAAAAAATGATTTGGTATTTGTTATATATGATTATAGCAGGGAAAAAATGTTTGGATTTTTAATTCGCTTTTATTTGTTATAATATTTAGTAATTTAAAACGCGAGATATTTGCAAACCATTTTTTACCACATTGTTTGACCACCTTATTGAAAGCTCGGTAAAATTTTTTTTGGTTGATATCTCATAAAATGAAGCATAGAATATTTTATAACCCACATTTTACAATGTTGCACGTCATTTCCAATAATATGCTTGAACATTTGTTGGCATATTTGGAATTTTTATTTAAGGTTTATGTCAATCGATAGGCACTTTAATAACAAACATTTAATGCCTTTACATAAATATTTTATCTTGTATATAAAAAGTTATAGCTAAAACACAATATCAATTATATAATTTTACACAAATACCACAGATGGGAAGATTCCAACAGAAATGGCAACAATGATGCTACACTTTGCAAGCCTGTACAGTGAGTGGATCAACGCATTCTCTTTGTCCTTGAATAAATATGAGTTGACGAAAAGTGAGAGTTTGCTTATTGCACTCTCTCATGTGTAATGCGGATGGAGAGGTGAAACGCAAAACTCTCTTGTGAGTAGCAAAATCTCTACTCACAAAACGCGACTCTCTTATGTGAGTTTGCCGTATATTTTCTGGCTACTCACTCATGAGGTGAGTAGCATTGAGAAAAAAATATGTTGCAAAACTCATGAGTTTGAGTGAGCGTGAGTGAGGATTTCCGTACTCTGTGCTCCAGGAGCTTTAAAATTCGATGTATTGTTAAAGCCTATGAATATTTGTACAAGATCAAGTAGCTCTTTATAGTCGTCGCGAGGCTGAAACGAGTTAAGCATTTATATTGTAAAATCGCTTATTCTGTATTTTTTATTTGCAATAACGGAAATAACTTTTGGATCAGTTAGTTCTGTTTCGAAATTGTGTCTATCTAAGTAGTCCCAAACTTCTTTAAAACGTTTAAAAACTAAAATTTCTGGTCCTGATGATAGCCCAAAACATACTGAAAATGTTGCTTCAAGAACTAGTTCGAACACATGGTGCCTACAAGCAAGGTACAGCAAATTCTTGCCAAGTGTAGCTTGTAAATTCTGACAAGCACCGCATGATGGTATTAGGTATTTATTGTAAAACACAATTATATCTCTTGCGACTTTTTCTGCACTTCCTCGTATTGAAATTTTATCAACATGGTGATAATTCCAAAAGAGAGATAAAACCTGACCATGTTGGTTGGAATTTTTTTTTGAACATTTTAATTTCCTCGCCTATTAACCACATTCTAAAACAATATATAGGTATAAATTATTGACTGCATTTTTTATTATATCCATATATATACTTTTTAGGAAAGAATATAACACACAAAATTATTTGTAATTAAAATAATATTTGTAATTAATATAATATTCTATTAACAATTTTCGAAATGCCACTTCAAATTTCAGAGCTATACATAATTAAATGAATAAAAAATTCCGTATAATACGTTTTCTGAAAGTAAATGATCTTGACCGCTACATTTTACCTAGGCCCGCGATTAAATTATATTTATTAGATACATTGTATATCTAAGAAACGATTATTGGGTGTAGCGGATACAAAATGATTAGCGGAATTTTTTTATTAACTGAAATTAATTCACGAATTTAAAATTAGTTATTGCTTTAATAAGTCAATGTTAAAAAAAACTAATAACAGTTTTAGAAACTACATTATATTGGAGCAGTTTTTCCAAAATATTGTGAATTTACTCCGTAAACTTTGGGAGATATTCAACTTTTTCCATGAAGCCAACTTATGTTTTTTAGATCGCCAAAATCAGAAACATCATTCGATTTTGGAAAAAAAAGCACGTGTGTGTTTTTTTCAACTTTTGTGATCCTATGGCGAGCGATCCCGATGACTTTTTATCACCCTAATATATATATATATATATATATATATATATATATATATATATATATATATATATATATATGTATATATATATATATATATATATATATATATATATATATATATATATATATATATAATATATATATATATATATATATATATATATATATATATATATATATATATATATATATATATATATGTATATATATCTATATTTATATATATATATATATATATTTATTTATATAGATATATATATATATATATATACATATACATATATATATATATATATATATATATTTATATACATATATATATATATATATATATACATATATATATATATATATATATATATATATATATATATATATATATATATACATATATATATATATATATATATATATATATGTATATATATTTATATATATATATATATATATATATATATATATATGTATATCCAAAATACATTAATTACATCTGTTAAAAAAAATAAAAAATAAAAACAAATATTCCATGCAAAAAATGATTATTCACATATTTAATATAATTCAAAAGTATTGCATAAAAAAGGCTACCAACCGTACTGCTTTTGGGAAGACAGTCTTCCTTTTCCATAGGCTTTCCTCCTAAAGATTTGTCAAACAGTCTTACTTTTTATACCCTACTCCAATGAGTTACAGGGTATATGGGTATCAACAGGGTATATTGTAACACCCCTTAGGAGGCGGTATGTAAAAGTATGTATATTATTGATCAGCATCACTACCCCGGGTCTATCACTACCCCGCCTGTCTGTTTTGCTGTCCGAATACTCGAGAAAACATGGAAAATACTGGTCAGAATACTGGTCGGTCGAGCCCGACTATAGAATATCCTACACTCTTGGTGAATATATTAGTGGTATAATTTGGTGGGATAATTTTTAATAATTTATGACTAAAATTTCCACTACAAAAAATCGGTAAAAAATGAAAAAAATTCAAATGTGGGCGGAACACGCACTTTTTTTAAAAATATATTTTTAAGCGAATTCTAACAATATGTTTTAAATTTTATAAATATATATGTTATACTTTTCGAGTTATTCGTTCCTAAATAGTAATATATAAATGAGTTGTATGGGAGGTGGGCGTGTCCGTTGACCGATTTTTTTGCGAACCATTTTTTTGCTAAAACGTATTGAAACCAAATTTCATTACATTCTGACCATTATTTTTCAAGTTATCTTGTATCCGGTCAGACAGCAAGACAGAGAGACGGACATGGCTAAACGGACTCGGGTAGTGATGCTGATCAAGAATATATATACTTTCCATACCGGACACGCCTCCTAAGGGGCGTTACAATATATGCACAAAGTTAATATACCCTGTACCTTATAGGTGTAGGGTATAAAAATCGGGTTTTCAATTTATTAAATATTAAGGGGTAGAACTGCCAGAACTGTAGCCGCGGTAGCTCAGTGGTTAGTGCGTTGGACTGCGAGCCGAAAGGTCCCCGGTTCAAGCCTGGACTGGGGCTAACAACATCTTTTCATAGAAACATTTTTCTATACCGCGCTACCTCTCGTCAGTAAATGGCAAACCTACGAGAGTAAAACATTGCCTATGAAAAGCTCTCACCCGCCGTTCGGATTCGGCAATAAACTGTAGGTCCCACCACTTTGAGTACAAATATAACACGTACACCTCAAAATGGTGAGAGAGCTCGGCCGAAGTTCTATACAGGACTGTAGCGCCAAACTATTATATTATTATATTAACTGCCAGATAAAATCATATTTTTAATAAAAAAATATACGTGTTAAATATTTTTTTGGTACAAAATATGTCTGTATAATTTCAAAAAGATCGGAGCTCTTAAAGTAATTTTTGTCAAAAACCTACCGATTTGACGTGGAATGGCCGATGTGACTTAACTTTTCCCACTCGTTTTTATACCCCACATTAAGAGTGAAAGGGTATATTCAGTTTGGTATGCCGTTTGTAACACCTAGAAGGAAGCATCTCCGGTATGGAAATGTATATATATTCTTAATCAGCATGGTCTCTTGAGTCGATTTAGCGATGTCCGTCTGTCTGTTGAAATCCCTACCACTTAAAAAATCGGCTTAGACCGACTTTAATTTTGATAATCCTAACTATCATAATAACATCTACTATAAAATATCCCTACTTTCAAATTTCACATGTGATCTAACCTTCCCAACTGGTTATTATCTTCTTTTTACTATTAAAAAATCAAATTTTTCGTATTTACTTTACTATTTTAGGATTCTGATGGAAAAAGTGAATTCTTCTTACTATAATGTAAGAAGATACAACACTTGTTTTTTGTATATTTCTTCCAAATTTTGAGTTGATAGCCTTAAGCATACATAATAGTTTTTACTTATATATATTTACCTACGCAATAATAAATAAAAACTAGTATTTAATTTAAATGTTATTAAAAATTATTTAAACTAAAATAAAACGATTACGGATGAAAAACGTGCCGAATAATATTAAAATGTAGAACTTTTTATTTTATTTATTTTTCTTCGGTGCACTATTTTACTATTAAATTTAATGTTTATTTTTAAAGTTTTCTTATTTTCGTAAGTAATAACGCTTACGTAAACATGGACTTTTTTAATCAAGAGCGCACATACAGTGAATTCATAATATAATAAAATTATGTGTTATTGCTGCGCATACATACACCGAAAAACTTAATGTAGACATTAAACTATATTTATTGATTTTAAAAAATAGAACTACTTAAATTTGTTTAGTTTTTAAATACAGTTGTATTTATTAGACTTTGTATTTATTAGACTTATTTAAATTAGATTTCTACTTTTTTCAGAAACTGAGTTGTGTTTTTATTTTAATAATTTGTAGATACACGAAAAACTTACTGCGATAGTACGTTCTTCATGCAGGTATAAAAACTGTATTATTTTTTATTGTTACATGTTCGTACTTATGTGAAGAACGTGCACACTAAAAATAAAACATGCCTAAAAATACAAGAAAAAGTTAGTATATTTGACGAAAATATTCGTGAAAATGATCCATTAAAACATTCGTACATATTACGACAGAACTTTCGCGAAGTTAGACAATTTGTTTATGTTTAAATTCGTTTCATTTTTATAATATTTTTTTATAATTTCATACACTCTTATTTATAATTCGATTGATTTGCGAATTAATTTTAATGCATTCACGCAGATGTCGACACTAAACTGAAAATTTGAACAGTTCTGTATTGTTTTCTTCTTGTTTTCTTCATGTTTTCTGCTTGTATTTGATTTACGAATATCAAATTATAAAATATACTTATGTATCGTAAAATCTAATGCTGAGATGTGTTTACAATAAATCGTATATTTTACGATATTTAAATTTACGAAAAAGTATTTCGTTAATTGTCGCATTAATTATGTTGAGTGTAGGGCTTCCAATCCCGGGAAACGGAAATTTTTGTTTATAATTCATATTGAGGGTTGTTGGATCTCGCCGAAATTAAACTTTTCATTTTCTAGTAGAAAATATGTCTGCAGATATTAGTTTTTGCATAAAATCAAAAAGATATGTGTGTTACTTAAAAAGTGTGTCGAGAGAATAACTTATCACAATTCTCTATATTCTCTTATTTTTAAAATATAAGTTTGCAACGTTTTTGCTGTCAATATTTCGAAACAATGTTTTAAATTGATCTTTCTGAAATTTTTTTATAACTCTTAAATTTTTTTTAAATATATTTGAATAAAATGCAGAAATATACACGCAGCGATGAACAATTTCGTACAAAAATGTAGTAGAGCTAGGTGCAAAAACTTACAAAATTCTTTGCATCTGATGTCCGCAGTTTGGGGAAACTCAATAGGGAAAATATGCACTACGTAATTTTCTGGTGTGTATTTGACTCGATTGGGATTTTACAATTGATATTCAGAAAATTCCAACAAAAATTAAAATTTTCAGAAAATTGGAAATGGAATCGGTTTTTTTTATTTGAAAAAATTCGAAATGGAATTGAAATTTGCAATGGAGATTTTACTTATGAAAAACATTGAAAAACAAAAAAAAATACCCCAAAGTTTTTTTGTCACTGAATGCATTTGTAATTTTCTCAATTTTGCAAATTTCATGAGTACGTATCAATAGTCAGGAGACCCAAATATACCAGAAATTAGAGGATTCATTCAATATTAAAATCCTTGTAGAATAGTGTAATCATCTTAATATTATTTTTTCTTTGGTAGAGTTTTGGAATATTGTAATTTTCTAATTATTTTTTAATTAAATTATTTAAAAATCTAATTTTAATATCTCTTGGCGGCCCCCTTGGAGGTCGTGACCCACCGGTTGGAAACCAGTGATCTAAATAAAATTGGTTTGGAACGGTATAGCCCCAAAAATTATTAATTTTTATGGGAGAGTTCCAGAAAATACAATCGAGGATACAAATTAAATATTGTTTTATTTTTATTCAGTTGATTATCTATTTTCAAACCATCAATTTTTTTATATATATAATATATTCCTGGCCGAAAACAATAATTTCACGAAAAACTAAAATAAAAAGATAACGTTAATATATGCATTTATTTTAAGACATTTTTGTTTATTTTTATTACAGTTTTTTTCGGTGTATGATTAGAAAACATTTCTTATTGATTTACAATTCTAAAAAGTATTAAAGCAAAAAAAAAATAAGAATAATAGCCCAATTCTTGCTATAAATGACAAATATGAGGATAGTGACAATTGTCAAAAATGATATTTCAGCAGCAATTTTACAATGGAAACCATGATAATAATTATGAATAGGGCTAGGATTCTGACGCAAATGCAAGTTTTTTCTGAATATCTTTAGATCGAAATAGACAAAATAACTTTACGAAGTAGAAGTACGCAAAATAGGCAACTTATTTAATTGACTATGCTTTAAAAAATCCATACGGTTGAACGTATTATTGATCAACAATTCTAAATATTTAGTGCTTCGAAAAAAAAAGGATTTTAATTTTTTTTTAATTGTCGGAGTATTTGATTTTATATGAAGGAGCAAATTAGATAGAACTTATTTAAATATGCTCTTATTACGATCGTCAATATAGTATCTTTTGACTACATATTATATGGCTAATAGCCATATATATTTTTTTAATATAAATCGCGTAAACAGTGTTTCTGCAATCCGAACATAATGTTCTTAAAGTAAGTAGAATTACATTTATCTATTCTGATCCCAGTAATGCAGTCAAACGCATCAAATTATTTAAGAAAAAAATTGATTAAACAATATTCGAGTGCAAATTTAGTGTAGGGTGATCAGGCTTGCATGACTTCAAATATGGCAATGATCAGGCTGCCAAATCTGTGACTGATTCAAAACGTAACGATATTCGAAGTTGCTACCCTGATCAGGTTGCCTGATCAGGCTTCATGATTTTACCCTTATCTTAACCTTATATCATTCGATGTATATTAAAATATATTTAAACTGATGTTATAAAATTCGATTCAAACGATTTAAAATATATGACATAAAAAGCTGTCTCAATAATTTTTGCAATGACAAAAATTCAAAGTATTGATTCTACATATAAAATTTTCAATTGTTTAAGAATTGGAATTTATTTTCTTGTATTTGGGTTTTATTTTTAATTATTATATTTTATTAGAATCATTTAGTTACTGAATTTTATTATAAAATATTTTTAATAACATCTAGATCATACTATAATACGATTTCCAATCTGGTTATTTCATATATGTATGTCAGATCAGTATCCATTAAGTCGACTTTAGATCAAGATTATATGTAAAGGATGGATCAGGTTGCCTGACGAGGATTAGAAATTAAGATTACACTAGTCGACTCTGATCTGGATCATTTCAGGCGGATAGAAATGCTTTACCGTATTCCGAACAGCAACGGATGCGGATTAAGTCTAACGTTAAACATCGGGTAATCGGGTGGACCAATTTACTAATAAAAATTCCCGGAAAAATTGGAAAAATTCCAAATTGTGAAATTAATTCATTTTATTTTAAATAATGAAAAATGATTTGAAATAATGCAACTATATCAGACAATTATTGCACCATGAACTAAATTTTTACTCGTGTAGTTTCCAAGGATTGAAACCGTAACCGAAACCGAAACCGATATCCGTTTAAAACCGTTTCATTTTTAAAACCGAAACCGTAACCGAAACCCTTATACGAAAATCAGAAATAAACCGATATCCAAAACCGATATAAACGGTTTCGGTTTTATACCGGTTTAAAACGGTTTTTAAAAAAGTACCTATAAATAGAAACAGAAAAACATATTTTATTTTATATAGAAGATTATAAGTAAAATGTCATTTAATAAAATTTTGAGTTCTCAACATTTTTTCAAGGCTAAAGAATATAAGCATCTTAAAAAAAGGTCTGTGAAGCACTTTTGTAGCGGTAAATAGCTTCAAAAGTGCTTCAAAAGTCGCTTCAATAAGATAAAATAGACAAAACAATGTTTTTTTCGCTTTTCTTCGCTATGCTAGTTCGTACATCGATTGTGCATATGCACATTATTGTTTTTGTTTTATTTTTATACATAGTTTTTTTGTTAATTGTAAAATCATGAAGTTTACATAAGTCAAGTTCTATGTGCATTATTTTATTCAACTTATAAAACAAAAAAATAATAATATATGAACATTTTCATAGTGTACCTCATTTAGCTTATTTATTGCTTTTTGTGTTTTTCTTTTTTTCACAAATCCGCTGAAAGTGCAACAACAATAGAAATGCAAATAAAGCAGCATGACAATATAGCAGCATCCAAGCTTTTGATAGAATTTTTGGCGGGAAATTGTTTGTACCACAAAGAAAACTCGTTGTTGTTGCCAACTACATAGCTGTACTAGATACAGACATGAAGTGTGGTGTCATGCGACTGTCTGCTGTCATGCGTCTGTCCGTTGTCATGCGGCTGTCTGTTGTCATGCGTCTGTTTGTTGCCATCAATGATACCGGATAGCAACAAAGAGTTGTCGTTGTGAAAGTGTGTATATACGAATCGTAATTCGTTATTGTTGTATTCTCTTCTTTCTGTTAGTGTTCGCTTTGTAGCGTTTGCCTTTGAGTTTGTGTTCGCAAAAAAAAATGTTACCCTGAAAGATATAATTTGTGTTCTCTTTACATACGGTGCGTGTAGCATACGGATTTTTTTTAATCACTGACGAAAACAGAAATATGCCTATACGAAATATTCCTTATATTTATTATGAACAAGACCAAGAACAAGATTACCATTTCTTGCCTTGCTCTTGCAAATGATCATCACTATTTTACATATATTGCAGTTCACTGAATTGTTAAAATTTAATTACTTTGGCTTTTATGGATGGAAAGTGTACAAAATTCTTCTTCTTTACAATTCAGATCATATCTCAGGTTATGTTAAAAGTTGCTTTTCATTGGTTTGTGATCACGAAATTTTAAATGAAAATTTTTCCTTGGCGTAATCAATTACATAATTAATATAACACACTATTTTAACTACAATAGCAACAAACATTGTTTAAGTTACGTTTTCCAATTTACCCCAATATCATAATTTGATCATAACTTAGCACTATATAAACAATGTTAAATTATTGGAAAAATATGGAAAAAAGAAAATTTATACAAAAACCGAATTCAAAACCGAAACCGTAACATGAAACCGGTATACCGAAACCGTTTCGTTATAAAAACTTAAAACCGAAACCGTAACCGAAACCGAAACGCGGAAAAAACCGAAACCGTTATTCGTTTAGGTTTCAATCCTTGGTAGTTTCATTTATTACTAAAAATTAAAAATAAACAAAAATATGTTTATGAACATTTTGATATTATGCACATTTCGCAAGGAATAAAACAATATCCGATATCCGTTTTAAACCGTTTTACTTTAAAAACCAAAATAGTTATTATATTCAGAAATAACTGGATATCCAAAACATTTTAGGTTTGATACCGGATTTAGAAGATGTTTTTAGGACCTGTGCAAATAAAGACTAATTGACTTAATAGTGGCTAATATAGATAAAGCGATGTGATTTTTGTTTGGTTACTGCGTTTTATCGATATTAGCCAAATTACTAAATAGTAATCTTATGTGCACAGTTCCATAATATTGTATAAAAATCTAACTAAACATAATTCCAATCCTTGGTATTTCCATGATCATTTGGCTCTAAATATTAGCTTACATATGTTTAAAATATATTTAAATAATAATCATTATATACTAAGCAAACACAAATAATACTATATAAACAAAAAAATTTGAATGCTATGGTACATTTTCAAAAACTACTATTGATGCAAAATTAAGATCAGTGTTTATAAAAAAAAAGGATAATTATTTCTATCCATACTCACCTTGGTATGGCACTGTTTGGTACTTCGAGGTTTCCGGACGTTTCATCAACGAAATCTTTGCCATGTCCTTGTGTAGAAGCATGATGCCTACTAGACACACCGCCTCCACCTCCACCACTTTCAAAGGCACTTCCGTATGTGGCATCGCCACCGCTTTGGGTGCCACCCACCCCTCCAATACCACCTCCTACTACGGCACCGTGCTGTCCACCAATGTCACCATTTTGATGCGTGGTTCCACTTTCGTTGCTAGTAGTTATAACAGGACCAGTTTTAAGAGTCACTGCTGTACGTCCTTTAGGCTGAACAGCAACGGGATCATCGTCAGCTTCCTCTTCGCTGGAACTGGGATCGATCATTTTTGTGTGTTGCTGCTTCTTTGTTGTTATGTAAAAATTATACTATTTTTTTCGTTGTTGTTTTACACTGAAAACTAAAAAAAAAAAACATTGTTAAATATTTTACATTAAAAAACTCATTATACACTGAGAAAAAGATAGGTTAATCCAACCGAAAAAAGTTATTAATAAATTATTTTTCTATTTTACATTGAAAACACAAACAACAAGTACAATTCAAGGGGTTTAATCTAATCCAAATAAAATTATTAAAATAAATTTTTAAATTTTGAATATAAATTAAACAATTTAAAATGTACCATTAAGTACTTTATGGTACGACCATTGATCTTATGGTTCATGTATTAATAGTTTTTTCTTTTTAAATCAAAAGTTTTATAATTAATTCAATAGTATTTGAAAAATTCACTACCACCAATTTAAATATTTCAATATTATTATTTGAAATAGAATAAATTCTGTTGTTTTAATGGTTTCCTCCTATAATAATAAACGTGGTGTAAAAGAACGTAAAACGAATACAAACATATTCGTTTTGTGCGTCATTCTGCGTGTTTACTCAAAATGGTCGCATGTATTTTTTTTGTAATAATCCACATTATTAAACGTGACATTGGTAGGGACGCAATGTATTTAATGTAAATAAATTATATTATATAGTCTATATATACAGAAAATAAATAATACATCGAACTTCTATTTAAATGTTTTATAATCTTTTGCAGCAAGAAGTGTCTTTTTATGTGTGTGTTGTAAAAGTGAATATCAATTTCGACATATAATTATAATAAATTATACAATAAATTAACTAAAATACATTTTTGTTTTAATAAATTATTAGGAAAATGTAATTCGACTTTACCATAAAATTAATAATACGTATCATTAAATTTGTATAGGTCTTTTTTATTGTAATTAAAATATCACATTATAAAATTTATGGTACAACCACACGTTGTATTAACAGTTTCAATATTACAGAACTAATGGGACGCATCCTATTGACCAATTTTAATGGTATAAATTATTGTTTTTCTATTGAAATACTATCAATTTACCATGATTTTTTTCTGGGTGTAGTTATGGATAATCCCGATGTAGAAGACTCCAAGTTTTACCAACTGATTATGGAGCAAGCGCGGATCCAAGGGGGAGTGATGGGGGCGATCTCCCCTCCTAACCCCAAAAAAGACGCACTTTTGAATTTTTCAAACAAATTAAAAAAAAAACACAAAATGAAAAAAATGCGCCTAATATTCAGAATTTTTAAAAGAGCGGAAACTATAGAGAAAGGCGCAAAATTTGTAAAAAGCATAAAATAGCAAATGCGCCTAATTAACAGAAATTTTGCGCCTCTACAGAAGTGCGGAATATATAGAAAAAACACGCAAAATATTCAAAAAAAGCATAACATTGCAAATGCGCCTAATTAACTGAAAGGCGCAAAATTTGCAAAAAAATATAAAATAGCAAATGCGTCTAATTTACAAAATTTTTGCGCCTCTACAGCAGGGCGTAAAATATAGAAAAAGGCGCAAAATTGCAAAAAAGCATAAAATTGCAAATGCGCCTAATTTACAAAATGTTTGTGCCTCTACAGAAGGGCGCAAAATATAGAGAAAAAAGCATAAAATTGCAAATGCGCCTAATTAACAAAAATTTTGCGTCTCTATAGAAGGGCACAAAATATAGAGAAAGGCGCAAAATTTGCTAAAAAAAAACATAAAATTTGCAAATGCGCAAAATTACAAAATGTTTGCGCCTCTACAGAAGGGCGCAAAATGTTCAAAAAAGCATAAAATTGCCAATGCGCCTAATTAACAGAACTTACCCATGTGACCTAACTTTCCCAACTCGTTTTATATATCTTCGTTGCAAAACTATAAGTCCAAATAGAATTTTTGAAAGTTCGATAAAAGTTCGACAATTCATAGTTTTAGATGTGATGGTGTATTTTTCATACTTAAAAATCAAATATTCACAAAATATAGGCGCAAATTCATAGTCAGCTTATGTATAGCAGTTAAAGTCGACTTTTTCTAAAGTCTACTCTAAATTTAAAGTTTACTTTAAATAAATGTTTTTCATAAACACTGTAGAAGCTAACTCTAACAAAAGCCGACTTTAAATTTAAAATTTATTAAACATAGCCAAAATACAAAATTTCCAAGTGAAATCTTTTACATTTTAAAATCGTTTACAATTTGTGATGACATATAAAAAAAAATTATTAAAAATTCAACAGTCAAAAAATTTTCAAAATTTTTTAAAATTGTTTGTTTTTGAAAAAGAAGGCATTATATCGACAATCAGTGGTATGTTTCTACATATTTTGCTCTTGCATGATACTCAATTTACATTTATTATAAATTGTATATATCATGGTTTAAATATTGAATATTATTGATAAGATGTGTGACAATGCAACATTTAAAGTCGACTTTAAATATTTAAAATAAGCTTTTGCTCATTTTAAATATAGAGGTGGCTACTAAACATAAAGTAGACTTTTTGATGTTTATGAATAAGAAAAAGCTGGCTTTATGTTTTTAGAGCCGACTTAAACTGTCTATGAATTTGCGTTTTTAAGTATGTCCAATCGGCACTGCGCTATAAGGTTATGATTGTTTCAAATTATAATTGAAGAAGTTTTTAGCAAAAATAGAGTTTGCATGAAAAAAATTAAGTTTTAACCATAAATCCTTGTTTCCCTCTCCAACAACAATTTGGTTTTCCGTACTGTTTTAGATACCCCTTGAAGATTTGGAAAATCTGAAAATTTTACTATTTTTCACCTGAAAATTACATTTAATATTTCTATTTAGAGATTGCTGCTTATGGATTTTTGCTTATATAATTATACCCTACACCTATGAGGTACCGGGTATATTAACTTTGTGCAGATATTGTAACGCTCCTTAGGAGGCGTGACCGGTATGGAAAAGTATATATATATTGTTGATCAGCATCACTACCCGAGTCCATTTAGCTATGTCCGTCTATTTGTCTGTCCGTCTGTCTGTCCGAAAACGTAGTAACTTGCGAAATACTTCTCAGAATGCGATGAAAATTCGTTTCAATACTTTTTAGCCAAAAGTTAGTTCTGTCAATGAAAATGACCCAAATCGGTCAACGGACACGCCCACCTCCCATACAAGTCACTTATATATAACACTTTAGGAACCAATAATTCGAAAAGTATTCAAGATATTCTTATAAAATTTAAAACGTATTGTTATAATTCACCTAGAAATATGTCTTCCAAAAATGGGCGTGATACGCCGACATTTTTCTTTTTATTATTATCCGCTTTTTCATAGTGAACATTTTATTCGCAAATTATAGAAAACAAATTTATGAAATATTAGCCTTAAATCTCCACATATGTTTAGCAATTGGGCGTGATCCGCCCACAATTATATTTCAGCATTTTATGATTATTTTTATTTTTTTTTTTTTGATATACGATGTAAATTTCAGATATGTAAATAATATCCTGAGGGTGATCATCATAATTAAGAACTTTTAAAGGTAGGTATACAATTAAATTTCCCATATTAATATCCCCATCAAGGTGTAGGGTATTCCATAGTCGGGCCCGATCGACTATAAAAGTCCATTCCATGTGACCGAACTTACCCATGTGATCTAACTTTTCTAACTCGTTTTAGTTCAAAATGTATAAAATGATTTTTAATAATTTTTTTCTTTAAAACTAGTTAACAAAAAAAACACGATTATTTAGAAATTAACAAATGTATATGGCTGAAAATGCAATAAAATCGATATTGAAACAAAATTTATTTGATGACCTTTAGTTCTTTTTACAATAAAAAAAATCCGTTGTAAATTAATTTAATAATTGGTCAAGTAACTATTACCTTTTACTTCTTGAATAAATGGTACAAAAAATAGGTGAAACGTCAAAATTGGTACAAATGTTGACTTTAAAAAAAATCAAATGAAATTATTTTGGATTTATGGTTTACGAAATATGCTGACTTGAAAAGTGAAAATAATCATTACAAATACATTGTGTACATCTGAAGTAGTTTACAAACGTGATGTCGGTATTGATCACCTTTAATATGATACACAAAGTGAATTTTTTAAAATCAGAGACCAAAAATAATTATTATTTTTAAGTTTATATGTAAAAAGTCATTGCAAGAAATGATGGCACTATAAAACAAAGAGTGCAAAGGGTTATAGGACTTTTAAATTTTAAAATATAATAATAATTATATTTGAGAAATATAGATAAAAGTTTGATTAATATTTATCAAAGTCAAAAATAATTATTATTATTACAAGCCTTTATTTAACTTCACTTGTTTGTTCGTTTGTTAGTATATTCGAATTTTGGCCAATAGGGGGCGCTAATACTATTTTTGGACCGTGTGAGGTCTGTTCTTTACCTAGAATATTGAAATTTAGAATATGTATAGTTTTAGACACGAGGAAAAATATGGCATTTTTGTCCACTAGGGAGCGCATTTACTATTAATGGACACTCTAAAGTGAGTTCTTCACCTAGAAAATTGAAATTTAAAACATGTATAGTATTGGCAACGGGGAAATTTTGGCAAACTTAGAAATTCGAATTTTCTCCGCTAGAGGTCACATTAGTTATTAATGGACCATCTGCAGTGCGTTCTTCACCTAGAAAGATGAAATCCTATTAATATAATAAATCTGTTTGTTCGTTTGTTTGTGCGTTTGTTCCGCTTCTCCGTCTAAACTGCTGATCCGATTTTCTTGAAATTTTTACCACAGATGCGGTATAATCTGGAACAAATTATAGGCTATATATGGGCGGGATTGGACAAAGAGGAGTGGTACCTCCCATACAACCTTAACTTAAAATATGATATAACTCGGCACTTTATTCAGCTACGAACATGAAACAAAAAAACTCAAATACAAAAAAAAAGCAAAAGCAAAAGCACAAAACAAAACAAAAGCAGAAACATGAAAACAAAAGCAATAACATTCAACTAAAATCCAAACTAAAGGAAAAAAAATAAGATAAAGAAAAACGAACTCACCACACTAAAACTCACCACACTAAAACTCACTACAATAAAATTCACCTCACTAAAATCACCACACTAAAACTCACCACACTAAAATTCACCACACTATAACTCACCACACTGAAAATCACTACACTAAAACTCACCACAATAAAATTCACCACATAAAAATTCACCACATAAAAATTCACCACACTAAAATTCACCACACTAAAAATCACCGCACTAAAATTCACCACACTAAAACTTCTATTGGGAAAAACTCTACGCGAAAGAATTCTACCGGGAAGAATTCTACCGGGGAGAATTAAATATGACATACTCAGAGCTTCGATTTTCCATCGCTAGAGAACGTTAAGTACGAAATTCTATATCGCAGTAACCACTGAATCGATCTCTGTAAAACTTGGTGCAGTAGTTCTTTCGAGGCACTAATTGATGCAGTTCAGAAAGTAATTCTAAATTTCATCGGGGCAAAATTTAATATATCGGTAACCATTGAACCGATCTATGCCAAACTTCATTAAGTGACTCCTTCGGGACCCCAATTTAACTTATCGTCGTTGTAGAACGAAAAGTCACAAACTACATTTTTATGAAAAACTTAAATTTCTAGTTGGTTGATTAATATTATAAAAAGTAATTGATGCATTTTTAAAGTAAAAATATCAATTGATAGATTTACATTTTCTTATCATAAAAAATTGATGTCATCGAATTGATGTCATCGATCACAAATTAACTGATATATAAGGATTTTTTGTAAATGAATATTTGGCATTTTGAAAATGTATTTGGTGACTTTTCGTTCTACAACGACGATATGCTAGTGTGTAGTTCGAAATTATATCGATAGAAGGCGGTAAGGACAAAACATATCGCGATAACTGCTAAACCGATATATGAAAAACTTGGTACAATTGCTCTTGCGGGAACCAAACTTAACATAGTCTAGAGTGTAGTTATAAATTATATCAAAAGAGGGTGCTAAGATCAAAATTTTATTTCTAGGTAACCACTTAACTGATATAGCAATGCTTGGTACATTTTAATACTGAAAAACATATGCTCGTGTAGACACAAAAGTTAATAAAATTTTAATAATTAAGAGAGTAGGGGCTTGTGCGAGTAAATTGCTGACTAAGCTAAATTTTGTATGTAATACAGTGTTTACTTTTCAATTTAGCAACATTTCTAGCAAACTAATTTTAACTAATAATAAATGTCAGTTCTTAAACATTTACAAACTGCTTTTTGAAAAACTTCGAATGCTTCCAATTATTCGAATTAATTTTGTTTATTTGACTTTTTTTCTATTTAAAAATGTGTGATATTTTTTCAATATTTTCGACTTGGACTTTATATATTGGCAATTTTATGATATATTTGAATAAATTACAATTTCTAAATGTTTTTATTTTTCGGAAATTTACTACTCATTTAAAAAAAAATTAATTTACCCGAGTCGGATTTAATACATTAATTTAAGAAATTATTCGTATATAAAATTTAAGATATTACGACTTTTTTACAAATTGTGATTGATTGCTACTCAAAAAATCAATAATTCCGAAAATATCGTCCATTCCACGTCAAACCGGGCGCTTTTTAACATAAAATGACTTTATGAGCTCCGATCTATGTGAAATTTTACAGACATGTTCTATGCCAACAAATAATTAACACGTTTTTTTTTTATAAAAATAGTGTTTTTTCTGGCAATTTTACCCCTAAATAAATTGAAAAATTTCGTCGATATTCAACATTTTGCATTTAGTTAAATGACTGTAGAACGTGAATCATAAATTCAACATTGTCTCATGGTTTACTCGTTTTTAAAACATCTAATACAAACATAATAAGAAATGATGGTCTGAATGTTTGAAACCTGATTTTGGTGCTCAGAACATTTTTTTTTTTTTAATGTTTACACCTTAACAAAACTACATCAATAATTCACCAACACTAAAAAAATAGAAAGGGACATTTTTTCTGACACTTAAACATTGTCAATATATTAAAATTGCGTGTAACAAGCTTGTTTACTGAAAATACCATGAAAACAATACCATTCATAATTTTTTTTTTATTAAACATGAAACAAGTATTACATATTTTTCGATATAGAACAAGACTGTAAAGTTTCAACGCAATCATAAATATTAAATCTCAAAAGTGCCCAGTTTGACGTGAAATGGCCCATATGCAACTTTTAGAATTTTTCCGATTCGTGTTTTTCCGAATAAGTCTTACTGGCTGAGCTAGGGGGGTGCCTCACCCCCTATTCCCTAATAGGTCAAGTATTGCTAGTCGGACAACCTCCAATACTACAGAGAAAAATTTGGTTCATAAATTACATAAATTACCGTTACTTGCGACACTGTTCATAATATATATTGTTCCGTTTACGAAATGTTGCTTTTAAAAATTCACGAAAGTGTGAAATTTTATTTCTAAAATAATGTACATGTATTTTAAGATATTATAAAGAACTTACCGCAGTTTCTCCTTTTCGTAACGTTCTATTTCAAATGAAAATTCATAATTTTTCAAATGAAATAAATGAACAGGAGAAATCTGGGCAACTTTTATAAATTAATTTTAAATCAAACAAGTAAAAAACATTAAAGTAAAAACAATACATAACATTCCCTGCCCCGTGAAACGTCTACGTTTCACCACTTTCAATATCTAGCTTGGCAATCTTTGCTACAGCAAATCAGTCTACTGCGTGTGTCCTCATACGCCAGCTTGACTATCTTGAACGCAGTTACGTGTTCCCACTCCTCGAAATCAATGGTCGCCGCAAATCATGACGCCCTCCAAACTACCAATGTTGCCGAAATAGCGCAGCTGCGAAATGTATTTATCCTGTAAGCTATACGTATCTGACACGATCGGTTCATCGCCATCTTCCGGCTGCTGTGCGCATAGATTACGGCTGTCCAGCTTGTGGAAATGTATTTTCAAATTGGCGTAGCGATACGACTGGTTAATGTGAAGCTTCAGACGCTTGCGCACCGGCAGTAGCGGTCTATTTGATGAGCCTCCCAGCGCCATTATGCTGAGCTTCAGTGGTGCCGTGCCTGTCGTCTGCTGCAGCCTGCATTGAAGCAAAATGCCCACTTTACTCTTTTCCTGCTGTTGTTGTTACCGCGACAGCATCGTCCAGTGTTATAACGGTACTTTGATCCTCCTCAGTGCAGTGCAACAGCAGTGAGTTGCCCAGCCGTGAGCCAAAGAAAATGTATTCATTTTGACAGACGCCGATGCAACTGGTTAAAGTCGCCGTGCGGTTAAAGTGAAAATTTTTTACAGTGCGCATTGAGTCCACCCACAGCGTCAGCACGTATATATCGCCGCTCTTCATCATTATGACCAACTTGTCGCTGTTCGTGAAAGCCATCTTGGCTGCATTCAGACTGAGTTTGACGCCATCCTGCGGCATAAGTGGAAATGTGGTGCTGTGGTCAGCTGTGTTGTTCGTGCTGACACCGTACGACGACAAGATCTGGTTAATGTAGATTAAGTCATTGAAGCTCGCAACCAAGCAGCCGCCGATCGGTTTCTGTATAACAAGCAACTGTGGACAGTCGAAGGGCAAACCGAATTCACCAACTTCGTTGTACCGTTTTATTTTTCGCTCCACTCCAATCAGTAATGCGCTGACAATCATCAATCGTGTGTGCTCCATCACAAATCATGCATTCGAACTGCTTCTTGGTATTTGTATGCAACACCGGGCGACGTTCGTGTTCTTCAGAAGTAATATCTTGAACCAAGCAAATATATCTTGCTGTTTCTGTCAACCAGTCACTAAAATCCTTGACAGTTGGATACGGCATAATTGGAGCGGCACATCTAGCCCACTCAATACGTTTGCTCATTGGTAATTTGGCAACCAATTCGCTGCAAGGTTTTTAGAATGCACTGAAGTATACGGTGGAGCAGCATGGTTGTCGCCAAATAAAATTTGCGAACTTGGTCCAGGAAGCATATAGGTGCTGGCCGAAGATTGAACAGCAGCAGCAGTTGGAAAGGCAGTACTACTGTTACAAAATAAAGTTTGCGAACTTGGTCCAGGGAGCACATAATTGATGGCCGAAGATTGAACAGCAGCAGATGGTTGCAAAACACTGATTGTGTATTTGCATGTGCTGGAAGTGGCTGTTGCGGTAGATGTAGCATGTTGGTATATGATGCGTTCGCTGACTGCTGATACCAATTCGTTGCTTGTGTCGCCTGTGAAGCAGGAGCGTGTATATTTACAGGTGCAATCAATGGTCTCGCTTGAACATTTTGAATTTCAGCATCTCTCAGACGACGTTCTAGTTCAGCAATTGTATTTCTCATAGCTGCCACATGATCGTCCGGATGAACTAAGAAGGCGTTGGTGCAAGAAGCAACTCTTCCGGAAGAACATGCCTCTGTTGAGCTTGAACTTGCAACGTTCATAGCGCTGGCAACGTTAATGTTGCTTGTAACTTCAGCAACTAGTGATGATTCTTGGCTTGTTACTGGAACAAAAAAATGCAGGATGCCGCATCCAAAACTTCAGAATTAGTACCCGTCATGCTGGACGTGCGAAACCTAGAAGATTCCATAATTCGCTGACTCCGACAAGGTGGCGTGTGCTGCATTTCCACGGACTATACAAACGTAGACGATAATATTAATTTGCAAAAAGAGCGCAGTCGTTTAATGCGAAGTGTCGCAGACAATTAATATTATTCCATCCGAAGTATCTTGATCTTGCAAAAAAGCGCAGGCGTGAGTTTGCGCAGCGATGCGGACAATCGAAGACAAATTGCGAAGTGTGCAGGCGTCGATATCGGCGACAAATCGGCTTGAGTTGCGAAATAAAATGTTCCGGTTACGAAATGTTGCTTTTAAAAATTCACGAAAGTGTGAATTGTTATTTCTCAAATAATGTACATATATTTTAAGATATTATAAAGAAATAATAAAAACAAATTACCGCAGTTTTTCCTTTTCGTAACGTTCTATTTCAAATGAAAAATCATAATTTTCCAAATGAAATAAATGAACAGGAGAAATCTGGGCAACTTTTATAAATTAATTTTAAATCAAACAAGTAAAAAATATTAAAGTAAAAACGATACATAATATGAACAAAATTATTACATATATGCACTATTTTTCGTATATGGGCCATTCCACAGCAAATCGACCAAAAAAAGTAAATTTTGAGATTTTACCTTTTCGATTTCAATGAAATTTGGGCAGCTGATAAAACTTATTGAGATATGTATTGACCATTTTTTTTTATTTTTTTCGACCACTACTTCCAGATATACAATAATAATAATAGTTTGGCGCTACATTCCTGTATAGAACTTCGGCCGAGCTCTCTCACCATTTTGAGCTGTGCGTGTTATATTTGTACTCAAAGTGGTGGGACCTACAGTTTATTGCCGAATCCGAACGGCGGATGAGAGCTTTTCATAGGCAATGCTTTTACACTCGTATGTTTGCCATTTACTGACGAGAGGTAGCGCGGTATAGAAAAATGTTTCTATGAAAAGATGTTGTTAGCCCCAGTCCAGGCTTGAACCGGGGACCTTTCGGCTCGCAGTCCAACGCACTAACCACTAAGCGGCTACTTTCAGATATACAGTGCTTCAAAGATACAAAAAATGGGCCAAAAATCACTATTGTATAGTTGTATGGTTGTCGAAAATGCATATCTCAACAGTGTGGCCAGATAGTTTTGGAAAAACGCGCCGATTTCCAAAATTTTGGACCCCAAAAAGCGCACAATATAAAAATTTGTAATGAAATTTGTTTTAAAAATAAATTTGTTCAGTAAAATACAAAAATTATATAAATAAATTATATTATTTATTAGAAGAAAAATAAATAGCACAAGCTCATATATACAGAGCAAGTATTTTATAAAATGACAAATCACATTTAAAAATTGTATGTAACTAAAGAAAAAAAATATAATAAATATAAAGAATAAAGAATAAAAAAAATAGAATAACATTCTAATTAAATACAGTTTAATTATATTTACAGGAGAATAAATTCATTATAATTTAAAACTTCTTCGAAGCTAGCTTCATCTGCTTCTTCATTTAGATGTTTTTAAATGTATGCTCGCATAAAGCATTTAATTCGAATTATTCCAATAACATTATGTTTCTTATTTTGCATTTGGTTAAATTCATAACGGAAAATACTCGTTTTACAAATGCATTTGAAAGTAAAATAAAATCAAGTTTACATATATTAGGTAACATTTTGTCACTTGTTGCATTTTTCAAATTGTATAATTCTTTCCAAAATTCCTCGCTATTCCTAGGAATATTGTTTTTAAAAAATTCTATCCAACAAATTCTCTCCGAATTCGTCAGATATTGAAGATCTATAATGACTTAGACCACGGGAAGAAAACGTCATGCTGAATAGAACATTCATCAACCTAACAAATGGATTTGCATAGGAATTCAGCGCCACATGTGAATGTAAATATAAATAGGGCATTACAAAAAAGAAATTTAATCAAATTTAAAATAAGATCATTATAAAAAAGTCGAAACGCTTAATTTAAAAAAAGAGCCAAAAAAAGCGCCCGGCGCTTTTTATAAAAATAAAAAGCGCCACGAGTCAAATAAAATCGCCCAATCGGCGCTTTATCGCCAAATCTGGTCACACTATATCTCAATAAGCTTTATCATCTGCCCAAATTTCATTGAAATCGAAGAAGATGAGTTCCAACCGCTGGTCGATTTGGTGTGAAATGGCCCATATACGAATCTTACAATATGAGCGAAATTGATATAATAAACGCGTTCATAATTGTTATGAATTGCGTTAATTGAGGTATTCTTATTCATTTCTTGAGGCAAAGTTGCACAGCCTCCACGTCACGTGCAATTCAGCCGAGCATAAAGGCGATACTGAAAAATAAAAATAACAGTCCACCAAAAGGAGCATGGTAGAGAGGTAGGTATTTGAGTATGATCGGATGTGTGCAACTGCAGCCATTTCGCCCATTCTATAAATATGTTTTTATTTTACTGACGCGTCATGACGGGCAGTGATTATTTTCACTACTCGTCGCGACGCGTCGATAGTCGATGATGGCAGATACAGTTCTTACATTTTATTCGTTTGTCATTTCGTACTAATAAAGCAAATCGTTTACTTTTTTGTTTACAACTCCAAACAAACGTGCGCCGCAGGTACCTAACATCGATCATCAATAAACAGCAGCAAGAGGTAGATATAAAATGTATGTATTTAAAAAAAAATAGAATAATAAAAAAAAAAACAAAAAAAAATAATATAAAAAAATAATAAAAAATAAATATATAATAAATTATGGATTTTTTTATTTGTAAATATATTTAGAGTTCATAAATACCATGAACTTTTTCATTAATATTATAAATGCTTTAAAATTCATAAATAACATGAATTTTTTCATTAATATTATGAATGCTTTAAAATTCATAAATACCATACATTTTTTCATTAATATTCATGCTTTCATCAATATTATGAACTTTTTCCCTACGGTTTTATGCACGATTCATAAATGGGATGAATTTGGTCATTGGTTGAGTCATAATGAAAAATTCATAAAAATGATGAACAAATTCAATAATAGTATGAACTTTTTTTTCTGTGTAGCATAAGTCAATGTTAAATAAACCAATATTAAAAAAAGTCAAGTGCACCAACAGGAAAATTAACCGGTACCTGACTGATCACGTGACTGGAGAAATGGTGATGGTGACTGGTTTTAGTTCTGACTCAATCGTATGAAACATACCGGTAACTTTTACATGGCTTTGTCATTGGAGGTGACCAATTGACATCTCATAGATACCATAGAACCCTTAGAGGGCCAGTCATCGTACTGTCCTTAGAGGACCAGTCACCGTACTTTCAATCTTTCATCCAGTTCAGTGACAGATATTTTTTCACCAGTCACGTGAGCAGTTGTTTAAGGTTAATTCACACTGCCCTACAGAGAACGAACAGGTACTAGACTGGGCACCAGACTGGTTTCTCGGAGATAATTAACCGGAGGTAATTAACTTTTATGGACCATTCCACACCAAATCGACCATCGCACAGTGTGCCCTAACGCTCTTTAATCGGGTGAAATTCAGTATTTTCGGAACCACTCAACCGATTTCAAAAAGTGTTGTACAGAGATAACTTGAGAGAACGTTTTAATATTGGAGTTTGTATCGTTAATGGTTATGAATATAAAAATCAGTAAAGTTGAGATATTTTTCATGAACATTTTTGCAAAAATTGTAAAAAATCCCTTGTTAAATTCTTAAAATTATTTTGTTTATGAAAAGCTTACATTGAGATCTAAAGAAAATGTGCTTACATGAGAAAATATCTTGAGATATAGTCTGGAATATGATTTTTTTTATTGAAGAGTTTACTTTACATATTTATACATAGATTGTACATTTTATCATGAAATCAAAATAATTGTATAGGAGTTTTATAAACAATTAACACATAAAGCATAAACTTAAATATCTCAAGTGATTTAGTAAATATAAAATTGTAAAATTGAAAATTAAATGAAGTTCTCTCTGTACAACACTTTTTAAAATCGGTTGAGTGGTTTCGAAAATACTGAATTTCACCTGATTTAAGAGCGTTGGGCACACTGTGCAGCGGTTGTAACTCACCTTCTTCGATTTCAATGAAGTTTGGGCAGCTGATAAAGCTTATTGAGATATGCATTGACCATATTTTTTTCGACCTTTACTTCCAGAGATACAGTGCTTCAAAGTTACAAAAAATGGTCCAAACATCACTTTTGTATGGTTGTTTATATTTCAATATCTCTTAAAGTAGAAATGCCAGAAATATCGTTTTAAAGGTAATAGAACATGATTTAAAAAAAATAATTTTTAAATTCTAAACTTTAACCCGTGGTCCGTTCATTTCAATTTGATGTCCTTAAAAAGGACCCTTTTAAAAATTTGGTTGTAATTTGGTTGATTTAATATAAATGTTCATGGCATAATTCAAGATGGTTTCTGATACCATCATATTTTAAAAATTAATTTTCTAAATTTTTACAAATTTTTTTGTATTGAAAAATAAAATATTTTTTTCAAAAGTAAAATTTGCAATAATTTTTTAATGTATTTGTAACTCTGATTTTGAAATGGCATCAGTTTCATCCAACTGTCCCTAGTTTTTGAGATATATACCATTTTTCGAAAAATGTAAAAAATATACCCCAAAAACTAGAGTAAATATGATAAAACTGGCACACACAAAAAATATTAGCTTGGCGTTCAGTTTTTTCATCGAATATTCATTTGCATATACCAAATGTAGTCAGCCTCAACTGAAATTCATCTATGGTAAACTTTAGTATGAAGCGAAACCAACTATTAGTTGAAGCAACTGCAACATTGATTGGAGAAACAAACTTTTTATCCATTTTCAATTATTTTAAATCCATTGCTACGGCAACTAAATTCAAAATGAGACATAACCAATATTTAGTTGACTTAACAGATAATTAGTTTTATTAGGTTGTAGCAACCAATATTTATTTGATTCAACTGCGAAATCAGTTGTGTTGTATAAAAGCAATGCCAAAGGACAAAATCAGTCGCAATAGCTTCAGATTTTTCACTCGTTTTTTTGTGTGCTACGGACAGCGCGTGCCACGTGTAAAACAAAATTTGGAATTGTTTTAAAACTTGTTCGTTTTTACTGTTCAGTTTTTTCATGCCCAAATACACTTTCTTCAACAAGAGACATACTATTCTACAGAGTTCTTGCTATTGTGTTTCTATATGTTGTATTTATATATGCAGCCCTAGCGCTCCAACGTGTTGCAAACACGAAGTCAGCAGCACAACGAGTCGTCGGTAATTTCCGATCTCGGGAACGCTGTTGTGATGCTGACTTCGTGTGTGCAACACGTTGGAGCGCTAGGGCTTGGTAAAATAGCCGATTTCTTATAATTAAATGGGCAACCACAACTGAACAAATTTGTTGTGTCAATTGTATTCATTAGTTGTGTGAACTGATACGCGGTGTTGCAACAACTGAATCAGTCGAATGTTGACAGAACTAATAAAATCGGCTGGCAAAAAAGACTGTTGCTCAACTGATTCGTTCTTTGGGTGCACCATTTCAGAAATCAGTGTTAGAAACACATTCATGAATTATTGCATTGAAAAAAAAATGTTTTTCAATGCAAAAAATAAATAAAAATTTAGAAAATTATTTTTTAAAATGTGATGCAATCAAAATACCATCTTGAAATTTGGCATGAAGATATGTATTAAATCAACCAAAATATGTGATTTTTTTCAAAATTTTAAAAGGGTCCTCTTTAAGGACATCAATTTTGAAGTGCTAGGATAATGACGACGGGCCACATGTTCAAGTTCAGAAGTAACATTTTAATTTATCTAAAAGCTTGTTCTATTAGCTTTAAAACGACCCATCAATGGAGCTTCTAGCATATCTACTTTAAGAGATATTGAAATATGAACAACCATACAAAAGTGATTTTTGGCCCATTTTTTGTAACTTTGAAGCACTGTATCTCTGGAAGTAGTGGTCGAATGCATATGTTCAATGCATATCTCAATAAGTTTTATCAGCTGCCCAAATTTCATTGAAATCGAAAAGGTAAAATCTCAAAATTTACTTTTTTTTGTCGATTTGGTGTGGAATGATCCCTATATGAAATTAACCGGAAACTTTAACACGGCGTTGTCCTAAGATGGAGTAATTAAGACCTCATACAGACCTTTAGACCTATCACAAAACTGGTTATCAAGATCCAGTCCTCATTCGGTAACAGAGGTACGGTCACAGAACATGTATAATAATTACAAACAGTCTCCACCCTGCATACCTTTGGTCTAGAACAGTGACAAGTCTTCATTTCACCAGTCACGTGATATGTAATTTTAGAGAAATTCACACCGTTTTTCCTGCAGGGCAATAATAGACAATTAAATTGAACATTCAGAAGCTACGCAGGAAATCGAGAGCCGTCGCGACCTTTTATAATTCCACGTGTTCCTTGTCACTGATATATCCGAAAGTAACGTAATAAAATTAAATTAAATTTATTTAAATTGGATGTAAATACTTTTTTTAATAAAAAAACAAAATTATTAGGCGCTTTTTAATTTAAAATTTATTTTTTTACGTATTTTTATTACGTATTTTTAACTATATTTAAGTGCTTTTTGGAAAGTAACTTATACAAAACCATGTAATATGTGGCAATGCAGAAACATTGATATATTTTATAAATAACACTACACAACAGCCATTCTGCGCAGCCGTCAAGGTTATTTTTGTATTATGTAAAATGACGCCCTTATTCCGAAAATATGGTTTAATAACGTTTCTTTGATAGGTTTAGAAAATATGGGTCAATAACTTTTGAACCGAGCTTTCATAAATGTGGTTCTAAATAACACATATGATCAAATGTTATATCGAATGAAAGTTAATTGAATATCGAATAAACATTTCTTAGAACATTTTTAAATTGGTTCATTAGTTTAAGAGAACTCGAAAGGAGAACTTGCAAAAACATTTTTTTTTTCAACAAAAATTTAAGAAAATTTTTTTTTTCAAAAATTAGTTCACACTCTTTCGTAGAAATTGTGTTATAAATAACAAAAATATATGAGTAACATTTGAGGATACAAAAAGTTATATGAAAGCAATATAATTGAGTGCTATACAAATAGGCATAAAAATAAAAAATAAAAAAATGTGAGCGGATCACATTTATTTTTGGAGCACCTATTGATAGATGATTGCATGTAATTAATTTTAAATTTTATTACTTTATCTTTAATACTTAACGAGATATGTGATCCTAAAATGTAAACCCATATTTCGTAGTGGATGTAGTAGATTATGTTGACTAAATCGACTGATTTTCGAACTTTGAATTACTATTCTACTAAAATATATTGAAAATAAATTTCACATCATTCGGAATAGCAGTTTTAAAGTTATCGTGTATTGGCGGACAGACAGACGCTCATATCTAAATCGACTCAGAAAGTGATGTTGGGTATAAACATATTATGCGATTTTTTTTAGTTAATAACCAATTGTAATGGTTTCTCATGATTTTTTCTGTTCTTAAAACGTATCCATAGATTTATTTTATTTTTACTTCATTTTCTTTAAAAATGTACAGGCTAATTTTGCAATATTACAAACTGTACATCATCTTGCGTTTTCAATTTTTCGCCATTTTTAAAATGCATTTTTTAATAAAATTTTGGTCGACAAAATTTACATTTTTCGAGTTCTTCTGTAGAGTTTTCTTAAACCAGTAAGCCAATTCCAAACTATTGAAAGAAATGTTTATTGAATATTTAATTATCTTTCAGTCGATATAACAATTCATATATTCAAATTCTGCGAGTCATTTCCAATAATACAAAAATAATGGAATTTACTGCGCAAACTTTTTTTCTCATTTTGTTGTGTAGTGTAATCGAACCAATCTTAACCACCACGAGTGATATACAAATTTCGAAAAAAATTATGTGGTGCTATAACCGCGGTAGCTCAGTGGTTAGTGCGTTGGACTGCGAGCCGAAAGGTCCCTGGTTCAAGCCTGGACTGGGGCTAACAACATCTTTTCATAGAAACATTTTTCTATACCGCGCTACCTCTCGTCAGTAAATGGCAAACCTACGAGAGTAAAACATTGCCTATGAAAAGCTCTCACCCGCCGTTCGGATTCGGCAATAAACTGTAGGTCCCACCACTTTGAGTACAAATATAACACGCACAGCTCAAAATGGTGAGAGAGCTCGGTCGAAGTTCTGTACAGGACTGTAGCGCCAAACTATTATTATTATTATTATTATAACCCTCTTCACATCACTAAAATAGTTTAAAAATTCCAATCGACATGTTTATCAACTTGTGCTTAAATTAAAATTATAAACAGTATTTACATCAAATTTTATTAAATACGTAATAAAATTAAATAAAAAGTATATTTTTTTTATTTTAATATTAGTATGCTCTTTTGGTATGTTATTTTTAAATGTAAATAAAAAAACTTTATTTCATTTTCTTTCTCGGCAAATCTTAACAACTCAATTGCCTGCGTAATAAATTTAAATAAAAAGTATTTACTTCAAGCTTAAATAATAAATATTTAATTTACCTAAAAAGACTACGGGTGAAAAACGTAGAGTATTTAATTTTATTATTTAATTTTATTACTTTTCCGTCAGTTTACCTATACGTGAAACTAAGGATCATTCTAAGAATTTGTGTGAACCCAGTTTTTTAGATCAATTCATGCATTTGAAATGCAAGTACACATCATATTTTCGAAATAAAAATTTCGACACACATACTTTGTAACTGAGATCCCCTGAGTATGGATAAGAAAAAGATTTTCCAATATCAATACATTTCAAGGTTTAATTTCCATTTGAAATGCTACTATAAAATATTTTAAATTAACATATTTTCCAATGTTCGTTATATATTTAACGAATTAAACCAGAATATCTGGGACACACGTGTATTTTCAGTCAAAAGTTTTATTTTGTCGAACAGTGCTATATACCCACATATTATGAAGTTGCATGTCACCCCACTATTTGTGTCCTCTTTTGTGTGTTACTTATTTTTATTATCTGTACAATGAGACACCGAGCAGCAGAAAACTGACAAATAAACAGGTGGTTTCAAATGCTCCGCTCTCTAAATTTAATTACCCTTATCATTTTTATTTTGTAATCCCCAACGTTAAAACGATCATACTGATATGAAATGTGATTGTCATGTTTACTGGACGAAAAGATACCGATAAGATAATGGGACGCATTGCTATCACCGCATTTTCTATCGATTTAACATTTTAATATTTTAACTAACACAATGTATACACTTTTCTGATGCGGGCGAGAAGAGATCGAATCAAGAATGGTGTCAGTTTTGCCTGGTTTTAGATATATAGCCCAGTTTTGCATTTCAAAGTTTTAGAATAAAATGATTATTTGGAGACTTTTGATACTTTTTCGGACGAGACCGATTTGAATACGCTGCAAAAAATATTCCAGTTTTTCTACGAAATCTAAATTTCCATTTTTAAAAATCCCGTGAAAAACAACGGATTCCATTCTTTATAATTTTTTAAATGTATATTTATACCCTACACTAAGAGTGAAAGGGTATATTCAGTTTGGTTCGCCGTTTGTAACACCCAGAAGGAAGCATCTCCTGTATGGAAAAGTATATATATATTCTTGATCAGCATGACCTCCTGTGTCGATTTATCCGTCTGTCCGTCCGTCTGTCTATCTGTCTGTCTGTTGAAATCCCTACTACTTAAAAAATTGAAGAGTTAGATGAATGAAACTAATAATTTAGATTGCTATATACCTATGCTGTATGTGCGAAAAAATTGGCGAGATCGGTCCGTTGTGACCTGTGATCTGACCATTCAAATAACCCATAGAAAATTTACATTTGCAGTTCAATTTTACTGTATACGTCTTAGGTAAACTTTTTTGGTCAAATATATATTGACTTAATGCTCAAATACGTAGCCGCGGTAGCTCAGTGGTTAGTGCGTTGGACTGCGAGCCGAAAGGTCCCCGGTTCAAGCCTGGACTGGGGCTAACAACATCTTTTCATAGAAACATTTTTCTATACCGCGCTACCTTTCGTCAGTAAATGGCAAACCTACGAGAGTAAAACCATTGCCTATGAAAAAGCTCTCACCCGCCGTTCGGATTCGGCAATAAACTGTAGGTCCCACCACTTTGAGTACAAATATAACACGCACAGCTCAAAGTGGTGAGAGAGCTCGGCCGAAGTTCTATACAGAACTGTAGCGCCAAACTATTATTATTATTAATGCTCAAATACATGGAAATAATGTTTTCCCGCGAAACGACTTGTGGTTTGAAAAAAAAAAACGCAATTCGGTACTCCTCCCCATTTGTAAATATGGGTATCAAATGAATGGAAATTCTTCAGCTATTGAAAGATTGTAGTTATTTTCAGGATTCGTACACCATGGTGACCTATATACCACTTTGAATGATAACCACTAGGGATGTCAATCCCGGACTATTTTTCAATCCCGAAATTTCGGGAATAAAAAATTTGAATCCCGGGATCCCGGGATTTAAAAAAATAATAGCAAATGCATAAAATAACCATATATATGTTTGAATAATAAACAATTATAATGCTTAAGGCTCAAACAAAACTCATATGTTCAAATGCATCAGTGGGTATGCAAATATACATGATATCCAAATATACATGGTATCCAAAATACAAAATCCGCGATATATAAACCCCAGTTGATCATCAAACATTTTTTTAATACTTTTTATTGAAAAATTATTTTTTAGTACAAATATACGAACATTTTAATTTTGAATGAACAATCAATTTTTTATTGGGATATTGGTTTTTTGTGGAAAACAATATTTTATAAACAAATTTTAATTAAATTTTTTTTTTAAGTAATATGTGATTTTTAATTAATAAAATTTTTAAAAATTCATTCAATTTAAGAACGTGGATTTATATATATAAACTCAATCGTTTGAGTGGATTTTATACTGTTGGTTTAATCGAATTCAGATTTTTTAAAAAGATTTATTCTCGGTCAAATGGATTTTAATGAATGTAAACAATAGTGAAACATGTTAGTTTTAGACCCAAATGAAAAATGTTAGGGTGTTCAATTATATTTATTTATGTATTTTGTTATTAATAAAGGATATAACGGTTCCAGTTATATCGCTATTCGAAACTCGGATTTTATTCGACAGCATAGTTGATAGTAAATCTTTCGACTGTTTTCAAAATGAAAATTAATTTAATATCAGACCGTCATGATAATATAATTATGTACTTTTTTTAAGTACTTTCTGTATTTCGAATCGAATGATTACACTGTTCGGCTCAAATTCTCCCTGTTTTCATTCATATCATTTCTATATAATTTTAATGTGCTAATTCGACTGCGTTTTTAGTTTTTTTTTTTTCTATACGCAACGTTTTTAGGAAATACAAATTCCAAACAAACAAATTACAAACAAAATTTTATATGAAAAGATTAGAAAGCTATTGATTTAAAATTAAAACGGTTATAGCCCAGTAAAAAAGCAACGAATATTTAATGCCATAATATTCCTTGCTTTATTACTGGGCTATAACCGTATTAATTTTAAATCACTTGAAGTCCACTTGAATATCGTTTATGGTTTGGTTAAAATAATCTGTTAAATTTGAAAAATTTACAAAATAAGGGCAATTTATGGAATTATCGGAAAAGAATATTGAGTAAAAAATAAATGTTATATTTTAAATCATTGGTACTACTAGTGAGAATACCTATTTCGACCATTGTATTGCTTTTTCTGTTATATGCATTTAAAAAACTTAACTGTGAATTAAAATTTGTCTTTTAAATTAAGTTAATGAATATATATTTATTAACATATTTCTATAGAATTTTTATTTTCGAAATATTGCAACGGAATATATTGATGACGTGAATGAAATATATGGTCGATGCATTATTATAAGGTTTTAAATTATGTTATTTAAAAAGAACGATTGAAATATCGATTGAAATTAATTGATATTTTAATGTAATAGTTCGAAAAGTACCATCACAGTTCGCATTATTAAAGAACAGTAGAAATATGTTTACAAACCCTAGTACATAATAATTGTTATCATATATTTAGAAATAACAGTAAAATACTGCTATAATTAATATTTTTTAAAATAAAAATGAATTATTATTATACAGTTGAAATTCAATAAAAAAATTATTTATCTCAAAAATCAAAAAGCCTCCGAAAAGTAATACCATTGTCGAAATGAGTAGAATCTATATTTATTTTAATATTTTAATATTTAACAAAAACGAAGATCGAATCAGCACATTAAAATTATGTAGAAATGATATGAATGAAGACAGGAAGGAATAAAATGCTCATTTTGCCGAACAGCTTTAGTCGTAAGTGACGTAATTTTAAACAATTGTGAATTTCTTAAAAGTCAACAAGCATGTAATTCATTATTTTTGACGTCAGTGTTTTAAGATTTTAGTCCATTAAATGCTAGATTTACTTTTTCACAAAATGTGTATAAAAACATTGAAAGACTTTTGAATAAACTATTAAAAATTGATCTACTAGCGTTTTTTGTAATCCCGAAAATCTCGGTATTTAACGATGATCCCGGGATGAGTTTTTCGGGACTGATTTGACGCAAAACCCGGGATTGCATCCCTAGTAACCACACATATGTGTAGGGTATTTATAGTCGGCTTAGACCGACCGGATTACAACCAATTTCAAACTGTTTTAGAACAATTTTATGTGTGTCTATAGGCATGTATTTCAAGCTATAACCAAATATAGCAATTACGCCCACAGATTTGTAACAAATTCGTTTTAACGGAATGAATTTGAAACAATTTAACTTTTTTTGTTTTTTCCAAACTCATACCAAAAGAGGATTTTTCTGTATGTACGTTTTATGAGTATTTTTTTAATCGTTTCTGTTAATGGATAAGAATTTTCTTTTTAGATATTTAGATTCACATGTTTATTATTTCAAATCTAATGTAAACAAAATTGAACATTTTTACATTTTTTGGTATGGATCGATCGAGATCTTGAATTTTCTTGTCACGCCCGCATCACTACCTAGGATTGATCCCTATACTTCCCACGACGTGACTTGCATTTTCCTCGGGACCCCACTCGTGTTGTATATATGTTCTCTGTCTTTCAGGTAATCATCCTAATGAGGTATTGCGGTACAGCGAAGTTGTTTTCAAGAGCTTGCGATATATCTGTACATCTAAGGTAGTTAAAAGCGTTCTTGAAATCGAGGGTAGACAATTATATTATTTGAAGACAGTTATATTATTATATTATTTAATTATTTAATTATTTAATTATTTAATTATTTAATTATTTAATTATTTAATTATTTAATTATTTAATTATTTAATTATTTAATTATTTAATTATTTAATTATTTAATTATTTAATTATTTAATTATTTAATTATTTAATTATTTAATTATTTAATTATTTAATTATTTAATTATTTAATTATTTAATTATTTAATTATTTAATTATTTAATTATTTAATTATTTAATTATTTAATTATTTAATTATTTAATTATTTAATTATTTAATTATTTAATTATTTAATTATTTAATTATTTAATTATTTTATTATTTTATTATTTTATTATTTTATTATTTTATTATTTTATTATTTTATTATTTTATTATTTTATTATTTTATTATTTTATTATTTTATTATTTTATTATTTTATTATTTTATTATTTTATTATTTTATTATTTTATTATTTTATTATTTTATTATTTTATTATTTTATTATTTTATTATTTTATTATTTTATTATTTTATTATTTTATTATTTTATTATTTTATTATTTTATTATTTTATTATTTTATTATTTTATTATTTTATTATTTTATTATTTTATTATTTTATTATTTTATTATTTTATTATTTTATTATTTTATTATTTTATTATTTTAATATTTTATTATTTTATTATTTTATTATTTCATTATTTTATTATTTTATTATTTTATTATTTTATTATTTTATTATTTTATTATTTTATTATTTTATTATTTTATTATTTTATTATTTTATTATTTTATTATTTTATTATTTTATTATTTTATTATTTTATTATTTTATTATTTTATTATTTTATTATTTTATTATTTTATTATTTTATTATTTTATTATTTTATTATTTTATTATTTTATTATTTTATTATTTTATTATTTTATTATTTTATTATTTTATTATTTTATTATTTTATTATTTTATTATTTTATTATTTTATTATTTTATTATTTTATTATTTTATTATTTTATTATTTTATTATTTTATTATTTTATTATTTTATTATTTTATTATTTTATTATTTTATTATTTTATTATTTTATTATTTTATTATTTTATTATTTTATTATTTTATTATTTTATTATTTTATTATTTTATTATTTTATTATTTTATTATTTTATTATTTTATTATTTTATTATTTTATTATTTTATTATTTTATTATTTTATTATTTTATTATTTTATTATTTTATTATTTTATTATTTTATTATTTTATTATTTTATTATTTTATTATTTTATTATTTTATTATTTTATTATTTTATTATTTTATTATTTTATTATTTTATTATTTTATTATTTTATTATTTTATTATTTTATTATTTTATTATTTTATTATTTTATTATTTTATTATTTTATTATTTTATTATTTTATTATTTTATTATTTTATTAGTAGCCAAGCTCAGGCTACCACCGGGGTCGCAGGTGGCGGATAGCGATCTAGCTGCTTTCTTTAGCAGCCCCCGACCAAGAGCGACAGGAGCGGAGGGCATGAACTGAAAAGCTCATTAACGCCTCAAGAGGTTCCTGCGACAGGGCGATAGGACACCGCCCTTAAAATAGGTGCTCAGAACGACGCAGTGAGCTGGCAGTGTGGCCGCAAAGTCTACCGCACCACCATATCCGAGAACAAACACATGATGACGATCTACTGGAACTCGACACGGACTTATGATTTGTACAATGTATATGAATAGTTTGATATGGGCCGACAGCTGTGGCATTCTGTTACCTCAATACACGGGAGTGAAATCCCGTAGAAATGGCTTTCAGGTAAATGTTACAGCTGCCTTCCGTCCCGTTAAACCCCTAGCAAGGGCTCGGAGAATGCTCGATGTCTGTAACCATTCAGTTGGTGATGCAGGTTTAGATGAGATTATACCCTGAATAACGCCCAACCTGGCTCTGAACACAAGCACCCATAAGGACTTGTGTCAACCTTAGCGAGGACCTCACTGCTTGCAAAGGGGCCCTCGGGGTCAACACGCGGGCGACTGCATGACGGACGAAGATAACGACTTCAAGTTGGGACCCAAAAGAAATGATGAATGAAACAACAAAAAACCAAACCCCCAAAAATACGGAGAATAAGCAGATTGAAGCTGCGTTCATGAATAGCTCGAAAATCTTGCGATAACGGGTGAATACTCCACTTTCATCCGTGACCATCCGAAACTTCGTGGAAACAAACGTTGAAACACCACAAGAGACGCCGAATGAAGCTACGCCCCGATATAGCTCACCCTGTCAAGAGTTTATACTGAAGATGAGATACTCGGAAGAAAAAACTCTCGGAAAATGCCAAAAGGTTCTCCAGAAAATGAGACTGGCGATAAACAGACAGAGAATCATCAATATGGATGTCCAAAATGGAGTACCGGAGCTGGAAGAGCTACTTGATATAATTGGAGACTATCGCAGAAACTGGAAAACCGCGGGAAAAGAAAAAGAGACACGCAAAACCACTGCTGAGATCTCAAAAAATGCAAATAAAAGAGGCGTTATCACAACGTCTTCAATACCTCAGAAGAAACGCAGCGCATCAAGCCCGGCTGAGAAAAACAACGGAAAGAAACCAAGGGAAAGCTCTATTGAGATGGAAAAAACGATGACAACAAAAAGACGACCGCGCGAAGAAAACTCGAGAAACGAGAAGATACCCTGGAGACCAAAGAAGGAAGTTGTAAGAAAGAAGCCTCCAAGAAAGCCAAAGGAGCGCTCTGAAGCTGTCATCATTCGACCAGTGGAGGGTCACAGTTACGCTGAAGTTCTTAGAAACATAAGAAACAACGTCAAACCGGACGAGGCAAATGTCGCGATCCGTTCCATCCAGAAGACAAAAACGGGTGCAATTCTGCTCGAGATGGGAAAGATGGAAAGAAAGACGAGTTCTGCGATGATATCAAGGATATTCTGAAATAAGCAGCTTTGGTAAAGGATTTAAAACCTAGGGCCACAATAGAGATAAGAGATCTTGACGCCCTCTCTACAAAAGAAGAAGTTGTCGCCGCCATAAACGCTGCAACAAATATAAAAGGGGATGATATCACAGTCCACCTGACTGACACGAATAATCGAGAGTAACGCAAGGCATTTGTCTCACTACCAGTGACTAGCGGAAATGAATTATTAAAGACGGAACGTATAAAAATTGCTTGGACAAATTGCAGAATCCAGTATCGAGAGGAAAGAAAATGGTGCTTCAGGTGCTTCAGGTCAGGCCATATGCAGTGGGAATGCGAAGGACCAGACAGAAAGGGCATGGGACTATGCATCCGTTGTGGCGAGAAGGGCCATCAGCTGAAAGAGTGCAAAAATCCACCAAAATACTGTATCTGCTCGGAAGACGCACAAAGCGCGGTAGAGCACTTGCCCGGATCGAGAAGCTGCAAGTAAACAAAAGGCGCGATGAAAATACTTCAGTTAAATATGCATAGAGGAAAGGTGGCAGATGCTCTCTTGCCTCAAATAGTAATAGAACAGGAAGCGGATATTGCAATCATCAGCGAGCAATACACAATGAAAACAAGCGGGTTCTGGTTCCATGACGACACGGAAACAGCAGCAATATGGATACAAAACACTAGCCGAATACAACCAAATAGTAGTGGAAAAGGAAATGGCTTCGTCTGGGTGCAGATTAACAACGCCACACTGGTCAGCTGCCACCTTACTCCTAGCGATCGCATCGACGAATTCCAGAGAAAGCTGGAAGGGATCGAAGATACGATAAGAGACATCGGTGGACACCTGATAGTGGCGGAAGATTTTAATTCTCGAGCAGCAGAATGAGGAATGCAAACTACCAACTCAAGAGGCAGAAAAATAGTTCAAATGGCTGCTGGAACCGGGCTTATAGTTTCAAACGTGGGAAACGCGTCAACCTTCAGGCGACCTGTGTGCGAATAAAATCAAAAATTGGAAAGTACTCGAAATTTATACGGCCAGCGACCACCAGTATATTTCATACAATTTTCAAGCAGGCGGCATGATATCCGCTATAAAGAGCAGTACGAGTACCCGCAAATGGAACATGGGCAAACTGAACACATCCGTTCTTGTGGCAGAGATAGATAGACGAATGGAAGAAGTGGAAATTGACGAAGACGCAAAAACCGTAGTGAAATGAGTTATGATTATCATCCGACTGGGTTGTAACAAAGCGATGCCTAGGGCGAAACGACCTAATATAAATAAAACGGCGGTACACTGGTGGAACGACACCATAGGATAATAAAAGAGATAGCGAACCATGGACCCGAGTACTCCTGAACATGTATAATAGCTGTTTAAAAGAAGAAGTGTTTCCGGAGTCTTGGAAAAAACAACAACTTGTTCTTATCAGCAAAGGAAAGGGAGACCCTGAATCTCCATCTGCATACAGACCACTCTGTATGCTAGATACGGCAGGGAAACTACTAGAGCGACTAATAAAACGGCGACTTGAATAAGCTATCCGAGAAGGAGGAGGACTATCAAAGAGGCAGCATGGATTCAGTATTGGAGCTTTAAAAGAGGTAGTTCGTGTAGTCGAAGCCGCACAACAGGAGACACAATTCACCAGACCCGTGGTTCTTCTTGCTACCCTCGATATCAAGAACGCTTTCAACAGTCTTAGATGGACAGATATATTGCAAGCTCTCGAAAACAACTTCGCTGTACCGCAATACCTCACGAAGATGATTAAGAGCTACCTGTAAGACAGGGAACTCATATACAACACGAGTGGAGGCCCGAGGAAAATGCAAGTCACTTCGGGTGCAGCACAGGGATCTATCCTAGGTCCAGATCTGTGGAATATAAGTTATAATGAAATACTAAAAATTGAAATGCAGGAGGATACATTTCTAGTGGGCTACGCGGATGACATCGCAGCAGTAATCAAAGCCAGAAACACAACGTAGACATAGTAATGATAAGAGCGAAAGCATGGCTAGATTCACATGGACTGCAGCTGGCCACACACAAAACAGAGCTCCTACTACTCACCAGACGACAGATCCCCGTTGAGATAGACATTAGAGTTGGAGATGTGGTAATACCCACTAAAAAATCGGTGAACTACCTCGGCATAAGACTGGACCCGAAGCTAACATACACGAGCCAGATCCATTATGCATGCAATAAAGCTGCAGCACAGCTCAGCCAGTTAATGGCGAACATTGGGGGACCGCTTCCAAACAAACGCAAGCTCTCATGGAAGCCAGTAACGGCATTCTCCTCTATGGATGCGACATCTGGGCGGGAGCACTGAACACCAAACAAAGAGCCAATACTCTCTTGGCAGTGCAGAGAACGGCTGCTCCACGGGTTACCTCAGCATACCGAACAGTATCGGCGTCTGCAGTACTCGTAATAGCAGGAATGATCCCAATAGATCTCCAAACACAGGAGCGTAAGAAAATATGGACACTGAAGCAGAATGAACGACGCGAATCGTCATCAATAGAAGTAGAAAAGCAGCAGACATTTGTAAATTGGCAAACACGCTGGAACAACGACTAAAACGGAAGGTGGACGCAAAAACTTATCCCTAACGTATATAAATGGGTGACGAGACGTAGCGGGGAAGTAAATTACTACTTAACACAGATACTGTCTGGACATGGATACTTCAGAAAGTACCTCCACAAAATGGAGAAATGCAACTCACCTCACTGTCTGTATGAAGAGGCGGACACTGTAGATGATGCAGAGCACACATTTTTCAAATGTACTCGCTGGTCGGCAAATCGCGAAGAGCTGGAGAAGGCTCTGAGCCCAGTAACAGTCGAAAATCCGTTAGACAAGATGACGATAGACGAAGAAAGGTAGAACGCTGTGGCAAAATATATATAAAATGTTCTAAGAACAAAGAAAATCGGTTTGGATGCAGCATTAAATTAAATAAATGTTATTAAAAGCGGGGGGCCAGGACGCAGGCGTTGAAGTCGATGGCTGAAAAGCCAAAGTGGGATCCACCTCGAAGTAATGCGATAGCGGTGCCGGGGTGGAAGCATTTCCCATGAGAGATGAGGGGGGTTTTTAGTCGGTATGCCAGAACGGTGAGCCCGACATACCACGCTGGGTGACGACCCGACGTCGGATGCAAAAATGCATTTTTGCCCTCCTTTCCCCAAAAAAAAAAATATATTTTATTATTTTATTATTTTATTATTTTCTTATTTTCTTATTTTTTTATTTTATTATTTTATTATTTTACTATTTTATTATTTTACTATTTTACTATTTTATTATTTTATTATTTTATTCTTTTATTCTTTTATTCTTTTATTCTTTTATTCTTTTATTCTTTTATTATTTTGTTATTTTATTATTTTATTATTTTATTATTTTATTATTTTATTATTTTATTATTTTATTATTTTATTATTTTATTATTTTATTATTTTATTATTTTATTATTTTATTATTTTATTATTTTATTATTTTATTATTTTATTATTTTATTATTTTATTATTTTATTATTTTATTATTTTATTATTTTATTATTTTATTATTTTATTATTTTATTATTTTATTATTTTATTATTTTATTATTTTATTATTTTATTATTTTATTATTTTATTATTTTATTATTTTATTATTTTATTATTTTATTATTTTATTATTTTATTATTTTATTATTTTATTATTTTATTATTTTATTATTTTATTATTTTATTATTTTATTATTTTATTATTTTATTATTTTATTATTTTATTATTTTATTATTTTATTATTTTATTATTTTATTATTTTATTATTTTATTATTTTATTATTTTATTATTTTATTATTTTATTATTTTATTATTTTATTATTTTATTATTTTATTATTTTATTATTTTATTATTTTATTATTTTATTATTTTATTATTTTATTATTTTATTATTTTATTATTTTATTATTTTACTATTTTATTATTTTATTATTTTATTATTTTATTATTTTATTATTTTATTATTTTATTATTTTATTATTTTATTATTTTATTATTTTATTATTTTATTATTTTATTATTTTATTATTTTATTATATTATTATTTTATTATTTTATTATTTTATTATTTTATTATTTTATTATTTTATTATTTTATTATTTTATTATTTTATTATTTTATTATTTTATTATTTTATTATTTTATTATTTTATTATTTTATTATTTTATTATTTTATTATTTTATTATTTAATTATTTTAATATTTTATTATTTTAATATTTTATTATTTTATTATTTTATTATTTTATTATTTTATTATTTTATTATTTTATTATTTTATTATTTTATTATTTTATTATTTTATTATTTAATTATTTAATTATTTAATTATTTTATTATTTTATTATTTTATTATTTTATTATTTTATTATTTTATTATTTTATTATTTTATTATTTTATTATTTTATTATTTTATTATTTTATTATTTTATTATTTTATTATTTTATTATTTTATTATTTTATTATTTTATTATTTTATTATTTTATTATTTTATTATTTTATTATTTTATTATTTTATTATTTTATTATTTTATTATTTTATTATTTTATTATTTTATTATTTTATTATTTTATTATTTTATTATTTTATTATTTTATTATTTTATTATTTTATTATTTTATTATTTTATTATTTTATTATTTTATTATTTTATTATTTTATTATTTTATTGTTTTATTATTTTATTATATTTGTATTTGAATTGTTTTTAAAGCATGCTTCTTGTCTGGCTGTTCAGTACAATTTTGTAATTGATCTAAACTAACTTCGCGATGAGCTACAGGCTTGAGATTTTAAATATTTCCTCGAACTGGATGACAATGCTATATTATCGTTTTGTTGTTTCCATTTTTAAGGACACTTTCAGCGTTACCAATAATAAAAAAAATAATGTCCAGCTTAAGAAAGTAGCCGACGTTTGACTTAAATTTGTATGGAAGATTTGTCAAAATGCCGATCATTAGTTAGAACTCTACATTATACTTAACACGGAGAAAATTGTTTACTGAAGATTTATAAATAAGACGTTCATAAAACATATTTGTTCTTATATTCTTATATATGACTTATATTCATGAATTATGTATAATACTAAACATAATTGCAAAGTTCATACATAAAAAAACTGAAAATCACTATGTATTTATTATGAATAGGATTCATAAATTTTACAAGGAACAACGAACAGAGAGTGTGAACGGACAGTTCGAGAAGAGTGCAACTCTCATTCTTGTGGATAGAATCTGTATAATTGATTGCTATATAAATTGGCATAAAAAGAAAAAATGTCAGCGGATCACGCTCATTTTTTGAACACCTATTGATAGATGATTGCATGTAATAAATGTTAAATTTTATAACTTTATCATTAATACTTTACTCACATAAATTTTACAACTTGTAACCCATGGGTATAGGGTATAAACATAAAATGCGATTTTTTCTTGTTATTACTCAATTGAAATGCTTTCACATTATTTTTTCTGTTCTCAAAATGTATTCATAGATTTTTTATTTTTACGTCATTTTCTTTAATTTTGGAATATTACAATTTGTGCATCATCCCGCATTTTCACCATTTTTTTCGCCATTTTTTAAATACATTTTTGAATAATTTTTTTTTTAGAAATAATTTACATTTTTCGAGTTCTTCTATAGAATTATCTTAAATCAGTTAACCAATTCCAAAACGTTTTAAGAAGTGTTTATTGGATATTTAATAACCTTTTATTCGACATAACACTTGAGCATATAAGTTTTATAAAACGCGAGATATTTACAAATATATGTGACCACCTTTTTGAAAGCTCAGTACAAAAATTATTGCCCAAAATCTCGTAAACCTATCCATAGAATTTTTTTTTTTATTCAAAAATTCAAATTCTGCGGGTCATTTCCAATAATACAAAAATAATGACATTTACTGCGCAAACTTTTTTTTCTCATTTTGCTGTTGCATTTTTGCTTTTGGTTCTTTCTTCAATGCACATAATTCTTATTGTGTTTATTGGAGAAGGAAAACTTAAGCGACTTGAAATGCAGAATCTGCAGAAAAAGATCGCTGATGAAGGGGCTTGGCTGCCTCTAAAATAACTGTACGATCTGCCACTGAATGCATTTTGCCAATTGTTTGTTATTTTATTTGTTGGTACAAAACAAGCGCGGATCCAGGGGCGGAGAGGGGGGCGATCGCCCCCCGAAGAAAGGTGCACTTTTGAATTTTTCAAACAAACTTTTAAAAAAACACAACATGAAAAAATGCGCCTAATATTCAAAATTTTGCGCCTTTTTAAAAGAGCGGAAACTATGGAGAAAGGCGAAAAATTTGCAAAAAATCATAAAAATACAATTTTTCCACCTCTACAGAAGAGCGCAAAATGTTCAAAAAAGCATAATATTGCAAATGCGCCTTATTTACAAAATTTTTGCGCCTCAGAAGGGCGCAAAATTTTTAAAAAAGCATAAAATTGCAAATGTGTCTAATTTACAAAATTGTTGCGCTTCTATAGAAGGGCGCAAAATATTGAAAAAGGCGCAAAATTTTCAAAAAAGCATAAAATTGCAAATACGTCTAATTTACAAAATTTTTGCGACTGTATAGAAGGGCGCAAAATATAGAGAAAGGCACAAAATTTTCAAAAAAGCATAAAATTGCAAATGCGTCTAATTTATAAAATGTTTGCGCCTCTATAGAAGGGCGCAAAATATAGAAAAAGGCGCAAAATTTTCAAAAATACATAAAATTGAAAATGCGCCTAATTCATAAAATGTTTGCGCCTCTATAGAAGGGCGCAAAATATAGAATAAGGCGCAAAATTTTCAAAAAGACATAAAATTGCAAATGCGTCTAATTTATAAAATGTTTGCGCCTCTATAGAAGGGCGCAAAATATAGAGATAGGCGCAAAATGTTCAAAAAAGCATAAAATTGCAAATGCGTCTAATTTATAAAATGTTTGCGCCTCTATAGAAGGGCGCAAAATATAGAGATAGGCGCAAAATTTGAAAAAAGAATAAAATTGAAAATTTTACAAAATTTTTGGCAGGGTCGAGGCAGTTTAGAAACATTTTTTCGACATATTTAAAAAAAAAGATAGGCGGAGTTTGTATCGCAAAATGTCTGCCCAAACTGTCCGAACCCAAAATATGCCGTGAATCTGTCATTAAAATTCCACAAAATTTTACAACCTGCTATACACTTCCCAAAATATTCCATTTATCTGTGTGTTCGTCGGAAATATGCCCTAAATATTCCTGAAAATGACATAAATTTTGTCTAGGGGTATTAATATTAAATCGAATTTAAACATTAGAGGCGCATAACCATAGACAATTTTAAGACAACTTAAATAATTCGACTTAAAAAAAAATTGACTTTTTTAGTATTTGTGAGCCGAGAAGCGAACCTTAAACAAGAGCAGCAGGAATTCATCGGTAATTGTCTTAAACTTCATGAAAAGAAGAAGAAGAATTTTGTACCATTTCCATCCATAAAAGAAATTTTGAACTGCAATATTTGCCTGTATATTTGAAATGTTCGAACTTGCACTTTACATTTCGTATTTTCTTAAGTAGTTACTGAGATTTTTATAATTTTACTTTTTTTTCTAATTTTTTTCTTGCATTACCATTGTTATACCCTACACTAATGCCCGTAACTTCAACGAATAGATATCTACTGGTGCTTAGTTATCTATCGTGTAAGCAAAATTTCGTAACTTCAACGCATAGTTAAGGAGTAAAAACACCGGATAGGTAAGAGATATCTGTTCGGTACGAACACCAATAGATATCTACTCGTTGAAGTTACGGGCATAAGAGTGAAAGGGTATATTCAGTTTGGTACGCCGTTTGTAACACCCAGAAGGAAGCATCTCCGGTATGGAAAAGTATATATATTCTTGATCAGCATGACCTCCTGAGTCGATTTAGCGATGTCCGTCTGTCTGTCTGTTGAAATCACGATTACAGAAAAACTAGAAGAGCTAAATAAATTACTTATATATCTACGCTGTCTGTCAGTGAAAATGGGCATTTCATTATGACCTGTGAACCGACCACTTATGTTCAAATTTATCATATAAAACACATCTACTGGTGAATTTTACTGTATACGTGTTCAGGTAAACTTTTTTTGGTCAAATATATATAGACTTCATGCTCAAATACATGAAAATAATGTTCTTCCGCGAAACGACTTGTGGTTCCAAAAAAAAAAATCGAAATTCATGTATGATGTATGGAAATTCTTCAGCGATTGAAAGTTTGTAGTTATTTTCAGGATTCGTATACCCTGGTGACCTATATACAACTTTAAATGGTAACCACACATCAGAGTTGTTAAAGAATGCATTCTTTTGTACTCAAATGAATGGGAATTCAAAATGAATGCATTCATTTTTGTCAAAAGAATGGGAATTCAAACGCTTGAATTCCCAATCAGATGGCCTTCAAAATGAATGCATTCATTAAAGAATGCATTCATTTTTTGGCATTCATTTGTTTTTGTAATTTGTCAGAAAAATAAGGGTTACAATATTAAAGCCGTAAAATCCCGCATTTTCCGGAATTTTTGTTGTTATTGACATTTTAATGAAAATATATCATTGCTATTGGAAAATTATAAGAGTATATTTTATTAAAATCTGCGTTTTCATAAATATGTGAACAATTACAATGAATTGGACAACTTTGTGGCAAACATTTTCGGGAATTATGGGATCGTGGGACTAGAAGCTTTTATTTGTCAGCGACACACATCCGGCAAATTCCTTGAAACTCAATTTTTGTATTTTGAAGCAGCGCAGCGTCAACAGTTTTGATGTTGCGCATTTTTGTTTAGTAGCGAAGTACTAAAAATTGTTACTAACTACTAATTATGTATAAAGTAACATTTTGTTTTTGCGCAATTAATATATATACATATCGCTACTATCATGCTAAAGGGCATTACATTTTTTAAAACAGTTTTTCCCCAAGTATACTGTGTCATTTTTGGATATTTCTAGCAACAAAAGACATAAAGAAAACGGCGAATGTGATTTGTTGCAGGAAAAAACTTTTCCGACTGAATCGACATTGCGTAAATTAACGATTATTGGAAAAATGTTAGGTCGCAACAATTCCACGAAATAAGTTCGTGGACTTCGCGCGCTGTACTTGAGCGCATAGCAATAGTCCGGCCGTGCGGTTGGCACGCGCCGAAAACATTGATGACAATTCCAGGAAACGCAAAGATCAATTTGTTGCGAAGAACGTTGGGAAAACGTTAAGTTTGTAATTTTCGTTGCGCGTACCAATTAGTGATGTAAAATATCGCTATTTTCGCGTACTCGATACTTACCTTGTTTTCAAATGTTTAGTGCTTATTTTAAAATTAAACTATGTATGCAAATAAAATACACACACACATTTAGAAAAAAAAAATATTTTTAAAAATGCCGGACAAACTTAAAGGGGCATAATCTGTAAAATAATATAAAAATAATCCAAACCGATGTCAGAAATCTTTTTTGTATGTAAATAATATCTGTATTTTAATAATTATTATATTTTTTAATGTAATAACACGGTGATGTGACACGGTGATGTGAAATGTTATCCAAAAACTAAAAAAAGAAAAACGTAGAAACGTAAGTTCGTACTTTTCGCCTTTTTGAACTACAAAGTACTATTTTTAAAACGCACATTTTTCATATTGAAAGTTCGACTAAATTGCTGATTAAACTAATTTGTACGGGTTTTAATTAGATCGCCATTCAGTAAGCGGTAATTGTTAAAGTCCCTAATAAAACGATTATCTCTTGTCTGTTTGATGTCTTCCAATTTAGTTTGCTCGAAAGTTAGCTAAATTGAAAAGTAAACGCTGCATTACCGACAAAGTTTAGCTTAGTCAGCTATTTTTTCGAACTCGCACACACCCTTAATAATTATTAAAATGTGTTAATTATTTGCCAATAAGAATTTTAAAAAAACAAGCCAGTTGACATGTAATTTAATTTGACAATATTGTATTATTTTTCAAAGCACTATACGTACGCACAATTTTAGATTAATAAATACAATAAATAAATTTATTTAAATTGTTTATTAAATGCCATTATATACATAATTAGTATTATTAAGTACTTTCTTTTTAGTACTTCGCTACTAAACAAAAATGCGCAATATCAACACTGTTGACGCTGCGTTGCTTCAAAATACGAAATTTGAGTTTCACGGAATTTGCCGGATGTGTGTCGCTGACAAATAAGAGCTTCTAGTCCCACGATCCCATAATTCCCGAAAATGTTTGCCACAAAGTTGTCCAATTCATTGTAATTGTTCACATATTTGTGAAAACGCAGATTTTAATAAAATATACTCTTATAATTTTCCAATAGCAATGATATATTTTCATTAAAATGTCAATAACAACAAAAATTCCGGAAAATGCGGGATTTTACGGCTTTAATATTGTAACCCTTATTTTTCTGACAAATTACAAAAACAAATGAATGCCAAAAAATGAATGCATTCATTGTTTTTTGATTTCTTTTTGCCAAAAAAGAATTCAGACTGAAATGAATGCATTCATTTTGAAGGCCATCTGATTGGGAATTCAAGCGTTTGAATTCCCATACTTTTGACAAAAATGAATGCATTCATTTTGAATTTCCATTCTTTTCAATTTTTTAGATGAATGCATTCCCAAAAGAATGCATTGTTTAACAACTCTGCCACACATATGTGTAGGGTATTTATAGTCGACTTAGACCGACTATAATTTTGATAATCCTAACTATCATAATAACACCAAATTTAAAATTTCCCATGTGATCTAACTTTCCCAACTGTTTTTTTTATTATCTTATTATAATTCTGTTATCCTTAATATATATTTCCAAAATTGAGCTGGTTTGAAAAATCACACAAAAATCAATTAAAGGACTCTTTCTATTGAATAGATCCTTCAAAATAATTCAATATTTATGCAAATGAACTTTTCTAAACTTGTCTTACTTTACCCCAGGCTCCATAAATATTTTACTTATGCAATAAATAAAAAAACAATATCATTAAAAATTAAATCATTTTCTAACAATGAGTTGCTGGTGTTTTGTTGTTAATTCGATTTACCGCTACACAAATTAATCAAAAAAAAACAATTTTAGACCAAAGATCGTTGTTTTGGTAATATTGTTTCTCAAAAAACAACATGTTAATTTTTGTACAACAAAACATTTTTATTTTCGGAACTCCAAATTTTATTAAATGACATTTAAACATGCCCTGTACTTAAGATCTTCTATATAAAATAAAATATGTTTTTCTATTTTTTTTTTATACTTTCTTAAAAACCGAAACCGTTTATTTCGGTTTTGGATATCGCTTTATTTCTGATTTTCGTATAACGGTTTCGGTTTTGGTTTTAAAAATGAAACGATTTTAAACGGATATCGGTTACGGTTTCGGTTACGGTTTGATTACACTATAAAGAATGTCATAATTACAAATGTTGCATTATTACCTTTCATTTGAGTACCTATATGACCAAATATAGGTGCACCGGATTTCGATTTTTCTAGGGTATCACAGATCCGTCCGCACCCTATATTTTTTCATGTTTAAGGAAATAAATCTGTTGATTTAAAGAAAAAAAGTTGGTTTAAAGAACTACAGTTGTTCATTATTCACTGTATTTGATGAGAAAATATAAAAAAGGGCGCAAAATAAACTTTTGGGGCGCATTTTAGAAAAAATTGGAAAAAAGGCGCAAAAAAATCAAACGCCCCCCAAATTATAATTCTTTTTGTGTTTATTGAAGAAGGAAAACTTAAGCGACTTGAAATGCAGAATCTGCAGAGAAAGATCGCTGATGAAGAGGCTTGGCTGCCTCTGAAACAGCTGTACGAATAATTATTTTTTATTGTTATAAATATTTATTAGAAATAATTAAAAATAAATAAAAGTTATTTTGGACTATCCTATCTTCTATATATATAAAACTCTTGGTCCGTCTGCCTGTATGTCTGTCTGTCTGTTTGTGCCAGCATCACGTCTAAACCGCTGAACCGATTTAACTGAAATTTTGTAACAGGATACTATGGAGTCCGGAGGGTGTCATAGGCTAAATATGGGCGCGATTGGACAAAGGGGCGTGGTACCTCCCATACAAACTAAACATTCCAAACGGCATAACTCAGCACATACACAAGCTAAAAAGATGAAACAAAAAACTCGAATACAAAAAAAAATATACAAAAGCAACCACACCACATTAAAACTCACCACACTAAAACTCACCACACTAAAACTCACCACACAAAAATTCAACACACAAAAATTCAACACACTAAAATTCACCACACTTAAACTCACCACACTAAAATTACACCACTCTAAAACTCACCACACTAAAATTCACCACACTGAAACCCAAAACACTACAATTCACCACACTAAAACTCACCACACTCAAATTTCACCACACTAAAACTCACCGCACTAAAATTCACCACACTAAAACTCACCACACTTAAACTCATCACACCAAAACTCACCACACTAAAACTCACCACACTAAAACTCACCACACTTAAACTCACCACACTAAAAATTCACCACACTAAAACTCACTACACTAAATTTTCACCACACTAAAACTCACCACACCAAAACTCACCACACCAAAACTCACCACACAAAACTCACCACACTAAAACTCACCACACTTAAACTCACCACACTTAAACTCACCACACCAAAACTCACCACACTAAAACTCACCACACTAAAACTCACTACACTAAATTTTCACCACACTAAAACTCACCACACTTAAACTCACCACACCAAAACTCACCACAGCAAAACTCACCACACTTAAACTCACCACACTAAAACTCACTACACTAAAACTCACCACACTTAAACTCACCACACCAAAACTCACCACACTAAAACTCACCACACTTAAAATTCACCACACTAAAACTCACCACACTAAAACTCACTACACTAAATTTTCACCACATTAAAACTCACCACACTAAAACTCACCGCACTAAAATTCACCACACTAAAACCCACCACATTATAATTCACCACACTAAAACTCACCACACTAAAATTCACTACACTAAAACTCACCACACTAAAATTCACTACACTAAAACTCACCACAATAGAATTAATAATAATAATTTGGCACTTCAGTCCTATAAGAGCTTAGGCCGAGCTCTCTCACCATTTTGAGCTGTGCGTGTTATATTTGTACTCAAAGTGGTGGGACCTACAGTTTATTGCCGAATCCGAACGGCGAGTGAGAGCATTTCATAGGCAATGTTTTACTCTCGTAGGTTTGCCATTTACTGACGAGAGGTAACGCGGTATAGAAAAATGTTTCTATGAAAAGATGTTGTTAGCCCCAGTCCAGGCTTGAACAGGGGACCTTTTGGCTCGCAGTCCAACGCACTAACCACTGAGCTACCGCGGCTACGCAATAAAATTCATCACATTAAAATTCATCACACTAAAACTCACCACAACAAAATTCACCCTAAAATTCACCACACTAAAACTCGCCACACTAAAACACGACACATTAAAATTCACCAAAAAATTCAACACACTTAAACCTACCACACTATAATTCACCACACTAAAACTGACCACACTAAAATTCACCACACTTAAACTCGCCACACTAAAATTCATCGCACTAAAACTCACCACACTAAAGCTCACCACAATTAAACTCACCACAATTAAACTCAGCACTCCAAAATTCACCACACCTAAACTCACCACATCGAAACTCACCACATTAAAATCCACCACTATAAAACTTCAACTGGAAAAAACTCTACGGGGAAGAATTCTACGGAAAAAAAATCTACCGGAAACAATTCTACCGGGATGAATTTTACGGGGAGAATTCTACGGGAAAGCGTTCTATGTGTAAAAATTTTATGGGGAAGATTTCTACTGGGAATAATTCTACGGGGAAGCGCAGTCTGAGAAAGAATTGTCTTTGAGAAAAGTTGTTTTGGCGGAGGATTATTATTTGGTTACCACATTTTTAAAACCATTAAAAAACTTCAACAGCTAAGCATGGGCCCCTCATATAAATAATAAACATGTTTTTATATTAATAAAATCGCTCCATATCTTTGAATTCACAAAATCTTGGCACGAGTCGGGTTCGGGTCCAGCTAGTTATAAATATTTCTCAAAAAAAAAAGTTGTTTATTTGTCAAAAATTTTTAACTTTTCTAAATATATATCAAAAATAATAATTATTTCTGAATTTTATAAATATTTATCAAAAATAATTATTATAAATTATTTTATTTATATTACTCAAAAACAACTACTATAAAAGATTTTAATATAAAAAAAATTATTATAATCTGACTATTTCAAATAAAACTTATAATAATAAGCTGCGTTTTTTTCATAATTTAAATTTGAGCCGGAACAAATTTTATACGCAAAACAAAAACAAATTTGAGACAGATAGATTTATCGAGCTCAAATTGTTTTTGTTTTGCGTACAAAATTTGTTCTAGCTCAAATTTAAATTATGAAAAAAACGCAGCTAATATGTCTCTGTTATATTTTTATTGTTGTATCATGAATATTTTTAATTTTAATAATTAAGCCTGTCAAATTCTGAGAAATATTAAAAAAAATATTTTATATAAAACGTTTTTAATGTGAATTTTTAGTATGATTTAAAATAAAACGTGGGGCGTTAAAGTTCACATTAAAAACGTTTTATATTAAAAAATATTTTTTATATCATTTTTTTTCTTTTAGTTCTGTTAGTATTATTAATATTATATTACTATTGATCGTAAAGGAAAATATACCAAATAAATGTCTCTGCAAGGGGTGATAAGATGGATGGGGTGGTTGTTACTATGTTTTTATTGTTTTTTCGAAGTAAATAATTTTCCAGGATGTACAGCAGATGTTTTAGCTGCAATGTGCATCATGGTAAAATAATGAGTCAGACTTTGTAGCTGGCATTTTAAAATACTTACATCGATCTGCCAAGGCAAGCAGCAACTTCTGTCCATTTATCCATTAGAAAGTATTCGACGAAAACATTTCAACAATTCTACCGGGATGAATTCTACGGGGAGAATTCTACGGGAAAGCGTTCTATGTGTAAAAAATTTATGGGGAAGTTTTCTAATGGGAATAATGCTACGGGGAAGCGCAGTCTGAGAAAGAATTGTCTTTGAGAAAAGTTGTTTTGGCGGAGAATTATTATTTGGTTACCACATTTTTAAAACCATTAAAAAAACTTCAACAGCTAAGCATGGGCCCCTCATATAAATAATAAACATGTTTTTTATATTAATAAAATCGCTCCATATCTTTGAATTCACAAAATCTTGGCACGAGTCGGGCACGGGTCCAGCTAATTATAAATATTTCTCAAAAAAAAAAGTTGTTTATTTCTCAAAAATAATATTTATTTTTAACTTTTCTAAACATATATCAAAAATAATAATTATTTCTGAATTTTATAAATATTTATCAAAAATAATTATTATAAATTATTTTATTTATATTACTCAAAAACAACTACTATAAAAGATTTTAATATAAAAAAATTTTAAATAATTATTATAATCTGACTTTTTCAAATAAAACTTATAATAATAAGCTGCGTTTTTTTCATAATTTAAATTTGAGCCGGAACAAATTTTATACGCAAAACAAAAACAAATTTGAGCCAGATAGATTTATCGAGCTCAAATTGTTTTTGTTTTGCGTACAAAATTTGTTCTAGCTCAAATTTAAATTATGAAAAAAACGCAGCTAATATGTCTCTGTTATATTTTTATTGTTGAATCATGAATATTTTTAATTTTAATAATTAAGCCTGTCAAATTCTGAGAAAAATAAAAAAAAATATTAAAAACAAATATTTTATATAAAACGTTTTTAATGTGAATTTTTAGTATGATTTAAAATAAAACGTGGGGCGTTAAAGTTCACATTAAAAACGTTTTATATTAAAAAATATTTTTTATATCATATTTTTTTTCTTTTAGTTCTGTTAGGATTATTAATATTATATTACTATTGATCGTAAAGGAAAATATACCAAATAAATGTCTCTGCAAGGGGTGATAAGATGGATGGGGTGGTTGTTACTATGTTTTTATTGTTTTTTCGAAGTAAATAATTTTCCAGGATGTACAGCAGATGTTTTAGCTGCAATGTGCATCATGGTAAAATAATGAGTCAGACTTTGTAGCTGGCATTTTAAAATACTTACATCGATCTGCCAAGGCTAGCAGCAACTTCTGTCCATTTATCCATTAGAAAGTATTCGACGAAAACATTTCGTTTAAGGGATTATTTTTATTTTAGGACTGTTAAATTTTAATATTTTTTTGGAAAAATTGGTACCATTGGGATTTGGCCAGAATCCACTTGCATCATTGAAACCAATTTGTCAAAAAAATGTCCAATGACGCAAGTGCATTCTGGCCAAATTCCAATGGAACCAATTCGTCCACAAAAGGCCAATGACGTAAGCGGTTCTGGCCAAATCCCAATGGAACCAATTTGTCCAAAAAAATATCCAATGACGCAAGTGGGTTCTGGCCAAATGCCAATGGAAACAAGTTGTCCAAAAAAATGTCGAATGGCGCAAGTGGGTTCTGGCCAAATGACAATAGTTGCCCCTCTGGGTGTCGTAATAACTTTCTCGATAATGAAAAAAAATTGGAAATTTTACACTTTGCTTTTTGGTAAGACTTTTTTTCCATGTATCTTAAAAATAATATATATTTTTTTTACTTTTAAAAATATTTTTTCAAAAATAATAATTATTTTTGATAATTATAAATGTTTATCGGAAATAATAATTATTTTTGACTTATATAAATATTTATCAGAAATAAAAATTATTTCTGACTTTTATAAATATTTCTCAAAAATAAAAGTTATTTTGGACTTTTATAAATATTTTTTAAAAATAAAAGTTATTTCTGACTTTTATAAATATTTATCAAAAATAATTATTATTAATGATTTTTATTTATATTACCCAAAAATACTATTATAAAAGATTTTAATATAAAAAAGTTAAAAATAATTATTATAATCTGACTTTTTGAAATAAAACTTATAATAATTATGTATCTGTTTTATTTTGATTATTGGTAACGCTATTTGAATCATAAATATTTTTAATTTTAATAATATTAGGCCTTATTTGCGATATTAGATCCTTAAAGTTTACATTAAAAACATTTTATTTTTAAAAAATGTGTTTCATTTCATATTGTTTCTTTTAGTTTTGTTAGTATTATTATATTACTATTGAACATAAAAGAAAATATTCTATATAAATGTCTCTGCAAGGGATGATAAGATGGATGGGGTGGTTGTTACTATGATTTTATTGTTTTTTTCGATGTTAAATAAATTTCCAGGATGTAGCAGATATTTTAGCTGCAATGTGCATCATGGTAAAATAATGAGTCAGACTTTTTAGCTGGCAATTTAAAATACTTACATCGATCTGCCAAGGCTAGCAGGAACCTATGTCCATATATCCTCGGTTGTATGTTCTTGAGATGAATTCACGAAGTAGCATGAACAAAGTACCGAGTCTCGTATTTGTTTGATTTTTTTATTGTTAAATATATTTTGTATTATTTTTTGATCACGTTTTTTATATTATTTTCTATTTCTTTTATTTTTTATTATATTGTGTATATTGTATATTTAATATGGTGTTTTCGTAGAAAAACTTTCGCAGTTTTAATTAAATTTAATATTAAGCACTTAACATTACGGCACTTGTATTATTCAAAGTTTATTATTTTTGTATTGTTTTATATTTACGGCTTTAACTTAGCTAGATTTGTATTTAAAGGTTCTGCCACCACAACGTTTAACATTGAACACTTACAGCTCGTTTAGAAAAACAATACTAAAAAGCAAAGAGCGATAAACGTCAACATCAAAGAGTCGATATGAAAAAATTATATATTTACAAGCCATGATAGGAATGCCGGACGCGGCAGGAGCAGCACGCACAGTTGATGGTCGTTGGGGGGTAGTTTAGTTGGTCTGCTGACACAGATTCTCATATGCGCAGTGGAATGGATTTTTGTTACGAACATGTCACCACCGTACTCCACACACAGTCACGCACGACTCGGATTTTTATAAGTGTGTACATATTTTTGTATATATTTATGTATATAAAATGGTACATACCTTTATATAGACGTTTCTGTTGGATTTCCCTTGAAATCGAATAAAGAAAATATAATAACGGTCGAGTTCGATGAATGTAGCATAGGGTGATTCATTTTTAACAAATCGAATTCAGGCACTTGTTCTGAAACACTAGGGTTTCGAAATACTAAATTTGTATTTATTTTTAATTTCTAATCAATATAACACCATGCTACTAAAATTCAAAAATATTTGAACCATATGAACGTAAAACTTAACTGTAATAATAAAACGTAATATTCCATACAAAAACAAAAATAATACGCGTGTATTTAAATTCAAATTAAATTAAAAGTATTTAATTTTATTATGTGCGCATTTAAACTCATGTATAACATTTTTTGAGTTATGACACTCTTGTAGTAAATTAACATTGATATATCGCTAATTTACTACAAGAGTGTCATAACTCAAAAAATGCGATTTTAGAGTTAATGATGAAGAATTGTCCGTTATATCATGTTTGATCTTGTGTAAAAATTCATATTCATGTCTTCTATACTCACCGCTTATGTCTCATACAGTGTTGCCATCACCCAACGGCCAAACATGGCTAAAGTTTCTCAAAAAATGGCTAAAAGTGGCTAAATTTTATTTTATTTAATACAAAACTCCAGATTAGAAATCGGTTAAGTGCCTCCGTTTTTGAATAATTTGCGGATTGGGCACTTAAATAATCCCGTTAAAGTTTCCTGAAGTAGTTTAATATTCATTTGTTAACCACTTTAATGCAAATATCATCTATTTGGAATCCATGTCGAAACCTAACCAGTTGGGAAGGTTAGATCACATGTGAAATGTTAAAGTAGGGCCATTTTATAGTAGGTGTTATTATGATAGTTAGGATTAGCAAAATTATAGTCGGTCTAAACCGACTATAAATACCCTACACATATGTGTAGTTATCATTCAAAGTGATTTATAGGTCACCAGGGTATACGAATCCTGAAAATAACTACAAACTTTCAATCGCGTAGGTATAACCTAAATTATGAGTTTTATTCATCTAACTCTTCAATTTTTTAAGTAGTAGGGATTTCAACAGACAGACGGACATCGCTAAATCGACTCAGAAGTTCATGCTGATCAAGAATATATATACTTTTTCATACCGGAGATGCTTCCTTATGGGTGTTACAAACGGCGTACCGAACTGAATATACCCTTTCACTCTTAGTGTAGGCTATAAAAATGTTGATCTTTGTATGCATTTTCAGTAAAAACATTTTGATTTAATAAAAAAAGGGACATTTTGAAACTACACATTTTACAATGATGTCATGTTTGAAAAAGGAAACAGTTTATTCTACTGAAAATATTCAGTACTTTTTTCTAATTAGTTCGAAACAAAGTTTATTTCATTAATCGATTTTAATACTCATAAAAATACCTTTTAAAATCGATTTTTTACCTTTTTGTTAGTACTCCGAACCAGTCTTTTTTTCAATATTTGTTATGACAATAATCGAAATTAATTTTTTTTTCGTTTAACAAAAAATATATATTTTAATTAAGTTTTGATTAAGTATTTAACTTAGTATGAATTATGTATTTTTAAACATTCGCCACATGCAAATAAAAATCTAATAATAAATAGCTAAAATGGCTAAAATAAAAAATGTGGCTAAATTCCGGCTAGTAATAATTTCAATTTAATGGCTAAAAAATCACAAAAATGGCTAAAACTAGCCATAAAATGGCTGCTATGGCAACACTTGTCCCATACCGCATATGTGGCATACCTTTCATATGTTAGGTGAGAGTCAATTTAAAACTCTATACGAGTTTTCTACTAAATCGCTTTCCTTGAGTTATGACACTTGTAATAAATGAGCGATATTCTATATTTAACCCAACATAAAAAATTACTTCCTAAAAAAAGAGAAATATGATTCTATATATTCTAACCAAAAGCATTTATAAATTTAATAAAAAATATAAAAGTTCGTAGAATATTTGTAATATTTTATGTTTGGGAATTTTTGCTTTCTTTCGTTCGCGATGCTTTAGATATTTCAGAATTCAGTGCATTCCATTATCTCGCAAATTTTCGTGATATAAAAAAAAAACAAATATATATATATATATTAAATACATAGTATTTAATTAAAATGTTATTCCCTGAGTAAGTATTTACTTCATGTTTATATTATAAGTATATAAATAAAAAAAAAGACGACAGCTGAAAAACATGTCGAAAAGTATTTAAATTTATTACTTTTTTAATGTAGAGATCATTTTGCGCATTTTTGTGAAGACACACTACACAACAGCCATTCTGCGCAGCAGTCAAGGTTATTTTTGTATTATGTAAAATGACGTCCTTATTCCGAATGTATGGTTTAATAATGTTTCTTTGGATTGGTTTACAAAATATGGGCCAATAACTTTTGGACCGAGCTTTCATAATGGAAAAAAATCGAGAAAGTAAGATGATACACAAATTTTAATTTTTCAAAATTAGTTCACACTCTTTCGAAGAAATTTAGCTATAAATGACATATATATGGGTAACATTTGAGGATAAAAAAAGTTATGTGAAAGCAATATAATTGAGTGCTATACAAATAGGCATAAAAATAAAAAATGTGAGCGGATCACGATTATTTTTTGAGCACCTATTGATAGATGATTGCTTGTAATTATTTTAAATTTTATAACTTTATCTTTAATACTTAACGAGATATGTGATCCTAAAAAGTAAACCCATATTTCGTAGTGGATGTAGTAGATTACGTCGACTAAATCGACTCATTTTCGAACTTTGAATTACTATTCCACTAAAATATATTGAAAATCAAATTCACATCATTCGGAATAGCAGTTTTAAAGTTATCGTGTATAGGCGGACAGACAGACGCTCATATCTAAATCGACTCGGAAAGTAATTTTGACCAAGAAAATATATACTTTTTCATACCAGTCACGTCTACTAAGAGGCGCTAAAATATCCTCACATATATTTTAAAACTTGTTACCCATGGGTATTGGGCATAAACATATTATGCGATTTTTTTTAGTTAATACGCAATTGTAATGCTTTCACATGATTTTTTCTCTTCTCAAAACATATCCATAGATTTCTTTTTTTTTTTATTTTTTTGTTTAAAAATGTACAGGCTTGTATGGGAGGTGGGCGTGTCCGTTATGTGTTTGTTTTAGGAATTTTTACTCAATTAATTGAATCGCACTATATTTTTTCCTAAAGATGCCGTTATATGAAATATATCAATCGATATTTGTCGCGGATCGATTTTCAATCACTTTCAGGTAATGGAACATGGACCAAAATCTGGATTTTTATATTGGTCTTGAAAATTGCAATTATATTTACGATTTTCAATATTGTCCGAAACACAAATTCACGTCGAATAATAATACACTTTTGTTGCAAATATTAAAAATGTACGTAAAATATCTTCAAAAATTTGACTTTATGAATTGACTCATTTGAATTTTAATTTTTTTAATTTTAATTATTGAAAAAAAGCTTTTCACCACAGTGTTGAGCATTCAATTTGTCACGTTTAAATTAGAATACAGTAACAATTATTTATAACAAAAGAATGACACGGTGAATGACAACATTTCAATGACTACCCAGTGCAAAGACTTTATATATATAAGATGGTTAAGTTTCTGACATGTGCAATATGTACTAAAAAAGATGCGGTTGTCGATTTCACATGCCATAATTTTATAGTACTAAAACGAGAACAACAATACACTTGTTTAGAAACACTTGCTGTGCCCCTTCAATTTCTATTGTTACGGCTGCACAAAAAGCAGCAACAACAATAGTTGGAAAATAATTAATTTTCAACGATTTTTCCTCCATCATTTAAATATCCTTCATTTTTTTATGAAAATATCAAAAGTAGTAGATTTTGTGTCTTCAATTTTTGATATTATCTGAAAAAATATTCATATAAACATTTTTACATCATAATTCTGTTTGTGTTTTCCACAGACAGAAATCTATGCTTTTTTGTTTACGACTGCGCAAAAACAACAACAACGGCAATTGACAGTTGCGCAAAAAAATACAGCAACAACAATTGGTGTGAAATAATTAAATTTCGACGATTTTTTCTGCAGCATTTAAACATGCCTTATTTTTTATGAAAATATCAAAAGTTGTAGATTTTGTGTCTTCAATTTTTGATATTATCTGAAAAAATATTCCTATAAACATTTTTACATCATAATTCTCTTTCTATTTTCAACAGACAGACATCTATGCATATTTTTTTTGTTTCTTTTGCAGACAGACGGACGGACGGACACCTACATTATATTGTAATGTCGTCTCACTCTCTCTCACATGGCTCTTATGTCATGCGACCTGTCAAAAGTGATCGTTGAAGTTCACTTAACGTTGAAGATCACTTAAAAAAAAGGAAATCATACAATAAAAGTTTTGTGTATAACGCACCTATTCATTCTTGAAATTTTCTAACTAACATTGTATATATTTGAATTCGTTCAACACATTCAAAGATTCTCAACACATCCAAACTTTAACTTTCATCAAAACAAATTAAATGAAATTTCTGTTTTCGTATGATCTTGAGCAAATTTTGTATGTTTCATGGGTTTCCAAGTAATTATGCTACGATAATAAATTAAATGTGTTGAATTATGTAAAATAGCTTTAAAAAAAGCAAGAAAATATTAAATTTTATTTAAACATTTGAAATTTTAATATTTCTTTATATTGTATTTTTTATATTTGGTTACTTTTGAACTATTACAAAGTATTAAAATAATTTAATTATTAAAAACTAAAAAAAAAATCGTCACCGTATAATTCCATTAAAAATAAAAAAAAAAATTGTTGAAAATATGTTTTAATTTTATTTCATAATACAAATGTTACAAAATTTAATGTATACACTTTGTATTGATTAGCTTATTTTAATGTGTTTATTTATTTATATAAAATATTTATAAACAATAAAATAAATTTAAAAATATAACAATTAAAAAATAAAATAATAGCGTTACCTCATTATTCGTTTGCTCCATAAGAGATATAAAAATAGTAAATTTAAATTGTAAATATATATTTTTTTAAACTCAATTATTATTAATTTTTGTTTTTTTTTTAATTTTCAAATTTATTTCATAATAAAAAAAATAAAAACAGATTAAATAATAGTTCACTTTAAATACCTATTTTTTTTAAACTAAATGTTATTATTTTTAATTTTAAAATTTATTTCATAATACATTACAAAAATTAAAAATACAAAAAGAAATCGTCGAATATATATGGTTGGCTCCACAAAACAATATAAAAAAAACCTTTATTTTCTTAAAATCAAATAGTTTATAGTATTAAAATAATATTATAATTAATAATTAAAACGAATAATAAATTAATATTTTATCTTTTATATATATTATTCTTTGATTTGCAATCACATTTTGTATATTTATACATTTCCTAAATCTATATGGCAAACACTTTGGTTTGTCCCTAAGAGTTCATTATATTGCTAACATAAATATCATATGAAAAAACCATAAATTTTTGTGTTTTTAATTATTTTTTAATATATTAGAAAACCCTTAAAAAGACGCCGTTTTGCGTGAACATTAATATTGATAATTTTATTTATATGTTACTGTTTTTTTATATAATTTAACATAATTCATAATAAAATTTACAATCCATGCAGAAAATCAACATTTTTCTTTTATGTCACTAACATTTTTTTGTTGGGTTTACTTGCTTCCTTGTGTACTTGTATATGAGTGGACTTGTTCTTTTAACCAAACAAAAAATGTTAGTAACATAAAATATAAATTTAAATGTTATTTTATAATTTTTATTTTATTGAATTAATTTCTTTGATTTTTAATCAAATATTTTTAATTTATAACAAAAATATTACAAAAAATTTTATTATATGTTTTATGTTTTAGGTTCAGACTAAAATAACCATATGAAAGCAAAAACTTTCTTAACTGTCACTTATCGATAAAAATATTTAAAATTTAAATTAAATTTGAACATTAATATTGACATACAAAATTTTAATAAATTTTTAATTTTAATATAATTTTAATTTCATCAATAAAAAATTAAAATCGACACTTATATCTGGTTTACTGCACTAAACAATATAAAAAATTATTTCTTTGTTTTTTTTAATCAAGTAATTTTTTTTGTAAAATAAATGTTACACAAAATTTTATTATATGTATTTTGTTTTTTAAAATTCAAAATTATACATTACCAAATTTTTTTTCTGAAGACACCTGTAAAATTTATATTTTTTTTATACTTCCACAGTACGCCTATTGTCACCATATAAAATAAAAATAATATCTTAACAATTCATATAATAACAAAAAATAAACAAAAACAATTATTCTTCTTATATTATTCTTAAAATATATATTTTATGCATAAAATTAATTATTGACTTCTTAAAATATATATTTTAAGCTTAAAATTAATTATTTCATTTTTTATTTACTTATTAAAATCTATAAATATATATTCTTAAAAAAAGAAGTGCCCAGAAGATTTAAGAATTAAGGGTTACAACATTATAAATTTGATTTTGTACTGATTTAAGCCACCCATATATCTGTGACGATTTCTTTTTGTATTTCTAATGTTTGTAATGTATTATGGCATAAATTTTAAAATTAAAAATAATAATATTTAGTTTAAAAAAATATAGGTATTTAAAATGAACTATTATTTAACCAGTTTTCATTTTTTTTTATTATGAAATAAATTTGAAAATTAAAAAAAAAAAATAATAATCAAAAATTGAATTTAAAAAAATATATATATCTACAATTTACTATTTTTAGATCTCTTATGAAGCAAACGAATAATAAGGTAACGCTAGTATTTTATTTTTAATATTTACATTTTTTATTATTTTTAAATTTATTTTATTGTTTATAAATTTTTTATATAAATAAATAAACATATTAAAATAAGCTAATCAATACAAAGTGTATACTTTAAATTTTATAACATTTGTATTATGAAATAAAATTAAAACATATTTTCAACAATTTTTTTTTATTTTTAATGGAATTGACGATATTTTTTTAGTTGTTTAATATTTAAATTATTTTAATACATTGTAATAGTTCAAAAGTAACCAAATATAAAAAATACAATATACAGAAATATTAAAATGTTTAAATAAAATTTAATATTTTCTAGCTTTTTTTAAGCTTTTTACATAATTCAACACATTTAATTTATTATCGTAGCATAATTACTTGAAAACCCATGAAACATACATAATTTGCTCAAGATCACGAAAACAAAAATTTCATTTAATTTGTTTTGATGAACGTTAAAGTTTGGATGTGTTGAGAATCTTTGAATGTGTTGAACGAATTCAAATATATACAATGTAAGTTGGAAAATTTCAAGAATGTATAGGTGCGTTATACACAAAACTTTTAATGTATGCGTTCCTTTTTTTTTAAGTGATCTTCAACGTTCACCTTTGACAGGTCGCATGCCATAAGAGCCATGTGAGAGAGAGTGAGACGACACTACAATATAATGTAGGTGTCCGTCCGTCTGCCTGCAAAAGAAACCAAAAAAAATATGCATAGATGTCTGTCTGTTGAAAACAGAAACAGAATTATGATGTAAAAATGTTTATAGGAATATTTTTTCAGATAATATCAAAAATTGAAGACACAAAATCTACAACTTTTGATATTTTCATAAAAAATAAAGCATGTTTAAATGCTGCAGGAAAAATCGTCGAAATTTAATTATTTCACACGTATTTTTGTTGCTGTTTTTTTTTGGCGCAACTGTCAATTGCCGTTGTTGTTGTTCTTTTTGCGCAGCCGTAACAAAAAAGCATAGATGTCTGTCTGTTGAAAATAGAAAGAGAATTATGATGTATAAATGTTTATAGGAATATTTTTTCAGATAATATCAAAAATTGAAGACACAAAATCTACAACTTTTGATATTTTCATAAAAAATAAAGCATGTTTAAATGCTACAGGAAAAATCGTTGAAAATTAATTGCCGTTGTTGTTGTTCTTTTTGCGCAGCCGTAACAAAAAAGAATAGATGTCTGTCTGTTGAAAATAGAAAGAGAATTATGATGTATAAATGTTTATAGGAATATTTTTTCAGATAATATCAAAAATTGAAGACACAAAATCTACAACTTTTGATATTTTCATAAAAAATAAAGCATGTTTAAATGCTACAGGAAAAATCGTTGAAAATTAATTATTTTCCAACTATTGTTGTTGCTGCTTTTTGTGCAGCCGTAACAGTAGAAATTGAAGGGGCACAGCAAGTGTTCCTAACAAGTGTATTTATTGTTCGTCTCGTTTTAGTACTATCAAATTATGGCATGTGAAATCGACAACCGCATCTTTTTTAGTACAAATTGCATATGTCAGAAACTTAACCATCTTATATATATATAAAGTCTTTGCTATTATCGCATGCCGAAAAGAGATAAATTGCACGCACAGATTGTTGCGACATATCGCAGTTTTTTTCGAAACGAGAATAAAAACAATTCTGGAACGATATCGCATTGAATAGTGCAATGATATCGAGATTTTCACATTGACATTAGAGACATAAATAAGTGCGTCATCAATATATGACATTTGCAATGACAAAATAAAACAAAAACAAAAAAAATCTATTTTACCAAGCATCTTTAACTAACGTATCTTCCCTCACTCATTATCCCCTCATCAGTCCATCTTCTGAATCGATTGCATCGACAAAACTCCTAACAACCTCATTTATTATCAGCTATCAGTTGCTCCTACTGTTAACTGGGCTTTTCCTATATATCGGATTGTTTAAATTTTATTTAAACAAAAACATGTTCGAAATACAGTCAACAAACTCAGTTTGTATTTTTTAAATACATATTTTTTGACATCAGAAAGAAAAATAAATAAAAACAAACAAACGGAAAACACACTACGTTTTGAAATTTATTTTAAATAAAATAAAGTGAAATAAAACCAAATATATTTTCAAAACTATTGCATAAATGTAGATCAAATTAGGACAATATTGTCTATAATGGCAAATATTGTCTATAAGCCATAGCTGTTTTATAAGTTCTTGGCAAGAGGATGTCTATCAAAAATACCATTAAATAATAGATGTTTCAAAGTTATTGTAATATTTTCTTGCCAGAGAAGAAAATATTTAAATTTTCCTTCACTTCATTATAAAAATTAAATCTAGCGGCCGAATACCCTCATGTCCTGTAAGTAGGTGCACAGAATTTTAGAGCAAACAATATATTTGGCAAAATTTGGGTGGCAGTTTTCTTTTTGGCAGATAAAATGCACCATAAATCCGATATATCGTCGTTTTCATACAAAAGAAAATTCTACATTTTTCTACAGTCCATATTGAAGACAATTTCAATATTCTGCATTAATTATAGAAATTATTGTACTATATTGCTTCGAAAAAATATTGCTATATCGATATGAAAAATATATTAATATCGTACCTTGTCATAAAATTTTATTCTACTAGAAATTTTAAAAATTAGTTGCGATAAAGCAACGAGATTGAACTTTTTTATCGAAGTTAGTACGAGAAAGCTTCGAGGTGTCGAAGTGCTCCGAGACGTGGCAGACTGGCTAGACTTTGTCACGAAAATGCGAAAATACGGCTATAAATTGTAATGTAATCAATTTAAATAATTTTCGACAAGTTTTTTATTTTTTATTCAAATTCATAAATACTCTTTATATTCATAAAAAAAATTAAATTCATAAATACTTCTTATTTAAATTTATTACGTAGGTAATAAAATTTGAAGTATACACTTTTTATTTAATGTTATTTAGTTTTATACTTCACTTTTATCTTAGTGTAGATAAGGATTCTCCAAACGTGATCAGGATCATTCCTATGTTAGGAATACCTATCCTATTCTGATCATCGATGAATGTGAAATAAGGCTATCACACCAATTTCTAGTATGAATATCAAAACGGTTTTCCGATATAAGTTCGTTTAAGGCATTTATACATACACTGTATTATAAAATTTAAATTGATTTCTCTTATATAAGAATTTTGATATTAATATAAGAAAACCTATTAAAACTCATTGAGATTTCAGCTATAAAATACATATTTTTTAAAATTTGGAATATGAAAATATAATATGCACATGCACTTCAAATGCAAAAATACCGTAATCGAATTTATCAAAAAAAAAAAAAAAAAAACGATTTCCACACAAATTCATACTTTTTAAATGTGTCTCCAAAAATGTTTGAAAGTGCAATAAATAATATTACACTCTAATAAAAATTTACTATTATAAATGTAGGAAACCGGTTTACTCTTATTAATGTAGTAAATTCCAACGAATGTGTAAAAGTAAAATTTAAAATATGCAAGTTGTCTTGTCTTTAAAGTCTTCTTAAATGGCGCAGACAAGAGCGTTCGCGTCAGCTAATGATCTTGTTACACATGTACACAAAAAAAAGGATTGTTTAAGAATTATTTGCCGTAAACAATCAAATGTTTGTAGTGAGAACTTATTGTTTCCACTGAAGACTTATAATTTTATGTAATTTGCCATAGATAATGACTGTTTGCTGCAAATACTTCATATTATTAGTATTTGTAACATATAATAATTTATTTGTCGTAAACACTTTAATTGTTTACATTTACAAACACATACAATACTTCTGTTACTACTGCATCTATTTGTCTTAAATGTTAAATTTTAATTAGTGTCCCTAGTAGAAATTTGGGTAGGGCCATGCTCATGAACTGATCATGTCATTATTTAAGATGATCGGGTATTGACGAGGCCCAAACGAGGTAACACGATGTGCCCATGTACTCACCTCAGGCGATTGGATCATGTACTGATCGGGTAATGATGCACTATTTCATTATTTACCTCACCATTGCCTTGTCAGAGCCCGAGCATAAAAGTGTCTTCATTATTAAAACCCTTCAAATATCCTATGAAATAAAATGCAGTATTAAATGCAATACAGCGTATTTAATAAAATATACACACAGAATTTTAAAAATATTACATATTTAAATATATAAAAAATGTTATATAAGAATATATCAATAAAACAAATCAATGATTCATTTTACGATTTACATATAAAAATTACAACATCATATCAAAAATATACTTGATTATCACAGTCATTTTGTGTCATATTTAAAATAATGTTCTATTTACATTATTATTACGCCGCAGAAACAATCCAAAATGAAAATGTTCATTAACCATGTCAAACGAAATCAAATTTTGAACATTTTAGCAATTTTGAAACTTTGCCTTTGACTAAAAACAACAAATTTGTGAAATGTTCTAACCTGAAACTGACACAAAATGACATAGTGAAAAGCAAGCATAATGATTGCGTCACAATCTGACCATGCTGACAGAGAACTGACGGCATCTTAAGCACGACGGCATCTTAATCTTTGACTACACCGACGACGCACGATTTCCATTGTAGAGGAAGCGATCGATGAAGTCCAACACGTGCGAGCCATGCGCCATTTGCGCCTCGTATTCGCGACGCTGTGCCTTGTGCATCCCGTTCTTAGTCTTCTCAAATTGCTCATTGTAGCCTCTGCAAGTAAAACATATATTAAGAAAACAATTCAACCCATAGTTATATCCACCTCACTTGTATGCCTCCAACAGCTGGGAATGTAATAGAATAATATCCGTCGGCATCGTATCGAGAAAGTTGCGATCGTGAAAAACAATAGCTTTAATATCCAACATGTTTGTCGATTCATCTAGCAACGCAGAAGGGAGAAGAGCGCGTGCGCCTACACCAAATGCATAAACATCGGTGTCAACTGTGCCAATATCTCTTTTTCGCGCGACATCAAATGTCTGCGCTCAAAATCACACTCGAGCACAATTTCGACGGCTGTGTTGTCATCGTTCAACGTGCAACACCGAGTTGTGCGATGCTATAGCCAGCTGTCGCTCGGAGATCATGCGCAACAGGGTCGTTTTTCCCAGACCATTGCGGCCGAACTGTCCATAGCGAAGTCCGAAGGACAGCAACACGTTGACATTTTTCAGCAACTCTCTACAAAATAAAAATCCATTAATAGTTTAAATCGTTTTGTAGTTTTTAATTTTAATGTCCATCGAACGATTGGTTACCTTCGCCTCCATTTTTTGTTGTTTTTTAATTCATCATTGTAATTTAACATTTTGAGAATTTTATTTGTATTGATTTTTTAAATTAATTAACAATATTTAGTTAAACACAAACTTCCACTTTAACCGACAGTTTGCGCAAAATTCGATTTCACAATCAATTGTCAATTGTCATTTAAATTTTCTCTAAACGGCAGATACTTTAACCGATAGAACATGTTTCAGTTATATTTATAACCTGACAATCCATTAAAAAAAAAATGATGCTGAAATTTGTGCACAAATTTGTTTCCGAAATACCAAATGTCGTAAAATATCATAAGATAAATGGCAAATAGAAATATTAGCGAAACAGTTTATTGATATTGCAAATTTCCCGTCGCTATATCCAAATATGACGAAAAACATATTCACGAACTCATAAAATTTTAATTTGAAAAATTCAATTTTAATTAATTTATTTATGTTAATTAGTTGCCAAATATGGCAGAAAATCTATTACAGTATCGTTCTAATCGGAAGTTAAATAATATGTGTTGGTGAAAACGAAAATATTTAACGGAAACCTTATTCTGAAAGTTAGGCTATCTGCCAGTTAACAAACGAACAGATAAATTTTAACGTAACCGAACATTGTGAAAACGGCCATTAGAGTTTAAAATGTCAAATTTTAACTTACATTTTTTAAAGATCATTTAACAGCCCAGCGAGAACATAGTCGTTCATTTTATTAATCATTTTAGGGGTAGCAATGATCAAAGTTTTGATCATTTTTTCGGCCACTTGTAGAAAAGCGACGGGAAAAAAATAATCAAAATTTTTGTGTTCGTGTGACTTTACATCCCTGTCTTACGCACGTTTACACAGCTTTTTCTTGCATGTATAAGTGAGTAGCAAACATTTTGCATTTGTGTTGGAGTTTCGGTCAGCAGTGTCTTGCTGGGAGAATTGTATTAATTATCAAAAACCTAGAGTTTAAAAAATTATAAATAGTGCAATTTTAAAAATATAATCTCTAGTAGTATTTCGTATTTTTAATTGAAAAAAGTACTACAAATAGTGCTAAAGAATGCAACACTGCGACCTACTGAAAATGACAGAAGTAACATATGATGATGTAATCAAAGCAAAAATAAAATTTTTTGAAAATTGTAAGTTTCTTGTTCTTTTTTTTTAATTAATGACAATTATTTTAAATTACTTTTAGTTTACTGACGACAAGATCATTGTCTCCTGTTGCCTTGTCTCACGAGGTCTGTCTCACGGGCTGTAGTTCGACGAGTGTATCCTCCTGGATTAAGATAGGGTTTCACCACCTTGATCTTCTCCGCACCCGTGGGCAGACACATGACATTGGTGCCGGGCGCGCATTCTTCGTAGCGGGTTGCTCGGCATCGCCGCCTCCGTCTTCCAGATTATCCTTGTGGTTGTTGACGAAAATCGCAGCTGGCACTGGAATGTTTAGGTCCCGTTTCCTTTCGTTTCGCAGTTGATCTCCGCTGAACATGGGCGTTGAGAGCAGCTCGTTTAGCTAGACAATCATTTTTTATCAGCAAGTCTTTGCAGAGTTGAACCTGTGCGTTTGTCATTTTTACGGCTTTCGTTTTGTGTGCGCCTTCTGTTTTGTTGGCGTGTTTCACAAAATGCGTTGAAAACTTGGTGCTTTTACTACAATATGCAATTTGAATTTCTTGTTATATACAGAAAAGTGCATATAATGTTTTTACGGTTAAAAATGTAAGTAAATGCATTACCATCAAGTCGTCGCTGCGATTTGCAGTTTTTTTCGCACGGGCAGCCGATGCGTTGTTTGCTGGGCGATGAGTTGCCGCTGTTGTTGTTGAAAGAAAAGTTGATCAGCACGACTTGGTAAGGGAATTATCGATGAGGGATCACAATGTAAGATGCCAAAATGTCGGCCGTTATCGTCTGAGTCCTGGGTGTTGAAATTTCGGTCATTGCTGCGATTAATATTCGACTTCTTCCAGTTGATTGTGTGCTCTTAGCACATTATGGCAGAATTTGGCGATATGTTATTTGTATTTTTAAAAATTAAAATAACCGCGACACGAGTTAAACATTTTTGATAAATTATTTGACAATAATGTCAAAAATTATTTTAAATTCATATTTTAAACTAAATTGTACGAGTTTTTATTCGACCGCCATTCGATAACCAGTAATTGTTAAAGTCTCTAATAAGTCGATTATCATATGTCAGTTTGCTGTCTTCCCATTTAGTTCAATTTAGTTTACTCGAAAATTTGCTAAATTGAAAAAGTAAACACTGCATTACCGACAAAATTTAGTTTACTAAGCAATTTATTCGAATTCGCACACACCTTAAATTCATAAATAAATTTAAATTCATAAATACTTTTTATTTAAATTTATTATGTAGGTAATAAAATTCGAAGTATACACTTTTTATTTAATGTTATTTAGTTTTATTACTTCACTTTTTTCTTAGTGTAGATAAGGATTCTCCAAACGTGATCAGGACCATTTCTCTGATACGAATACCTATCCTATTCTGATCATAGATGAATGTGAAATAAGGCTATCCAACCAATTTCTAGTAAGAATATCAAAACGGATTTCCGATATAAGCTCGTTTAAGGCATTTATACATACACTGTATTATAAAATTTTAAATTGATTTTTGTAATCTCTTATAGGAGAATTTTGATATTAAAATAAGAAAACCTATTAATACTCATTGAGATTTCAGCTATAAAATACATATTTTTTTTGGCAATCTATAAAATTTGGAATATGAAAATATAATATGCACTTCAAATGCAAAAATACCGTAATCGAATTTATCAAAAAAAAAAAAAAAAAACGATTTTCACACAAATTCATACTTTTTAAATGTGTCTCCAAAAATGTTTGAAAGTGCAATAAATAATATTACACTCTAATAAAAATTTACTATTATAAATGTAGGAAACCGGTTTACTCTTATTAATGTAGTAAATTCCAACGAATGTGTAAAAGTAAAATTTAAAATATGCAAGTTGTCTTGTCTTTAAAGTCTTCTTAAATGGCGCAGACAAGAGCGTTCGCGTCAGCTAATGATCTTGTTACACATGTACACAAAAAAAAGGATTGTTTAAGAATTATTTGCCGTAAACAATCAAATGTTTGTAGTGAGAACTTATTGTTTCCACTGAAGACTTATAATTTTATGTAATTTGCCATAGATAATGACTGTTTGCTGCAAATACTTCATATTATTAGTATTTGTAACATATAATAATTTATTTGTCGTAAACACTTTAATTGTTTACATTTACAAACACATACAATACTTCTGTTACTACTGCATCTATTTGTCTTAAATGTTAAATTTTAATTAGTGTCCCTAGTAGAAATTTGGGTAGGGCCATGCTCATGAACTGATCATGTCATTATTTAAGATGATCGGGTATTGACGAGGCCCAAACGAGGTAACACGATGTGCCCATGTACTCACCTCAGGCGATTGGATCATGTACTGATCGGGTAATGATGCACTATTTCATTATTTACCTCACCATTGCCTTGTCAGAGCCCGAGCATAAAAGTGTCTTCATTATTAAAACCCTTCAAATATCCTATGAAATAAAATGCAGTATTAAATGCAATACAGCGTATTTAATAAAATATACACACAGAATTTTAAAAATATTACATATTTAAATATATAAAAAATGTTATATAAGAATATATCAATAAAACAAATCAATGATTCATTTTACGATTTACATATAAAAATTACAACATCATATCAAAAATATACTTGATTATCACAGTCATTTTGTGTCATATTTAAAATAATGTTCTATTTACATTATTATTACGCCGCAGAAACAATCCAAAATGAAAATGTTCATTAACCATGTCAAACGAAATCAAATTTTGAACATTTTAGCAATTTTGAAACTTTGCCTTTGACTAAAAACAACAAATTTGTGAAATGTTCTAACCTGAAACTGACACAAAATGACATAGTGAAAAGCAAGCATAATGATTGCGTCACAATCTGACCATGCTGACAGAGAACTGACGGCATCTTAAGCACGACGGCATCTTAATCTTTGACTACACCGACGACGCACGATTTCCATTGTAGAGGAAGCGATCGATGAAGTCCAACACGTGCGAGCCATGCGCCATTTGCGCCTCGTATTCGCGACGCTGTGCCTTGTGCATCCCGTTCTTAGTCTTCTCAAATTGCTCATTGTAGCCTCTGCAAGTAAAACATATATTAAGAAAACAATTCAACCCATAGTTATATCCACCTCACTTGTATGCCTCCAACAGCTGGGAATGTAATAGAATAATATCCGTCGGCATCGTATCGAGAAAGTTGCGATCGTGAAAAACAATAGCTTTAATATCCAACATGTTTGTCGATTCATCTAGCAACGCAGAAGGGAGAAGAGCGCGTGCGCCTACACCAAATGCATAAACATCGGTGTCAACTGTGCCAATATCTCTTTTTCGCGCGACATCAAATGTCTGCGCTCAAAATCACACTCGAGCACAATTTCGACGGCTGTGTTGTCATCGTTCAACGTGCAACACCGAGTTGTGCGATGCTATAGCCAGCTGTCGCTCGGAGATCATGCGCAACAGGGTCGTTTTTCCCAGACCATTGCGGCCGAACTGTCCATAGCGAAGTCCGAAGGACAGCAACACGTTGACATTTTTCAGCAACTCTCTACAAAATAAAAATCCATTAATAGTTTAAATCGTTTTGTAGTTTTTAATTTTAATGTCCATCGAACGATTGGTTACCTTCGCCTCCATTTTTTGTTGTTTTTTAATTCATCATTGTAATTTAACATTTTGAGAATTTTATTTGTATTGATTTTTTAAATTAATTAACAATATTTAGTTAAACACAAACTTCCACTTTAACCGACAGTTTGCGCAAAATTCGATTTCACAATCAATTGTCAATTGTCATTTAAATTTTCTCTAAACGGCAGATACTTTAACCGATAGAACATGTTTCAGTTATATTTATAACCTGACAATCCATTAAAAAAAAAATGATGCTGAAATTTGTGCACAAATTTGTTTCCGAAATACCAAATGTCGTAAAATATCATAAGATAAATGGCAAATAGAAATATTAGCGAAACAGTTTATTGATATTGCAAATTTCCCGTCGCTATATCCAAATATGACGAAAAACATATTCACGAACTCATAAAATTTTAATTTGAAAAATTCAATTTTAATTAATTTATTTATGTTAATTAGTTGCCAAATATGGCAGAAAATCTATTACAGTATCGTTCTAATCGGAAGTTAAATAATATGTGTTGGTGAAAACGAAAATATTTAACGGAAACCTTATTCTGAAAGTTAGGCTATCTGCCAGTTAACAAACGAACAGATAAATTTTAACGTAACCGAACATTGTGAAAACGGCCATTAGAGTTTAAAATGTCAAATTTTAACTTACATTTTTTAAAGATCATTTAACAGCCCAGCGAGAACATAGTCGTTCATTTTATTAATCATTTTAGGGGTAGCAATGATCAAAGTTTTGATCATTTTTTCGGCCACTTGTAGAAAAGCGACGGGAAAAAAATAATCAAAATTTTTGTGTTCGTGTGACTTTACATCCCTGTCTTACGCACGTTTACACAGCTTTTTCTTGCATGTATAAGTGAGTAGCAAACATTTTGCATTTGTGTTGGAGTTTCGGTCAGCAGTGTCTTGCTGGGAGAATTGTATTAATTATCAAAAACCTAGAGTTTAAAAAATTATAAATAGTGCAATTTTAAAAATATAATCTCTAGTAGTATTTCGTATTTTTAATTGAAAAAAGTACTACAAATAGTGCTAAAGAATGCAACACTGCGACCTACTGAAAATGACAGAAGTAACATATGATGATGTAATCAAAGCAAAAATAAAATTTTTTGAAAATTGTAAGTTTCTTGTTCTTTTTTTTTAATTAATGACAATTATTTTAAATTACTTTTAGTTTACTGACGACAAGATCATTGTCTCCTGTTGCCTTGTCTCACGAGGTCTGTCTCACGGGCTGTAGTTCGACGAGTGTATCCTCCTGGATTAAGATAGGGTTTCACCACCTTGATCTTCTCCGCACCCGTGGGCAGACACATGACATTGGTGCCGGGCGCGCATTCTTCGTAGCGGGTTGCTCGGCATCGCCGCCTCCGTCTTCCAGATTATCCTTGTGGTTGTTGACGAAAATCGCAGCTGGCACTGGAATGTTTAGGTCCCGTTTCCTTTCGTTTCGCAGTTGATCTCCGCTGAACATGGGCGTTGAGAGCAGCTCGTTTAGCTAGACAATCATTTTTTATCAGCAAGTCTTTGCAGAGTTGAACCTGTGCGTTTGTCATTTTTACGGCTTTCGTTTTGTGTGCGCCTTCTGTTTTGTTGGCGTGTTTCACAAAATGCGTTGAAAACTTGGTGCTTTTACTACAATATGCAATTTGAATTTCTTGTTATATACAGAAAAGTGCATATAATGTTTTTACGGTTAAAAATGTAAGTAAATGCATTACCATCAAGTCGTCGCTGCGATTTGCAGTTTTTTTCGCACGGGCAGCCGATGCGTTGTTTGCTGGGCGATGAGTTGCCGCTGTTGTTGTTGAAAGAAAAGTTGATCAGCACGACTTGGTAAGGGAATTATCGATGAGGGATCACAATGTAAGATGCCAAAATGTCGGCCGTTATCGTCTGAGTCCTGGGTGTTGAAATTTCGGTCATTGCTGCGATTAATATTCGACTTCTTCCAGTTGATTGTGTGCTCTTAGCACATTATGGCAGAATTTGGCGATATGTTATTTGTATTTTTAAAAATTAAAATAACCGCGACACGAGTTAAACATTTTTGATAAATTATTTGACAATAATGTCAAAAATTATTTTAAATTCATATTTTAAACTAAATTGTACGAGTTTTTATTCGACCGCCATTCGATAACCAGTAATTGTTAAAGTCTCTAATAAGTCGATTATCATATGTCAGTTTGCTGTCTTCCCATTTAGTTCAATTTAGTTTACTCGAAAATTTGCTAAATTGAAAAAGTAAACACTGCATTACCGACAAAATTTAGTTTACTAAGCAATTTATTCGAATTCGCACACACCTTAAATTCATAAATAAATTTAAATTCATAAATACTTTTTATTTAAATTTATTATGTAGGTAATAAAATTCGAAGTATACACTTTTTATTTAATGTTATTTAGTTTTATTACTTCACTTTTTTCTTAGTGTAGATAAGGATTCTCCAAACGTGATCAGGACCATTTCTCTGATACGAATACCTATCCTATTCTGATCATAGATGAATGTGAAATAAGGCTATCCAACCAATTTCTAGTAAGAATATCAAAACGGATTTCCGATATAAGCTCGTTTAAGGCATTTATACATACACTGTATTATAAAATTTTAAATTGATTTTTGTAATCTCTTATAGGAGAATTTTGATATTAAAATAAGAAAACCTATTAATACTCATTGAGATTTCAGCTATAAAATACATATTTTTTTTGGCAATCTATAAAATTTGGAATATGAAAATATAATATGCACTTCAAATGCAAAAATACCGTAATCGAATTTATCAAAAAAAAAAAAAAAAAACGATTTTCACACAAATTAATACTTTTTAAATGTGTCTCCAAACATGTTTAAAAGTGTTTTTAGGGTGTGTGCGAGTTCGACTAAATTACTAACTAAACTAAATTGTACAAGTTTTTATTTGACCGTCATTCGGTAACCGGTAATTGGTAAAGTCTCTAATAAATCAATTCTCATATGTCTATTTGCTGTCCTCCAATTTAGATCAATTTAGTTTGCTCGAAAATTTGATAAATTGAAAAGTAAATGCTGCATTACCGACAAAATTTAGTTTAGTCAGCAATTTAGTCGAACTCTCACACACCCTTAATATGAAAATATAACTAAATAAATAATATTACACTCTATGAAAAATTTACTATTATAAATGTAGGAAACCGGTTTCCTCTTTGTTTACGTAGAACGTAAACACAATGTTTGTGAACACGCCCAAACTCGCCAAACCCACTCGTTGCAGCGATACTCGCTGCATTGAGTTTTGACGTTCAAAAGTGGAAGATCGTCACTCGTTTCGTTTATCTTAAAACGCACGCACCCACCCGTCTCCGAGACAAAAGTAAAAATACAAAGTTTAAGAACAATCCGTCGACGCGACAAAACCCGTCAACACGACAATCGGTCCCGCGACAATAAATACAAATAATTTAACATAAACAATTAAACACATAAATCACAATCAACACAAACTCACAACAACAAGGAATCTACAATTAAAATAATCGTGCGCCAAATAATTTTCAATCAAAACTAAAAATCACAGTTTTTACAAATTGTAATTATTATAAATTTGTAAAATATTACAATATATTTTGCTTTACAAGTTTGCCAAATTTCATGTTTTATTTGTTTTCAGCAAGCAACTGGCTGCTGCACTCGTTTGGTTCTATTTGTTTTATTTGCTCATAAAACAAATAGACATAAACTCTAATACACTCACAGAAAGAGCGCTGCTGTCAAGTGTATACAGGGTTGCCACGTTGTGCACTAAAATAGTGGATTTTATAAATTACACGTGAGAACCAAAAAATTATCCCATATTTTTTGGAAATTGCCTATTGAGCAATATTTAACCCTTTAAACCCAGATTTGAGCTTTTTTTAACCCTTTTCGACCAAAAAAAATCAATTTTATTGATATTTAATAATTTTTGATTGAAAAATTGTTATAAAAAATTACCCGACCCGTTTTTTATCAAAAATATTTTTTAAAGCTTAACCCATAGCGACCCAAAATCATTTAATTGATTTTTAAATAAAGTTTAAGAATTTTTTTGTTACAAAATTAATTCTTTTATCGAATTTTTATAAAAAATATTTTTGATTTTTAACAAATTGCGACCCAAAAAGCTTAACTGCGCTATAAAATTTTATTTGCGACCCGGTTTACCACTAAATAAAATTTTAAAGTTAACCCATTGTGACCCAAAGATAAAATTTTCAAAGTTTGTTGAAATTTTATTAAACAATAAGTTTTGCAATACGTTTCGTTGATAATAATAATTGCTGTTAACCTATACACACCCAAAAATAATTGTATTTATAAAAAAAAAGGTTTTTACATTTTTTTAGATTTTTTCTGAAAAAAAAAGTACGACCCGTGAAAATCCAAAATATTTTTTGAAGATTAATCACATTGACCCACACATTAAATTTACTTATAATTTTTTGTGATTTTTTTTCAGATTTATTTTCTGAAAAAATATTACGACCCGTTATTAATTAAAAAAAAAAACATTTTTTAAATTAAGCCATCCAGACACATCATTTTGTTATTGAATTTTTTGAGAATTTCTCAAGTTAACCCCAATCCCAACATTTATTCAATTGACAGCATTTATTCAATTCGGAAACGACATTATTGAATTGAGCAAACTATTTGCGAGACCCCTACCCAATATTTAATACCTCATGCCTTAGAGTTTCATCGGAAGCAGCTTACTTTTCTGTGGGATAATTTCCAAACTTCGTATAATACTATACGAAGTGAATCCGACATTCCCAATGTGGACCGAAAGAAGCTGAAAGATAAATTTGCTAAAGGATACAACGCATATATACGCTGTATTTCTTCCCTTTCAGAAATAATGGAGACCCTAAAGCAACCGGTAGAAACTCCTAAGCCAAGAGAATAAACGACCCCAATTCAATTTGCACCTTCTATTAATTTATCCCCATGTGGCATGGATATTTTTGAAGGTGATTATGTTACATGGCCCACTTTCAGAGATCTGTTTTCGGCTATGTATATTAACAATTCCCGATTAAGTGATGTAGAAATATTATTCTACCTTAATCAAAAGACCCGAGGCGAAGCAAAGGATATTGTAAAAAATGCTCCGCTCACTATTGATGGATTCTCATTAGCATGGTCTAATCTCGTAGAACAATATGAGAATAAACGGATGCAAATTTATGCGCAATTAAAGACCCCTTTTCAATTTGCAAACAGTTACATTAGAATCAAGTAACTCCATTAGGAACCTACAAAGGTCTATAATTGACTGTGTAATAACCCTACAAAATTTGCAAATTGACACAAAGAGCTGGGATCCAATCCTGGTGTATTTGTGCTCGACCCATCTCCCCATGATTACCTTAGAGAACTTTGAGAAATCTCTAACAGATATATCAGTTGCTCCATCATGGAAAACTTTGAATGTGTTTCTGACCCGAAGACACTCGATGCTGTTAATGATATGAAGCCATCGACTTCAAATCAAGAATTGAGTAAGCGTATAGGGCCTCCAACCCGTGCAGTTAATGCCAAAGTGAGTGGTCGATTTCTGCACACCCATCAGAATCTTGTGAGTTGACACTGAGTTCTCCAACTGACCCGAACTTTAAAGTTCAAACGCATGCACTTGTATTTAAGACCCTAACGAATGATTTGCCTACCTATGCAATCGACCCGACCCTTTGCAGTAATTTGGCCAGCCTTAATCTGGCCGACCCAGAGTTCTACAAGACCTGACCCGTGGATATGATAATTGGTTGCGATCTATATCCAAAAACAATCCGAAGTGGTGTCCTGCTCAATGTGTTAGAATCATTGTTAGGGCAGGAGACTAAATTTGGATGGATTGTTTCAGGACCCATTCCTGAGGGCACACCCACGTCCAACAATATTGTGTCAATGTACCACAAGGTACAACTTGCAGAGACCCAACCCTCCAACAATTGCAGTGATGACAACCGTGCGGAATCCCAAAATGTGAGAATCGTCAGGCCTAATGAAAGTACAAGATTTCGACATATCCCTACCCGCCCTTATTGTCATAACCGACAGTATGTGGCATCGACCCGTCCAATGGCATGCGAACTTTGCCATCAGGACCATCGCTTAGCGACTTGCTCCAGGTTCAAGGAGAAGAACCTGTATGAGAAATATAATGTAGTGAAGATTTTCCACTACTGCGTGAATTGCTTGGCCCGATCTCACAGCACAGAAAAATGCACCAGCAACAACACATGTGTCGTGTGTCATGAGAGACACCTCACGAGTCTGCACCCATTTAGCAGAAATGAAGCAATTCACGCGGTCACTGACCCATTGTGGCCCCCGATTAAGCAACTAATCAGACCCGTATTTTGAGCCAACAAGAATTATGTCGATGTGGCTAACTTAGCCTGCCGTATCGCAAGTTCTTGACTGACCCACAGGATAGTATTTATGCTGGACCCAAAAATTTGTACCTACAGAGCCTTTGTCTTGCAGTGAGTGGTCTTAACCAAACGATTTCTGCACACCCATCAGAATCTTGTGAGTTGACACTGAGTTCTCCAACTGACCCGAAATTTAAAGTTCAAACGCATGCACTTGTATTTAAGACCCTAACGAATGATATGCCTACATATGCAATCGACCCGATCCTTTGCAGTAATTTGGCCAGCCTTAATCTGGCCGACCCAGAGTTCTACAAGACCCGACCCGTGGATATGATAATTGGTTGCGATCTATATCCAAAAATTATCCGAAGTGGTGTCCTGCTCAATGTGTTAGAATCATTGTTAGTGCAGGAGACTAAATTTGGATGGATTGTTTCAGGACCCATTCCTGAGGGCACACCCACGTCCAACAATATTGTGTCAATGTACCACAAGGTACAACTTGCAGAGACCCAACCCTCCAACAATTGCAGTGATGACAACCGTGCGGAATCCCAAAATGTGAGAATCGTCAGGCCTAATGAAAGTACAAGATTTCGACCCATCTCTACCCGCCCTTATTGTCATAACCGACAGTATGTGGCATCGACCCGTCCAATGGTATGCGAACTTTGCCATCAGGACCATCGCTTAGCGACTTGCTCCAGGGTCAAGGAGAAGAACCTGTATGAGAAATATAACGTAGTGAAGAATTTCCACTACTGCGTGAATTGCTTGACCCGATCTTACAGCACAGAAAAATGCACCAGCAACAACACATGTGTCGTGTGTCATGAGAGACACCTCACGAGTCTGCACCCATTTAGCAGAAATGAAGCAATACACGCGGTCACTGACCCATTGTGGCCCCCGATTAAGCAACTAATCAGACCCATTTTTTGAGCCAAAAAGAATTATGTCGATGTGGCTAACTTAGCCTGCCGTATCGCATGTTCTTGGCTGACCCACAGGATAGTATTTATGCTGGACCCTAAAATTTGTACCTTCAGACCCTTTGTTTTGCAGTTTCTGCAAGGCGGGCAGAATGTTTACATAGAACGTAAACACAATGTTTGTGTACACGCCCGCCAGACCCACTCGTTGCAGCGATACTTGCTGCATTGAGTTTTGAAGTTCAAAAGTTTTTTTTCGTTTATCTTAAAACGCACGCACACACCCGTCTCCGAGACAAAAGTAAAAATACAAAGTTTAAGAACAACCCGTCGACGCGATAAAACCCTAACAACCATCAACGTGACAATCGGTCCCGCGACAATAAATACAAATAATTTAACATAACAATTAAACACATAAATCACAATTAACATAAACTCACAACAACAAGGAATCTACAACACACTTCAACCGAAGACATCACCCATTTATATCAAATGATCCACCACTTTGACAAACAGGTAGAATCTTTGCTATATTTTAATCCGCCAAATTGCCAACCCGTTTACCACCCGAACACTCTTTGTTTACGTAGAACGTAAACACGATGTGTTTCAAAAAACTTCAAAAGTCAAATCACCACTCGGACAATAAAGTAAATCTTTGTTATTCAAATCCGCCAAATTGCCAACCCGTTCACCACCTGAACATTTGGTCACTTCGAGCATTTAATAAAAAGGACTGCGAAAAGTTTTGGCGGCGGATTTACCCGATCCATAAAACAATTAAAAATTTGGCTAATTTTGTATTATATTGTAATTACCCGACCCACACAAAAGTTTTTTTTTTGGCAAAAATTGTTGTTTTTTGCGACCCGCCCCGAACTCAAACAAAAAGAGTTACACGAATTACGAAACGATCGTTTCATTAAAATAATCTTACGCCAAATAATTTTTAATCAAAACTAAAAATCACAGTTTTTACAAATTGTAATTATTATAAATTTGTAACAAATTACAAAATATTTTGCTTTACAAGTTTGCCAAATTTCATGTTTTATTTGCTTTCAGCAAGCAACTGGCTGCTGCACTCGTTTGGTTTTATTTGCTCATAAAATAAATAGACATAAACATTAATACACTCACAGAAAGAGCGCTGCTGTCAAGTGTATACAGGGTTGCCACGTTGTGCACTAAAATAGTGCTTTCGTGTGATTTTATAAATTACCCGTGGGAACCAAAAAATTATCCCATATTTTTTGGAAATTGCCTGTTGAACAATATTTAACCCTTTTCGACCTAAGAAATCAATTTTATTGATATTTAATAATTTTTGATTGAAAAATTATTATAAAAAATTACCCGACACGTTTTTATCAAAAATATTTTTTAAAGCTTAACCCATAGCGACCCAAAATTGATTTTTTAAATAAAGTTTAAGAATTTTTTTGTTACAAAATTATTTTTTATAAAAAATATTTTTGATTTTTAACAAATTGCGATCCAAAAAGCAACTAATCATACCCAGACCCAACTGCGCTATAAAATTTTATTTGCGACCCGGTTTACCACTAAATAAAATTTTAAAGTTAACCCATTGTGACCCAAAGATAAAATTTTCAAACTTTGTTGAAATTTTATCTAAAAAACTAAGTTTTGCAATACGTTTCGTTGATAATAATAATTGCTGTTAACCTATACACACCCAAAAATAATTATATTTATTAAAAAAAAGGTTTTTACATTTTTTTTAGTTTTTTTCTAAAAAAATATGTACGATCCGTGAAAATCCAAAATATTTTTGAAGATTAATCACATTGACCCACACATTAAATTTACTTATAATTTTTTGTGAATTTTTTCAGATTTATTTTCTTAAAAAATATTGCGACCCGTTATTAATTTAAAAAACATTTTTTAAATTAAGACACAACATTTTGTTATTGAATTTTTTGAGAATTTCTCAAGTTATATAAATTTAATATTATTTAAACCCAACACCAATAATAAAAAAGATGGCGGCTGTGACAGCATTTATTCACGTCGGAAACGACATTGTTGAATTTGAGCAAACTATTTGCAAGACCCCTACCCAAGATTTAATACCTCAGGCCTTAGAGTTTCATCGGAAGCAGCTTACTTTTCTGTAGGATAATTTCAAAACTTCGTATAATACTATACTAAGTGAACCCGACAGTCCCGATGTGGACCAAAAGAAGCTGAAGGATAAATATTATAAAGATTACAACGCGTATATACGCTGTATTTCTTCCCTTTCAGAAATAATGGAGACCCTAAAGCAACCGGTAGAAACTCCTAAGCCAAGAGAAGAAACGACCCCAATTCAATTCGCACACTTTATTAATTTACCCCCATGTGACATGGATAATTTTGATGGTGATTATGTCACATGGCCCACTTTCAGAGATCTGTTTTCGGTTACATATATTAACAATTCCCGATTAAGTGATGTCGAAAAATTATACTACTTTAATTAAAAGACCCGAGGCGAAGCAAAGGATATTGTAAAAAATGCTCCGCTCACTAATGATGGTTTCTCATTAGCATGGTCTAATCTCGTAGAACAATATGAGAATAAACGGATGCAAATTAATGCGCAATTAAATACCCTTTTTAATTTGCAAACAGTTACATATGATCAGGTAGCTCCATTAGGAACCTACAAAGGTCTATAAATGACTGTTTAATAACCCTACAAAATTTGAAAATTGACACAAAGAGCTGGGATCCAATCCTGGTGTATTTGTGCTCGACCCATCCCCCAAGAATTCACTTGGAGAACTTTGAGAAATCCCTAACGGATAGATCAGTTTTTCCATCATGGAAAACTTTGAATGTGTTGAATGTTAGATATAGGACACTCGATGCTGTTGATGATATGAAGCCATCGACTTCAAATCACAGCCGAGATAGTTCTGGACCCGAATCTTGGGGAGAAAATTTGAATACGTATCACATGAATATTTCTCAGACCCCTTGCGCATCCAAACCCACACAAAATACAAATCCAAGACCCATATTTGCAAAGCCAACCCAATGTGAATTTGACGAGGACTTTTGCAGACTATGCAAAGGCGAGCACACTCTCCTTGAGTGCCCCAGATTCATAGCCATGAAAGTGGGTGATAAGCTCGATGTCGTGAGATGTCGATTTCGTTAGTCGTTGCTTGTTTAGCAACGACTCACGGCATTAAAAATTGTAAAAGCGAGTGTAAGTGTCAAAGTTGTGGTAAAAGACATCATTCACTTCTACATCTGAACTCAAACCCTGATTCAGAATTCAATACTCGACCCAGTACAAGTGCAGCTGCTATAACTCAAGCATTTACGACCCAAATACAGTCCACTGACCCTAGACCCACACAAGGAACTAAGAGAGATGATCATTATGCTGCTAAGAAAATGATTCTCAGCACATCAATGGTCAACGTCGAAAACAATGGGAACACATTTGTAGCACGCGCTCTCATAGACCCTGGTTCTCAGGACACATTTGTAACGGAGGAGTTAAGGAGTCGAATTGGATTTCCAACGCGTGTTGTTAATGCAAAAGTGAGTGGTCTCAACATATCGATTTCTGCAAACCCATCAGAATCTTGCGAGTTGACATTGTGTTCTCCTATTGACCCTACGTTTAAAGTAAAAACGCATGCACTTTTATTTAAGACCCTAACAAATGATTTGCCTACCTATGCAATCGACCCTTTGCAGATATTTGGCCAACCTTAACCTGGCCGACCCAGAGTTCTACAAGACCCGACCCGTGGATATGATCATTGGCTGTGATATATATCCAAAAATTATCCGAGGTGGTGTCCTGCACAATGTGTTGGAATCATTGTTAGCGCAGGAGACTGAATTTGGATGGATTGTTTCAGGACCCATTCCTGAAGAAAGACTCAGACCCGACAATATTGTGTCAATGTTCAACAAGGTAATCCTTCATGAGACCCAACCCATTAACAGCATTATCCAAAACAAAAAAGGCAGTGTTGAACAACATGCTGAACAAAAAAGAGTTCGACCCATCTCTACCCGATCTTATTGTCATGGACGACAATATAGACCCTCGACCCGTCCAATGGTATGCGAACTTTGCCATCAGGATCATCGCTTAACGACTTGCTCCAGGTTGAAGGAGAAGTACCTGTCTGAGAAAAATAACATAGTGAAGAATTTCCACTATTGCGTAAATTGCTTGGCACGATCTCATAGCACAGAAAAATGCATCAGCAACAACACATGTTTCGTGTGTCATGAGGTACACCACTCGAGCCTGCAGATATGAATTGCAGCAATTCACGCGGCCACGGACTCATTGTGGACCCCGATTAAATAACTAATCAGACCCACTTTTTGAGCCAAAATGAATCATGTGGCTAATTTAGCCGACTTTATCGCATGTTCTTGGCTGAACCACAGTATAGCATTTATACTGGATCCACAAATAGACCCTATGTTTTGCAGTTCCTGCTAGGCGGGCAGAATGTTTACGTAGAACGTAAATACGATGTGTACGAACACACCCGCCAGACCCACTCATTGCAGCAATACTCGCTGCAATGAGTTTTTGATGTTTTTGAGTGCAAATCGTCACGTTTTCGTTTTCTTTAATACGAACGCACGATCGACCCACCCGTCTCCGCGACATTGAATAATTTGTATTTTAGAGTTCAAATTAAACATTTAAACTCACCCGTCACCGCGACATATAAAGCGAACATAAAAACCCGTCAACGCGACATATCGGTCACCGCGACAAATAATACAAACAATTAATAAACACATATCTACATTCAACAATCAACACAATCACAACAACACCAAGGAACAAACCACTTCAACAGAAGACAGGAATTTCAACAACACAACACCCACCCAATCACTTCAAAAGTCAAATCACCACTCGGACAATAAGGTAAATCTTTGTTATTTAAATTTGGGTAGGGCCATGCTCATGAACTGATCATGCCATTATTTAAGATGATCGGTTTATGACGAGGCCCAAACGAGGTAACACGATGTGCCCATGTACTCACCTCAGGCCATGATCATGTACTGATCGGGTAATTCACTATTTCATTATTTACCCCACCATAGTCTTGTCAGAGCCCGAGCAAAAAAGTGTTTTCATGAAATAAAATGCAGTATTAAATGTAATACAGTGTATTTAATAAAATATACACAAAGAATTTTAAAAATATTACATATTTAAATATATAAAAAATGTTATATAAGAATATATCAATAAAACTAATCAATGATTCATTTTACGATTTACATATAAAAATTACAACATCATATCAAAAATATACTTGATTATCACAGTCATTTTGTGTCATATTTAAAATAATGTTCTATTTACATTATTATTACGCCGCAGAAACAATCCAAAATGAAAATGTTCATTAACCATGTCAAAGGAAATCAAATTTTGAACATTTTAGCAATTTTGAAACTTTGCCTTTGACTAAAAACAACAAATTTGTGAAATTTTCTAACTTGAAACTGACACAAAATGACATTGTGATAAGCAAGCATAATGATTGCGTCACAATCTGTCCATGCTGACAGAGAGCTCGACGGCATCTTAATCTTTGACTGCACCGACGACGCACGATTTCCATTGTAGAGGAAGCGATCCATGAAGTTCAGCACGTGCTAGCCATGCTCCTCGTATTCCCGACGCTGTGCCTTGTGCATCCCGTTCTAGGTCTTCTCAAATTGCTCATTGTTGCCTCTGCAAGTAAAACATGTATTAAGAAAACAATTCAACCCATAGTTATATCCACCTCACTTGTATGCCTTCAACAGCTGGGAATGTAATTGAATAATATCCGTCGGCACCGTATCGAGGAAATTGCGATCGTGAAAAACAACAGTTTTAATGTCCAACATGTTTGTCTATTCATCTAGCAACAGCAGAAGGGAGAAGAGCGCGTGCGCCTACATCAAATGCATAAATATCGGTGTCAACTGTGCCAATATCTCTTTTTCGCGCGACAACAAACGTATGCTCAAAGTCACACTCGAGCACAATGTCGACGGCTGTGTTGTCCTCGCCAACTACCTCCTGTTCAACGTGCAACACCGAGTTGTGCGATGCTATAGCCAGCTGTCGCTCGGAGATCATGCGCAACAGGGTAGTTTTGCCCAGACCATTGCGGCCGACCTGTCCATAGCGAAGTCCGAAGGACAGTAAAACGTTGACATTTTTCAGCAACTCTATACAAAATAAAAATCCATTTAATAGTTTAAATCGTTTTTAATGTCCATCGAACGATTGGTTACCTTCGCCTCCATTTTTTATTGTTTTTTAATTCATCACCTGCGAAGCGGTGGACCTTGGCAGGTTAACCGCCACCACGGGAGCCTTGACAGTGTCCTAACATTTCTTCTGATTCTTCATATTTACTGAGGCGATATTTACCGGCGCAATCAGCACTTTGCGTTCCACATTTCTGCTCGTTAGTTTGATGATGTTGAATATCTCATGTCTCTGTAAAGCATTGAACATTAGTACAAGTTTGAGTGGATCTCGTAACCTCGACTTACCTAATTTCAGTTCAAGTAAACTTTCACCATAATGTAACAATTTGTGTGACGACATAAAAAAAAAACTGTTTTCTGTTGTGGCAGTGTTTACTGCAGCTAAAGGGTTTACTGCAGTTTGAGACATTGTACGTCGTTTTTATAAATATTGTAATTTCACATTTTGAATATTTTATTTGTATTGATTTAAAAATTAATTAACAATATTTAGTGAAACACAAACTTCCAGTTTAACCGACAGTTTGCGCAAAATTCGATTTCACAATCAATTGTCATTTAAATTTTCTCTAACCGGCAGATACTTTAACCGATAGAACATGTTTCAGTTATATTTATAACCTGTCAATCCATTAAAAAAAAAATGATGCTGAAATTTGTGCACAAATTTGTTTCCGAAATACCAAATGTCGTAAAATATCATAAGATAAATGGCAAATAGAAATATTAGCGAAACAGTTTATTGATATTGCAATCTCCCGTCGCTATATCCAAATATGACGAAAAACAAATTCACGAACTCATAAAATTTTAATTTGAAAAATTCAATTTTAATTAATTTATTTATGTTAATTAGTTGCCAAATATGGCAGAAAATCTATTACAGTATCGTTCTAATCGGAAGTTAAATAATATGTGTTGGTGAAAACGAAAATAATTAACGGAAACCTTATTCTGAAAGTTAGGCTATCTGCCAGTTAACAAACGAACAGATAAATTTTAACGTAACCGAACATTGAACAGCCCAGCGAGAACATAGTCGTTCATTTTATTAATCATTTTAGGGGTAGCAATGATCAAAGTTTTGATCATTTTTTCGGCCACTTGTAGAATAGCGACGGGAAAAAAATAATCAAAATTTTTGTGTTCGTGTGACTTTACATCCCTGTCTTACGCACGTTTACACAGCTTTTTCTTGCATGTATAAGTGAGTAGCAAACATTTTGCATTTGTGTTGGAGTTTCGGTCAGCAGTGTCTTGCTGGGAGAATTGTATTAATTATCAAAAACCTAGAGTTTAAAAAATTATAAATAGTGCAATTTTAAAAATATAATCTCTAGTAGTATTTCATATTTTTAATTGAAAAAAGTACTACAAATAGTGCTAAAGAATGCAACACTGCGACCTACTGAAAATGACAGAAGTAACATATGATGATGTAATCAAAGCAACAATACAAATTTGTTGAAAATTGTAAGTTTCTTGTTCTTTTTTTTGTTAATTAATGACAGTTATTTTAAATTATTTTTAGTTTACTGACGACAAGATCACTGTCTCCTGTTGCATTGTCTCACGAGGTCGGTCTGACGGGCTGTACTTCGACGAGTGTATCCTCCTGGATTAAGATAGGGTTTCACCACCTTGATCTTCTCCGCACCCGTGGGCAGACACATGACATTGGTGCCGGGCGCGCATTCTTCGTAGCTGGTTGCTCGGTATCGTCGCCTCCGTCTTCCAGATTATCCTCGTGGTTGTTGACGAAAATCGCAGCTGGCACTGGAATGTTTAGTTCCCGATGCCCTTCGTCAAAGTTGCTCTCCGCTGAACATGGGCGTTGAGAGCAGCTCGTTTAGCTATACAATCATATACAATCATTTCGGGAAAGCCTTTTTGATCAGTAAGTCTTTGCAGAGTTGAACCTGTGCGTTTGACATTTTTACGGCTTTCGTTTTGTGTGTGCCTTCTGTTTTGTTGGCGTGTTTCACAAAATGCGTTGAAAACTTGGTGCTTTTACTACAATATGCAATTTAATTTTCTTGTTATATACAGAAAAGTGCAAATAATGTTTTTACGGTTAAAAATGTAAGTAAATGCATTACATCAAGTCGTCGCTGCTGTTTGCAGTTTTTTTCGCACGGGCAGCCGATGCGTTGTTTGCTGGGCGATGAGTTGCCGCTGTTGTTATTGAAAGAAAAGTTGATCAGCACGACTGTAAGATGCCAAAATGTCGGCCGTTATCGTCTGAGTCCTGGGTGTTGAAATTTCGGTCATTGCTGCGATTAATATTCGACTTCTTCCAGTTGATTGTGTGCTCTTAGCACATTATGCAAGAAGTTTACGATATGTTTTTTGTATTTTTAAAAATTAAAATAACCGCGACACGAGTTAAACATTTTTGAATATTATTTGACAATAATATCAAAAATTATTTTGAAGTTTGTTGAAATTATTCGAACATACACTTTGTAACAATCGAATTGTTGAATTTAACAATGTATAATTATTTAACATTCTAACAATAAATTTAACAATTTGGCTCACGATTGCTTTTCATGATTAAACTACAATCATCACTCAAACTATAGGAAACAAATGAACAATTGTTATTGTTATATTAATGAAAATCACTAAACGTGGACATAATTGTTTATAACAAAACTTAAATGGTTTTAATTGCTTTATTTGTTTAAGCAGTAAGATTATGATTTATTTATAAACTAAAAAATAATAATTCGACAAAATTTTCGATTTTTTGTGTGCGCAAACGCGGGTGACCTGCCCACATCCGGTTAGCAGCGGTATATAAATTTTTCGATCGGAATGTAGGAACTATAAAGATTGTAAATCGACAGATTAAAATTTATAAAATCATGCCTCGTATAGTAATACAAATTACTAATATTGAGAAATACAATTACTATTTATTCTTTTATTACTTTGTATGTAATATATTTTCATTTTAATATTGATTTACATGTGGAGGAGGTAAATTGTATACATATATTATTATTGTCAGTTAAAACAAATGTACAAATTCACATATTTCATATAATTTATTATACAGTTGTTCGTATATGCTGCTGATGTTTATCGTTACTCTACAAATATTTAACTGAGCTTTATGAAAATGGATTCTGCAATTTTTAATATAATGCACTACAATTGACAAAATGATCATTTCAATAATAATATTTGCCATCATTTTAAAACATTATATTTACATTGGGAAAATTAAAATTTATATATTAAATTTAAGATAAGAAAATGAAAGGTATAAGGGTGATCAATTTATGTAAATATGGTGCAAAATGAGATTTAAATGAAAATATTTCATTAAAATATGTTCATAATAATGGTAAAACATTTCTGGTATATTCTCGTTCAATAAAACAATGTTTAGGGTTTTCCTCATTAACTCCCGACCATTACCCGATGAAAATTTCCTTAAAAGGAACAAATAATGTAGCTATGGTCAGGACCACTCACTATTTTGATTATGTAAACCCTGGTATGGTGAACATGATAAGGGCATGACAAGGCTGTTTGCTCCAATAGGGCTTACCCGATAAAAACCCAACCATTTCCTGATGGTGCATCGGGAAAATTTCCACTAGGGGTTTGGAACAAACACTTGTCAATTGCCCCAAATATTAATTTTTTAAAGTATTTGCTCTAAACAATTCTTAAGAGGAAGTATTTCCCCGAGTATTTCCCATAGCAATCATGTCGTTTTTAGTGAAGTGCCGAACCTCACGCAACGTGCAACGTTTTTCGCCAGAACTCACATTTGACTCAGAGAAATTAACAGATTTTGTGTAATACTCATTGGAGATCATAGAGTTTGAAGCTGTTAATCAGAAAATTAGTTTAATATTTGAATTCGGTTTTATTTAAGTTTTTTATTTATAAATTCCACTCAAAGCAAAAGGTTTTTTTTTATTGCAGCATCCTACTCCTTTACGCAACATGTCGAATAATGCAGAATTCCAGAGTAGTCGCGTAAATGAGCGACTGCCGAAAACAAACCTTATATTTCGACTGATATTGATGGACACTAAGGAAACACTACAATTATGCATTATGCCTGTCTCATTCAATGGACGCGTCTTAAAAATTCGTCTAAACTGACTGGGTTTTCGTCTGATGATAATAATTAGCTTCATATGTCGCACAATAAGAACATTTTGATTCTCATTTGACAAAAGAAGCTTCTCCAAGTTTATTCGTGCAAGTGTAGCATGATACGGAAAAGTTAAATTGTTTAAGTGATGCATCATTTGTGACAAGCTGTACGAATTTTGGGGACAAACACTTTCAATGTAGCATTTTTTCCGAGAAGCTATTAGTACACTCAAAAAACTTTTTTGGTCAAATATATATTGGCTTCATGCTCAAATACATGAAAATAATGTTTTCCCGCGAAAGGACTTGCGGTTCCCAAAAAAAAAATCGAAATTCGATACACCTACCAATTTGTTAATATGGGTATCAAATGAATGGAAATTCTTCAGCGATTACAAGTTTGTAGTTATTTTCAGGACTCGTATACCCTGGTGACCTATATACAGCTTTGAATGGTAACCACATATATGTGTAGTAAGGATGTCAATCCCGGGAACCCGGGATTTGAGTCCTATCAGTCCCGAAAAACTCATCCCGGGATCATCGTTAAATCCCGGGATTTTCGGGATAAGAAAAAACGATAGTAGATCAATTTTTAATAGTTTATTTAAAAGTCTTTCAATGTTTTTATACACATTTCGTGAAAAAGTAAATCTAACTAAAATCATAAAACAATGACGTCAATAATAATGAATTACATGCTTTTTGACTTTTAACAAATTCACAATTGTTAAAAATTACGTCACTCGGCAAAATTAGCACTTTTGTTCCTCCCTGTCTTTACTCATATCATTTCTACATAATTTTAATGTGCTGATTCGAACTACGTTTTTAGATTTTTTTTATTTTTGAATTTTTCACTGCATTAAAAAAAACTTTTTTTATAAAAAGACTAAACAGCCATTGAATAAAAATTAAAATAATTTTTGTCCATGAACAAGTCAACTTGAATGTCGATTTGAATGAAGATTTGGTTGCAATAACCGGTTAATGTTTAAAAATTAAGAAAAAAAAGGAATTTATTACCGGAAAATCATATTTAATAAAAAATGTTTTATTTTTATTTTAAAATATTAAAATAACTATAGATTCTTCTCATTTCAACAATGGTATTACTTCTCGGTGCCTTTTTGATTATTGAGATAAATAAATTTATTATTGAATTTCAACTGTATAAAAATAAATCACTTTTTATTTTAAAAAATATTAATTATAACAGTATTTTACTGTTATTTTTTAAATATATGATAACAATTATAAAGTACTAGGGTTTTTAAACATACTAATGTTCTATAATAAGGCGCACTGTTTTGGTACTTTCGTATTATTACATTAAAATATCAATTAATTTTAATCGATATTTCCTTCGTTCTTTTTAAATAAAGTTTTTATACCCTACACTAAGAGTGAAAGGGTATATTCAGTTTGGTATGCCGTTTGTAACACCCAGAAGGAAGCACCTCCGGTATGGAAAAGTATATATATTCTTGATCAGCATGACCTCCTGTAGCGATGTCCGTCTGTGCGTCTGTCTGTCCGTTTGTCTATCTGTCTGTCTGTTGAAATCCCTACTACTTTTAAAATTGAAGGGCTAGATAAATGAAACTTAGATTACTAATATACCTACGCTGTATGTGCGAAAAAATTGGCGAGATCGGTCCATTGTGACCTATGATCCGACCACTTATGTTCAAATACCTCTATAAAATGTACATATAAAGATCACTTTTTATGTATACGTGTTTAGGTAAACTTTTTTGGTCAAATATATATTGACATCATGCTCAAATACATGATAATAATGTTTTCCGGCGAAAAGACTTGTGGTTCACAAAAAAAAAATCGAAATTCAGTGGACATTCTTCAGCGATTGAATGTTTGTAGTTATTTTCAGGATTCGTATACCCTGGTGACCTATATATCACTTTGAATGGTAACCACACATATGTGTAGGGTACTTATAGTCGGCTTAGACCGACTATAAGTTTGATAATCCTAACTATCATAATTACACCTACTTTAAAATTTCCCATGTGATCTAACCTTCCCAACTGGTTTTAAATTCATATAACTGAAAAAGTAGAAAGGACACAAAAAAAGCAATACCACGGTTGAAATAGGTATTCTCTCTAGTATTACCAATGATTTAAAATATAACATTTATTTTTTACTAAATATTCTTTTCCGATAATTTCATAAATTGCCCTTATTTTCTAAATTTTTCAAATTTAACAGACTATTTGAACCAAACCATAACAGATATTCTAGTGGACTTAATGCCATGATTTATTCCTGGGCTATAACCGTATTAATTTTAAATCAATAGCTGTCTAATCTTTTCATATAAAATGTTGTTTGTAAAATGCAGTGTAATAATATAAAATGCGTTTTTCTCAAAAACATTACGTATAGCGAAAAAACTAAAATCGCAATTCGAATCAGCACATTAAAATTATATATATATATATATATATATATGTTATGAATGAAAACAGGTAGTATTTTGAGCCGAACAGTGTAATCATTCGATTCAAAATACAGAAAGTACTTATAAATAGTAAATAATCATGCTGGCGAATTAAATCCGGGTTATGAATAGCGATAAAACTGGAACCGTTGTCTCTGAATGTAACATTTATAACCTTTATTAATAACAAAATACATAAATAAATAAATACATAAATAAATAAATAAATAAGTAAATAAATTCACTATTTTCACATTCATTACCATTTGACCGAGAATAAATCTTTTTACAAAATCTGAATTCAATTAAACTAACAGTATAAAATTCACTCAAACGATTGAGTTTATATAAAAAAAATCCACTTTATATATATAAGATGGTTAAGTTTCTGACATTGCAATTTGTACTAAAAACCAGTTGGGAAGGTTAGATCACATGGGAAATTTTAAAGTAGGTGTTAGTATGATAGTTAGGATTATCAAAATTATAGTCGGTCTAAGCCGACTATAAATACCCTACACCTATGTGTGGTTACCATTAAAAGTGGTGTATATGTCACCAGGGTATACGAATCCTGAAAATAAGTACAAAATTTCAATAGCTAAAGAATTTCCATTCATTAGATACGTAGATGTACCGAATTTCGTTTTTTTTTTTTTTTGAACCACAAGTCGTTTCGCTGGAAACCATTATTTTCATGTATTTGAGCATGAGTCAATATATATTTGGCCAAAAAAAGTTTTGCTAAGCACGTATACAGTAAAATTGATCTGTAGATATACATTTTATATGAGGTATTTCAACATAAGTGGTCGGTTCTCAGGTCACAATAGACCGATCATGCCAATTTTCTTGTTCAGAACTTGTTTTTTGGAACCACAAGTCGTTTCGCTGGAAACCATCGCTAAATGTACTCAGGAGGCCATGCTGATCAAGAATATATATACTTTTCCATACCGGAGATGCTTCCTTATGGGTGTTACAAACGGCGTACCAAACTGAATATACCCTTTCACTCTTAGTGTAGGGTATAAATAGATGCGGTTGCCGATTTTACATGCCATAATTTGATAGTACTAAAACGAGACCAACAATACACTTGTTTAGAAACACTTGCTGTGCCCCTTCAATTTCTATTGTTACGGCTGCACAAAAAGCAGCAACAATAGTTGGAAAATAATTAATTTTCAACGATTTCTCCTGCATCATTTAAATATGCTTTATTTTTTTTGAAAATATCAAAAGTTGTAGATTTTGTGTCTTCAATTTTTGATATTATCTAAAGAAATATTTCTATAAACATTTATAGATCATAATTCTCTTTCTGTTTTCAACAGACAGACATCTATGCATTTTTGTTACGGCTGCGCAAAAAGAACAACAACAACGGTAATTGACAGTTGCGCCAAAAAAAAAAGCAACAAAAATACGTGTTAAATTTCTATGATTTTTCTTGCAGCATTTAAACATGCTTTATTTTTTATGAAAATATCAAAAGTTGTAGATTTTGTGTCTTCAATTTTTGATATTATCTGAAAAAATATTTCTATAAACATTTTTTTATCATAATTCTGTTTTCAACAGACAGACATCTATGCATATTTTTTTTGGTTTCTTTTGCTGGCAGACGCACGGACACCTACATTATATTATGGCATGCGACCTGTCAAAGGTGAACGTTGAAGTTCAATTAACGTTGAAGATCACTTAAAAAAAAGGAACGCATACATTAAAAGTTTTGTGTATAACGCACCTATACATTCTTGAAATTTTCCAACTTACATTGTATATATTTGAATTCGTTCAACACATTCAAAGATTCTCAACACATCCAAACTTTAACTTTCATCAAAACAAATTAAATGAAATTTCTGTTTTCGTGATCTTGAGCAAATTTTGTATGTTTCATGGGTTTTCAAGTAATTATGCTACGATAATAAATTAAATGTGTTGAATTATGTAAAATAGCTTTAAAAAAAGCAAGAAAATATTAAATTCTCTTTTAACATTTGAAATTTTAATACTTCTTTATATTGTATTTTTTATATTTGGTTACTTTTGAACTATTACAAAGTATTAAAATAATTTAAATATTAAAAACTAAAAAAATATCGTCACCGTATAATTCCATTAAAAATAAAAAAAAAATGTTGAAAATATGTTTTAATTTTATTTCATAATACAAATGTTACAAAATTTAAAGTATACACTTTGTATTGATTAGCTTATTTGAATGTGTTTATTTATTTATATAAAAAAATTATAAACAATAATATAAATTTAAAAATAATAAAAAATGTAAATATTAAAAAATAAAATAATAGCGTTACCTCATTATTCGTTTGCTCCATAAGAGATATAAAAATAGTAAATTTAAATTGTAAATATATATTTTTTTAAACTCAATTTTTGATTATTAATTTTTGTTTTTTTTTTTAATTTTCAAATTTATTTCATAATAAAAAAAATAAAAACAGATTAAATAATAGTTCATTTTAAATACCTATTTTTTTTAAATTAAATGTTATTATTTTTAATTTCAAAATTTATTTCATAATACATTACTTACTTACTTACTTAAATGGCCCTTACAACCGTGGGTCGGTTTTGGCCGCTGAGATGAAGCCGCGCCAGTCGGATCTGCTTTGCGCGCGCTGACGCCAGTTAGAAATACCAAGCGTTGCCAGGTTGTCCTCAACTTGGTCTTTCCAACGCAGATTTGGACGCCCTCTTCTACGCTGTCCACCTTCGAGTTTCGATTCAAGCACCTTCTTGGCTGGAGTGTTTTCATCCATTCGTTCGACATGACCTAGCCAGCGAAGCCGCTGGATCTTGATGCGCTTGACTATGTCAATGTCGTCGAATATCTCATACAGCTCGTGGTTCATCCTGATTCGATACTCGTTAGCAAAGCAGATAGGGCCAAAGATTTTACGGAGAATCTTTCTCTCGAACGCTCCCAGTACTCTCTCATCGGTGGTGGCCAGCGTCCATGTTTCTGCACCATAAAGTAGGACGGGCATGATGAGTGACTTGTAGAGCGTTATTTTTGTCCGGCGAGAGAGGGCTCTGCTTCTCAATTGCCTACTGAGCCCAAAGTAGCACCTGTTGGCAAGAGTTATTCTCCGTTTGATCTCCAGGCTGACGTCGTTGTTGCTGTTTACGCTGGATCCCAGATAGACGAAGTCCTTCACAATGTCGAACTTGTGGGTGTCAAAATCAGCTTTTTGTCCAAGACGCACGGACTCTTTTTTGCTTGTTGACACAAGGAACTTCGTCTTGTCCTCGTTCACCGCTAGACCCATTCGACGCGACTCTTTCTCCAATCTGGAGAATGCTGCGCTGACTGCTCGTGTGCTCCTGCCAATGATATCAATATCGTCGGCATATGCGAGCAGCATGACACTTTTGTTGAGGATAGTGCCGCTTTGACGGAGTTCGGCAGCTCGAACTATTTTCTCCATCAATAAGTTAAAAAAGTCGCACGATAGGGAGTCACCCTGTCTGAAACCTCGTTCGGTATGAAATGGCTCGGAGAGGTCTTTTCCTATTCTCACTGAGCAACGTGTGTTGCTCAGGGTCATCCTGCAAAGCCTTATAAGTTTCGCAGGTATACCGAACTCAGACATTGCGGCGTATAATCGTTCCCTTATCGGAGTGTCGAAGGCGGCTTTATTCATAATACATTACAAAAATTAAAAATACAAAAAGAAATCGTCACAGATATATGGTTGGCTCCACAAAACAATATAAAAAAAAACCTTTATTTTCTTAAAATCAAATAGTTTATAGTATTAAATTAATATTATAATTAATAATTAAAACGAATAATAAATTAATATTTTATCTTTTATATATATTATTCTTTGATTTGCAATCGTATTTTGTACGATTGCAATTTTTTTTGTTGAGTTTACTTGCTTCCTTGTATACTTGTATATGAGTGTACTTGTTCTTTTAACCAAACAAAAAATGTTAGTAACATAAAATATAAATTTAAATGTTATTTTATAATCTTTATTTTATTCAATTAATTTCTTTGATTTTTAATCAAATATTTTTAATTTCTAACAAAAATGTTACCAAAAATTTTATTATATGTTTTATCTTTTAGATTCAAACTAAAATAATCATATCAGAGCAAAAACTTTCTTAACTTTCACTTATCGATAAAAATATTTAAAATTTAAATTAAATTTGAACATTAATATTGACATACAAAATTTTAATAATTTTAATAAATTTTTAATTTTTATAAAATTTTAATTTCATCAATAAAAAATTAAAATCGTCACTTATTTACTGCACTAAACAATATAAAAAAAATATTTCTTTGTTTTTTTTTAATCAAGTAATTTTTTTGTAAAATAAATGTTACACAAAATGTTATTATTTGTATTTTGTTTTTTTTAAATTCAAAATCATACAATACCAATTTTTTTTCTGAAGACACCTGTAAATTTGTATATATTTTTATAAAATCAAAAACAAGAGATAAACACTGTAAAATTTGTATTATTTTTTATACTTCTTATTACAATTTAAATATTTTTACGCATTTTCCGCACCACCCTTGAGGTATGCGAATTGGCGCTTTAACGATTTGTTTAGGTGTCGTTCCTCAGTACGCCTATTATCACCAAATAAAATAAAAATTATATCTTAACAATTCATATAAAAACAAAAAATAAACAAAAACAATTATTCTTCTTATATTATTCTTAAAATACATATTTTATGCTTAAAATTAATTATTGACTTCTTAAAATATATACTTTATGCTTAAATTTAATTATTTCATTTTTTATTTACTTATTAAAATCTAAAAAAAAGAAGTGCCCAGAAGATAAAATAATTTTTTTTTACGAAAGAAAAAAATTTGCACAAAAAAAATTATATATATATATATATATATATATCTATATATATATATTTATATATATATATATATATATATATATATATATATATATATATATATATATATATATATATATATATATATTTATATATATATATATATTTATATATATATATATATATATATATATATATATTATATATATATATATATATATATATATATATATATATATATATATATATATATATATATTATTTTTTTGTGCATATTTTTTTCTTTTTCTTTTGTAAAAAAATGCCAACATATTTTATTTGCTGAGAAGTCGAACCTCTGTTATATTTTATAACCACCAATAAATTTTGCAGATAAACAGCCAGTGCATTCTGTACTCTTGGGTACAATGTATACATATATATGTATATGTATATATATATATATATATATATATATATATATATATATATATATATATATATATATATATATATATATACATATATATATATATTTATATATATATATATATATATATATATATATATATATATATTTATGTATATATATAGACTATTTCGTTCGTCTATTTCCTTACTACAAAGTGGCTTGTGTTTACCCTTTATATTTTTAATTTGTCTATAAATTATATTGCATTTTTTGTACTTTTTTGGAGGCGTTCTCCTTGCATTATGACCCTTGTTTTGAGTTTATCTGTCTATCCTAGCCCTAAGGTCGTTGTAAATTTTGGATTTAAAATCAATAATATTCTTATGGTTTATTCGTTGAGTTCTGTTAAAAAAATATCTAAAGGTTTCTTTTTTGTCACGGAATGAAAAGAGTTGTTGTTGAAAATTTCCCGTAAAGATATTTTGTAAAAGTTCTGAAAAGGCTTCAGGAATCTTAATACCATTTATAATGTCGGGTCTTAATTTTTCTTTAAGCAGTTTAGTAAGGTTTTCTGCGGATATTTTTCCTAATGTGACATAGTGACGTGAAATACCAGGATGAGGTTGCTCGTTTATTTCAACATTATTCTTGCCTTACCTAATTATTAGCTGATTTCTAAATACGTTTCACGATGCTTCAACGTGAGGAATTAGGTCTGAGCTGTCTTGTTCCGCACTATGTACTGTCGCTATTGATGCATTTCCTTCAATTGATGTTTCAGAAAGTTTCTAACCATGTTCCACAACATTAGTCTCACTAGCACTCAAGGTTGCTGAGTTGGATCGTTTACTTGCTGTTTCAGTGCTTGAATCATTTGAAACTCTTTCTGATAGGTCTGAAGTACTTACATGATTTAGTTCCGTTTGTAGTCTGGAAAGGGCATCGACAACTACATTAGATTTACCGGGTCGATAAACTAATTCATGCGTGATTTCCAACGTTTTAACTTAGCATTGAAATTTATGTTACCTAGTGCGAATGTCAGGGGTTAATGGTCTGTGAAAATGCGTATCTTTTTTGCACCTTATAGAAATGAACGCAGATTGTCCAGAGCCCAAGCAATAGCCAACATTTCTTTTTCGTTTGTGGCATACTTTTCCTCGGTCTTGTTAAGTGAACGGGATATAAATGCTCCCGGTTTATCATTCCCCATGTCCCCTTGTGACAGCATAGCTCCAATTGCATAATTCAAAGCGTCTGTCGTTAGGTTAAAAGATTTATCGAATTCCGAAAAAATTAATATGTCGGACGAAATCAGAAATTCTTTAAGATCATTAAAAGCTCGCAATGCATCTTCATCTAATACAATAGGCACTTTCCGTGATTGGTTAGCCTTTACTTGAGCATTTTCCCCTCTAGTTAGGTTGGTCAGGGGTTTTGCGATTTTAAAATAGTTCTTGACAAACCACCGATAGTACGATGACATGCCCAAGAAGCTTTTTAATACTTTTAATGTGACTGGGGGCAACAAATTTGAATAGTGGATACTTTTTTGGGTCAGGTTTAATACCGACTGATGAAATCACATATTCTAAAAAATCTACCTCATTCTCCATAAAATGGGTTTTTTCTAAATTAACCTTCAAATTAGCTTCAACGAGTCTTGCAAAAATAAGTTCAATAGCTTCTAAATGAGCTTCTACAGAATCCCCAAAAACTATTATGTCATCAATATGTTGCGGGCTCCAGGGGTCCTTTTGTACTTGCCTTATTTAATGAAACCGTCAGTGACAATATTCCCTCGAAGTCCACAATTCTTTCCTAACATTTATTATTAAATAAAAACGCAAGGATATTTTAGACTTGCTTTATACTTTTATTAATTATTGTTAAGTATTTTTACAAGCTTGAGTTTAAACTGAAAACACGTCTGCACTCTAAGGCAGTTAAAATCATAATGCTTAAAAACTAAACTTAACCTCTACTCATCACCTCGGTATCGTGCGACTCACGAACCCCTTGCTTATACTTATTTCTTAAAACACAACTCATAAATGCAAGCAAGCATATTCTTAAATCTACGTACTACTAAAAACCTCATGAACCCCACATCAGATATTTACTAATATTGTGAAATCATTAACTGAGAAAATTCCAATGTGCTAAATTGGTTCCCATGCTGGCGTTAGTCTTGACTTAAATTACAACCAATGCTTTTGTTGTTGCTTTTAAACAGACGGCACACTTGCTAGCGTGTGCCTTGGATCAAATTGCAACCAGTGCATTTTTCGTTGCTTTCAAGCGGACTTAATTTTATATCCTGAAAGTATGCACTCATAAACATTATGCACTTTCCAGTTACGTCGTACACGTTATGTTACGTTAACATGCATCTGTTATTGTGCTTTTAGATTTGAACTTTATGTGCATACTGGTTATGTGCAGTCTTTCTTAAATACATAAAAAAAACGTTTCTGATTCACAACATTCTTCCCCCCTTATTTTAAGAAAAAATTATTATTAAAAAGAATAATAGTTTTTTCTTTTACATCATTAATATTACAATATATCTTAATTTATTTAACTTTCAATAATATATAAAATCAATAATTATTTTTCTTATTATTATAATTTATTTTACTTATTTTCATTTTAAGAATCTTATTAATGCTCATCTTCGTTACTCAATTACTTAATTAATGGTCGCAGTTTTAGTGATATTTATATACTTTATGTAACGTTAAAAAGAAAAATGTATAACATTACAAGTCACTGAACGTTGCAATTGACAAAACAGTAGTTGATCAAGTTACCGCTTTGCAATCGCTGCGTTCCGTGTTGCTCTGTTGTTTTTCTTGTTTATTCATTTAAGTCATTAAATGCTTTAATTTGTGTAACGATTTGTTTTCTTTTAAATATTTTGCGGTATTTATTGAAAATAATACATTTAATTTTATTGAGTATATCTTTAGTTATTGTTTATATTTATAGTTTTCATATTTTAATGTTTCTTCAAGTTTTTCATTACTTATTTCTAGTCTATTAAATTAATTATACAAAAAAAATATAATTGTGTTTTCTATCAATTTAAAACATAAACTGCTGTGATCGATAGTTCTGTTACTCTCTATTTTCGTATATAGGTTGACTGGCTGCATTTTATTTGTTTCTGCCACTGTTTCGAAAAACATTGTTATTATCATTTATTCTCATATTTCGTCTTGATTTTCTTAGCTTTGTTAAATTTGATGTCTTCTATGTTGCGTTGTTTTTTCAGTCAAATTGAATCGTATTTTGTTGAGAGCAGATACTAAAATGGGTAATTTTGTAATTTTATATTATTGGATATTAAGACGAATTTGTCTTCTTTAAATGTTTTAAGAGTTCTTGTAGCGAAATTGTCATCTTCGGAAATCATCTTTAATTATACGTACATGTTGTTGTTTGATGTTGTTCTTTTATATTTCACTTGTTGTAAAAATATTTGAATATTTGAAGTTCTTAGTGTTTTTAATTTTCGTCTTCTCTTTTAAGAAATTATGTTCTTTTGTTGAAGAAATTGTCAGCATAATGTGTGAAACGTTGTTGATTTAGTACAATTATGATAACTTTGTTGATGTGTCAAATTTCTTTTTCTATAAGGTTAGCATTGACAGCTGAATAAGTGTATATGGAATAGCTCCTTCAACTTATTTACAAAATATTAGCTTGTTCCTTGAGTGATAAAATTGTTATCCTTTAATTATATGCACGTAAAGATGTAAAATGTTGTTGCTTCTTTATGGTAGAATAGTCGCAACTTTGCTGATTTGTCGAAATTCCACATTCATGTTTATAGTGAGCTCCTTTCTTTTAATTAAACATGTTATTGATGTACAATTGTTGTTGTCAGCGCCATGACTCTCACATGTTTCTTTATCATTCTTCTCTTGTACTTCATTACATAATATTACCATTTCAGACCTTTACCCAACAAAATTAAACGATCTTCTTTGACAATTAAAATTTAAACTTAGTGTCTTCTGCGTCGAATTTTATTGTTTGGTGGACTGCTAGTTATTCTTCTTCTTCGTGCATGTTTTATTTCTTTGTTGTTGTTGAAATGCATTTCCAGAGCCAGGATTATTATTAAAAATACTTATTACTTTGTATTGTTTACTATAACTTTATAAATAATTTATATTTAACATCATTTTTACTTTCAGTATTCATAATCTTTGTTTATATTACCTTACATCATAGTATTAAAATTTTATATTTTAATTGTATATTTATATCGAACATTTTACTGTACATATTTTATTTTACTTTAAAATCTTTATTTTTTTTTCTTAATATATAGAACTTCTCTTATTTATAATTTCATTAGCACATGAATCAATGCTAATTTTTTTAAAAAATACTTAGCTATTTATTCATGCACTAATTTATAAATTTAATCATTATTGCCAATTTTCAATAATGGTAAGCGCGCGCGATTTATGCATAACTACTTTTGTACATTCAATAGGTACATATATATTTTCATTACCGTGTAATGATCACATTTAAAACGTTTGTTAATTTTGTTAGATTGTGTATTGTATTTTTTCCTTATCATTCAATTAGTGTTCAAATTTTTACGCTGCATTAACGTATCTCGTTTCATTTTCGGTACATTAGTGCATTGTTCCTAGATGCAAAACGCTGAATTGCATTTTATCGCTTATAACATTAGCTCCTCACTTCTATATGTGCTCCACTTTAGTGTGTGCTACGCTAACACCTATCTGTACTTCAAGTGCAATGATCTTTCTGTTGCCTGTTTCCATTGAAAATGATCTTGACAATGAAACTGAAGTACTGACCTATCTCAATTATAGTGACAATGTATATTTTATTGCTTTGGCAAATTCGTACTGAATTCTTGTTTATGAAATATCTAATATAATCTTCTTTATACTTTATTCCTTTCTCATTTAAAACATGATCTAGTGCTAGTCATCTTCTAAAATTAATACATAGCTATTTCCTCATGCACTAATTTAGATTTTAAAAACATATTAAAAAAAAAAAAAATTTACGCGGACTTTATTTACGTTGTTTGCAATATTATGCATTGCGGTTAATGATCATTATGAACTGTTGGTTCAGTTATTAATTTCGTTGTTTTTGTTCGTTCGATTGTGTATAACTTAAGAGTTATATGCTTTTAATAAGTTATTATGGAATTTTTTCCCTTTTCCCTTGATACAGATCACTGTTGTCACAGGACTTATTATCGAAAGGACTTCATAGGGACCTACCCAGATTGGTGAAAATTTGTTTTTCCTATTCTGGTTTTTTAATAAAACTTTATCTCCTTCCTTAAAAACTACCGTATTTAATGTATTATCGTAACTTCGTTTAGATCTTTCCTTAGCTTTTTCTTGATTTTGTCTGACTATCTCATGTGTACGCTGTATTTGGTATTTTAATACCTTATTGTAATCTTCACTGTTATAAATTGGTGAACATTTTCGTTTTAGGTTGGTTGGCATGTCAAATTCAAATCCGTATAAAGTACGACAAGGCGTTTGCCCTGTTGACATATGCACTGTGTTATTGTGCACATGCATTGCCGAATTCAACCATTGATCCCAGTTGGACCCATCCTCTTTTGCAAAACATCTCAAATACTCCGCTAAAGGTCTGTGACTTCGTTCTAACGAGCCATTCGCCTGCGGGTGATAAGGTGTTATATGCATTTTTTTAATGTTTAATAACTTGCACGTGTCTGAAAATAATTTTGACACAAAATTTGACCCATTATCTGTAATTAAAATTTTCGGAATATTATAACGCGTGATAATTTCCTCGTAAAAAGCTTTGGCTACTGTGCTTGCTTCCGCGTCTGGGATAGCTACGCAGCACATGTATTTTGAAAAATCGTCTTGAAAAGTTAAAATATATTTATTTCCTGACACTGTTTCAGGTAAAATTCCTACCAAGTCCATATAAACCTTATCGAATGGACGTGTTGGCGTATCTGTCAAAACCATTGGCATTTTTGTTAACTTTGAACTTTTGTTCATTTGGCATTTAGGACAGTTCCTAACATATTCTTTTATTTGTTTCTGCATTCCCCTCCATTTAAATTGTTTCTTAATCCTAAAGTATGTTTTAAGTGTGCCCTGATGGCCTCCTAGTGCTGAATCATGAAAATCTTTCATCACGGTTTTAATTTCATCTGGATCAGTTAATATTTGAGCCGAATTCGTTTCATTATTTGTATCTATTATTGTTTCATCTACGACTGGTGTACTGATTTGTGGTTTTATTTTTGTGATTTGCTGATCTAATATATTTTGTGTAGTTTTGGATCGTGTTTGTACGGCTGTAATATCTGGTTCTATATATGGAATTCTGCTTAAAGCATCCGCATTTAAATTCTTTTTGCCTGGTTTGTACATTATTTCAAAATCATATTCCGATAATTTGTGTCGGAAACGAGCAAGGCGGGATGTCTGATCTTTTAAATTTGCAATACCTTTTAGAGGCTGATGATCTGTAAAAATTTTGAATGGTCGCCCTAATAGGTATGCTCTAAAATTCTTTGTTGCCCAAACAATTGCTAAAAATTCCTTTTCAATGGTAGAATATCGTTTTTCTGCCCCATTTAAAGTTCTACTTGCAAACGCGATCGGTCGGTCGCTTCCTACTTCACCTTGAGATAGGACTGCACCTACTGCTTCGTTGCTTGCGTCTGTTGTTAGTAAAAAAGTTTTTGTAAAATCTGGATATGCTAATATTGGAGGTGAAATTATTGATTCTTTCAATTTAATAAATGAATTTTGACAATCTTCCGTCCATTTAAATTTAACGTCCTTTTTAAGTAAATTATTAATTGGTAAAGCTAACCTTGCCATATTGCTTATGAACTTTCTGTAATAATTAATTAATCCCAAGAATGCTTGTACTTCTTTTCTGTTTCTTGGTACTGGAATATTTTTTACGCATTCGACCTTAGCGGGGTCTGGCAACGCACCAAGTTCTGAACATTTATGCCCTAAATATACAACTTCACGACGTAAAAACTGACATTTTTCGGTATTTAATTTTAAATTATGGTCTCTTAGTTTCTGTAATACTTTACTTAATCTGTGTTCATGTTCGCTTATATTTTTCCCATACACAACTATATCATCAAGATATACAAAACAATCGATACCCTGTAACCCTGTTAAGATGTGATTCATTATTCTCTGGAAAGTTGCTGGTGCCCCTGTTAAACCGAAAGGCATCCTATTGAATTCAAAATGTCCAAGTCCTGTACTGAAGGCAGTTTTTTCTTTATCACCTTCTTCTACTAAGACCTGATGATAGCCACTTGCTAAATCTAAAGTTGAAAAATACCGACTGTGACCTAATTGATCTAATATTTCATCTATTCGCGGGATAGGAAATACCTGTTTTATGGTTACGTCATTTAATTTACGGAAATCTATGACAAGTCTCCATTTTTTGTTACCGTCTTTGTCGCTCCTCTTCGGTACCAATAGTAATGGTGAATTCCAGGGTGATATGCTTGGCGATATAATGCCAGCATCTAACATTTTGTTAACCTGTCTATTAATTTCCTCTCTATGTGTATGTGGAAGTTTGTATTGCTTTTGGTTAATTGGTGGTTGATTCCATTGTGTTGTTATGTCGTGTTTGAGTATCGGCGTGTATGACAGTTCGTCACCTTCTAAGTGAAAAACATCGTGATAAGAAATACAAAGATTTTGTAATGATGTGATTTCCTCCTTATTTAAAGATTCATCAATGTTAATTTTTTCTAATAATCTATTAATCCTATTTTTTATATTCACTGAATTTATAGTATTTATTGTAGAATTGTTTGTATCTGATTCCCTATACTGATTAAAATTTGAAAATTTCGGTTTAAAATTGTTGTCTATTATAATGTCCTTTTCTGTAGCATTTAATACTGAGACATAAACTTTATTTTTGTTAACATTCGATAAGCTTTCTCCCAAATATACTCCAGGATAAATTTCTTGTTTATGTATTAATACAATTGGAATTTTTGTTTTTAGTGTAATTTCTACTATTTTTGCGGTTCTCGGCATGATTTTTATTTCATGATTGTAATAAATATTTTCTATGTCGGCTCGCGTTTTCATTGGTAATCGGATAGTGTGATTCTTTCCTTTATCGTAGAATGTTATGGTCTTATTAATTGCGTTTATTACGGATCTGTTCCATATGTTATCCCGTCCTATTATTCCGTCTGCTGGTATTCCTTGTTCAAGAGATACTACATGCATTATTAAATGTAACCACTTTATATTACTGTGTTGTATATTGGTCGTGCCTAACGTCCTTACGCATCCACCAAAAGCCCCATTAAAATCTTTCTTACTATTTTTGTCAAATCCCGGTAGTTGTGTCAATGCACCTTCTTTTATTATGCTTGCATCTGCTCCTGAGTCTACTAGTAATATGAGTTTTCCATTTTTAGCTGCCTCGCAAGGTACTTCAATGAACACATCACTTACATTAGACAATTTGAAGCAGTCCCCCTTTCTATTGTATATTTTGTTAATTCTCTTTTTATTTAATCCACTCAACTGTTGTCTGATTTTTTTATCATAACATGTTATAAAATTTTCAAACTTTTTCAACATTCCTGTAAACATATTGTTCACCTTTTGACCTATTTGCATTTCTTCCAATACACATCTTTGCCGATTAGTTTCATCTGCTACTAATTTAATCATTTTTGCCCCTATTGCTATTATCATATATATAAAGAAATGTATTAATGCGAAAATTACCATTGTCACTCCCTCACAATCAAACCACGGTGGATCAATATGTGTATCAACGGTCACTTCAGACGTCTGATTTGCAATATTTTCCTCCACCGGTTTTCTCTTATTTTTAGGAGTTTGAGTAGTTAATGTGATCACAGACCCTTCAGCCTTATGATTTACTATTTCTACCCTTTTTGACCTAATTTTGCTATTTTTAATGGGTCCCCAGCTTACTGGCCTTGGCTGGGCCCCTGGTAGTTTCCCTTGTTTTGATCATTATTCTCCCTTGCCAGATAATCCCTCTTGGCGTAGCAATCAGCTTCTACATGACCAAGTCTACGACACCAATCACATTTTAAATTATTTCTAGGGGTATTCCCATTCCTATTGTTATTATTTCTATTATTATTATTATTGGTACGGTACGTAGTGTTATGTCCTTTACGCAACAAAATTAAATAATAAATGTTAGAAAAAATGTTGCGGGCTCCAGGGGTCCTTTTGTACTTGCCTTATTTAATGAAACCGTCAGTGACAATATTCCCTCGAAGTCCACAATTCTTTCCTAACATTTATTATTAAATAAAAACGCAAGGATATTTTAGACTTGCTTTATACTTTTATTAATTATTGTTAAGTATTTTTACAAGCTTGAGTTTAAACTGAAAACACGTCTGCACTCTAAGGCAGTTAAAATCATAATGCTTAAAAACTAAACTTAACCTCTACTCATCACCTCGGTATCGTGCGACTCACGAACCCCTTGCTTATACTTATTTCTTAAAACACAACTCATAAATGCAAGCAAGCATATTCTTAAATCTACGTACTACTAAAAACCTCATGAACCCCACATCAGATATTTACTAATATTGTGAAATCATTAACTGAGAAAATTCCAATGTGCTAAATTGGTTCCCATGCTGGCGTTAGTCTTGACTTAAATTACAACCAATGCTTTTGTTGTTGCTTTTAAACAGACGGCACACTTGCTAGCGTGTGCCTTGGATCAAATTGCAACCAGTGCATTTTTCGTTGCTTTCAAGCGGACTTAATTTTATATCCTGAAAGTATGCACTCATAAACATTATGCACTTTCCAGTTACGTCGTACACGTTATGTTACGTTAACATGCATCTGTTATTGTGCTTTTAGATTTGAACTTTATGTGCATACTGGTTATGTGCAGTCTTTCTTAAATACATAAAAAAAACGTTTCTGATTCACAACAAATATAAACATAGCAAATTTTGCCTATGTATTCCTTTAAAACATCATCGATCATTCTTTGGAAGATAGCGGGAGCAATTTCAAACCAAATGGTAATCCGCAGAAATTCGTATTTACCATTCATGCTTGAAAATGCTGTTTTAGATATGTCGCTTGTTTTCATGGATACTTGATGAAATTGATGGCAAATCGAGTGTAGTGAAGAATTTAGCTTTTCCCAGGCTTGCTAGTGTCGAAGTTATGTCCGGTATAGGGTAAGTGTCAGGTATAGTAACTGTATTTAGTCTTTTGTAATCAACCATGCGATATTGTTTCTCGCCCGTTGGTTTAGGTTTATTTGGTGCAATCCAAATATGGGACTATTAGAGGGGCGAATGATGCCTTCATCTAGCAAATCTTTTACCTGTTTCTTCACCTCGTCGCGCATACACGCTGGATATGTATAAGAGTTTGTATATATTGGTTCGTTAGTATTTGTTTTAATTTCCTCAAATATATTTGTTTTAATTGTTGTTATAGCATTACATAGCAGGTTTTGGCTTATTATGTTTTGGTTCGTATCGTCAAAGGTTTCTAAACCTGGGAGAACAAAAAAGGTTATTATAGAATGTATTCCTAATTTTTCAAAGAATTTTCAAAGAATTTTCCTGGCATTTTTTTACTGATTTTAATATTTCCTGCCACAGAACGTACTGAAAAGGGGGTTCCTAGAGGAATTGTTTTGGTTACCAAACGGGAATTTATAAACATTTTATTTGTACCTGTGTCAACTAAAAATTTTAACAATTCTCCGTTTGTTAATATATACTCTAGGAATGGTATGCTGGACAGACCCCCTCCATAAAATTTAGAGGCTGATCCTCTTCCACCAATTGATGGTGATTCAGCCTTTGGTGTTTCGCCGGATAAGTTTCAGACTTGGCATTTCTTTTGAAATTATACTGCCTTGATGGTCTGTTTATATAATTACTCTGACGTGATTGTCCGGAAGCGTTGACCTCCATACGCTTCGGTGGGTTTGGGGGATTAGGTCTTGTGGCTGTGTACTTGTGGCATTGTACGCCTCCGGGATAGGCTTAGGCTTTTGTATGATTAAAATTTTCACCAAGTCCTCATTTAAACCGCGGACGAAAACATCTAGAGCCCTATTCCGGAAACAGTTTCTTGTGCATAAGTTTCCGTTTTAATTTTGTTAATTATTAACAATTGGTGGTTTACATTCACGTAAAATTCATCTAATTTGGAACCTTTTTGGTTTAATTGGCTTAGTTAATGTTCTAAGGTTCTTATATCCCTCTTATCGGCATAGTGTAATGACAGACATTGTTTTATTTCTCCCCATTTAACGTCCAGTAAATTATAGGAAAGTAAAGCGGAGTCGGCAGCTCCCCTAATCTTCTGCCGAACATGTTGTAGAATCGACTTATATATGGCTTTAGCCCGAACATACTCGAAATCCTTTAGAACAGTTTTCACACTGTGCACTACCCGTATTGCACTGGGTTGCCGTCAAAAACTTGCAATTCCATAACGCAGTCAGGCAATCAAGAAATTTCTCGAAGCTCCTGCTCGTTACATGGGCCACGTGGTTCTATAACTTCTACCGCCCCATTAGGTCCAGTGGACTCGCTTGATTGCTCAATTCCCTAAATTCGTGACTTCACTGAACGGAGTTTTGTTAGAATGGCACCCGTTGGTCCTACCCTATCGGACTCGATTTTAACTAGCCGTCTTTCCAGTCCCCTAAGTGGATCCAGGATCGCATTTACTGCGCCTGTTAAATCTGTCACGGATTTGTTCATAGAATCCATAATTCACTTACCTGTCACTGCGCACTGCACGAATTAATTTAATATATATATTTTACATTTGACACTGACACTGCTCAAATCACTTTTTTTTTTTTGAAGATTTGTTATTCTTATTTTCTTTTTTTTTTTGTTCAACCAATTGGTTTTTTCTATTTCTATTCTTTTCTTTTAAAAACAATTTTTTATTCTTAGTCAATTCTAATTATATTCCTTTTCCCAACATTTTTTTTATTCTCACTCACAGAATTTTTAACATATTTTTATTCTTTTTTAAATTAGAATTAATTTTAATTTATGAAGGCTGGAAAGAAAATTAAAAAAAGCGTTGGTTATTAATTTATTTTTTTAAGGAACCGGTCAGGGAGGACCGCTTCATACATTTTGTTCGCTTACGTTTATAATTGTTAGTGAACTACTACGGAGCGATTTTTCTCCACTTTCTCGTGAGGAAATTTTTCCAAAAGGTGTGTAGAGGATTGTTGCTAGATAAACTGCACAATTATGACCGGTCCCTGCTCGGGACCGGAAGATTTGTTATTCTTAATTTCTTCTTTTTTTTTGTTCAACCAATTGGTATTTTCTATTTCTATTCCTTTCTTTTAAAAACAATTTTTTATTCTTAGTCAATTCTAATTATATTCCTTTTTCAAACATTTTTTTATTCTCACTGACAGAATTTTTAACATATTTTTATTCTTTTTATACCCTACACTAAGAGTGAAAGGGTATATTCAGTTTGGTACGCCGTTTGTAACAACCTGAAAAAAGCATCTCCGGTATGGAAAAGTATATATATTCTTGATCAGCATGACCTCCTGAGTCGATTTAGCGATGTCCGTCTGTATGTCTGTTGAAACCACGATTACAGAAAAAGTTGAAGAGTTAGAGCAATGAATTTAGATTACTTATATATCTAAGCTGTCTGAACAAGAAAATTGGCATGATCGGTCTATTGTGACCTGAGAACCGACCACTTATGTTCAAATACCTCATATAAAATTTACATCAACAAATCAATTTTACTGCATACGTGCTTAGGTAAAATTTTTTGGTCAAATATATATTGACATTATGCTCAAATACATGAAAATAATGTTTTCCCATGAAACGACTTGTGGTTCCCAAAAAAAAAATGAAATTCGGTACACCTACCCATTTGTTAATATGGGTATCAAATGAATGGAAAGTTTGTAGTTATTTTCAGGATTCGTATACCCTGGTGACCTATATACCACTTTGAATGGTAACCACACATATGTGTAGGGTATTTATTGTCGGCTTAGACCGACTATAATTTTGATAATTCCTAACTATCATAATAACACCTACTTTAAAATTTCCCATGTGATCTAACCTTAAATACGTAAGCTTTTCAATGTCCAAATTGAACTAACTCTTTATTTTTAATAACATGTATTTAAATAATAATGTAATATTAACTTAAACCTAAAACTGCTGACCTTGTCGTCGCATACTTTGGGATGCAAGTGAATATAACACCATGAAGACCGGGTGCGCGTGCATGAAGTGCTGAATCGACAGGTATGGCGATTCTGATGATGTTAACTTATATGTTTAAAATATAAACAAAAGACAAACATCAATAGGTAGTTATAAGTTTCGAAATTCAAAATAATGCGGTAGAAACTATGTTGCGCGAATTTGGGCACCCCTCCTAGTGATGTTCCAAGCTTATTTTTCAGCGTGCCTTATTTATGCTGTTATGACACTGGCTTTTTTTCATGCTTAAAAAGTATTTAGCAAGTTGGAATAAACGAAGACATATATATGTAGGATTTCTCTCAAATAATAATAAAGTTCTTTTCGTTATTTTATTTCATTTAGTATTTATTTTAAAAATAGTTAGTTTAGTTTATTAACAGTTTTAAATTATAGTTTTAAGTTTAGTTTTATATTAAATCTTCACAATGTCGGTCTGTTTCGTTCGCGTCACAATTTTACCGTTTTCTGTCCAGCTTTAATTTTAATAGATGCTTCGTCAAGTTTCTGTTTGTTCTTTGTCCGTTCGTTCAATTACGTAGCCTACTAGATCTAAATTCAAAAGTATGTCCGTTTATTTTTAAATAATGTCAGTCCGTCTTTTCAAATCCCACATTCGGCCATTCGACCCGAATGTGTAGTGCTGTTTTTTTTCTTTTACATTCTGCGTTACTATTTTCGGCAAGAAGGCACTACTTCATATTGTATTTTTCCATCAGTGTAGCGACCATGGTTACGATTTTTAACAAAGTTGTACGATCTAAAATACTTTGATTCCTGTTTCGGTCGAGAACAGAACTGAAAAGGTTTTTTGTATCGGCGAATTTGTTTCAATTCCGTCGGTATCATGATAGGTTCCTTAATGAGCTCTGTAGATGATATCGTCACTGTCATGCCAAAAGGGGCGAATGTGCATTTTTAAAAATGTTGGGAAATCAAATTTTAAAGTTTGAGAGCTTTAAAAATTTGAAAAAATTATATTTTCTTTAATTTTTTCTGTTTTTTAGTTTATTCGTCAATTATTATAACGTATATAAAATATCTTTAGATTAGGACAACCTACTGAATTATAAATACGGATTTTGTGAGGCTATATCCTGATCAAAACGCAAATATTTTTGTTTTTTATGATATAACTTTTTATTAGCACAAGATAAAATAGTAATGTAGAGGCATTAATTGTCTGTTTTTAAAGCACCTATAGATCTGCATCATTAATTAAAAATATATTGTCAAACATTAATTTGCCATATGCTATTTGCAGGAAAAAATGTTTGGCAAAATATTTTTAAATACGGATACAGTTCGATAGGTGCTTTAAAAACAAACAATTAATACCTCAACACCACTATTATATCTTGTGCTAAAAAAATTATAGCAAAAAAACGAAGAAATTGGAAAAATTGAATATCTTGTCATGCCAAAAGGGCGAATCTTTTCATTTTTTGTTATAACTCTTTAATGGTGCAAGATAAAATAGTGTGTAAAGTTTGTTTGTTTTTAAAGCACCTATCGATCTGCATCATTAATTAAATATATTTTGTCAAACATTTTTTCCTGGAAATAACAAATTGCAAATTCGAAAAAACAAGATTCGACTTATATCGACCATTTGCTTCCTCTTTTCTTGTAGACATCTTACATCCATGTTGTTTCTGTTGATATTCATCTCTCTGCATTCACGTACTGATTCGACAACTATTTTATTTTGCGGTTTAATAATAAATTTCTCGCCATCAGCACAAATTTGCATATTAACCTGAGTCAGAATATCGTTTCCTATTACAGCGGATTACGAAATGTCGTTCTCTTTTGCCACGTGAAAGTTTATCTGCAATATAATTCCATCGACTTCGACCGGTACTGTAAAGTTTCCAAGTGTATTTATCTCAATTTGACCAATTCCAATCAACTTTTTTATTTTTGGATTTAAAACAACGTTACCGAGCCTTCTTAAAAATTGACATTATTTTAAAAATACGATTACATTTCGACATCTGAGTATAATTTATTGTTTCTTCTTTTTCAGTCGACACAAGTACGTTTCTTCCAATAATATTTACTACATAATATTTAATACATAATAATTATTACTACATCCAAACAAAACAAATATTTGAACCGAAACATAAATATGTTTAAAATACAATACAATACAGGAATTCGCGGGGCCTGTTGTATAAAACATGCCGAATTCTGTTTGAAAATAGAAGCACTAATTTTTCAGTTGTGGTTTTTTTGATGAAATATCCGTGTCGGCTTTTCACAATATTTTTAGAAAAACATTCAGGAACAATTAAATTATATACTGCACCATTAAATGATATTATTTGTTACTTTTTGTACCACAAGTTATATATTTGTATACCCTACACTAAGAGTGAAAGCGTATATTCAGTTTGGTAAGCCGTTTGTAACACCCAGAAGGAAGCATCTCCGGTATGGAAAAGTATATATATTCTTGATCAGCATGACCTCCTGAGTCGATTCAGAAGATTCAAAAGTATAAAAAGTAGAAGAGCTGGAGAAATGAAACTTAAGATTTAGATTACTTATATATCTAAGCTGTCTGAACAAGAAAATTGGCATGCTCGGGCTATTGTGACCTGAGAACCCACCACTTATGTACAAATACCTCATAAAAAATTTACATCTACAGATCAATTTTACTGTATACGTGGTTAGGTAAACTTTTTTGGTCATATATATATTGACATCATGCTCAAATACATGAAAATAATGTTTCCCGGCGAAACAACTTGTGGTTCCAAAAAAAAAAAAAAATCGAAATTCGGTACACCTAACCACTTGTAAATATGGGTATCAAATGAATGGAAATTCTTCAGCGATAGAAAGTTTGTAGTTATTTTCAGGATTTGTATACCCTGGTGATCTATATACCACTTTGAATGGTAACCACACATATGTGTAGGGTATTTATAGTCGGCTTAGACCGACTATAATTTTGATAATCCTAACTATCATAATAACACCTACTTTAAAATTTTCCATGTGATCTAACCCTCCCAACTGGTTTAAATTTACAAATGACATCGTATTATCTATGCAAATACGTTTTCTCAACAAACATCAAAAGACATATATGCAGAAAATGGCGGTCACCGAGTGTCAACATCGTATACAAGAAGAATTGCAAGAATACTTTTATTTACATCTAATTCAATTTTTTGTTTGTTTTCAAACATGTCGTAGGTTGAAAATGCTGCACAACGTTGCCAACTTCGTCTGTCGATAACTAATCGAATGAAGACGAGCGTTGCGAACATACGTTATAATTAGATTTGAATAGCATTTTCTGTTTGTTTTGAAACATAGTTATAACCAAGTAAACTGCCAAGAAATAATATATTCAAATGCAATTAAAATTTTATGTTTGTATTGTAATATATTTATGATAAGTTTGACAGATTCTGCTGGGGAATATATAAAATGTTTACAAATAATAATATGTTATTACAATCTGAACAAAAACTTAATTAAACTTCATTCGTAATACATGTATGGTGATTTCGTATTATTTTTTAATTACATTCAAACATATTCAAACAAATCTATTCTATCCGTGTAGACACTCAAGTTTCCTTTTAGCTCCTCTAACGTACGAGATTGGTACAAAATACCCTTATTTAGCCTTGAATCAATGATGCCATCGATAAAATTCCATTGGCTTCCTGCGTCGATTGCGCAGCAATCTGTGTACTTCAATTGCTGATTGTCTAGTGCCAAATTGCTTCTTGAGCGCTGCTTTGAGTGATGGCCAATCTTTCATTTTAGTTTGGCTTCTGACAAAAATATTCGCTGCTCCATTCAGCAGTTGCATCGCATAAATATACATTTACAGGTCATTCCATCGTACAGTAAGCGCATTATCCTCAAATTCCTGCAGCCACTGCGAAGCATCTGGATGTCCTGAACCCGAGAATGAGGATAGAGAATCCAGAATATCTCTCAACGTAAGGGTGGACCTCTCTACTATCGTGTTACGCGCTGCGACTGAATCTGCGTCATCATACTGCGACTCATTTTCATCCTCTATCCTGCAGTTCTGCTTTACGTCCTGTCAACAATAACCGTGTCTCCTCTAACTTTTCTTTCGAACCGTCAACTCAGTCAAGTTCATTTCGAATAACAATTTGTTTTATTTTATAATATAATTAGTAATATAATTTAGTAGTATAATATTGTTTAATAATTTAGTGATTAAGAAACTATGAAAATTAATTTAGTTAAATTCAATTTAATTGTACATAAATTATAAGTTATTATAATTTATTTTTGCTCGACTTTTAAATTTGTAGTTTCGTAGTTAATGCTACATTCTACTGTTTTAAACATTGTTGAGTGTCAATATAATGACAGTCAGTCATTTGTATACATTTTTTCTAATGAGCATCTCTTGCTGTTTATTAATTTTGGTTGCTAACATATTTAAATAATATGTAGTGCAATTGTTATTGAAAACAAAAGCATGCCATTCTCAATGTGGGTTAACAACGCACTTGTTGTTGTTAAAACCAGGGCTCGGGTGGAACCGGAACTGGCACCGGACCGGAACCGTTTAATTTTTATAGAACTGGAACTGGAACCGTTTTTGAAATTTGTTATGGAAGCGGAACTGGAATCGTTATTTTATTTTTTATAGAACCGGAACTGGAACCATTACTAACTTAATTAGATCAGAAATTAATATATCAAAAAAATAATAATTAAATCAATTTGGACAATGAATTTGGAAACAAAAACAAATATTAATTAAGTTACACAAGTGGACAATGGCATTTTAAAAATGTTGAGTTTTGCAAATTTTCTTTATACATATTGATTGTCATACAAAATATGTTTTGTATTTTTCACAAATATTTCATTCACTTATTTCTCAAAAGATGTATATTATAATTAATATTGACGGTACTTACGTTTAAGATCGTGTCCCCGATCTTAAACGATGAAACCATGCGACTTTATAAATGGTCAATTCTCATATAATGCATATACATATGCTTTTTTTTATAAATACCAATATTTTTTGTTAGTTTAAAACCTACATGTAGGAATGAGACCCACGACGTTTGAATACAAACACAAATTATTTTCTATTTTATATAAAAGTTCATTTAGCCCCTTATCTCCCAGGTAAGAATTTCCAGGCTGCGACAAGCGACAAGCCTTGTTACAAGCTAGACTACCAACGCTTGGTATATCGGGCCAGACACAAGGCTAGCACAACCGTTAGTCACAGACTCCACACAAGCCTTGATATATCAAGCTAGACACAAGCCTAGCACATTTGTCATTCCCAGATTTCAAACTAGCCTCATTAGTTTAGGTTAGACACTCATTAGTTTAGGTCGTCACTCACAGACTCCACACAGGCCTTGATATACCAAGCTAGGCACAGGACAGGAACATTTGTAATTCCCAGATTTCAAACACGTCTTGTTAGTTTATGTTGGAAACAAGCCTGGCAAAATTTTCATTCTAAGACTCCTCACAAGCCTCGGTATACCAATATTGACACAAGTCTGATACAATATTGAGCCACATATAAAATTGTCAAATTATCCAAACCGCATATGCTGAAGGAAATTCAAAATTCCGTCACGACAACTATTCGTTCCATGCCTAATAATGCATGTGTACCGACTTTAACTTGAGTAAATTAAAGTTTACTATTATGACATTTTTGTGTTGTTTCCATGTTAAAGAACACTTATCTGATGAAAAAAAAAAAGTTTGTTGACGATTTTTTAAACGTCAAAAAATATATTCTTTGAAATTGTCTGAACAATAAGTGTGCAAATTAACGTAAGTATTACTGTTAAATTGGTTGTTAACTGAGAATTAAGTCTGGCACAAAATTTGTCAACGAGCCTGTGACAGGCTTATGCCGATCGTTAATTCCTACTTGGGTAATACCTAAATCTACATGTTCTGTTTATATTTTAAATATTAAGTGGTAATGAATTCCAGAGTCGAATTGCGAATTGTAGTTAGATAAATTTTGACAAAATAAAATTGAGGCTTCTATTTGAAACGCAAAGACGTAGCTTAGCAGAAAGATATAATGGAGTTTTGGAATATAATAACTTTTGCAGAAATATGCATTTTCTTATATCTAGATAATTTGTAATGCAACGTCTCAAGGGAAAAAGATATCGCGTCACATTATTAAAATCTTCTCTTAGGAGGTCAGGAGTAATAGCATTTAAAAAAAGTTTGGTTGTATGGGAAGTGCCACTCCCCTTTCTCCAATCTATCCGTAGTAGCTATAAAGGAATTATCATTATTAAAATACAATTCCCAATGGTGGTGCACTTAAGGAATTCTCATACAAAACACAAATTTCGATTTTTCCGATTTTTCCGTGGGAGTTTTTTGAATTCCCAGTATTGAGACGAATAAAACAAAAAAGAATCATCCAAATCAGTCGATCCGTTGTCATATTTTGGCGAGACTAATGCATGGCAATTAATTTTTATATACATGTATAGATATGTATGAATATAAATTTCATTATGTTTTTACGTAAAAATAAAAAAATATTTATATTTTTATTGCGTTTTTTGGCTTGTTTGTGGAGCCGGAACTGGAATCGTTATTTTATTTTTATAGAACCGGAACTGAAACCGTAATAAAAAAATAATTTAAGAACCAGAACCGGTACCGGAACCATTTTTTATTTTTTTATAGAACCGGAACTGGAACCGCAGAGAATAGAATTTCGGTTCTAGCCCTGGTTAAAACATACGGCGAGAATATACAATGTCAGCAATAGTGACTGCGAATCCAATTCGCGACAGCGTTAAGCGGTTGAATTGTAAACAAATAAGCACGCGATGAAATTATCGGGTAGGCAAAGAAACTCATAATGACTTTAATTTAAGGATATCATGAGTCAATGAATTTTTGTATGATTTGCGTTATTTCTCACGGTCAGGGTTAAGAACTCTGGCGAAATGTGATAGTAAAGAAATGAAGCAAAAGATGTTTGGGAAAGTAGCATTGCAACATTATACGAAATAAAATACATTGTATTGTAGTAAAATTTGAGGAAAATAATGAAAACATGGTGTAAACAAAAAATAACTTTTTAAATAAATATGGAAAAACTGTCGAGAAAATTCTGAACTTAAATAGAAATTCACTAGTGATACCAGTAATATGGAGAAAGTTAATTTCCAAGATTTTAAAATGAGTATCCAACATATTGCAAAGACCGTGAACCGTTTGGTTACGATGTTCTCAGGCACGGATTCCAATGATCTGCCCTCGGAAGAATGTAGATTCATACAAGGGTGTGATTTAGCGGTAAAGGCTACGAACGAAAATGAGTTACAAGACTTTATATCATGTGTTAAGTTAAGAATGTATGGAGACGCATTTGAACTAGTTAAAGGAATTCAATTTAGCAGATTAGATGAATTATATACTCTAATAAAGAAAACATATCTTAAAACCATAACATTAGACTCAGTGATAAATGATATAAAGCATGCCTATCAAAGATCCACGGAAGAAAATAGACCTTTTGCAAGACGCCTAAATGTCCTGAAAACAAAGACGGTGGAATTAATAAAAGAAAAATATAACGGCACAGGGGACGAGGCAATGTTAATGGAACTGGATAAATCCATACAAAATACTTTTAAAGTAGGTCTTAAAGACAGCACACTAAAAATACACATGCTAAATAATAAGTCAAACTCGCTAGATTCACTGATAGAGGAAGCAGTAGAAACGCTGGAAATAATACAAAGTGGGCGTGTAATAGAAACAACACAGAATGCCCCAGAGGTGCACTATAACAGGGCCTCACAAATAACAAGCGAAAAAATTGCTATATGAAACAATAGTGGACCATTTGGGCACGAAATGCTCGCAAACGAAAGGGATAAAGTTATTCCAACATATTCATTTTGCGGGAATGACGGACATACGAGGGACGTATGTATCAGTCGGAAAAACATGCCTTACTGTCATGAATGTGGCAATTACGGCCACGAAACGAGCCTCAGATATGCAAATAATGAGCCGGAGCCGGAACCGGAGCAAAACTGTACGCGTAGACAACCAACAATAAATTACGATTACAATGATGGCTACGAGAATAATACGCAAGCCAATCATAGGAATTATAATGTTCGAAGATATAATATATAATAACAATAATTGGAATTAGCATAATAAAAATAGAAATAATAATTATAATAACAATACCAATAATAACAATACCAATAATAATAATTATCGGAATAATAATGGTAATTATAATAATAACAATGAAAATAATTACAATAACAACAATAATAATAGAAATAGTAATTATTGGAATAATATTCGTACTACACGCATGAAAAAAAAAACGTTTATCGGCCGTTTGCGACAAAAGAATTTCTCTTACAAATCCTCTCAACAGTGCTTGTAAAAGTTGACATGTTTGTTGCAAAAAAAAAGAGTTTATGGTAAATGTTGTCTTTATTGTTCTGAAAGGACTTTTCGTTTAACACAAAATTGCTCAGAATACTTTTGCGACAAATGTAAAGAATGATTATATGAACATTGAAATGTATTTGCGAGAATCGAAAAACTTTTAAAAGAACTCAAATTATTATTGTCTTTTGTTCATTTACTTAGCATGCCTGCCTTCTATGCACGAGGACGCGGGTTCGAATCATGCCCGGTGCAATACATTTTATTTTATTTAATTTTTTTTTTTTTTAATATTTATTATTATTAATAATATATATTATTATCATGTAGTTCATCATTATGATATTTAAAAATTATAATATGTATTGTTACGAAAATTCCGTCTACGGAAAACTGTTCTACGAGTTCGTATCGCTGGATTGTGTACAAAATAAAAACACACTTAAATTTGGTTTTAACTAGTATTATTTCAACTAGTATTAATTAACTTTATTTAATTAAATAACAACTTAAAGAATAATCACTTATACCAACTGTTGAATTTCTACAATTTAGCTTTACAATGTTCACTCACGAGACGCACTAGTTCACTATCAAATCACAACTGAAGTACAGTGCCTCAGATGCGCGGCCTTATATACTGCAGGCATCAGTTCGACACGATTCGACAAGCTTCGATTTGTTTCGAGAACCTTCTACTCGTTTCGTGAATGACGCATGCTATTGGCATCTCATTCGCACTCATGTGTTTTAATGTGCTGATTTTCCATCTCCTTCTCGCACATTGCATAGTGCGCTGAATGATCTTCCGTGTCTTTCTAACACATTGCTTAGTGCGCTGAATTGTCTTGCGTCTCATTTATTATTGTTGATTGCTTGCACAGTGGAGCAAATTTCCTCTTTTCGTAACAATGCCCTCCACCTAAATCTGTTCGTCCCGAACAGATGTTAATCCTCTCTCTCTCTATACGGCGCCAACCTTTCTAAATGTACCAATTTCAATTTTCTTTTAACGCCAGCAGTATTCTGAATCCGATACACTACATCATTAATTCTTTTAATTATCTTATATGGTCCTTCCCAGTGTGTTTGTAGCTTAGGGAATAAGCCTTTCTTCCTTTGTGGGTTATAGAGCAAAACAAGCTCTCCTTCCGTAAATCCCTCTGAATTTGTGCGCAAGTCGTATCTGGCCTTCATCTTATCACTCTCAAATTGTGTACGCAGTCTTACAAATTGATGCACTTCGTTCATTTCTTCACTTTTTATGGAAATATAATTGTGTATAGGAATTCCAGCTGAAGGACTCGCACCAAACTTTAAATCCGCAGGTAATCTTAAGTCTGTTCCAAAAACAATTTTAGATGGTGAAGCTGCTGTGGTATCATGAACCGCCGTTCGATAAGCCATGAGGAATAGTGGTATGTGTGTATCCCAATCTTTTTGATTTTTATCAACTACTTTTCTGAGATACTCTTCCAAAGTCCGATTGAATCTCTCCACCATGCCGTCTGATTGCGGGTGCAAAGGAGTCGTTCGTTTTGTGTATGTTGAGGACTTTGCATACTTCTTTAAATACAGCAGACTCAAAATTTCTTCCTTAATCTGAATGCAATTCTAACGGTACTCCAAAACGGCTTACCCAGTTGTAAACTAATGCCTCCGCAACTGTTGCGGCTTCTTGATTCGGCATGGGATACACTTCGGGCCACTTGCTGAAGTAGTCGATGACGACATGGACATACTTATTACCCGCATCACTGATTGGAAACGGCCCGGCGACATCCATGGCAATATGCTCGAATGGTGCTCCCACGTTGTACTGATGCATCCTGCCGCGACTTCTGACTGTTGGTCCTTTTGCTGGTACACATTGCGGGCAACTGCGAATCCAATCGGCGACTGACTCTTGGCATCCAATCCAATAAAAAGGTTTTTTACCTTCTCGACCATTTTATTAATGCCCAAATGACCACCACTAGATCCACCATGGTATTCCGCTAATATTTCTTTTATTTTTGACTTGGGAACAATAATCAAACTTCGAGCGGATGTGCCACCTTTATTTTCCCATACACGATATAAGCAACCATCTTGTAGCTTTAAACTCTGCCACTGTGCCCAGTAAGCTTTATATATTGGACTGTCGGCCGCTATATCTTCCCACTTTGGTTTTCTTTGCTGTTCCTTGAACATCATGATTTTTGTGAGGTCGGGATGATCAATTTGAATTTGTTCCGGAGTCCATTTTTCATCGGGCAAAACATTTAGCAAACGAATGTCAATTATGTTTTCTTTTCCTTCCGCTCTTGAACAATGTCTGCATTCTAGTTTACATGGGCGTCGTGACAGAGCATCTGCATTTCCATGATGACCTCCTTTACGATGTTCTATGGTGAAATCGTAGCTCTGTAATCGTTCTATCCAACGCGCAATTTGACCTTCTGGGTCTTTGAACTGAAGTAACCATCTCAATGCAGCGTGATCGGTTCTCAAGTGAAACTGTTGCCCGTACAGGTATTTGTGAAAATTTTTCACACTTTCGATTACAGCAAGAAGCTCCCTCCTGGTGACACAGTAATTTCGCTCGGGTTTGGACAAGGTTTTACTGTAGTATGCGATCACTTTTTCTTGTTCATTGATCACTTGAGAGAGAACTCCTCCGATTCCGTATCCACTCGCATCCGTATCAAGTATAAATTTCTCACCTGGGATTGGATACGCAAGAATTGGTGCCGAGCACAGCAGACCTTTTAATTTCAAAAACGCCCTTTCTTGATCATTGCCCCATTGAAATGCGCGGTTCTTTCTTGTCAACTCGTGAAGACTGCTAGCTACATTGGCAAAACCTGGAACAAATCGGCTGTAGTATGTACATAGCCCCAAGAAACTTCGTAGGTCATGTAGGTTTTGCGGTCTGGGACACTCCTTTACTGCAACTATTTTATCTTCATCGGTATGCACTCCTTCCGTGGTAACTCGATGACCCAGATACTTGACTTTTTTCTTGAAAAGTGAGCATTTCTTTGGGCTAAGTTGTAGACCCGCACTTTTCAATCGAAGGAATACTTCCTCTAGATTTCTTAGATGTTCGTTGAAATCCTTGCCCATAACAATTATGTCATCAAGGTATACTAGGCATGTTTTCCAGTGTAAACCTTTTAATACGTGCTCCATTAACCGCTCGAATGTTGCTGACGCATTGCATAGCCCAAGCGGCATTACCAAAAATGACCATAGTCCATCTCCAGTACTGAATGCAGTCTTCTCTCGATCTTTCTTATCGATTTCCACTTCCCAGTAACCGCTTTGCAAGTCCAACGTTGAAAACTACTTAGCATTAGATAGTGTATCCAAGGTGTCATCGATTCTAGGCAGCGGATAACTATCTTTCTTGGTGACATCATTAAGTTTTCGGTAATCAACGCAGAACCGAGTACTACCGTACTTCTTTTTCACCAATACTACTGGTGAACTCCATGGACTCTCAGATGGTTCCACCACGCCATTTGTGTGCATTTCTTCAACCAAATGTGATACTTCGTCTCTTTTCGCAAGTGGTAAACTTCTTGGTGCTCGACGTATTGGGTTAGAATCAGCAGTGTCTATTCGATGTTTTACAATGGAAGTTATGCCATCCTTTTGGCCCTTTTCAGCAAATATACAACGATATTTGCCAATTAGCTGTTGCACTTGACTCTTTTCTTTGGCAGCCAAATCATTCGAAGGCTTCGATCTTGCACTTTTCTATGAAATCACTCGTTGAATCTGCATACGACAAATGCGCAAGCCTCTCGACGTCCGCTGCATACGCCTGCAATATTTCACCATTTCTTTGCATTCGGCACTTTAGTTCCATTCTGTAGATTTTCTTCATGTGATCACTGCCATATTTTCTCTGCAGTGCAGCCATAACCGCTAAATAACTGTTTCGATCACTTTCTGGAACAGTCTGCAATACTTTGGCTGCGCCTCCTTTAAGCGCCACTATAAGTGCGGCTACGCTGTCCTCATTATTCCATCGATTACTTACAGCCGTGGTCTCAAATTTTGAAAATTTTGAACGTGTGGTTCCATCGTTAATTGGCGATTTTAGCCTCGTACTAGTAACAACATGCTGTGTAGGTCCACTTATCTGTAGTAAACTGACATCTTCTTGTATTTTCTGTAGCTTTTTGTCGAAACCATTTTCCAACTTTTCAAATTTGTAATCAATGTCCACTACAATGTCATTTACATGTGCCTCAAGTTCGTTTACTTTGCCATGGAGTGTATTAGAAACTTCCAGCAGCTGCTTAGAATGTTCCTGCATCTGTTGCTCCATTTTTACTTGATGTTGGTTTCAATTCTCTAGAAGTTTCTGTTCCATTCTGGTCGAATTTTCTTGGAGCTGTTTTGAATTTTCTAGAAGTTTCTGTTCCATTCTGCTGGAATTTTCTTGAAGTTTCTGTTCCAATCTGGTTGAATTTTCTTGGAGCTGTTTTGAATTTTCTAGAAGTTTCTGTTCCTTCTTGATGGAATTTCCTTGAAGCTGTTGTTGTATTGCTCCGAGCAACTGGCTCATATCAAAACTTTGGGACTGTACTTTTTGCTCCGTGTCCACACTTTTCGATGACGCTATTGCAGCTTCCACTTCAAACTCGTGCTCTGCGAGGTCAATGCCTTGGTTCTCTAATTCTTCCATTATGCGCTTTTGTAGTTCTACTTTCGTACCTACAGTTGGAAGATTATGAATCGCCAGCTCCTTCTTTAGCTGGTCGACTTTAAGTTGTTTGAATTTAACCAATTTGTATCACAATCCCACTTCTGACACCAATGTTACGAAAATTCCGTCTACGGAAAACTGTTCTACGAGTTCGTATCGCTGGATTGTGTACAAAATAAAAACACACTCAAATTTGGTTTTAACTAGTATTATTTCAACTAGTATTAATTAACTTTATTTAATTAAATAACAACTTAAAGAATAATCACTTATACCAACTGTTGAATTTCTACAATTTAGCTTTACAATGTTCCCTCACGAGACGCACTAGTTCACTATCAAATCACAACTGAAGTACCGTGCCTCAGATGCGCGGCCTTATATACTGCAGGCACCAGTTTCACACGTTTCGACAAGCTTCGACTTGTTTCGAGAACCATCTACTCGTTTCGTGAATGACGCATGCTATTGGCATCTCATTCGCACTCATGTGTTTTAATGTGCTGATCTTCCATCTCATTCTCGCACATTGCATAGTGCGCTGAATGATCTTCCGTGTCTTTCTAACACATTGCTTAGTGCGCTGAATTGTCTTGCGTCTCATTTATTATTGTTGATTGCTTGCACAGTGGAGCAAATTACCTCTTTTCGTAACAGTATGTTGCAATTTAATAATTCATTCACCAATAACACACGTTGGATTATTGTACAACACACTGTTAATGGACAGTGGTCGAATGGAAGTGTACTGGCTTTGCAATCTGAAGGAAGAGAGTTCAAGTCCCCGCCCGGGTAAAGTAAAAAAAATCATGTTTTTTTTTCAATTAATAAAAATAAATAATTATAAAAATAAATAAATTTAAAAAAATAAATAAATGCATAGTGCGCTGAATGATCTTCCGTCTCTTTCTAACACATTGCTTAGTGCGCTGAATTGTCTTGCGTCTCATTTATTATTGTTGATTGCTTGCACAGTGGAGCAAATTACCTCTTTTCGTTACAGTATGTTGCAATTTAATAATTCATTCACCAATAACACACGTTGGATTATTGTACAACACACTGTTAATGGACAGTGGTCGAATGGAAGTGTACTGGCTTTGCAATCTGAAGGAAGAGAGTTCAAGTCACCGCCCAGGTAAAGTAAAAAAAATCATGTTTTTTTTTCAATTAATAAAAATAAATAAGTTTTAAATAAATACATATATAAAATAAATATAAATAAACTATAAGAAAAAATTATTAAAAATTTCATAAAAAAAAATAAAGAAAAAAAAAAATAATAATAATGATAAAAATAAAACTAAAAATCATTTTTTTTTAAATTTTTTAACTTAAAAAAGCAAACGAAAAACTCGTTTGGTCCAAACGATAAAACCGGTTTGGTCCAAACGAAAAACCGGTTTGGTCAAAAGAACTCCACAAGCAAAGTTCTTTTGTCTTATTTTTCGTTTGTGAGGAACATTTTTTTTTCTATGCGTGTAATAATAATAATGGGAATAGTAGTAATAAGAATCATAATTATAATAATAACCATAATTATAATAATAATAATCAGGATTTAAATAAATGCAAATAATAATAATAATTTGGCGCTACAGTCCTGTTTAGAACTTCGGCCGAGCTCTCTCACCATTTTGAGCTGTGCGTGTTATATTTGTACTCAAATTGGTGGGACCTACAGTTTATTGCCGAATCCGAACGGCGGGTGAGAGCTTTTCATAGGCAATGTTTTACTCTCGTAGGATTGCCATTTACTGCCGAGAGGTAGCGCGGTATAGAAAAATGTTTCTATGAAAAGATGTTGTTAGCCCCAGTCCAGGCTTGAACCGGGGACCTTTCGGCTCGCAGTCCAACGCACTAACCACTGAGCTACCGCGGCATACAAATGGTGTGCAAGAATCGGGCATACGTTGGAAAACTGTTACGCGAAGAAAAATTTTGAGTTTACCCGCAACCAGGGAAACTGTTAGGGGCCCAGAATAGGTCAATTATCTGGGAACCCAAGACAAGTTGCGACATCAGGCCAACGAAGATAGGAATTGTGAATCAGACGTCGTGCGCGACCGTGGATACGTTCGCTATAAATGGTAGGAAAAGGTAGGTAGATAATTATTATTCACTAATTGTATTAACGTTGAACGTCTTTGGCATGATAGCATTAACAACAAAAAATAATTTTTATGATTGCATAATAAATAGGATATGTATAGAGGAAAATAAGAAGAAATTAAAAGATCTGATTACTTCAGGAATTGATAGTATAAATAAAAATATTAGTAAATATATTGAAAATATTAAAGAATTAAAATTAAGTTTATATACAAAATCGAAGAAATATCACATTAATTATAGTAGACAGGGGGGAATACAGACAGATATCAAAATTAAATGATGTTTTTATAGAAATTCCTTGTAAGGAAGCGAAAAATGGGAAACTAATATTACTCGTAGATTCTGGTGCAAACTCTAGCTTGGTCAAGTGGAACGCAATCATAAATGCAGTGGAAAAGGGATTAACCTTTATAGATGGGAATAGAAATAAAATTGTAACACTACCTCTCAGATCACTAGATGAAATAAACAAAATATTATACAATGAAAAAATAAAAATAATAGCAAGATCTAAAGGTATCGCCAGTAGATCCCCGTATAATTATTCAAAAACAAGAAATTTCGCCAGGAGTTTATATCGGAGAAACCATATCAAATGTGAGAAAAAATAGTATTTACGAATTGACTGTGAGTGAGTGTGCGTGATTAGAAAAATTCTTTCGTGAGTGTGAGTCAAAACTCACTCATGTGCACATATCTAGTACAAAGCATAAACATACGACACAGAATATGCAAACTATTTGACTCATTAAAATTGGATCCAAATGCAAATGTTGAAGAGAAGGCATCTATAGAAAAAATATGTGCGTCATACAATGATGTATTTCTGTTAGAGGGAGATGAGCTATCGTATTCACCAATTTTAAAACATGAAATCCGCACAATAGACGGCCAACTTCCGATTAACCGAAAACAATATAAATTACCACATATTCACAGAGAAGAAATCAACAAACAGGTGCAGAAATTATTAGACGACGATATTATTTCACCAAGCACGTCACCTTTGAATTCACCACTATTGTTGGTGCCTAAAAAGAGTGGCAAGGGCGGACAGAAAAATTGAGACTGGTAATAGAAAATTGAACGACGCAACGATTAAACAAGTATTTCCACTACCTCGTATTGATGAAATTTTGGATCAATTAGATCACAGTAGGTATTTTTCAACATTAGATCTTGCAAGTGGTTATCACCAAGTGCTAGTGGACGAACGCCACAGAGAAAAAACAGCGTTCAGCAAGGGCTTGGGACATTTTGAATCTAAGAGGATGCCATTTGGATTGACGGGGGCACCCGCTACGTTTCAAAGAATAATGAACCACATTTTAACAGGATTGCAGGGACTTGATTGTTTCGTATATCTGGATGATATAGTGGTGTAACATAATGGAGCACGAAATTAGACTATGCAAGGTGTTAGAAAAATTGAGGAAAAATAATTTGAAATTAAATACCGAAAAATGCAATTTTTTAAGGCGTGAAGTAGTATATTTAGGGCACAAATGCACGGAATCAGGCGCAATGCCAGATCCCGATAAAATAGAATGTGTCGAAAATATTCCGGTATCCACGACCAAGCAACAGGTACAAGCCTTCTTAGGTTTAGTAAATTATTACAGAAAATTCGTTCTAGAAAATTGTTCTAGCATACCCAGATTTTTCAAAACCCTTTGTATTGACAACAGATGCAAGTTGAGAAGCTATAGGAGCAGTGCTGTCTCAGGGCGAGCCAGGTTCTGATCGACCAATCGCATTTGCAAGTAGAGCTCTAAATGACGCAGAAACAAGGTACTCAACTATTGAACGAGAATTTTTGGCAATATTAAAATTATAGAGCGTATTTGTTGGGGCGTCCATTCACGGTTTATACGGATTATCAACCACTGCGTGGCATAGTGAATTTAAAGGATCAAACGTCAAGGCTAGCCAGGTTTAGGCAAAAACAAATTAAAGATTATGTCAAAAATTGCCGTAAATGTCAAGTTAAAAAAAGTTCTAAGCTAACAAAAATGCCAATGGTCTTGACAGATACACCAACGCGCCCATTTTATAAAGTTTGTATGGGCTTAGTAGGAATTTTACCCGAGACAGTATCTGGCAATAAATACATTTTAACATTTCAAGACGATTTTTCAAAATATATGTGCTGTGTAGTAATACCAGACGCAGAGGCAAGCACAGTGGCTAAAGCATTTTATGATGAAATTATAACACGCCACAATATTCCAAAAATGCTAGTAACTGACAATGGCTCTAATTTCGAGTCAAAGTTATTTTCCGATACATGCAAATTATTGGGTATTAAAAAAATGCACATTACACCCTATCACAAACAGGCCATTGGATCACTAGAACGTAGTCACAGACCACACTCAGAAGAAAATGTACCATTAAGTACTTTATGGTACGACCATTAACCTTATGGTTCATGTATTAATAGTTTTTTCTTTTTAAATCAAAAGTTTTCTAATTATTTCAATAGTATTTGAAAAATTCACTACCATAAATTTAAATATTTCAATTTTATTATTTTAAATAGAATAAATACTGTTGTTTTAATGGTTTCCTCCTATAATAATAAAAGTGGTCTAAAAAACGTAAAACGAATACAAACATGTTCGTTTTGTACGTCATTCTGCGTGTTTACTCAAAATGGTCGCATGTATTTTTTTGTAATAATCCACATTATTAAACGCGACATTGGTAAGGACTCAATGTATTTAATGTAAATAAATTATATTTATATTTTTATTTAGTACAGAAAATAAATAATACATCGAACTTCTATTATGGCAACGGACTCAAAAATAACTGCAGACTCAAGTACTACAATCAATTATTGGAAACCAAAGCAAACATTAAATGTTTTATAATATTTTGCAGCAAGAAGTGTATTTTTATGTGTGTGTGTTGTAAAAGTGAATATCAATTTCGACATTTAAATAAAATAGATTATACAATAAATTAACTAAAATACATTTTTGTTTTAATAAATTATTAGGAAAATGTAATTCTACTTTACCAAAAAATTAATAATACGTATCATTAAATTTAAATAGATCTTTCTTATTGTAATTAAAATATCACATTATACAATTTATGGCACAACCACACATTGTATTAACAGTTTCAATATTACTGAACTAATGGGACGCATCCTATTGACCAATTTTAATGGTATAAATTATTGTTTTTCTATTGAAATACTATCAATTTACCATGATTTTTTTCTGGGTGCATTAGCAGAATATTTGAGATGTTTTGCTAAGGAGGGTGGTTCTAATTGGGATCAATGGTTAAATTCGGCAATGCATGTCCATAATAATACGATGCATGTGTCAACTGGTGAAACACCTTTCCGAACACTATACGGTTATGATTCTGATATGCCATCTAATTTGAAACGCAAAGTTTAACCACTATATAATGCTGACGATTATAATATAATATTAAAATATCAAATACAGCGGGCGCATGAAAAGTAAGACAAAATCAAGAAAAGGTAAAAGAAAAATCTAAAACAAGCTACGATAAATCATTAAACCCCATTGGGTTTCAAATTGGGGAAATGGTTGTAATGAAGAATCAAAATAGGAAAAATAAATTTTCACCAATTTGGGTAGGGCCCTATAAGGTTTTGTCCGTCACTACCCCCGTGACAACGACTATATTAATATAAGCATAGGGAAAGAAAATACACAACAATTTATTGAAAACATACCATAATTAGAAATTGATATATTATTTGTTAAAGTGCGGAATTATATTTATAAGTGAATTGCGAAAAGTTTAATATGGTGTGATTAGGAAATTTAAAACAGAAGAAAACGGTACCCACAGATCGCTATGTATTACTTAGGGTTAAATTACTAGCATGCGGTGGACCAAATTTAAAGATTATGAAAACAAGAAATATTAGGAAAGATATAAATAAGAAAGAATTATAAATAATAGCACGAGTTTTTATACGAAATAAAGGGAATTGAGATATTGAACAAATTGCTAAGTACTGCCGAGCGCAGATAACTAGCATAGACATTTTGAATTATAAAGTGAATTATGAATTTATGGTTGAATTATTAATATTTAAATTAAAATATAATGAAAAGAAGATTTTGATGAATTGAATTTTGAATAAATGAGGTATTATTAATTAATGTTAATTGCTGACGAGCAAATAAATAACAAGTTTTTAAGAGTTAAGAAATGCTCAAAATGATATATAGGAAAAATATAAATGAATTAAAAGATTAGAAATAATATTATAACAATATATAAATACGTTTACTACGAATGAAAATTGGTTTTTAGAGCTAGAAAAGAGATATAAAAAAAAAATATTATGATTGAATTAATTGATTAGAGAAATATTATAAAATTTATGAGTACGAGAAAATGCATACAACAGTTGCAAAATGCATACAAGACTTTTTAAAGTTAGCAAATGCTCCAAGTGTTATATTGAAATTTATTTTATTAAATTCGCTAAGTATTGCATCAAGCAAATGACTAGCATAGGTGGAAACTTGAAGATTCGGCAATAAATTGAGAATATGCGTTTAACAATGAAATATTTTAACAACGCGATGATAAATGTAGACAGGGAATGAATATATAAGAAAAAAATATATATATATAGTTATAAAGATATAAATTATTAACAGTTAATTAACAAGTACGATTTGAATTATATAATTGTATTAAGGATAGAAACAAATGAGAACGGCAGATATTTTTGAGTAATGCCCGTAACTTCAAGGAGTAGATATCTATTGGTGTTCGTACCGAACAGATATCTCTTACCTATCCGGTGTTTTTACTCCTTAACTATGCGTTGAAGTTATGAAATTTTGCTTACACGATGGATAACTAAGCACCAGTAGATATCCATTCGTTGAAGTTACGGGCATAAGGATTCGTTGTACTCTTTGAAAGAGAGTCCACATTTGTAAGACCTTACGTCAATCTTAAGCTATTAATTAATTAATTTGTAAAGAAAAACAACGAATTGTTTTAATTGTGAAGTAAAATCACAACAATACCTGCACTACATGCATTTTAAATATTAATCCAACAGCGGCCAAGAAATTGCGTTGAACGAAGCAAGATTATGCGATGAGCGAGGTAATAATTTTTACAGCGCAATGCAATTTTTGGCAACGAAATCGCAACCTATGCAATGGAATGTATTAATAATGAAAATATAAAGTAATTCCAATTTAACCAAGTTGTTAAAATTTTAAACAATTTTGAGAAAATTGATTACCTCTATTAAATTAATTAACTCAATTTAAAGAAATAAAATAAATAGTATAGATATATGATATCAATCATTGCATTGAAGCAAATCACTAATACTAACCTACGAATACTGGTCTGCAACTTGATCAATTGCATACTCGTATTAGTAATAGTATAAGGTAAACTATAACGGAGACTTAAATTAATCACTTAAGTTCCGTTATGATTTACGGAAAGCAAGCAAATCCAAAATAGCTGAAAATATTTAGAGATGGCCAAAAACCCCAAAAATAGCTGAAAATATTTAAACAGAAAAATTTTCTTAAAATAAAACAGTTGTTTTAAATTTTCGTTTTTATTATTTTTATTTTAATATTCTTTTACAAAATATTAACTGCTGAAAAATCTGAGAATAATTGAAGAAGTTTAAAATTAAAAGAGCTGAGAATAATTGAAGAGATGTCTAAAATTAAAAGAGCTGAAAATAATTAAAGAGGTTTAAATCAAAAATAGCTGAACATATTTAAAGATGGCCAAAACCCCAAAAATAGCTGAAATATTTAAACAGAAAAATTTTCTTGAAATAAAAAGAATAGTTTGTTTTAAATTTTTATTTTTTTTTTTATTTAATATATTCGGATACAATTTTTTTTTACTTCGAGTTACGATTCAGCAGGTGAAACGATGTCAGGATGTCGGGGATAGGCTCTAAAGCGTATCCCCTGGTCTTTGAGTAGAATAGCATATTCTTTGAATACACAATACGGCTTCCTCTAAGGTGTTTCGACTCCTGCCTTCCTCGATTGTTGCCTTGACGAATTCCACAAGGCCGGACTCGTCCCAGCAGTGCTTTAAAGACCACTGCCGGGTGTATCCCTCGCAGAAGTCGAATATAGTCATAATTGATGTAATAAAAGATTGAAATGATACAAATCAGAAGTGATACAACACTGAACGAATTTTGATAAAGAAGCTCAGGTTAAAATACAATAAATTACAAGATACCAAAAGAAAATAACGGAAATTTGAGTAAGCAAAATTGAAAATGTTCTGGCCGAACCGCTTATGAATTATAGTAGGCCGCAAATTTAGACCAAGGTGAAGATATGTGGAGATTTTTTTCATATTTTGTAAATAAATGTCTGTTTGAAGTAATCAAAAAGAAAAAAAAGGGGAAGACATCGTTAAGAAAATTTATTTTTACGAAAGGAAAATTAGTACAATGTTAGAAAGTAAATGATATAATATATCTGGAATAAGCCTTGCACCAGATATATAAGCCAAATATTTTGTTTTGTAAAGATATTTTTTATTTAGAAGATGATAATTATAATGCACATAAAGTTGCACATTTTGTTTCAAAGATATTTTGTATTTAGAAAATTATAATTTTAATGCACAAAGAGTTGCATATTTTGTTTTGTAAAGATATTTTATATTAAGAAGATGATAATTATCATCTTCTTAATATAACACATAAAGTTGCATATTTTGTTTCAAAGATATTTTGTATTTAGAATATTATAATTTTAATGCACAAAGAGTTGCATATTTTGTAAAGATACTTTATATGAAGAAGATGATAATAAATATCTTTTGAAACAAAATGTGCAACTTTATGTGCATTAACATTTTGTTTCAAAAGATATTTTGTATTTAGAAAATTATAATGCATATAGAGTTGCATATTTTATTTTGTGAAGATATTTTAAATTAAGAAGAAAATAATTTTAATGCACATAGAGTTGCATATTTTGTTTGTAAAGATATTTTTTATTTAGAAGATGATAATTATAATGCACATAAAGTTGCACATTTTGTTTCAAAGATATTTTGTATTTAGAAAATTATAATTTTAATGCACAAAGAGTTGCATATTTTGTTTTGTAAAGATATTTTATATTAAGAAGATGATAATTATCATCTTCTTAATATAACACATAAAGTTGCATATTTTGTTTCAAAGATATTTTGTATTTAGAATATTATAATTTTAATGCACAAAGAGTTGCATATTTTGTAAAGATACTTTATATGAAGAAGATGATAATAAATATCTTTTGAAACAAAATGTGCAACTTTATGTGCATTAACATTTTGTTTCAAAAGATATTTTGTATTTAGAAAATTATAATGCATATAGAGTTGCATATTTTATTTTGTGAAGATATTTTAAATTAAGAAGAAAATAATTTTAATGCACATAGAGTTGCATATTTTGTTTTGTAAGAATATTTTGTATATAGACAATTATAATATAATAGAGTTGCAAACATTGCAGTAAATGTTATTACTCAGACTAACATCTAAGGTAAATTTTCAGAATTTTAATGCAACACAAATAAGTATATATACAGCAGTATAATCTAAGGTCAATTTTAAGAGTTTTGGTTGGTGCAATATATGTATATACGCTGAATATACGATGAATAAAATGTTCTGGTGCAAATGTTGGAAAATATATAATAAGATTATTTGTATGTGAGTCGATTACTGCGATAATTAACACAAAGTAGTATATAACCAAATTAGATATAAGTAAAAATTTGAGTAAATCAACTTCATTACGTCTTCAACTCTGTGACAAGAAATTGAATTAAATTAGTGTATAATGTTGGCGATAAATCTGCCTTTCTTGCTCATAATGGTGGTCAAGGGAGAACTCATTTGGAGACCGACAGAGCTGAATCAACACCCACTAATGTTTGAGAGGAAATCAGATGCGTGGATTTACAACGATGAATGGACCGAGTTTGTGCCGACTGATCTAAAGGCATTATTGCAGCTAACGGCCGACTTTGTCTCGAAGGCGCAAAATTCATGTAAGTGGATGGAACGGCTTGTAGCCACAATGGAATACGTAGAGGCCTGTGGCATATCATGGAAAGAAACAGAGGCTGTCTTGACAAATGTACAAAAAACCAGCAATCGAATTAAGGGGATGATGGAGAAGCATGATACCAGTGGTAAACATTACCAAGGAGGAAAGACAAAAAGTGCTATAGAGATAGAAGGGGAAGCTCTGTACTGGGCATTTGGAGTAATGGACCACCGTGACGAGCGTATAATAGGCAACCACCTGATGCAGTTGGAGAATAGGGAGCGCAAAACCTATGATATGATGGAAAAGCAAGTTACGGTGATGGCCAGTAATTATGATAAGTTGGCCAGATCCCTGGAAGCAACAATGAAGGAGATATAAGTGTTGCAGATTGAATTGAACGCCATGCTGGTGGTCCTAGCCAAAACCAAAACACAGTCACAAGAAAGGATGGATTCGTTGGAATTCTCTATTAAAATGCTGCGGATTAGGACAATCATAAACACAAACCTAATAGAGCTCCAGGGTCAGCAGACCAGGGAGTTGGCTATTGTAGAAAACTGACGCATGGGGCACTACATCCAGACATACTCGATAAGGTGATGCTGAGTGAGCTGACATCAGAACTGAAGTTGGCAACAGATTCCCGGTGGTTTCTAAATGATGTACTCAATGTACACATCGCGGCCCAAGTGAAGGCATTTGCATGCAGTGGGTCACTGTAGTAGTAGTAAAAATTCCTCTACCAGAGCCTACCCCGTTCAACTTGTTGAAAGTGTATGCCGTACCATTTCCAGGCCAAAAGGGATGGGACTTGGTGGTGCAAAACGCAGGAGAGTACATAGCGGCCAGCAGGAAGAAGGATAGGTACCTAAAGCTGGCAGGAGAAGACGTGTCCCGGTGTGTGAATCTTGCAGCGATGAACATATGTGCTATACTGTGTCGAGCATACAGTAGCTGACCAGCGGGAGTCAAAGCTGTGAGGTTGGAATGCTGAGACCAGGTGACAGTTTAAGGGCAAGCTGCAAATTTGCGGTAGTGGCATCAAACGTGTTTTGCCTGGAAGAAACCGAGACACCTAACCGATGGTTATACAGAGGACATGATGAGGGATTTGTCCTACAATGCGGCGAAGAAGAAGCCAAAGTAAGGCTAACTGGTTTTGGATATTTCGTCCTGAGCCAGGGTTGTTCCTTGAGAAACCACGAGTGGCGGATCGCTTTCAAAAATACCCCTGTGATGTGGCATGATTTCGAGGTATAGCAATTCGACCACATGGACTCCGGAAGGCGCTGAGACTGGATGAAATAGCAGCCAGCCCGAAAGAACGAGTGAAAGAAGGAGAAAGAGCGCGTATTGTTGCCATGGACCACACCAACCTGAGATAAGAGGTGACCGCGGGTTATCAAAAACTTGATAGCCTGCGATTGGAAATAGCACGTGGACGCAGCCCAGTTTTTGATAGGATTTTACGGAACAGATGTCCGTTGTAGACGTGAGTACCTGTGGCGTGGTTTGCATCCTTGTAATACTAGGATTATGGTGTCGAAAGCAAGACAGAGTTGTTGACGTCAAGGGGACTTCAAGGAGGCTCGACTAAAGGTTCCTGGATCTTCGAGAAGCAAGACAGTTTCATTTGAAACTAATGATAAGCAATCAGAAGTAAGTAATGTGAAAGACAACCAGGAGGATCGGAAGGCAACTCTGGGACTAGAATTACCGCTATCACAGATTTGACTTGCTGCACCCATGCCATTGGTGAGAAGGGTTTTGCTGTCTGCAGAGCCAAACATAATACCTATGGATTTCAACGTCGGGGAGAATTGGTACAAATCCAAGGCACCAGCGGGAAGAGTGCTATTTGAGCCCACCCAGAGAACCATAGATGCAACCGAGGAAGAAGAATGTTTTAAAATGAAGGTGAGCCTGTATATATGTAGTGCAATTGTTATTGAAAACAAAAGCATGGCATTTTCAATGTGTGGTTAACAACGCACTTGTTGTTGTTAAAACATACGGCGTGAATATACAATGTCAGCAATAATGACTGCGAACCCAATTCGCGGCAGCGTTAAGCTGTTGAATTGTAAACAAATAAGCACGCGATGAAACTATCGGGTAGGCAAAGAAACTCATCATGACTTTAATTTAAGTTTATCATGAGTCTACGAATTTTTGTATGAGTTGCGTTATTTCTCACGGTCAGGGTTAAGAACTCTGGCGAAATGTGAAAGTAAAGAAATGCAGCAAAAGATGTTTGGGAAAGTAGCATTGAAACTTAGTTTAAGTATTAGTACATAAGCTTTAGTTATTTAGTTTTTAAGTCAGTTGTTATTAAATTAAGAAGTTAGTTCATAAGTTGAACAAGAAAAAGAAATAAAAAGTTATATCAAAAGGATAAACTGGAAATGACGTAAGTGTTTTTATTCATTAGATATCTTGTTTTAAGTGATGAAATAGGGACCTTTAACATCATATATAATTTATTAAATTTTAATTAACTGAAATTTTATTTCTTCTCACTGTTTATTAGCTATACCTTTTGTTAAAATGTTATTTATCTTCTCCGTATTGTTCTTCAACACTTGTGTACTGTTTTTTTTTAAACTTCTTTAATTTTTCTTCAATGTGCTTCACAACTTCACTGTTCTCTTTGACTTCTTTTGTTTGTCTTCACTATTCTTCACTATTCTCTTATTTTTCTTCACTATTCTTCACTATATTTGCGCAATGCTTTAATTGTTCTTCACTGCCTCACGGTTTTAGCAAACTGCTTTATTAATTTTGTGTTCTTTACTTCATTGTTTTTAGCTAACTATTTGTTTCATTTAACTGTTCTTTACACCATCGCTATGTTTTCTTCTCTAACATCACTGTTCTTCACGACTTCTTTTGACTGCGACTCTCCTCTTCCTTCGATGCTTAACGTGTTAGTTTTCACAAATTTCTTCTTCCTTTTGTAAGTTTTCCTCTTGTTCTAGTTTTCGCTTTTAGTATGTTTGTCCTTTACTAACTTCACTTCCGAAAGAGTTATATAAAAAAAGTTCCGAAAGAGTTATATAAAAGTGACTTGTATGGGAGGTGGGCGTGTCCGTTTACCGATTTGGCTCATTTTCAAACTCAGTTCCTATTTTTGGCTAAAATATATTGAGACAAAATTTCATCGCATTCTGATCAGTATTTCTCAAGTTATTCTGTATTCGGACAGCAAGACGGACAGACAGACGGACATGGCTAAACGGACTCGGGTAGTGATGCTGATCAAGAATATATATACTTTTCCATACCGGACACGCCTCCTAAGGGGCGTTACAATATATGCACAAAGTTAATATACCCTGTACCTCATAGGTGTAGGGTATAAAAAGAACAATAGTTTTTTTTTTTTACATTGTTTTATGTGGTTTAAATTACGTTCTATTCGTTCTTTTAGTTTAGTTCTATTATTAGTTCTATTAGTTATGATCTTTACTTATATAATATTTGATGAATATTAGTAAATTAAGGGTTGTAATTTACAGTTATATAAATAAAAACCTGGTCCCGATGTTTTCGTTGCTGACTGCTGCTGTTCTACGGTAGTAGTTCGATGCGTTGTTGTTGTTTCTGACGTATTGGCTTCTATTTCATGTGACTTCGTTCGTTGACTTGCTATGGGTGTTGTAGTGTTTGGTTTCTGCGTTGTTGATTTCCGCAATGACCCGATTTTTTCGAGTGGCGATTTCTTGCTGGGAAATGTATTTGACACCATTTCAAGGTTTTCCTTAGCCGCTTCTACATCTATTGTTGCTATTGGTGATTTATTTGTATTAAATTCATTTGCTTTTATTGTTGCTTTATTTTTAATTGTGGAGTAGTAATGTATGTATAATACATATGCTGCTATTATTATTATTATCAGCATTAATATGACGTAAGACATACCGGTTTTCGTTATTTCATTTTGACGATTAAGTAATTCTTTGCGTTCCTGGTTATCAGTTAATTGTAGTAATATTTCGCCCATTTCTTAATGCTGATCTTATTTTGCTGTGGTCTGCCACCAAGGTCGGTAACGGTGTTGGTGTTATGTTTGAATACGGTAATGATGACCAATTGCCTTGTAGATTTTCTATCATAATTGTATGTGCTTCCTTTTTGTATGTTATATTTCTAATGCTTTGATGTGTATACTCGTAGGGCAGTATCATTTCTTTGTTGTGTAGATTGCAAGCTTCAGTTATGGACATCCAACCCAGGCCTGATAATGTCAACGTGGCTATATTTAACCCACAAACTGCTTCAAAAGATGCTGGCGTATTGAATTTATACAACCATGTCTTTCATGTCCATAGTTTAACTACTAGGCCTGAACTCCTTTTGATGGCAACATGTTCACAGGTATCTTTAATATTTGTTCTGTGTTGAATCAGCGCGACTTCGCATAGTGTGTTGCTAGTTGTTAACATGGTTCCTGGACGTTTGCATAGTGTAATTTCTTTGTCCGTATGTTGGCTAACCAAAATGCATTTGCTGTGATCTTCATTCGTTAGACCTATGTATTTGCTCCGGTCTTCTGCTTCTGATATGTAGTCATATGTTGTTTTAACCAATGCATCCCTTTCTTCATTAATATTTGTGTGTATTGGGTAAATTCTATATAATGTGAACAACAAATCATCAGGCAGTGGTGTCTTGATGACTATTATTAGGCCGTCTGAGTCTGAGAAAACTCGTACTGTGATGCGCGGTGCATTTCGGATGATTTTTGTATGAACCACTTCGCCTTTCCTCATAACGTGAAGCTAGTCAGCATTTCATCTAACTCTCTCTGGTCTATAATTGTCGAGTGTAATCGTCCCTTGTATAGATCATCTATGACTGCCATTTCCATCAGATGTTGTCCTTGAATTTCGATTAGGTTTGCATTAATTGTAGATTGAATTTCCAAGGTATCCATCATGAATAGTAAATGACTAACTTGTTGGTTTATTTTTTCATTTATTTATTTCTGTGTTCTTATTGTTATGTTTAACACATTTTGCAGATTTTCGACTTCCTTCAAAGAATTCAGTAAGGGTTCTGCTCTCTTGTTATAATTTGATGAAATCACCGTAATTTGTCTTTTCATAATTTCTTATGTTTTATGTTCATTATCTTCAATATTATTGAGATGTTTATAGATAGTCTCTCTTTCTTTATTGTCCATCAGTCCAAAAGCACAGTTGAGTCCTTCGCCAATAAAATTGAGTGATCTCTTTTGTCGGTTACTCTTTATTGTGCGCTTAATTATTTCTTCATTTTTCTGTAGTGTGGCTATTATTGCCGTGGTTTCCCGTGTTGCTGCTATACATGATGTTTTTATGCTGGGTCCGTTTACATTGGTGCTCATTTGTTCGCACATTGTATTTGCCGTGATTATATATTTGTTTGTCAGCTCCAGGAAATCGTTCAGTTGTAGTGGTTTAAACTTGGCTACTATCGTCCATTCATCATTGTAGAACAAAGCATCAGTTGTCTTCTCAAAGAAAAATCTTGTATCATTAATTGATGTCTGTGTAATGTTGACTGCTTCATTGGCTCCCAGCATCAGGACCAGTGTGACAATTCTAATCATTCTATAGGTTTCGCTCTTTATTGCCTATCGTAAAGAGGAAGAGAAGAAATTCCATTTTTTTTTACATATTTAAATGGAATCCTTGATCATATCATATAGTTCTCTTATAAATATTTCATAATAGTTAATATATGTGTTAACATGTACTATATGATTTAGTTTGGAAACATATATTTAGATATGTTTCTGTATTGTTGTATATACAATCCCAGTAGTACATGGTTAAATGCTAGTCATATTCAATAATACTTAGCTATTTACTCATGCACTAACTAAGAATTTTTCTATGTATTAGGAAATAAGCGCGCGCGATTTCTTAGCATTACATAAATGTATTTGCTATATTAAGTTGTTAAATATTTAATTTTGTACATCTCAATTGTACTTATTTATTTTCATTACCGTGTAATGATGAATTTAAAACGTTTGTTAGTTTGTTAGTTTGCTATATTAATGCATATCTGCATTAATAAATTTAGTATCTCGTTTCAGTTCCAGAACGTTAGTGGCTTCTGCCTGTAAAGTGCTGAAGTGCATTTAATCGGTTGGCAAATGAATATATTCAAGCCTTCTATATTAATATGAGCTGGGAGCATTGCGCTCTATGCGCAATGAACTTGTTTTTTAAAAATGCCATTGAGGTAGGTACTGACCTATCGCAATTTTAATGACAACGTAATATTTTATATTTTGTAAATTCGTACCGCAAATAATAATTTGATTTTGTTCAATGCTAGTAATATTCAATTAATACATAGCTAACTTTGTTATGCTCGGATTAGTTTATTCTACATTTATTTTACACCTGAGAACAGTTTTCAAACTCATTGTACATCATTTGACCTAGTGTTTTTAGCACCACCCACTTGAGGTTGGTTGCTGTATTAACTCCTCCTTGCTTTATTTTATATTTGGTTACTCGCCCCCATTCATCGACCCTTTGGTCGATGAACTGGTGGGCTTACTTAGTTCCCGAAAAAATAAAAAAAAAAATTATTTTATATTATAAATGAATAAAATATAACTTTTTTTTTAAATATATTGCTTTTTTATTTTATCAAAAATTAGGTGTTCTTTCTTTCAGATTTCAAAAAAAAATTATATTTTCTTTGTCAGTACATAAAACACTGCTAGTCAACACGTTGGCTATTTTCCCTGCAAATTTTTATTTCGGCAATATTACATGAAACTTTTTGATTTTATGAATTATTTAAAATTTCATAATTTATTTAATATCTACATTTAAAAAAAATGAATAGAATGGAAATAATGATTAAAAAAATAGAATTGAAATAAATATTAACTGAAACATAAAAAAAAATTCTTTTCATTATATAGATTTTCTCTTTTCTTTATTTATTTTGTAGTTGCAAGTTCGTTAGTACATGAAGCAGTGCAAGTCATTCTCAATATGTAATACATAGCTATTCTGTCCTGCACTAACTGTTTGACTTTATTTCAATGATGTTAAAGATTATTGGTTCTTGAGGCAGTCAGTGTTTATTTAATTCAACGTAAATATACAGTTATATGCTTTTAACAAATTATTATGAAATTTTTTCCCTTTACCCTTGATACAAATCTCAGTCGTTACAGGGCTTATTATTGAAAGTAGCTCGTAGGGTCCCACCCAGACTGGTGAAAATTTATTTTTCCTATTTTGATTTTTTAGTAAAATTTTATCGCCTACTTTGAATATTATTGGGTGTACTGAGCTATCATAGCTTTGCTTAGATTTTTCTTTGGCTCTGTTTTGATTTTTCGTACGATTTCGTGTGTGCGTTGAATTTGGTATTTTAATAGCTTGTTGCTATCATCGGTATTATATACTGGTGAGCATTTGCGTTTAAGATTGGTTGGCATTTCAAAATCGTAACCGTATAAAGTACGGAAAGGCGTTTGACCGGTGGACAATAATACGTACATGCATTGCGGTATTTAACCATTGGTCCCAGTTTGACCCATCCTCTTTCGCAAAGCTTCGTAAATACTCTGCTAATGGTCGATGGCTTCTTTCCAAAGAGTCGTTGGCCTGGGGATGATATGGCGTAATATGTAACTTTTTAATTCCTAACAATTTACACGTGTCCGAAAATAATTTTGAAACAAAATTCGAACCATTGTCGGTTATCAGTACTTTTGGTATGTTATGTCGTGTAATGATTTCGTCGTAAAATGCTTTTGCTACAGTGTTTGCTTCTGCGTCTGGGATAGCTACGCAGCACATATATTTTGAAAAATCATTAATATATAATGTTAATGATTAATATATATTTATTTCCAGATATAGTTTCCGGTAAAATACCTACAAGATCCATGTATACTTTATCGAATGGTCGTACAGGCGTATCAGTTAAAACCATTGGCATTTTAGTAAGCCTAGAACTTTTATTTACTTGGTATTTTTGACAATTCTTAACGTAATCTTTTATTTGTTTCTGCATACCTTTCCACTTAAATTGTTTTCTGATTTTAAAATATGTTTTCACTGCGCCCTTGTGACCCTAATGCTGAGTCATGAAAGTCTTTTATAACAGTTTTAATTTCCTCTGGGTCAGTTAATAGTAGACTTGAGTTTAATTCGTTCTTGGTGTCTGTTTTTATTTCATTCAGTACTGGCGTGCTCACTTGTTTTTTGGTTTTTGAAATTTGATTATCTAATTTATTCTGAGTGGTCTTAGACCGTGTAATATCTCGTTCTGGATGTGGAATTCTACTTAAAGCATCTGCGTTTAAAACGTGTTTACCTGGTTTGTAAGATATTTTGTAATTATATTCTGATAATTTGTTCCTGAAACGGGCTAACCTTGATGTCTGATCTTTGAGATTTGCTGTGCTACGTAATGGTTGATGATCTGTATAAATTTGAAAATGTCGGCCTAGAATATAAGCTCTAAAATTTTTCGTTGCCAAGACTATAGCTAAAAATTCCTTTTCAATGGTCGAGTAATTTTTTTCTGCTCCATTTAATGCCCTACTAGCAAATGCTATTGGTCGGTCGCTCCCTACTTTGCCTTGTGACAGTACCGCACCTATTGCTTCGTTACTTGCATCCGTTGTAAGTCAAAAAGGGTTGGTAAAATCTGGATGTGCGAGAATGGGTGGTAAAATTATTGATTTTTTTAGTTTAATAAATGAATTTTGACAATCGTCGGTCCAAGTGAATTTAACATCCTTTCTAAGTAACTTATTAATTGGTAATGATAATTTTGCCATATTGTTTATAAATTTTCTGTAATAATTAATTAATCCCAAAATCGCTTGTACTTCTTTTTTATTTCTTTGTACCGGAATATTTTTCACGCATTCAACCATTGAGGGGTCTGGCAGAGCACCTAGTTCCGAACATTTATGTCCTAAATAGACAAATTCGCGACGCAAAAACTGCCATTTTTCTGTATTTAATTTTAGATTGTGTTCCCTTAATTTCTCATGTTCAGCTAAATTCTTTCCATACACCACTATATCATCAAGATAAACAAAGCAATCGATACCCTGTTAACCTCTTAATATGTGATTCATTATTCTTTGGAAAGTGGCTGGAGCCCCTGTTAAATCAAAAGGCATTCTGTTAAACTCGAAATGACCAAGACCTGTACTAAAAGCTGTTTTTTCCTTTTCCCTTCTTCCACTAGGACTTGATGATAACCACTTGCTAAGTCTAAAGTTGAAAAATAGCGACTGTGACCTAACTGGTCTAATATTTCGTCTATACGAGGAATCGGAAATACTTGTTTTATTGTCACATCGCTCAATTTACGGAAATCTTTTACTAGCCTCCACTTTTTGTTACCGTCCTTGCCGCTCTTTTTAGGAACCAGCAACATCGGTGAATTCCAGGGTGATATGCTTGGCGATATTATGCCGTCATCCAACATTTTATTAACCTGTCTGTTGATTTCATCTCTATGAGTGTGTGGCAATTTGTATTGCTTTTGGTTTACCGGTGGCTGATTCCACTGTGTTGTTATTTCATGTTTAAGCACTGGCGTGTATGTTAATTCATCTCCGTCTAAATGAAAAACATCATGATACGAAATACACAGATTTTGTAAAGATGTAATTTCGTCTTTATTCAAGGTTCCATCAATTTTTATTTCCTCTAATAATTTGTTAATTCTGTTTGTAATATTTACTGAATGTATGCTATTTATTGTAGAATTATTGATATCCGATTTCTCATATTGATTGAAATTCGAGAATTTTGGTTTAAAAGAACTGTCTATTATAAATTATTTTTCTGTAGCATTTAATACTGACACATAAACTCTATTTTTGCTAACATTCGATATGCTTTCGCCCAAATATACTCTTGGACAAATTTTTTGTCTATGTATTAAGACGATTGGAATTTTTGTTTTTAAACGTAATGTTACTTTCTTTGCGGATCTAGGTTCTACTTTTAATTCCTGATTTAAAAAAATATTTTCCATATCTGCATGTGTCCTCATGAGTAGTTGTATAGTATTGTTTTTATCTTTATCATAAAATATTAACTTTTTATCTATGGCATTTATTATGGACCTATTCCATATATTATCTCGTCCTATTATACCATCAGCGGGTATTCCTTGTTCAAGTGCCACTACATGCATCTTTAAACAGAACCACTCTTTACTATTGTGCTGAATTTTTATTGTCCCTAAAGTCCTTACGCATCCCCCAAACGCACCACTAAAGTCCTTCTGAGTTTTTTTTTATCAAAACCCGGAAGTCGTGTCATCTCCCCCTCCTTTACTATGCTAGCATCTGCTCCCGAATCTACCAGTAATATGAGTTTTCCATTTTTAGCATCCTCACAATGTACTTCGATGAAAACATCACTTACATTAGGTAGTTTGAAACAGTCACCCTGTCTACTGCATATTATACGATTCCTTCTTTTACTAAACCCACTCATATGACATCTAATTTTCTTATCATATTCTGTTACGAAATTCTCAAAAATGTTTGATATTTTTGATAATATGTTTTTTACTCTATACCCTACTGCTTCATCTCCAAAGGTTCCCTTATACTTTTCATATTCTGCTAATTTTATTATTTTGTTCCCTACTGTAATCGACACAATACCTATAAAGTGTATTATATAAACTAATATTCCTACTACTGCATTACAAACCAAACACGGTGGCTCAACATATGTATCAACGGTCACTCCTGACGTTTGATGAACAATATTTTCTCCTACATTTTTTTGGCTGTTGTTTGAAGCTGCGGCAGCAAATGTGATCACAGTCTCCTTTGACGTATGATCCACTATTTCTGCCATTGACCTAAGTTTACTAATATTAACGGGACTCCAGCTTACTGGCCTTGACTGGGCCCCTGGTAGTTTCTCTTATTGTGAGTGTTAATACCGTTTGGCACAAAATTCTTCTTGACGTGGCAATCCGCTACATATGGCCGGCTTGACCACACCCATAACATACCCTATTATTTCTATATGTCCTATTAGGCCCATTATCGTTATTACTGTTATTATTTCTAAACGGGTTATTATTTCTATTATTTTCATTTCCATTATTATAATAATAATAATAGTTTGGCGCTACAGTCCTGTATAGAACTTCGGCCGAGCTCTCTCACCATTTTGAGCTGTGCGTGTTATATTTGTACTCAAAGTGGTGGGACCTACAGTTTATTGCCGAATCCGAACGGCGGGTGAGAGCTTTTTCATAGGCAATGGTTTTACTCTCGTAGGTTTGCCATTTACTGACGAGAGGTAGCGCGGTATAGAAAAATGTTTCTATGAAAAGATGTTGTTAGCCCCAGTCCAGGCTTGAACCGGGGACCTTTCGGCTCGCAGTCCAACGCACTAACCACTGAGCTACCGCGGCTATTATTAGTATTATTATTTATATTATTACGAGTATTGCTGTCTTGCGAATTCTGATTTTGCTGCTGTTGGTTTTGATATCCGTTGTTCTGAAGTCCTCTATAACCCCCTTGGTACTGCTGATTCTGATATGGTTGTTGTTGGTTCTCCTGGCGTTCTTCCAGTCTATTTGATCCACATCTCCAACTCGATTCATGTCCGTATTTCTCGCATTCTCTGCAAAATGGTATATTTTTCGCAAATAACAGTCATCCCTTGTGTGTCCTGGTCTTGTGCAAAATGAACAGACTGGCCCCTTTTTCATGCCACCCCCTGTATTCCCATTATTTCTCTTTTGTTGACATTTACCCCTATCTTGTCGTGAATTTCTAACATCAGTTCCTTGATTATTTTTACTAACTGAGGTTCCATTCGGTCTTTTTTCAAAACTATACAGTTCCTCCGGTAATCTCGGCCCCCTCAGTATTGTGGCCTCTGCCCTTAACGCTTCGTCTAATAAATCATTTAAATTATCTGCCTTGCTACTCAACAGTAGGATCAGTACAGTCGGGTCAGTCACTCCCACTTTAAATGCTGTTAGCACAGAATTTAATAGTTCCGTGTTAAAAATGTCCTTTGGCAGGTTTTTCTTTTTATACATTGTATCGGCGATGTCGTCTGCGTTCGACTGCAATTGCCTTGCAAACGCCCTTAAACTTTCCCCTTCACCTTAATATGCTTGTTTTATGTTGTATTGAACGGAATCTAATGTAGCCACTTTTAAATATGTGCTTTTAAGTAATTCAAATAACGCATCCAAATCATCGATTTTCTTGGTCCTCATTAATTTGTATGCATCTCCATCAAGACGCAGTTTTACGCATATCATGAATTCTTCTTGATTTTCTTCACTTATTTTAAGGTTCGCTGCCTTACAACCGTCTATAAATCTAAGAAGCTCCGTTTTTAGGAACGGTGAATCTTCGCCCTTGAACACCGGGACCAGATTTCGTATGCATTTCGAAATATCGTCTGTAGGCATTTCAATTATTGTTCTATCTGTTGTTATGTTTTCTTAATTTTCTTCTATTCTTAAATCTTCTTTATGGTATAACGATATTTCGTGTGCTAAGTTCACTTCCGCCTCTAAAAATCTGATTTTTGAATCCAATTCCCTTACTTTGTTATTTGCCTCTTCGACTGATTCGAATTCTAATCTTGGTTGTTGACGTAGTACCCTAGCTACTGATTCATCAGAAATATCTTTATCTTTCAACAAGGCTCTTAATTTTTCGTTTTCCGCCTCTATACCGCAGGAGTGGTCTAAAAACTCCTGTTTTTCTGCTAATTTATAGTTTATATTTTTAGTTAATGCTGCAAATTCGCCTTTCCAGCCTTCTATCTCTTTTATTTTATTCTCACTTTTGTGTTGCAAGAAATATATTAATTCTTCGAACCCGACATCTACTCCTTCTACTTTAGAAAAAACCTTTGTGTTATTAACTTTATTTTTTATTAATTGTAAATGTTCTTTATTATTTACTTCGAGGCTAATTTGAGCCCACAATTTATCCGTAAACCTGTCCAATTGCCCTACTTAGTATGTTTCCGTATGCTAACTGTAATTGCTCCAATTCCGTCATATATTTATCAACGACAAAAAAATGTTATTTTATTCTCATTTAAATTTTAAAATGAAAATTATATTTTAAATGTTCTAAAATTTTTTAAATTTAAAAAAAAATCAAAAATTCCGTTTCATATTAATTTTTATTTACTTATCTGAGTTTAATATTAAATAAATTTCCTATTTTCTTTTTATTACGTTTGTTATTTAATCTTTATTTATTTAATTTCGAAGTTGGCAACGTTGTGCAGCATTTTCTACCTACGCCATCTTTTGACATTCTTTGAACATATTGATGTTTAAAAACAAACAAACAAGAAATTGGATTTAAATAAATGTATTCTTCCAACATTCTTCTTGTATACGAAGTTGGCACTCGTTAAGCAGAATTTTCTATCTACGTTGCTTTTGTCGTCGTTTGAAGTATGTATTGGTCCTTTTAAACATACTGATGTTTGAAAACAAAAAAAAATAAATTAGATGTAAATAAATGTATTCTTCTTGTATACGTTCCTGAATCTTTTTCTAATAATATTGTGAAAAGCCGACACGGATATTTCATCAAAAAAAAACACAACTAAAACTCAGTGCTTCTATTTTCAAACAGAATTCGGCATGGTTTTTTTTACAATAGGATCCGCGAATGTTTCCGTGATATCATAATGTAAATCAGAGCTCATTACAACACTGTTCAAGTCTCAATACAACCCTGTTCACAAATGATTTATCAGGCAGTTATATATTATGTTTACATAAAATTCCAAACATATGTTAATGCCTGAAAAATTATATTTGAGAGAGTCCTTTTTTTTGCAGCGTGTACTTGAAGTTTTAATTAAATTATTTATTTATACATTTAAAAATGTGTATATGAATTCTAATATTAATAATTCCCACTGAGTATGTTTAATGATTTTTAATAAAAATAATAAAAAAAAACAATATTTTATTTTTATTTTATTTTCAGGATTCCTTTCTAAAAATATTTAGATATGTTTTTATGCAAAGTTACAATGACTCAATAAGGCTAAGCTGACGGAAACTTTTTAAAGTATCTGGTAGGGTCACCTTGTCAGACAGGCTCTTGATGAGTAATAAACTAAATACTACCAAAGTCTTTTCGTGGGGTGGCAGACTCTAAAGAAACCCTACACCACCGCGATGTGTCAACATAAAGATTTAACTACTCCAGGTGGTACCCACAAAAGTGGCAATCCACCCGCTTCGGCGGCAGAGGCAAGGATTCTGGAGGCCTCAATCCACTCAACCAACCCTGGTACGATGAACCTTTCTGCTCCTGTAGCAGAAGGTTCATCGGGCCCCTCCATTTCCCAAATTTATGAGACAACTAGGAATCTAGAGGATGATAACGACAACGCAGTGGTTTCCATACCAGTAGAGGAAAGAGTCGGTTCGGCTATGCCTACGACTATCCTCCACTGTATGGCTGCTCGACAGTGTTGTTTCCTCTCAGAGCTCTTTTCTGTCACGTATTTGGAAACATGGTCGATCGAAGGAAAGTGGTGTCTTACCAGCATCTAATTCTAGAGAAACCGACGCCCAACTGAAAGCTAAACTTCCATTGGAGACCGAACCCGGATCTTTGAATACGAGGTCAGGTTGTCCGATGCACAGGTGAGTAGGAGAAGGAAAAATAAAGCGAAAGATCGCAAAGATGCTGAAAAGGCTAAAAGCGACGCTGGAGCTTTCTCTTCCCCAGCTACCACAGCAAAACGCGATAGATCGATGGAGGTTACTCCGACTGAAGCCGGACCATCCGCTGCTGCTGTGGTGGCTGCCAATGCACCTGAGAAGCGCAATGGCAAGAAGTTTAAAAACTTCACTGCTACTGCGAAACCCCGTAACTCCCAGAACTCGACAGTTTCCAGTGATATTGCTTCCACAAGCAAGAGTACTGGCGCTTCATGTTCCGGATCGGCTGCGGATGAACTGCCATTAACATCCACTAGCAGGGGTAGGCAAGCAGTATCATATCGTGATGCTGCTCGCAAAGCTCTTCCGGTTGCGAATATTGTCAAACTGGGGAAGGAGCAAAAGATGAATGATGCAGAAGTAAAACACTGCACCGATCATCTTTGGCGGCTAGTCAGCACCGGCGGTGTCAGTGCAAACGCAAAAAGCTATGAGACTAGTGATGGCATCATGAAGGTGCTATGCTCCTCTCAAGTCAATTTCGATTGGATTGCCACAGCCGTTGCTAAAATCCCCCCTTTGGGCAAATCTCACTTCGCTGTATTCAGCGAAGACGAACCCAAACGCAGGCGAGCAATATGCTGGATACCTGGTCTTATCATGAAAACAGCGGAAGTGCTTCCCTGCCTACGTGCTCAGAACCAGGGCATCGAAACGAACGAATGGAAAATCTATAGCCATAAACCAGAGCGAGGTCCGGAGGACAAAGAGGGCTCAACCCTGGTTGTTGGTTTAGACCAGAAGTCTTTAGATGTCATGCTATCTAAGTACGACAGTCATCTAAACTTATTCTTTAGACGGATCAAATTCCGAATCAATTCCAAATGAATAGGCACATGATTAGAAACGAGTTAATTATCCTGTCATGATATTTACTGAGATCAATCTGCAACATTCTAAAGCTGCTACCGCTTTACTAGGTAAGCGGCTCTCCATATTGCATACATTACCTCACATCACAACCATTCAAGAACCATGGGTGTATAACAAACGCATCTGTAATCTTAGTGAACTACGTGGTGAAACCATACTATACGATGAGTAAGCCGCAAGACCTAGAATCTGTCTTATAGTATCGAAACACTTTGCTGTCACCAAGTTAACCCAATTTTGTGGACAAGACCTGGTACTGCCTCCTCCGCCAAAGGCAATTGTTGAGCTCATAGAGTACTGTGATCGTAAGGCGACTGGCCTTATTCTTTGCTGTGACGCTAATGCTCAACACACTGTGTGGGGCAGCAGTAAATGCAACGCACGGGGTACCAGACTGCTTGACTTCATCATGACCTCCAATCTGAACATTCACTATACTGGTAATAAACCCACGTTTGTGACTGCTAGAAGACAAGAAGTGATTGACCTAACTTTATCTAACTGTAGACTGAGAGAGTCAATCTTAAACTGGAGGGTTCTTAAAGATGATTCTTTATCAGACCACAGGTATATCGAATTTCATACTGACCGAGGATGCTACCCTCTATGACGGTAAGAAACCCTAGAAAAACGAACTGGGCACGCTTCAGACATGAACTTAAGAATTCCCTCAATATTCCTGTCAGAATTCGTACCAATTAAGTATTGAGACGTCCGTTCAAGTTATGAACGATGTCATAAATTCTAGTTTTGTCCGAACATATCCGGTACGAAAAACGTTATCTAGACCTCCTGTTCCTTGGTGGAACGCTTGTTTTGAAACCTTGCGCATGGATTCCAGAAAGCTTCTAAATAGGGCCCTAAGGAGTAATTTAGACTCTGACTGGTTTCTTTATCGAGTTAAGCAGAAATAGTATAAGAAACTAATTCGTAATTCGAAAAGTGTTTCTTATAAAGACTTCTGCAGTAGCATCGAATCCTGCTGTGAGACTAGCCGATTGGTCAAGTTTCTTAAGAGAGACCGAACTGCCCGACTGGACTCACTGCGGAGAACTGATGGCTCGTATACTGAGTCTAAGACAGACGCACTCAGTGTCCTAGTTGAGACTCACTTTCCGGGAAATAAAATCCACATAGGGCCACTTTGTAATCCCAGCACTGGGGACTGCAATAACAACTCTAATGTGACAAAACATGACTTGGCAGGTTGCCAGATTTGTTGTGTACAATGAAGCTATCCAATACGCAGTGGCCTCTTTTGATGGCTTCAAGTCAACTGGGCCGGATGACACCTACCCAGTCATGCTACAGGAAGGTATAACCCAATTGCTACCATGTCTAAAGAAGATCTTTAGAGCAAGTCTCATTCATTCCGACATCCTGGCGTTTAGTTAAAGTAGCCTTCATTCCTAAAGTTGAAAGAGAAGACTATTCCATAGCCAAGAGCTTCAGACCCATTAGAATGATGTCCTTCATATTAAAGTGTCTAGAAAGACTAGTTGAGTTGCACATCAGAAAAATATCGTTATCAGGGTACCCACTATCATCAAGACAACATGACAACATGCCAACCAACGTGAAAAATCCTGTGAAACAGCATTACAACATCTGGTCCGGATCGAGCATGCTTTTCAGAGAAAGATGTACGTCATGGGCATATTTTTTGACATCGAGGGTGCTTTTGATAATGCGACTTTTGATGGAATGTGTGACGCAGCTAAAAGGCATGGAATAGATGAAACATTGGTCAATTGGCTAAGGTCAATGCTAATGTTTAGGACCATCACCTCTGAGGCGAAGTGCGGTCAGTAAATTATGGCAGGGGTGAATAGAGGTTGTCCTCAAGTAGGCGTTCTCTCCCCCCTGCTGTGGTGTATGCTGGTTGACTCTCTGTTCAACGATATTGATGGACCAGGTGTCTATTCCCAGGCCTATGCAGACGATGTTGCCATTCTTGCCACAGGTTTATCCCTCAATGAGGTCTGTGTTAAAACACAAAACTCATTGAACCGAATTGACAGCTGGTTTACTGCAAACATACTTTCCGTCAACCCTCACAAAACAGGGATTGTTCTCTTCACTAGGAAAAGAATAATGACAGGATTATCTCTACCAGTACTTAAGTGTGTCACTATTCCTCTGTCTAACGAAGTAAAATATCTGGGCTTAATTTTACACACATAGAAAATTATTGTCGAATCCGACAATAATTTGAAAATATTTTATGTTAAAATGGATCCACAAATATTATTATCAAATTATTGTCGGATATAACAATAAAATTATCAAACAAGTAATGAAAATAAAATTTTTGATTTTAATAATTTTTAGTTTCATTTTTCGCTTTTGACATTTTACATTAAATAATAAATTAAATACATAAGTTAATAACTAAATTAATAATATAAAAAAATGACACAAAAAAAACACACAATGGTTTAACATTTTAATGCATTTTTATTTGAAAAATCTATAGAAATTGACATCATTGTCGGTTCGCCGACATGTTAGCATGCTTCACTGCTGGTAGCTTTGTTGCAGGTCTTGTCCACAGCACGTCGTCGCTGCCTCATGGCGTCAGTAATCGGAATCGAGGACGGTCCTGAGATTGGCTCTTTGCTCGGCATTCTGCTAATTTTATTCGCAGAAGTGTGATGTCTCATGTGCAGGAAATCCACCTCATGTGCAGGAAATCTCGTCTCGGCTCGAGGATCATTATATCATATAGTTCCGATGCGACCGATTCGACACCGCGTCAATTGTGCAACTCGACATACCTGATCTGGCTGCCGAGAACGGCGGCCTAATTAGGGTCAGCTTCGATTCGGAGGATGTCGCGTGTCACCTTCAGATGCGTTTCCTGATGTAGCCGATCATATGAAAAACGTTGGTTTGTGTACCGACGATATCGCGCGAAGATAACGTATATTTTTGAAGACAGAAAATATAAAATAGCAAATTGCTGCACGCAACAACAACTTTGGCAAAATCTTGAGTTGATGCAGTTTTTGCATTTTTGTTTTTGGTTCTTTCTTCAATGCACATAATTCTTATTGTGTTCATTGGAAAAGGAAAACTTTAGCGACTTGAAATGTGGAATCTACAGAGAAAGATCGCTGATGAAGGGGCTTGGCTGCCTCTGAAACAGCTGTACGATCTGCCACTCAATGCATTTTGCCAATTGTTTGTTGTTTTATTGGTTGGTACAAAACACCCAATTTGTACTGACTGGACCTTGAGCACGTTAAGACAATATCTTAAAATTATCAAGAGGTCGTAAAACAAAAACAATTAATTGTTAACGCAGTGCACGGCGTTTAAAATCTAAAGGATTTTTATATTTTTTAAAAATAATAAAAAACCCATTATTTATACAAAGTGCAGCCTACGTATTTGATTCTGTGGAAACTCTGCAGCCTATACGTAGCAAATTGCTGCACGCAACAACAACTTTGGCAAAATCTGAGTTGATGCAGTTTTTGCATTTTTGCTTTTGGTTCTTTCTTCAATGCACATAATTCTTATTGTGTTCATTGGAAAAGGAAAACTTTAGCGACTTGAAATGTGGAATCTACAGAGAAAGATCGCTGATGAAGGGGCTTGGCTGCCTCTGAAACAGCTGTACGATCTGCCACTCAATGCATTTTGCCAATTGTTTGTTGTTTTATTGGTTGGTACAAAACACCCAATTTGTACTGACTGGACCTTGAGCACGTTAAGACAATATCTTAAAATTATCAAGAGGTCGTAAAACAAAAACAATTAATTTCAAAAATATAAATAAATATTGTATATGTCAAATTTATGCTACAGGGTGTCATAGAAAATCAATAATATTATGTTCAAACTAAAAATAATATTGTCGTTTATTGCTTTCAAGAAATGGATAATATTTATTTTAATAAACTACTTTGGACAAAACATGTTGAAAATAAAATTTCGCGAGCATTGAATGCCTTCTGGCAATGCAGAGGAATTTTTGGGAAGACATGGGGACTATCGCCAAGCAAAACCTTATGGATTTACACGGCAATGATAAGACCGATGGTATCATATGCATCGGTAGTCTGGTGGAACAAGCTGCCTCGAAAGTGCGTGACGACTCTTCTTGCCAAGATTCAGAGAACCGTGTGTCTGGATGTTACGGTTGCCTTTCCCACTACACCTGGTCCAGCACTGAATGCAATCTTAAACCTACCACCACTTGACATCTTCATCAGAGCCGAAGCCATGAAAGTCTGCTGGAAACTAAAACGAGGTGGTTTCTGGTTTAATGTTCCCTGGAATATCTCTGATATTGCACTTGACACTCCATTAGACACCTGTCTACTGGAGATGCCCTCTGATGCAATGATAACAGAAATATTACCAAGACGAAATTTTGAGGTTTGTCAACCTGACATTCAAGACTGGCTAACGCCTGACTGTGAGCCAGGTAGAGGGTCACACAGCATTTCACAGACGGCTCCAGAACCGATCAGGGATCTGGTGCTGGAGTGTTTGTGGAACCGGATGACCGCAGACTTCAATTCGCCTTAGGCGACAATGCCTCGGTATTTCAAGCCGAAGTTTATGCTATACTTATGGCTATGGACTACATTGCGGATAATAGATGGCAGAACATAGCTATATCAGTTTGCAGGAATGGCCAGGCAGCTCTAATGGTTTTGAAGAACCCGGTCATCACATCCAAAATAGTACGTCAATGCAGATCACGTCTCAATTGTGTTGGTAAATACAATACACTGAAACTGATTTGGGTGCCGAGCCATAAAGGAGTTTCGGCCAATGAAACATCTGACGAACTAGCACGTGCTGGATCTGAGTATAATCCATTTGGACCAGAACCTGTGCTTGGACTACCTGGATCTACGGGAAAATTCGCCGTCAGCTCTTGGGTCGCCTCTGCACACAAGAGCAGATGGCTGAATATGACGAAATACAGATTCTCAGAGCTCATGACACCGACGATAACCAAAAGATCGGCCTCGTTTCAACTTTCCTTAAGTAGAAAGGAGTGCATAAAACTGACGGGACTTCTAACGGGACACAACGCATGTGAAAAACACATGAACGCAATCGGCCTGGGCAGGATCAGAGCTCATTACAACACTGTTCAAGTCTCAAGGCAATTATATATTATGTTTACATAAAATTCCAAACATTCATGTTAATGCCTGCAAAATTATGTTTGGGAGAGAATGTAGATCTGAATTCAAAAGTATGTCCGTTTATTTCTTAAGAATGTCAGTCCGTCTTTTGAAATCCCACATATACTATGCTCGAAAGTAAAAATGTTTATCCATTTCTCTCTATTTTTATTTTATTCACACAATACTAATCAATTCGTGTACCTTTTTAAAGACTCTGTAATCAGCATTTGAAAAATAGTACCATTTTCAGTGAAAAAGTGCTTTATAAAGAAAAAATTAAATGGATACTATAATAATAAACGTCTCACTATGTGATATAAAAAAAAAACTTAAAAACGAATAGAAACATGTTCATTTTGTACGTAATTCAAAATTGTCGCATTTTTTTTTTATACATTTTTTTGTTTTTTAAACGCTACATTCGTAAGGACTCTATTTAATGTAAAAATCACTATTGTAGTGGTAGAAATTTCTTGCTACCCCTTTCTGAATATTATATAAGGTGGCCACTCTGTAAGTTAAATATCATTTTACAAGTGAAGTTGGTAACATTTTAAATGACATGGCCGATTTTCGTTCTTTCTGTTTACACTGCGTAAGTGATTGGTTGTCTTGCGAAATTAACGCAAAATTATAAATCTACAAACATCCAAACAAAAAGTACGTTATTTTACCTTGTAAAATAAGAAAATAGTAGAATTTATTCTGAGAATTGTTTTAGCGTGCGAATAATTGATCGAGCGGTCGTGTGTCGTGGTTTAGTGTGAAAATTTAACACACCATAGAAAGTGACTTCAATCAGTGCTACAAGTCGCAGGCATGGTAACCAGTTCAAATCCAGGCATTTGGAAGAGCACACCTCATTCCAACACAACTAGAGAGCGTCAATAATCAAATTCTGATTAACAATACATCCGAGTGCAGTAAAAGTCGCCACACCATAGTTTAGGCGCTGCATCGGGGTACTGCGCATGTGTTTCGAAGCGTCTTTTTGAAATTTGGGAAACGAATGCAGTTATACCAGCTATAGTTATACAAGCAGCGACCAACCCGCACACACACAACCGCTCCAACAAAGAATGCACTAGACGTCACATGTATAAATACGCTGTCTGCCTTCGCGTCGCGTCTAGCCGATCAGTCAACTTTTGTCATTGCATATGGAAAAGCATATCGTCAACGACACCAACAGCACACGACAACTTGCAGATATTTGTTAACTGTAACAATAGTTTAATGTTCGATCACATGCACCGGAATTATCTCTGAAAGCAACAGTGAAGTTTAGTTTTGGAAGTGTATGTCGGTTTACCAATAACCAATTACCTAACCATAACGTTTCTAAATTTAACCATAGACCAAAAATTTAACAAAATAAGTAAAACACATTTCTAAACTTAACAATTTCTAAACTTAACATTTAGATATAAAAATAGCTTCTAAAATATTTTGTTCTACATATTTAATTAACAATAGCACTAAACAAATTTTGTGAAAAAAAGAATTACATTAAATTTTATCCAGAGTTTCAATATTTACTAAATTTTATACCTTTGTTTTAATATAATATTAAAATAGTTTTTACAGCTAAATACATTTAATACAACTGCATCACCAATTATAACAAAACAAACTATGACTGCACTTCACATACGAACTTGAGCGCTCAAAATCGTCGAAGGAAATTGGCAGCATAAACTTAAAATCATCGATGATACGAATTTGTATCCAGTCAAAGTAAGTGTTTTGAATTAATTTATAAATTGGAACTGCAACGTGCAAATAATTAAATGAGAGAAAATTTAAGAAGGTTTTAAAAATAATTTAAAAAGGTATAAGATTTAAGAAAAATTTACATATGCAACGAAGGAAGGAAATTGGGTTATTGATTTAAGATTTAAACAATTAAGTAAATAATAAGAAAAAATACGAAAACTGAAAATGAACAAACGAGATTTGAAGATTAATTTTGGTAATTGTAAACATCATAATGAATGAAGCTCTTATATTAAGATTTAGAATAGTTATTAATAAATGAATATGGTAAATAATGACTAATTAAAAGAATTTTATTACTGGATAAAGTAAAGTTGCCAGGGATGCATAATGGTTACAGTTTAGAATAAAAACTTTTTGTAATGAATGTATGGGGTCATTAAAAAAATTAAGTCGATTTATGGTCATGGACGTACTAATCGTGCGTAGGGGTCGGGCAGACCAGAGTATCAATACCATCTCGATGCTCAGTCCAAGCAGACAGTAAATGTTCCATTAAAAGATAGACGCATTCCTGATTTTACAAAAAGGTTGTTGTTTAATTTTTGTTACTGACTAGGTTGCGAGGGCATACCCACGAGCCGCGGCAAAAGTAATATTCGGACCCTCTTGTAAGATCTAAACCAGTGTCACGTAACACTATATTTAACCTTTCTTCCCAAGTAACCACTTTGTGGCAACTTAAGTGGTATCCACACTATTGTCATTAAAGTGTTTGTTCCAAATCATGCGAAATATACTTATTTGCAACCCAATTGCCAGTCAAAAAGCCCCGGAGCGAGGCTTAGTTGCCAAAATGTCGATCCATTAAAGTGTCGTTTCACTTATTTGGAACTTGAACTATAATTTTAAATGTGGAACTTGTGTGGATTAAAAATAAAAGTAATAAAGATTCTACACTGTGCCATTAGCGTGAATGTTTGTCGTGTAATAAAACTGCACATAATGTCAAAAATATGCTATGGCATAATAAGTCTTTACGAACGGATTTTTCGGCAAACTACAACTCTAATTTTTGTAGCCGCGATAGCTCAGTGGTTAGTGCGTTGGACTGCGAGCCGAAAGGTCCCCGGTTCAAGCATGGACTGGGGCTAACAACATCTTTTCATAGAAACATTTTTCTATACCGCGCTATCTCTCGTCAGTAAATGGCAAACCTACGAGAGTAAAAACATGAAAAGCTCTCACCTGCCTTTCGGATTCGGCAATAAACTATAGGTCCCACCACTTAGAGTACAAATATAACACGCACAGCTCAAAATGGTGAGAGAGCTCGGCCGAAGTTCAATACAGAACTGTAGCGCCAAACTATTATATTATTAACTCTAATTTAACAAACGGTTCTAATTTTAACGCGCACCTAAAAAAATGAAATTTGTGAACATTTTTAAAAAAAGTGATTTTTGTTATTTCTTTATTTAAACCATTCCGACTGTCCTTTTTTACAACTCAACGTTCCATGGACATATGTAGTGGATATAATAAATATTTTGTGTATAATAATATACATTTATACCATTTTATAGTTAATAAGCTATATTATTTATAAACATGTTCCTATTAGATTCCTCATTATATACATGCAACATATATGGAACATAATACATTTTATAATTTGCCACTATTTTGCCACGTCATAACAACAAAGTTAGCTCCGCCCATTATCGTATATGTTACATTATCGGAATGTATGACTTATATATTACAGCATTGTGACATATTATTGCATTGTCCCACACAGTTCTTAGCCACCGCTTTGGATCTAAATTTATGTTCCATTATCAGAATGTATGTTTCATACATGTTCTTAACCACCGCTTTGCAACTAAAAATTAGTAATTTGCAACACTGGTGTTAGAGGTAACTTAAAAGTTACACATTTGCAATTGTCTAACCGTGGTTACTTGGGTTATATATAAAACGAAATTAATTATACATCAAATCCTTCTTATGGAAACGGACTCAAAAATAAATAAAAACATGCTCGACTATACCATAAAAAATACTTTTTAACATAAAACGTTTAGAAGGCGATATTTTGAATAAGATTTAAAAATAAAAACATGGTGTGCATTCAATAGATAATATTATCTTACGGCCCCCATTTTTATACCCTACACTAAGAGTGAAAGGGTATATTCAGTTTGGTATGCCGGTTGTAACAACCTGAAAAAAGAATCTCCGGTATGGAAAAGTATATATATTCTTGATCAGCATGACCTCCTGAGGCAATGTCCGTATGTCTGTCTGTCCGTCTGTCCTTCTGTCTGTCTGTTGAAATCACGATTACAGAAAGAGTTGAAGAGCTAGAGCAATGAAACTTTTGATTACTTATATATCTAAGCTGTCTGAACAAGAAATGATCGGTCAATTGTGACCTGAGAACTGACCACTTATGTTCAAATACCTCATATAAAATTTACATCTGCAAATCAATTTTACTGTTTACGTGCTTAGGTAAACTTTTTTGGTCAAATATATATTGACATTATTCTCAAATACATGAAAATAATGTTTTCCCACGAAACGACTTGTGGTTCCCAAAAAAAAAAATCGAAATTCGGTACACCTACCCATTTGTAAATATGGCTATCAAATGAAAAAAATTCTTCAGGGATGGAAAGTTTGTAGTTATTTTCAGGATTCGTATACCCTGGTGACCTATATACCACTTTGAATGGTTACCACACATATGTGTAGGGTATTTATAGTCGGCTTAGACCGACTAAAATTTTGAAAATCCTAACTATCATAATAACACCTACTTTAAAATTTCCCATGTGATCTAACCTTCCCAACTGGTTTATTTTCAATTTTACTAAAAAAAATTCACCTTATAAACGTTTTACATTAAATTTTTTTTTTTCTTCTTTTTTTTCATTTTCTTTAAATATTTTGTCAGCTAAATTTTCGTGTGACAGAATTCGAACGGCTTAATATCATTAAAATCATACTTTTTTTTCAAACTGTTTTTAATATGAACTCATTAAGACAGAACCATGACGAACGGGAGATAGGAAAACGACAATATTGTATTGTCATCTAGTTCTAGGCTATGTTTAAAATTTCTAGTCTCTAGCTCATCGGGAAGTTAATTAAAAATATTTTACCGAACATACAGAAACAAAACGTTTTAAAATAGAAATACGCATCAATTAATACTTATAAGTTTTACTGTAATATTTAACAAGGCTATGGTACAAACAAAATATTTTATTAATTGTTTGACTATATTGTAGTAATGGTATAAATCCTATTGGCCAATTTTAATAGTAAAATAATTCTTTTGACATTAAATTACCATTAATTTACCATTTCTTTTTTTTTTTTTTTTTTGGTGTGTTGAGTGATCTGAGTGCAGACGTCGAATAAAAATTGAATAAATTCAGTAAAAGTGCCTTACTGAAAAAAGGGGGACTTCACTGCATCCTTCAGCGGCGTCGCATTTGCCAGTACTGCAGTCTGAAACCGCGCAGCCTCACCGCAGCCTCAGCCAACGCTGCCGTCACCACTGCTGCCGCAGCAGCAATTATCGACAGAACAATATACGATGCAACAAACGTTTCAGCCAACGTTGCAATCCTGTCAATGTATACACGTCAAATGGTATGGCATTGCCGACTCAATCTTTTAGAATTGGTGAGTTTTTATGCGATAATAAAAATTCCCACCTCGCAGGGTTGTCATTATCCGATTACGAGCAAATTACTCACAAATTAATAATAAGTCTTTCCAATGCATTTCTGACGGTACCACTTGAAACTCCCCGTGCCCCATTACGCAATGGCCCGATCGCTGTAAAAATCCGTTTAGGTTGGTTGGTACACAGATCAGTAGCGCAATTCCGTAACTCCATAACGATAATAATCGATATCGCTATCTACTGACAATTGTCGCTTGCGATAGCGATCGTTATGAAAAAAGTGATTCCCTAACTTTCAATGCTTTTTATGTAGACAAATAAATTCGGAAAGATTTTTAACAATAAAATCGTTTAAATCGTTGAAAAGTAAGCTGCCTAACAACCAAAAAATTGTCAACGCTATCGTATCGACAATTTTCGGTAAATTCTTAACGATGACAGCTGACGATAAATATCATAGCTAACTGTGTACGGAATACCTCCTAACAATATTTGTCGTTAATTGTAGTTAACGATATCGATTTTTGTCGATACGGAGTTAGGGAATCGAGCTACAGGTAGTATGAATGTTCAACCAAAAACAGGGATGGTTTTTGGTTTAATGTACGAAATAAAGACTTGACGGATTCGTATTTTAATATGGAAAATTTCGGCATAAAGCCGGATGTTAAATTGGTTCGTTCGGATTCAGAAGAACGTGCGAACGTTATGAGGCCGGATTGCAATGCCGATAAGATAAAGTGGAATTTCCCGAAAGTTTTCGAATGGCACTGCACCGTTTAGAAACCATTGAGCATAAGATGGCACGAGATCCAGCCTACGCCTTAGAGTTATGTACTAAAATGGAGGAATATGTTTCCAAAGGATACTCCATACGCTTGTCGGACGAGGTAGCGCAACACTGTACGTGCAAATCGTTCTACCTTCCGCATTTTGCGTACAAAAATCAGAAGAAATGGGGACTGGGCTTAGTTTTTGATGCTCCATCTGAAACGAACAACCCCAGCTAGACATACCTTACCGAAACTCTAACACATAGAAAAAACTATATTTTTTCACTCATACATAACTAATTTGAAATACATTCCTGCAGAACCAATGATGGATAAATTACCCATAATTTTACCAGTAATAAATCTAATATATTTTTTTTATTTGTATGTTATTCTGTATGTTTGTTTTTTCTTCAAACAGCCGCTGCAGCTGATAAAAAGTTTATGGTGATAAAAAGTTTATGCTTAAATTATAGTCAATTGATAAACATTGAAATAAAGTATATTGAAAATGTATTTCTATATAATGCTTATTTATCTATTTATATTATAGATGTCATCAAAGTGTACGTAATTCAAAATTGTTGCATTTTTTTTTTTATACATTTTTTTTGTTTTTTAAACGCTACATTCGTAAGGACTCTATTTAATGTAAAAATCACTATTGTAGTGGTAGAAATTTTTTGCTACCCTTTTCTGAATATTATATAAGGTGGCCACTCTGTAAGTTAAATATCATTTTACAAGTGAAGTTGGTAACATTTTAAATGACATGGCCGATTTTCGTTCTTTCTGTTTACACTGCGTAAGTGATTGGTTGTCTTGCGAAATTAACGCAAAATTATAAATCTACAAACATCCAAACAAAAAGTACGTTATTTTACCTTGTAAAATAAGAAAATAGTAGAATTTATTCTGAGAATTGTTTTAGCGTGCGAATAATTGATCGAGCGGTCGTGTGTCGTGGTTTTGTGTGAAAATTTAACACACCATAGAAAGTGACTTCAATCAGTGCTACAAGTCGCAGGCATGGTAACCAGTTCAATCCAGGCATTTGGAAAAGCAGACCTCATTCCAACACAACTAGAGTGCGTCAATAATCAAATTCTGATTAACAATACATCCGAGTGCAGTAAAAGTCGCCACACCATAGTTTAGGCGCTGCATCGGGGTACTGCGCATGTGTTTCGAAGCGTCTTTTTGAAATTTGGGAAACGAATGCAGTTATACCAGCTATAGTTATACAAGCAGCGACCAACCCGCACACACACAACCGCTCCAACAAAGAATGCACTAGACGTCACATGTATAAATACGCTGTCTGCCTTCGCGTCGCGTCTAGCCGATCAGTCAACTTTTGTCATTGCATATGGAAAAGCATATCGTCAACGACACCAACAGCACACGACAACTTGCAGATATTTGTTAACTGTAACAATAGTTTAATGTTCGATCACATGCACCGGAATTATCTCTGAAAGCAAAAGTGAAGTTTAGTTTTGGAAGTGTATGTCGGTTTACCAATAACCAATTACCAATAACCATAACGTTTCTAAATTTAACCATAGACCAAAAATTTAACAAAATAAGTAAAACACATTTCTAAACTTAACAATTTCTAAACTTAACATTTAGATATAAAATAGCTTCTAAAATATTTTGTTCTACATATTTAATTAACAATAGCACTAAACAAATTTTGTGAAAAAAAGAATTACATTAAATTTTATCCAGAGTTTCAATATTTACTAAATTTTATATCTTTGTTTTAATATAATATTAAAATAGTTTTTACAGCTAAATACATTTAATACAACTGCATCACCAATTATAACAAAACAAACTATGACTGCACTTCACATACGAACTTGAGCGCTCAAAATCGTCGAAGGAAATTGGCAGCATAAACTTAAAATCATCGATGATACGAATTTGTATCCAGTCAAAGTAAGTGTTTTGAATTAATTTATAAATTGGAACTGCAACGTGCAAATAATTAAATGAGAGAAAATTTAAGAAGGTTTTAAAAATCATTTAAAAAGGTATAAGATTTAAGAAAAATTTATATATGCAACGAAGGATGGAAATTGGGTTATTGATTTAAGATTTAAACAATTAAGTAAATAATAAGAAAAAAATACGAAAACTGAAAATGAACAAACGAGATTTGAAGATTAATTTTGGTAATTGTAAACATCATAATGAATGAAGCTCTTATATTAAGATTTAGAATAGTTATTAATAAATGAATATGGTAAATAATGACTAATTAAAAGAATTTTATTACTGGATAAAGTAAAGTTGCCAGGGATGCATAATGGTTACAGTTTAGAATAAAAACTTTCTGTAATGAATGTATGGGGTCATTAAAAAAATTAAGTCGATTTATGGTCATGGACGTACTAATCGTGCGTAGGGGTCGGGCAGACCAGAGTATCAATACCATCTCGATGCTCAGTCCAAGCAGACAGTAAATGTTCCATTAAAAGATAGACGCATTCCTGATTTTACAAAAAGGTTGTTGTTTAATTTTTGTTACTGACTAGGTTGCGAGGGCATACCCACGAGCCGCGGCAAAAGTAATATTCGGACCCTCTTGTAAGATCTAAACCAGTGTCACGTAACACTATATTTAACCTTTCTTCCCAAGTAACCACTTTGTGGCAACTTAAGTGGTATCCACACTATTGTCATTAAAGTGTTTGTTCCAAATCATGCGAAATATACTTATTTGCAACCCAATTGCCAGTCAAAAAGCCCCGGAGCGAGGCTTAGTTGCCAAAATGTCGATCCATTAAAGTGTCGTTTCACTTATTTGGAACTTGAACTATAATTTTAAATGTGGAACTTGTGTGGATTAAAAATAAAAGTAATAAAGATTCTACACTGTGCCATTAGCGTGAATGTTTGTCGTGTAATAAAACTGCACATAATGTCAAAAATATGCTATGGCATAATAAGTCTTTACGAACGGATTTTTCGGCAAACTACAACTCTAATTTTTGTAGCCGCGATAGCTCAGTGGTTAGTGCGTTGGACTGCGAGCCGAAAGGTCCCCGGTTCAAGCATGGACTGGGGCTAACAACATCTTTTCATAGAAACATTTTTCTATACCGCGCTATCTCTCGTCAGTAAATGGCAAACCTACGAGAGTAAAAACATGAAAAGCTCTCACCTGCCTTTGGATTCGGCAATAAACTATAGGTCCCACAACGAAATTAATTATACATCAAATCCTTCTTATGGAAACGGACTCAAAAATAAATAAAAACATCTTCTGTCTGTCTGTTGAAATCACGATTACAGAAAGAGTTGAAGAGCTAGAGCAATGAAACTTTAGATTACTTATATATCTAAGCTGTCTGAACAAGAAATGATCGGTCAATTGTGACCTGAGAACTGACCACTTATGTTCAAATACCTCATATAAAATTTACATCTGCAAATCAATTTTACTGTTTACGTGCTTAGGTAAACTTTTTTGGTCAAATATATATTGACATTATTCTCAAATACATGAAAATAATGTTTTCCCACGAAACGACTTGTGGTTCCCAAAAAAAAAAAATCGAAATTCGGTACACCTACCCATTTGTAAATATGGCTATCAAATGAAAAAAATTCTTCAGGGATTGAATGTTTGTAGTTATTTTCAGGATTCGCTTACCCTGGTGACCTATATACCACTTTGAATGGTTACCACACATATGTGTAGGGTATTTATAGTCGGCTTAGACCGACTAAAATTTTGAAAATCCTAACTATCATAATAACACCTACTTTAAAATTTCCCATGTGATCTAACCTTTCCAACTGGTTTATTTTCAATTTTACTAAAAAATTCACCTTATAAACGTTTTACATTAAATTTTTTTTTTTTTCTTCTTTTTTTTCATTTTCTTTAAATATTTTGTCAGTTAAATTTTCGTGTGACAGAATTCGAACGGCTTAATATCATTAAAATCATACTTTTTTCAAACTGTTTTTAATATGAACTCATTAAGACAGAACCATGACGAACGGGAGATAGGAAAACGACAATATTGTATTGTCATCTAGTTCTAGGCTATGTTTAAAATTTCTAGTCTCTAGCTCATCGGGAAGTTAATTAAAAATCAATTAAAAATATTTTACCGAACATACAGAAACAAAACGTTTTAAAATAGAAATACGCATCAATTAATACTTATAAGTTTTACTGTAATATTTAACAAGGCTATGGTGCAAACAAAATATTTTATTAATTGTTTGACTATATTGTAGTAATGGTATAAATCCTATTGGCCAATTTTAATAGTAAAATAATTCTTTTGACATTAAATTACCATTAATTTACCATTTATTTTTTTTTTTTTTGGTGTGTTGAGTGATCTGAGTGCAGACGTCGAATAAAAATTGAATAAATTCAGTAAAAGTGCCTTACTGAAAAAAGGGGGGCTTCACTGCATCCTTCAGCGGCATCGCATTTGTCAGTACTGCAGTCTGAAACCGCGCAGCCTCACCGCAGCCTCAGCCAACGCTGCCGTCACCACTGCTGCCGCAGCAGCAATTATCGACAGAACAATATACGATGCAACAAACGTTTCAGCCAACGTTGCAATCCTGTCAATGTATACACGTCAAATGGTATGGCATTGCCGACTCAATCTTTTAGAATTGGTGAGTTTTTATGCGATAATAAAAATTCCCACCTCGCAGGGTTGTCATTATCCGATTACGAGCAAATTACTCACAAATTAATAATAAGTCTTTCCAATGCATTTTTGACGGTACCACTTGAAACTCCCCGTGCCCCATTACGCAATGGCCCGATCGCTGTAAAAATCCGTTTAGGTTGGTTGGTACACAGATCAGTAGCGCAATTCCGTAACTCCATAACGATAATAATCGATATCGCTATCTACTGACAATTGTCGCTTGCGATAGCGATCGTTATGAAAAAAGTGATTCCCTAACTTTCAATGCTTTTTATGTAGACAAATAAATTCGGAAAGATTTTTAACAATAAAAATCGTTTAAATCGTTGAAAAGTAAGCTGCCTAACAACCAAAAAATTGTCAACGCTATCGTATCGACAATTTTCGGTAAATTCTTAACGATGACAGCTGACGATAAATATCATAGCTAACTGTGTACGGAATACCTCCTAACAATATTTGTCGTTAATTGTAGTTAACGATATCGATTTTTGTCGATACGGAGTTAGGGACTCGAGCTACAGGTAGTATGAATGTTCAACCAAAAACAGGGATGGTTTTTGGTTTAATGTACGAAATAAAGACTATGACGGATTCGTATTTTAATATGGAAAATTTCGGCATAAAGCCGGATGTTAAATTGGTTCGTTCGGATTCAGAAGAACGTGCGAACGTTATGAGGCCGGATTGCAATGCCGATAAGATAAAGTGGAATTTCCCGAAAGTTTTCGAATGGCACTGCACCGTTTAGAAACCATTGAGCATAAGATGGCACGAGATCCAGCCTACGCCTTAGAGTTATGTACTAAAATGGAGGAATATGTTTCCAAAGGATACTCCATACGCTTGTCGGACGAGGTAGCGCAACACTGTACGTGCAAATCGTTCTACCTTCCGCATTTTGCGTACAAAAATCAGAAGAAATGGGGACTGGGCTTAGTTTTTGATGCTCCATCTGAAACGAACAACCCCAGCTAGACATACCTTACCGAAACTCCAACACATAGAAAAAACTATATTTTTTCACTCATACATAACTAATTTGAAATACATTCCTGCAGAACCAATGATGGATAAATTACCCATAATTTTACCAGTAATAAATCTAATATATTTTTTTTATTTGTAGGTTATTCTGTATGTTTGTTTTTTCTTCAAACAGCCGCTGCAGCTGATAAAAAGTTTATGGTGATAAAAAGTTTATGCTTAAATTATAGTCAATTGATAAACATTGAAATAAAGTATATTGAAAATGTATTTCTATATAATGCTTATTTATCTATTTATATTATAGATGTCATCAAAGTGGAAGGGTTGTCTGCATTAAACAAATCCATAGAACGAAACAAAACAAGGGCACACAAAAGACGTTTTACAGAAAATCATAAAACCAAATATATTCATTAAAAATGAAAACTATGGAATTTTGGGATTTTTGTTTTATTTGCTACAATTTTGGTTATTTTATTAGCTATTTAGCCGTCACTAACCTCAAAGTTATAACAGTATGTTACGTAAAATATTTCCTAAATTTACTACACTAAGAAAACATAATGTTTATGAGCGTGTTGCTGAAACTAAAATACTACAGTTACAATATGCAGGGAATACAAATAAATTTGCAGCAAAAGTTTAAATAATTTGTAAACATCACATATTTCGTATTATTTGTGAGATGTTTCTTATAAACATCACGAAAAATGTCATATTTGTGGTAGATTCACTGCAACTACTAGAGAAATAGGTAGCATTGCTGAAAATATTCCACAGATATTATTGCTTTTGTAGAAAAACTCTTAATATTGTCTAAATATCACAAAAAGTGGCAAATATTTGACTTGAATAATTTGCAACTGCAATGATGTTTAAGGCTCTAATACTTTTCAACCATCTTTCGTTTTCTTAGTGTAGTAATTTAATCATCATTTATTACCAAAAGAACAGTGACAAACATATATTCAATTGTATCTCATTGTAGGTGAGTGAGAAAGATAAAAAATCACACGCACTAAAAAGTTTCTGTCATTTATATCCCGTCGCTGTTAGAAACGTTGATAGTATGGTAGAAAGAAAAAAATGTTTATTTCAATTGACTGATAGCGGATGATGACTTCTTTATAAAAAAAAGTAGACGGACAGACGATCCTCGTTAATCTTATTTCGTAGAAGTCGAAATGTTAAAAAATGTCTATGAATATTTACTCTATTTTTACTCTATGTACTCCATGTTTTATAACATTTTTTACGTAGAACGTAAACATAATGTGTGTTAACACGCCCACCAGACCCACTCGTTGTAGCGATACTCGCTGCATTGAGTTTTGACGTTCTAAAGTGCAAGATCGTCACTCGTTTCGTTTATATTAAAACTTATGCATTCGACCCACCCGTCTTCGGACTCTTACACAAAGAATATTAAATTCACCCGTCACTGCGACAACTAACAATAACATAAAAACCTGTCGGCCAAACGCGACAATTCGGTCACGGCGACATAAATATACATTAATTAACAAATCAACAATGAACAAAAAACTCTCAACAACAAAGAGTTCAACACATCACTTCTACAGAAGACGACAGAGGGATTTCTAAAACTATGCACAATACACTCAAACCCAATTTGCTACAAATATTCGATCAACTACTCGGACACTAAGGTAACAAATTTTGTTATATTTAAATCCTCCAAATTACCAACCCGTTCACCACCCGAAAATTTAGTCCAAACGTGCCTTTAATAAAAAGGACAGCGTAAAGTTTTGGCAGCGGAGCCACAAAAACATTTAAATTTTGGCACAATTTTGTAAATATTGTATTTACTCGACCCACAAACAAAAACAAATAGCGATTAAATTTATTTAATTTAGCGTAGTTTTTTTTTGGCAAAAGCGTTACACGAATTACGAAACGATCGTTTCATTATAATAATCGCACGCCAAATAAATTTGAATTAAAACTAAAAACAACAGTTTTTACAAATTGTAATTATTATAAATTTGGCAAAAATTGTTGTTTTTTGCGACCCGACCCGAACTCAAACCAAAGAGTTACACGAATTACGAAACGATAGTTTCACTAAAATAATCGTGCGCCAAATAATTTTTAATCATACTAAAAATCACAGTTTTTACAAATTGTAATTATTATAAATTTGTAACATTTTACAATATATTTTGCTTTACAAGTTTGCAAAATTTCATGTTTTATTTGTTTTCAGCAAGCAACTGGCTTCTGCACTCGTTTGTTTTTATATCCTACACAAAGAGTGAAAGGGTATATTCAGTTTGATACGCCGTTTGTAACACCCAGAAGGAAGCATCTCCGGTATGGATATTCTTGATCAGCATAACCTCCTGAGTCGATTTAGCGATGTCCGTCTGTCTGTTGAAATCCCTACTACTTAAACAATTGAAGAGTTAGATAAATGAAACTCATAATTTAGATTACTTATATACCTACGCTGTATGTGCGAACTTTGTTTGTCAAATATATAATGAAATCATGCTCAAATACATGGAAATAATGTTTTCCCGCGAAACGACTTGTGGTTCCCAAAAAAAATCGAAATTCGGTACACCTACCCATTTGTAAATATGGGTATCAAATGAATGGAAATTCTTCAGCGATTGAAAGATTGTAGTTATTTTCAGGATTCGTATACCCTGGTGACCAATATACCACTTTGAATGGTAACCACACATATGTGTAGGGTATTTATAGTCGGCTTAGACCGACTATAATTTTGATAATCCTAACTATCATAATAACACCTACTTTAAAATTTCCCATGTGATCTAACCTTCCCAACTGGTTATTTGTTTTAGTTGCTCATAAAACAAATAAACACTAAACACTTACAGCAAAGAGCTCTGCTGTCAAGTATATATAGGGTTGCCACGCTGTGCACTAAAAAAAGTGTTTTCGTGGGAATTTATAAATTACCCGTGGGAACCAAAAAATTATCCCATATTTTTTTGAAATTGTCTATTGATCCATCGGAAGAAAGACCAGAGCTCTAATCACGTATGACGATAATCGTCTAACGATATCGTTTCGACGATAGTCTTACTTAAGAAAATCGGTAGCGTTTTGTGACTATCGTTTCAACGACGATCGTTTTTAAATTACGTGATGAGAGCCCAGAGGCACGATTCTGTAACTTATTAACGACAAATTTCGATATCGTTAACTAACAAGAATTGTGGTATGCAGAAGCGATCGTCGTGAAAAAATGTAAATTTTAACGATATTTGTCGTTCAAAATAGTTAACGATATCGATTTTTGTCGTTAATAAGTTACAGAATCGCCCCACAGGATTGTCCCACAGATTTTCATGGAGAGGTGGCCACCCTTCGCGAACAGTGGAGACCTTTATAATGAAGCGAATGATATTTGCTACTAACTGCTCGCCCCTAATAGCATCCCAGCAAGACACTGTTGACCGAAACTTCAACACAAATGAAAAATGTTTACGACTCACTTATACATGAATGAAAAAGCTGTGTAAACGTGCGTAAGACAGGGATGGAAAGTCACACGTATACACAAGTTTTGATCATTTTTTTTCATGACGCTATTCTACATGGGACCGAAATTTTGATCAAAATTTTGATCTTTGCTACCCCTTAAATGACCAATAAAATGACTGTTCTTGCTCGGATAGTACGTAAAAAAGCCAAATGTCCAAAAATTTGCGGATACCCATCTTCGGACTGTAAAAGCCATAGTGGAGGGGCACTAGGTGGGCGATTATTTAGACTCCTTTTCAAACGAAAGACGTAATAAAAATTCACATATGCGTCGTAACCCAATATGCCATTCCCAAGTAGCACAGTCTCCTATATAAAAGTGGTGTAAAGCTTTTCACGATATTATTATTCAGTAATTTTTACCGTATAAAAGCTCTGAAAGTACTTATACGGCTTTTTAGTCTATACAGCATATGACTATATAAAAGCTATGAAGATGTCGTGTAAATGCTATTTGATTACTCTGAAAAGGTTTATAGGAGCTTATTACAACTTTTATAGAATACAATGAATACAAAAATAAATATTTACGTTTTTTAATTATTAATAATTAAATTTTTATATAGTTTTGTTAAACTGAAATTATACAAACTTAATTATACTATTTAATTATATTATTTATAATTGAAAAAAACATGATTTTTACTTTTATTTCACCAAGCCCGGGCGGTGAATAGAACTTTCTTCCTTCAGATTGCAAAGCCAGTACACTTCCACTCGACCACTGTCCATTAATATTATGCAATTCATTTCGATGTATAATAACCAAACGTATGTATTGGGGAATTAATTATTAAATTGCAACATACATATTATAAAGTTAAAATATTATAATGACAAATTATATGATAATAATATATACTAATAATAATAAATAAAAAAATGAATTAAAAAAAAATATTGCCGCAGGCAGGATTCGAACCCGCGCTCTCGTGCATGCTATGGTCGTGACGTCCGAAGGCACTAATGTCACTGTGTATGAGTTGTATTATTAGTTCAATAAACCTTTACACGGTGAATTTAATAGAACTTAAAAACCTACTGTTTCAGTAGCTACACGACGTTCATACAGCTTTATGCCATTTAACGTTCACTTTCTCAGTTGATTGTGCTACTTGGGTTGCACATAATATTAACTTGCGAATGCTTGGAAATCAATCATTAGTTTTAAATCGTTGTGTTGAGGTTGAAATTTAAAATCATAGCTTTTCCCAATAAACCAAAAACCTGGATATTAAGTGACTATCGAATGTTAAGTGACTAATATTAAGTGACTATCGAATGTATATTGAACATGGATATCGAAGCTTTCACTGGCAAAAAGCAATCAACTTTTTGTAATTGTAAGCTTGAAAACCATAGCGTTCTCCAGCAAAACTGATAGCTTTTATCCAATTGAATCTAGCCTTTACCTAAACTTGAATTCCGACATTCAATATACATTCGAGGTTTAACTTAATTGTATGCTATAAATAATATGTGATTCGACCTCAAATTACACTTGAATTGAAGCGCATATATTTCCCTAATTAAAGGTTTAAATATAAAATAAAAGAAAACGCATATAAGTCATAACACTATATATTTAAAGAAATTAAAGTATGTTCCACAGCTGAAACAGCACCTGCACCGGTGGCAGTGTACAGGAACTTCTTGTAAAATCCACGACGTGCCGCGAAGATCAAACCAGTGAATCCAATTGCGCCGCTGCGATGTATAACTTTACCAGGTTCGCGTAAAATATCAATGTTGTCTGCAAATATATGAATGAAAATATATTAATATTTAATAAACGTATTCGTTAACCTAGGTCACTTACATTGTTTATCAGCGCATTGTATATTTTCCGTGCGGTATAATTCTCGGGATGACTTTCGTGTTTGGACCTGCATTTATATATTAATTGATTTGTCTGTTTGCTAATTCAAGCGAAAAATAATGATCTTACTTATTGTGCGAATGCACTGGCGCATATGTAGTGATGAAAAATATGAATGTTTTCTTGTTGACATTTAATTTATCACGTCACTGGGTTGCCACTGAGTATTTTTGTGTAGTGAATTTCGTTTCAAGTTTGTTTAACTTTGGATAACATTCATTTATTCGGCTTGATCATGACATTACATCCACACTGGTTGGAAAAGAAAATTCTCCAAATTTATCGAACCTGAATTTCATTGCTTATTAGGTTTCAATAAAAACTGGTTGCCTAACCTTAACTTCAAAATTCCCTTATTCTCAAATCAATATTAACACTAATAATTTAATTAATTTCAACATTTACTTCAAATCAAGATTTAGCCTTATTTTCAACTCGAAATCAAATTAACCTAAATTTACTTTTTTGCTTTTAAATATTGACTTAATCCTACAAAATAAGTGTAAAAAGAGGATCCTCATATAGGACAACAAAATGGGCATTTTTTTATTAATTATCCCGTTCTATGTCATCCAACCAATATTGTAGACTTCACTCCCGAGCGTGAAGACACAGCTGCGTACAAGCATACTTGTTTAGATATAGTCATTTATTAATATTACGTATCGGAATCTTCAATCTCAAGTTCTCATGTATCCACTAACACATACAAGAATAGTGTAATGACGGAAAACGAATTAGACGCCGTGCTGTGAACGTGTAAAAGTTGATACTCTGTTTCTTAGTCTGACCAAAAATAAGAATGCGTAAATTTTATTGGAACATCGTAATAAAAACCGACTGCTTCAATACAATAATTTGATGAGCATGATATTGAAATAACATTTAATTTTCAATAGTTATTCCGAAATTTGCAGTCAAATTGATTTCATGAATTAATTTGACAATAAATATGTTTGAATAATTTGTTTTATTAAATTATTAATTAATAAAATTATTATAAATATTATGAACGATTTTAATATATAACATTCGTAATATTAACGTACAGCGTTCTTCAAAATTTGTCAATGTGTTTTGAGGATACGTAATATTGACGAACGCGATCATCGGTTCACATTTGATTAATTTGCTTGTCGTATTGATGTGCAAGTTCGTTGTATATACGATGGTTCTGTGTTGGTTCTGTGTAATTTTCACTGCACTTTTTTTGTAATGTTATTATCAAATCATTTTTAAATACAGAGTAAGAGCTAAAAATAGCACTTATTTTATATTTGAAACTAATTTGAAAAACACACTAGACCTTAAAGGCAATTATCAAATGTCAATGTTGGAATGACTCGCACACTGTCTTCAGATGGAAAAGATCGGACCATCGGGCTTACAAGCAATATGTAGCGAATCGGGTATCCGAAATTTTGGATTCGACTCTGATAGACGACTGAACTCAACCCTGCTGACGACACAACGCTTGCCAAATTTCCGGTCCATTACAACCCGGAAAACAGATGGAAAAACGGTCCGGAATTCTTGCTGGGTGAGGAAAAGAAGTGACCAGATGAGAGCACCATGACAGCAGCGAGGAGAGATAAAAACGAAGCGTTTATGTATCACGACTCAAGTAAGTTCATTTCAAATTAACATCAATCATTTTAACTTCAGCGTGGGTTCTGAGATGCAAAACTAATCTTAAGAAGAAAGTTAATGGTAAAACGGTAACACGAGGCGACATAAGAGCTGAAGAAGAGGCTACTGCAGAAATATACCTGATGTGGTGGGTACAGCGTAATGAATTTTCTTGCGAATATGCGTGGCTGACAGAGGGAAAACCTATCCAAGCTTACAGTAGTTTAAAGACACTCAATCCACACTTAGATGAATACGGTGTCATGAGAGTATCTGGGCGCCTGGAAAATGCGATGTTTCTTGCTGGCGACGCGGTAACAGATTCTAATGCCCAGTAAACATCAGATGACGCGTTTCGTAATTACATACTTTCATTTGAAGATGCGCCACCTCAACACGTCAACTGTAATCAGCGAAATCGGATAGCGGTAAATTAAAGAGGCCAGTATCTAAGTAAGCAGTCTTAGATTTCGAGCATGATGGTGAGTCTCCCCCACCGGGGTCAATTCACGGGGGTGGAGATGTCGTCGATGACAGCAGTGGTCTCGTCGATAACGTAGTAACAACGATGTGACGTTTACGAATATTTAGCAAATCTTACGAATAATTAGCAAATCTTGTATTATTAGTAAATCTTTCCCTAAATTAAATTCTTGTTGAATTCTTTTGCATTCAGCCGTCAAGAAACCAAGTAAGCATTGTATTATCTAATTATTTAAATTTGTATTTTATTCTTACAATTTTATAGAGAATAAATTCACTAAATTAAATTAGGAAAAACGTCTAAAATACAATTTTTTCGAGCGTAAAAGTAACAATATCCAAGAGCAGGCTTATTTAAACGAAAAATTTTCTTTAACATATAAAGATTGTATTAATATATATATGTAAAAATAAAACATTCAAAAAATTACACTTCATCATCAAATTCCAACGGAATCCGTGCACCCCTTAAAGTTCTCCGATACACTTTTCAATTTTACATTTGCATTAATTGATGCTCGTGTGAATCCCAGAAGCAGAATCCATTGAACTTTATGCTTTAATTAAATCCGAGGAGCTTCACTAAGAAAACAAGATGTCTATAAAAATCTTGCTGCAATTATCACTTTAAATTTACGCCTTGTAGCAAATATTTAAACATCTCATAAATTTCAATAAACTTGCAGCAAAACTCTTAATATTTTTCAAATATGACATTAGTTACAAGATGTTTGGCACAACAGCAATGAAATTGTGATATTTACAATAGATTCACAGTAAACATCCTGAATTGTGGGACATTTGCAGCAAATCTATTGTCCTTTTTGACATTTGGCTGCTATAAAATAGGGAAAAGCAGAACAATTAAGTAAATTCAATGGTGTAAAATAGTGTCAACACAAATATAACATTTTAATGGTAAAAGTGAAAATAAAAATAACTGAGATGAAATTTTCAACACGTGATGAAAAATAATTTCTTTTCAGAATACACCTTGCTGACAACAACGCCACTAGGCCTGGTTCACCTGCAAAAATTTTTCAAGTCGTTCTATAATTTTAATGTCGACGGCTTTATAATGGAGATGCTGATGTATAACAATGATACTACACCCAGCAAGACATGCCTTACCGAAACTCCAACACAAAGACAATATTATATTTTCTCACTCATACATAAATAATTTTAAATACATCCCTGCAGGATCAATGATAGATATATGACCCGTAATTTTACTAGTAATGAAAACTAATATTTTTTGCGCTTTGGTTTGCCGCCATATTTTATTTGTAGGTTATTCATTACGTTTGCAACAGCAGCCGATACAGCAGGAGTTGAAAAAAGATGTTACTTAAATTATAAACAATTGATAAACACTAAAAGAAAGTAATTTGAAAAGAGAAATTTTATATATTGCTTATTTATATATTTATATTATAGATATCATCAAAGTGGAAGGGTCGTCTGTATTAAACAAATGCATGGAAGGATGCAAAACAACGGCAAACAAAAGTCGTTTTAATAGAAAATCTGCAAAAAAAACATTACAATCAACGCAATAACAATGAAAACTATAGAATTTTGGGTATTTTAACCGTCACTAACCTCAAAATTGAAACAGTTTATGTTATGTAAATTATTTCGTTAATTTAACAGTAATTTAATCGTCACTTATTACCAAAAGAACAGTGACAAACATATATTCAATTGTATCTCATTCACACGCAAACAAAAGTTTCGGTCAATTCTATCCCGATGCTCTTAACAACGTTATAGAAACTTTTACTAAAACTTTCAGTTTTGATACGTCCCAATATGCCATTGCACTTATTATTAACTTGCGAATGCTTTGAAATCAATCATTACTTTCAAATCGTAGAGTTGAGGTTAACGTTTTAAACACCATTAACCTAAATTTAAGAATCATATCTCTTTCAATAAAAACTGGTAGCTTAACCTTAACTTAAAAATTCCCTTATTTTCAAACCAATATTAACACTAATTCTTAAATTGATTTCAACATTTACTTCAAATCAAGATTTAGCCTTATTTTCAACTCGACATCAAATTAACCTACATTTAGTTTTTTTCTTTTAAATATTGACTTAATCCTGCAAAATAAGGGTAAAAAGAGGATCCTCATATAGGACAACAAAAAGGGCATTTTTCAATTAATTATCCCGTTATATGTCATCCAACCAATATCGTAGACTTCAAGCCCAAGCGTCAAGACAACTTCAGAAAATCTTGACGTTTCAAGCTCTTGAATATAATTCTGCAGCCTATTTAAGGTTTGCGGGGGCGGTCGGTATATTGTTTTAAATATTTACAGTAGTCTAAACACTAAAAGATTTCGGTAAGCTATTAGATATGGACGCGCGTTGTTATGTTATATTTTTTCTCAGGGTTTCTTTTGCAATCATAAAAAACATACTGTTTTTAGCGTCACTACATTTTTGCTCCTAATTTTCATTGCCCTTTTTGGTAATGTTATTATCAAATCATTTTCAAATTCAGAGTAAGCGCTAAAAATAGCACTTATTTTATATTTTAAACTGATTTGAAAAACACACTAGATTGAAAAACACACTTTAAGCGATTATGATTATTTTTTCAAACGCTTACACTGTGGCATATTGGGGTGTAATATTACTGCTCACATATTATTCTACTGGTCGTTCTTGCTGGGCATTAATTCTAAAATAAATAAAAATCCATTTGATTCCTTTTATTTCAATAAAAAGTCCTCCGCGAATTCTAATGGAGTACCTTTTTCAAATATTCTGCAACTATCTTAATTTTTGTAAGATGTTTGCTATAAATAATCGTAAATTTGATAGATATTTGCCAGCCATATTTATCGTATTTATCGGATATTTGAGAGATGGTTGTCTCTATAACTTGATATTTAGGGCTGTGATATTTTGGTAAACATCTTTGTTTTCATAGTGTGGAGACTGCTAAATATTTCTATATGATCGCCAAGATGCTCGATGCGGCACGGCGGTAGTATTCCGCTGGAACTATATTCGCTGGCGATATTTTTTTCGGCGCTCTGCGGCGAGAATGAAAGGGCGCAATTTTGATTAAATTGCCAGTGAGATGGGGCAATATTTCCCGCATGTGCTTGTACTGACCGATGTGACCGAGGAGGAAGCTACCAGTAAAAACCCCAGCAGCCCAGACTGCAGCACACTCAACGTTTTCGAGGAGGGATCTCCCAGCAAACAGACCACACTGCCTGTCTATTTTATGTGCATGCACACTGGTGGCCGGCAATCCGAAGAATCTATTTCAGCTGTGTTTGCAGTCCGTGGAGCTGGACACGGCCGCTAGCTTCTTACTTGAACTGGTAAATCTGTAGTTGTCCGTACGTATCTCTCGAGATTTGTAAGTGGCAGCTGGCCAAAGAAATAATTCACTTGTAAAGGCTATAAATTCAAAGGAAATCGACTTCACTTATTTGACATAAACAGCTGATTTCGAGTCTTCGAAGTTAAATTTTATAATGCAACACTAAATTCCATTCCGCACGAAACACATTATAGTTAAAAATTCGTACTTGTAGCGGAGATTCGGATTCGGATTTTCGTTACGACGGGGCTCATGATTGCCCTGATAATCTCTGAAAATTATCAGACAATTTTTTTATAATTTATTTAGCATTTATAATCCAACGATAAACAAGAAAATGAGTACTGGTCATCCAGAGCATACCCAAGTAGCACAATCTCTTATATAAAGGCCAAATCGCAACGTTGCGTTAGGTCGTTATTTCAAAGAATGTAGTTTCCTTAAAAAATGTATTTGAAAACAATAACAAAAATTTCGTTTGAACAAAAAATTAATTTAAAGTGCGCGAAAATTGCTTATTTATACCGCTAATAAGAAAAAACGATACGAAACGCAACCGTGACGCTTAATTGCGACTTGAAAAAGTGTGCTGATGCTTTGTGTGCCCAACTAGAAGAAAATACGATATGTTATCTTTGAGACTATCGTTTTTCAGGTGACTTAAAGGTTTTTACCCACAACCCACATAGTGGCACCTCTGAACTTCATAATTCAAAGTTGGCATTAGATTTTTATTTGCTGCGTCATACCGTTTGCTGTTAGCGTTTTTTGTGCTCCGTGTATTTTGTATGGACAAACATGTCCGATTGATAGTAAAAATATTGACCCGCGACGAGTAAATTGCGTTTAGGAATCGCTACAATGAAATTGAAAATGTTCGTGGGCAGTTACTTTGCAGGCGTCATTCTACCGTGAAAGAAGGTGTCTCCCCAAGTAACCATTAGCTGGTTAAAAAGACTTGATAAAGCTCTTACAATTTTAGTTAAAATTACAACTATTATAAAATTAGCTATATAAAAAGTTTATAAATACCTTATCCTACTATAATAAAGCTTATTTACATCAATTGAACAGTTAGCTGCAATTGCTCATAATAAAGCATTTTCTAAACCGATATACAGAAAGCTGTTATATCATTTTAAACCAACTGTCTACAAACCCTTATCCAGCAAGCACAACTACAGCATAATGGCACCTAGCTGGAATAGACCTGGTAACAGTGAATATACAAACAAAATTTAACATTTTAAAAGGCATCAATTATGTAATCCTCAGCGATGTGAACAAAATCCAAACATAAATTATGAAACATAGAATTTACAACAAAAAAAAAATATTAGAAAAAGTTACAAAATGTATCTGTCGAACCATGAAGGGAAGATTTTTGTTTGCAAATAATAAACTATTATCGCGAGCCTATTCTAGGAGGTTCTTTTTAAAGACATTAATAGAGCTCGAAAAACCTGTTAAACTTCTAGGTAATGTATTCCAGCTCCGAGTAATCCTTATTTGAAATGATTGCCCAAATATAGAGGTAGATATTCTAGGAAATACAATTATAACATGTCGTGAACATGAACGAGAAAAAACGAAATTATTTACAAGATAATCAGGCACTTGACTTTTTACAGTTTTGAAAAAATGAATTAAATTTCTGAATTTAATGAAATTTAAGACTGGACAGTTAAGAAAACGTAAAATGTAGGGAGACACGTGATCACGCAACTTTACATTATATAGAAAACGAATAATTCTATTAAATAGGAGATGTATGATTTTGATATTATATTGAAGTGTTCCTGAGAAAACCTCCAGGCAATATGTCAATGTAGACATAAGTATAAACAATGGCAAATACAAATTTAAGCTATATAGTTTTCGTAGAGTGAAATTTATTTTTGAGCTTAAACTATTGACATGTGCACTGAAAGATAACTGATTATCAATTATTACGCCTAAACATTTTATTTCATTTACAACATCTATAGTAACATCTTTAATGAGAATGGAGAAGCATACACAGAGAAAAACGAGTTGGGAAAGTTAGGTCACATGGGTAAGATCGGTCACATGGGGCGGATTTTTATAATCGGTCGGGCCTGATTATGGTAGGGTATTCCTTTGGTGGGAATATTAATGTGGGTTATTTTATTGCATACCTTAATTTTAAAGTTTTTAATTATGCTGAACCTCCCCCCCTCAGAATATTATTCATATATCAGAAATATACGTCTTATATCCCCATAAATTAAAAAAATTATATAAAAGTATAAAAAACTAAAAAAAAAAAAAATTGAAAAATATAATTGGGCGGACCACGCCCATATTTAAAATTTTGAAAGGCTAATATTTCATAGATTTTAATAATTTACGGATCAAATTTCCACTATGAAAACCCGGAAAATAATGAAAAAAAAGTGGGCGGATCACGCCTTTTTTTGGACCACATATTTTAAGGTGAATTCTAACAATAAGTTTTAAACTTTATAACTATACCTTGAATACTTTTCGAGTTATTAGTTCCGAAAGTGTTATATAAAAGTGACTTGTATGGGAGGTCGGCGTGTCCGTTGACCGATTTGGCTCATTTCAGTTCCTACTTTTGGCTAAAATTTATTGAGACGAAATTTCATCGCATTCTGATCAGTATTTCTCAAGTTATTCTGTATTCGGGCAGCAAGACGTACAGACAGACGGACATGGCTAAGCGGACTCGGGTAGTGATGCTGATCAAGAATATATATATTTTCCATACCGGACACGCCTCCTAAGGGGCGTTACCACATATGCACAAAGTTAATATACCCTGTACCTCATAGGTGTAGGGTATAAAAACCAATAACATACATGTTTAAATCAATCTTGTTTGGCGCCAAAGATGTTTGTTGTGTTATTAATTATGTACATAATTAAATAAATTAATCATGCAATAAGAAAAAATCAATTATGTGCATGTTAATAATTACGTACATTATTGTTTTTTGTTATCCAAAATTGATGGATGCTGTCGCAAATGTTAATCGCTCCATAAAAACAAACCATTTTCTTCATTTTTTATTCATTAAAACAAAAATAACGTATATCCACGACATGTGTGGTTATGCAAAACGTAGATGAGTTGCTATGGTTTATGATGCCATAGGTGATGGCGGTGTTTCACCAGGGGCGGATCCAGAAGTATGATTTGGGGGGCAGATTGGTTTTTTTGCGCCTTTTTTCCATTTTTTTTATATTTTCTCATCAAATACAGTGAATAATGAATTATACACAACTGTACTTCTTTAAACCAACTTTTTTTCTTTAAATCAACCGTTTTATTTGCTTAAAAAACAAAAACATATAAGGTGCGGTCGGATCCGTGGTACCCTAGAAAAAACGATATTCGGTGCATCTACATATTTGATCATATAGGTACTCAAATGAAAGGTAATAATGCCACATTTGTAATTATATGGTTATTTTTATGATCTAATAACCATAGCGATTAGGATTTGTAATTATGTAAAAAATAAAATTAAAATGAAATGCTGATTGTTGAGAAAAATATTTAATTATTTATCAAAATGACGAAGAAAATTTTAAAATGAATAGGTAATGCTGAAACGCTTTTTTAAAATTTTCTAGAAGTGGCCCAACAGTTAATTATAATATTTCGTTGGCAAGTTATATCGAAGAAGCGCCGCTGGCGAAATTTTTTTTTATAAAATATTAAATTTTTTATTTTTTTTATAACATAAATACAAAAGTGTATAATAGACTCCTGATTAAATTTCTTTTCGTTTGGGTACCCACACTTGTATCTATATATTATTCCTGTATAAAATGAACTCAATTGTTAAAACTAAAAAGGGTCCTGAGGTTATCGGATCATGAACATAATAACATATTAATCGTGAGATCAATATCTTTCATTTCAGTACCTACATGTTCATATAGGTAGGTGTATAAGGTTTCGATTTATCTGGGGTACCACAAGTCCGACCGAGCCCCAATTTAGTCTGGGACCCAAACACAGGGGATAGTTTGAAGAAAAAATATATCACTTCATCCGGTTATCTAAAGTTCAGCCAATTGTTTGTTTGTTTGTTTGTTTGGAGATTTTTTGGTAGGAGTAACGACTTTTTTTCCATATATATAACAAAAATAATAATAAATTTAGATTTTAATAAATATGTATCTAAAATATAAATTATATTTGAATTTTTAAAGTCTTTATGAAAAATAATTATTTTTAACTTTAATAATATTAACTTTTATTTATATTTCTCAAATATAATTATTAAAAAATATTTTAAAATTTAACAGTCCTATAATAATAAAAAGACCATAAATTAAAAATGTTCATCGAATGTTATCAATGGTACCCATTGTTTTACAGTGCCATCATTTCTTACAATGACTTTTTACATATAAATTTGAAAAAAATAATTATTTTTGGTCTCTGATTTTAGAAAGGTGTACATATCTCAGTACGCTTTGGAAACAAAATTCAATTTGTGTATTATATTAAAGGTGATCAATACCGACATCTCGTTGGAAAACTACTTCAGATATACACAATGTATTTTTAATTATTATTTTCACTTATTTTAATTTGATTTTTTTTTTTCGACCAATTGTACCATTTGTAACAAAATTAAGTTTGATATTTAACCTAGATTTTTGTACCATTTATTCAAGAATTAAAAGGTAATAGTTACTTCACCAATTATTAAATTAATTTACAACAGTTTTTTTAATTTCAAAAATACTAAAAACGTAAAAATCAAAAGTCATCAAATAAATTTTGTTTCAATATCGATTTTTTTTTTTTGTTAATAACTTTTTCAATTATAATTTGAAACAATCATACACTCAGAACAAAATGTACCATTAAGTACTTTATGGTACGACCATTGATCTTATGGTTCATGTATTAATAGTTTTTTTCTTTTTAAATCAAAAGTTTTCTAATTAATTCAATAGTATTTGAAAAATTCACTACCATAAATTTAAATATTTCAATATTATTATTTTAAATAGAATAAATACTGTTGTTTTAATGGTTTCCTCCTATAATAATAAACGTGGTGTAAAAAACATAAAACAAATACAAACATGTTCGTTTTGTACGCCATTCTGCGTGTTTACTCAAAATGGTCGCATGTTTTTTTTTGTAATAATCCACATTATTAAACGCGACATTGGTAAGGACTCAATGTATTTAATGTAAATAAATTATATTTATATATTTTATTTATTACAGAAAATAAATAATACGTCGAACTTCTATTATGGCAACGGACTCAAAAATAACTGCAGACTCAAGTACTACAATCAATTATTGGAAACCAAATCAAACATTAAATGTTTTATAATCTTTTGCAGCAAGAAGTGTCTTTTTATGTGTGTGTTGTAAAAATGAATATCAATTTCGATATTTAAATAAAATAAATTATACAATAAATTAAGTAAAATACATTTTTGTTTTAATAAATTATTAGGAAAATGTAATTCGACTTTACCATATAATTAATAATACGTATCATTAAATTTGTATAGGTCTTTCTTATTGTAATTAAAATATCACATTATAAAATTTATGGTACAACCACACATTTTATTAACAGTTTCAATACTACTGAATTAATGGGACGCATCCTATTGACCAATTTTAATGGTATAAATTATTGTTTTTCTATTGAAATACTATCAATTTACCATGATTTTTTTCTGGGTGTAACCTTTTAGCGCAGTGCCGATTGGACATACTTAAAAACTATATTTTGTGAATATTTGATTTTTAATTATGAAAAATACACCAACACATCTAAAACCATGAATTGTCAAACTTTTATGAAACTTTCAAAAAAGGTATTTGGACTTATAGTTGTACAACGAAGATATACAAAAAAAATGTATATTTTTTTAAAAACTAAAAATTGTCTATGGATATGCGCCTATAATGTTTTAATTCGATTTAATATTGATACTCTGAGACAAAATGTATGTAATTTTTCAGGAATGTTTCCGGCCAACACACAGATAAATGGAATATTTTGGGAAGTGTATAGCAGGTTGTAAAATTTTGAGGAATTTTAATGACAGGGTCACGTCATATTTTGGGATCGGGCAGTTCGGGCAGACAGCTTGTGATACAAACTCCGCCTATCTCTTTTTAAAATATGTCGAAAAAATGTTTCTAAACTGCCTCGACCCTGCCTAAAATTTTTGTCTTGGGACATTTTGACATAGATCTCAAAATATTTAAAACTCGAATTGTGTATTCTTCAGAATCTTGTCAAAATACAGTGGCGCATATTCGTAGACAATTTAAAGACAACTTTAAAAAAAAAGTTACCCACTTTTTTGGTAAATTTTAACAAAGATTAAAATGTCAAAAAGTTTTTTTGAAGTCGCAAAATTTTAAAAAAGCGAACAATTAAAAAGGTAATTTACAGAATATTAGTAATCTGGAGATAGTTAGTAATTTTTACACAAAGGCGTAATGTAGAGAGAAAAGCTCAAAAAGACGTAACAATCAAAATTAAAACAGCGCATAACTTACAGAATTTTATCGTCTTTACAAGCGCAAAATTATCAAAACAAACACAAAATGAAAATGACGCATATATATATGCTCGGTTTTCACTATGTCATTTTGTCTCAGTTTCATGTTCGAAAATTTCTCAAATTCATTGTTTTTCGACATGGCAAAGATTTAAAAAAAATGGCAACATGTTGGCATTTTGAATTCAATTGACATGGATAATATTTTAATATTTTAATTTTAGACAGTTTCTGCCTCGCAATCACAATGTAAAGAAAACAAATATGACACAAAATGACATAATGAAAACCAGTCATATAATAATATAATAGTTTGGCACTATAGTCCTATAAAAACTTAGGCCGAGCTCTCTCACCATTTTGAGCTGTGCGTGTTATATTTGTACTCAAAGTGGTGGGACCTACAGTTTATTGTCGAATCCGAACGGCGGGTGAGAGCTTTTCATAGGCAATGTTTTACTCTCGTAGGTTTGCCATTTACTGACGAGAGGTAGCGCGGTATAGAAAAATGATTCTATGAAAAGATGTTGTTAGCCACAGTCCAGGATTGAACCGGGGACCTTTCGGCTCGCAGTCCAACGCACTAACCACTGAGCTACCGCGGCTACTCTGTAAATTAATTGTGTTTTTTTTTCGAAAATTTGGCGCCTTTTCCTATATTTTGTGATCTTTTTAAAAGCCGCGAACATCTGCATTTTAGGCGCTTTTTCCATTTTGTGTTTATTTTTTTGAAAATTTAGCGCGTTTATCTGTAGTTTCCGGTCTTTTAAAATGGCCTAAAAATTCTGAATATTAGGCGCATTTGCAATTTTATGCTTTTTAGAAAATTTGGCGCCTTTTTCTATATTTGACGCTAACGAGTTGTATTTTTTTTTTTAGTTTTCGACTTTTCCTATATATTGTGATCTCTTAGACAGGCTCAAAATTTCTATAAAATTCCATTTTGTAATGTTTTGAAAATTTGGGAATTTTTCTATATTTTGCGCAAACATTTTGTAAATAAGGCGCATTTGCAATTTTGCTATATTTCTTTTTTGCTATATTCTCTATATGTTCGCTCTCTATAGAGGCGCAAACATTTTGTAAATAAAGCCTCAAATTAGGCGCATTTGCAATTTTATGCTTTTTTGAAAATTTTGCGCCATTTTTTATATTTTGCGCCCTTCTGTAGAGACGCCAAAATATTGTAAATTGGGCGCATTTGCAATTTTATGTTTTTTTTTGAAAATGTTGAGCCCTTCTGTAGAGGCGCAAACATTTTGTAGATTAGGCGCATCTGCAATTATTTTGAAAATTTTGCGCCTTTCTCTATATTTTGCGCCCTTCTATAGAGGCGCAAACATTTTGTAAATAAAGCACATTTGCAATTTTATGCTTTTTAGAAAATTTTGCGCCTTTCTGTATATTTTGCGCCCTTCTATAGAGGCGCAAACATTTTGTAAATAAGGCGCATTTTCAATGTTATGGCTTTTTGAAAATTTTGGTCTTTCTCTATATTTTGCGCTCTTCTGTAGAGACTCAAAAATATTGTAGATTAGGCGCATCCGCAATTTTATGCTTGTTTGAACATTTTGCGCCTTTCTCTATATTTTTGCCCTTATATAGAGGCGCAAACATTTTGTTAATAAGACACATTTGCAATTTTATGCTTTTTAGAAAATTTTGCGCCTTTATGTATATTTTGCGCCTTTATGTATATTTTGCGCCCTTCTATAGAGGGGCAAACTTTTTGTAAATAAGGCGCATTTGCAATTTATTGCTTTTTTGAACATTTTGCGCCTTTCTCTATATTTTTCGCCCTTATATAGAGGCGCAAACATTTTGTTAATAAGACACATTTGCAATTTTATGCTTTCTAGAAAATTTTGCGCCTTTATGTATATTTTGCGCCCTTCTATTTTTGTAAATAAGGCGCATTTGCAATTTTATGCTTTTTTGAAAATTTTGCGCCTTTCTCTATATTTTGCGCCATTCTATAGAGGCGCAAATATTTTGTAAATAAGGCGCATTTGCAATTTTATGCTATTTTGAGAATTTTGCGCCTTTCTTTATATTTTGCGCCCTTCTATAGAGGCGCAAACATTTTGTAAATAAATAAATTAAAAATGTTCATCGAATGTTATCAATGGTACCCATTGTTTTACAGTGCCATCATTTCTTACAATGACTTTTTACATATAAATTTGAAAAAAATAATTATTTTTGGTCTCTGATTTTAGAAAGGTGTACATATCTCAGTACGCTTTGGAAACAAAATTCAATTTGTGTATTATATTAAAGGTGATCAATACCGACATCTCGTTGGAAAACTACTTCAGATATACACAATGTATTTTTAATTATTATTTTCACTTATTTTAATTTGATTTTTTTTTTTCGACCAATTGTACCATTTGTAACAAAATTAAGTTTGATATTTAACCTAGATTTTTGTACCATTTATTCAAGAATTAAAAGGTAATAGTTACTTCACCAATTATTAAATTAATTTACAACAGTTTTTTTAATTTCAAAAATACTAAAAACGTAAAAATCAAAAGTCATCAAATAAATTTTGTTTCAATATCGATTTTTTTTTTTTGTTAATAACTTTTTCAATTATAATTTGAAACAATCATACACTCAGAACAAAATGTACCATTAAGTACTTTATGGTACGACCATTGATCTTATGGTTCATGTATTAATAGTTTTTTTCTTTTTAAATCAAAAGTTTTCTAATTAATTCAATAGTATTTGAAAAATTCACTACCATAAATTTAAATATTTCAATATTATTATTTTAAATAGAATAAATACTGTTGTTTTAATGGTTTCCTCCTATAATAATAAACGTGGTGTAAAAAACATAAAACAAATACAAACATGTTCGTTTTGTACGCCATTCTGCGTGTTTACTCAAAATGGTCGCATGTTTTTTTTTGTAATAATCCACATTATTAAACGCGACATTGGTAAGGACTCAATGTATTTAATGTAAATAAATTATATTTATATATTTTATTTATTACAGAAAATAAATAATACGTCGAACTTCTATTATGGCAACGGACTCAAAAATAACTGCAGACTCAAGTACTACAATCAATTATTGGAAACCAAATCAAACATTAAATGTTTTATAATCTTTTGCAGCAAGAAGTGTCTTTTTATGTGTGTGTTGTAAAAATGAATATCAATTTCGATATTTAAATAAAATAAATTATACAATAAATTAAGTAAAATACATTTTTGTTTTAATAAATTATTAGGAAAATGTAATTCGACTTTACCATATAATTAATAATACGTATCATTAAATTTGTATAGGTCTTTCTTATTGTAATTAAAATATCACATTATAAAATTTATGGTACAACCACACATTTTATTAACAGTTTCAATACTACTGAATTAATGGGACGCATCCTATTGACCAATTTTAATGGTATAAATTATTGTTTTTCTATTGAAATACTATCAATTTACCATGATTTTTTTCTGGGTGTAACCTTTTAGCGCAGTGCCGATTGGACATACTTAAAAACTATATTTTGTGAATATTTGATTTTTAATTATGAAAAATACACCAACACATCTAAAACCATGAATTGTCAAACTTTTATGAAACTTTCAAAAAAGGTATTTGGACTTATAGTTGTACAACGAAGATATACAAAAAAAATGTATATTTTTTTAAAAACTAAAAATTGTCTATGGATATGCGCCTATAATGTTTTAATTCGATTTAATATTGATACTCTGAGACAAAATGTATGTAATTTTTCAGGAATGTTTCCGGCCTACACACAGATAAATGGAATATTTTGGGAAGTGTATAGCAGGTTGTAAAATTTTGAGGAATTTTAATGACAGGGTCACGTCATATTTTGGGATCGGGCAGTTCGGGCAGACAGCTTGTGATACAAACTCCGCCTATCTCTTTTTAAAATATGTCGAAAAAATGTTTCTAAACTGCCTCGACCCTGCCTAAAATTTTTGTCTTGGGACATTTTGACATAGATCTCAAAATATTTAAAACTCGAATTGTGTATTCTTCAGAATCTTGTCAAAATACAGTGGCGCATATTCGTAGACAATTTAAAGACAACTTTAAAAAAAAAGTTACCCACTTTTTTGGTAAATTTTAACAAAGATTAAAATGTCAAAAAGTTTTTTTGAAGTCGCAAAATTTTAAAAAAGCGAACAATTAAAAAGGTAATTTACAGAATATTAGTAATCTGGAGATAGTTAGTAATTTTTACACAAAGGCGTAATGTAGAGAGAAAAGCTCAAAAAGACGTAACAATCAAAATTAAAACAGCGCATAACTTACAGAATTTTATCGTCTTTACAAGCGCAAAATTATCAAAACAAACACAAAATGAAAATGACGCATATATATATGCTCGGTTTTCACTATGTCATTTTGTCTCAGTTTCATGTTCGAAAATTTCTCAAATTCATTGTTTTTCGACATGGCAAAGATTTAAAAAAAATGGCAACATGTTGGCATTTTGAATTCAATTGACATGGATAATATTTTAATATTTTAATTTTAGACAGTTTCTGCCTCGCAATCACAATGTAAAGAAAACAAATATGACACAAAATGACATAATGAAAACCAGTCATATAATAATATAATAGTTTGGCACTATAGTCCTATAAAAACTTAGGCCGAGCTCTCTCACCATTTTGAGCTGTGCGTGTTATATTTGTACTCAAAGTGGTGGGACCTACAGTTTATTGTCGAATCCGAACGGCGGGTGAGAGCTTTTCATAGGCAATGTTTTACTCTCGTAGGTTTGCCATTTACTGACGAGAGGTAGCGCGGTATAGAAAAATGATTCTATGAAAAGATGTTGTTAGCCACAGTCCAGGATTGAACCGGGGACCTTTCGGCTCGCAGTCCAACGCACTAACCACTGAGCTACCGCGGCTACTCTGTAAATTAATTGTGTTTTTTTTTCGAAAATTTGGCGCCTTTTCCTATATTTTGTGATCTTTTTAAAAGCCACGAACATCTGCATTTTAGGCGCTTTTTCCATTTTGTGTTTATTTTTTTGAAAATTTAGCGCGTTTATCTGTAGTTTCCGGTCTTTTAAAATGGCCTAAAAATTCTGAATATTAGGCGCATTTGCAATTTTATGCTTTTTAGAAAATTTGGCGCCTTTTTCTATATTTGACGCTAACGAGTTGTATTTTTTTTTTTAGTTTTCGACTTTTCCTATATATTGTGATCTCTTAGACAGGCTCAAAATTTCTATAAAATTCCATTTTGTAATGTTTTGAAAATTTGGGAATTTTTCTATATTTTGCGCAAACATTTTGTAAATAAGGCGCATTTGCAATTTTGCTATATTTCTTTTTTGCTATATTCTCTATATGTTCGCTCTCTATAGAGGCGCAAACATTTTGTAAATAAAGCCTCAAATTAGGCGCATTTGCAATTTTATGCTTTTTTGAAAATTTTGCGCCATTTTTTATATTTTGCGCCCTTCTGTAGAGACGCCAAAATATTGTAAATTGGGCGCATTTGCAATTTTATGTTTTTTTTTGAAAATGTTGAGCCCTTCTGTAGAGGCGCAAACATTTTGTAGATTAGGCGCATCTGCAATTATTTTGAAAATTTTGCGCCTTTCTCTATATTTTGCGCCCTTCTATAGAGGCGCAAACATTTTGTAAATAAAGCACATTTGCAATTTTATGCTTTTTAGAAAATTTTGCGCCTTTCTGTATATTTTGCGCCCTTCTATAGAGGCGCAAACATTTTGTAAATAAGGCGCATTTTCAATGTTATGGCTTTTTGAAAATTTTGGTCTTTCTCTATATTTTGCGCTCTTCTGTAGAGACTCAAAAATATTGTAGATTAGGCGCATCCGCAATTTTATGCTTGTTTGAACATTTTGCGCCTTTCTCTATATTTTTGCCCTTATATAGAGGCGCAAACATTTTGTTAATAAGACACATTTGCAATTTTATGCTTTTTAGAAAATTTTGCGCCTTTATGTATATTTTGCGCCTTTATGTATATTTTGCGCCCTTCTATAGAGGGGCAAACTTTTTGTAAATAAGGCGCATTTGCAATTTATTGCTTTTTTGAACATTTTGCGCCTTTCTCTATATTTTTCGCCCTTATATAGAGGCGCAAACATTTTGTTAATAAGACACATTTGCAATTTTATGCTTTCTAGAAAATTTTGCGCCTTTATGTATATTTTGCGCCCTTCTATTTTTGTAAATAAGGCGCATTTGCAATTTTATGCTTTTTTGAAAATTTTGCGCCTTTCTCTATATTTTGCGCCATTCTATAGAGGCGCAAATATTTTGTAAATAAGGCGCATTTGCAATTTTATGCTATTTTGAGAATTTTGCGCCTTTCTTTATATTTTGCGCCCTTCTATAGAGGCGCAAACATTTTGTAAATAAGGCACATTTTCAATTTTATGATTTTTTGCAATTTTTCGTCTTTCTCTATAGTTTCCGCTCATTTAAAAAGGCGCAAAATTCTGAATATTAGGCGCATTTTTTTCATGTTGTGTTTTTTTGAAAAATTCAAAAGTGCGCATTTTTGGGGGGGGCGATCGCCCCCATCTTCCCCCTGGATCCACGCTTGTGTTTTACGCAATGTTTTGTGAATAAAATTTGGTACCGATGTTAGTGATAGCTGGTGGTATAACTGCTGAAAGTCGTCTGATGTCGCTGTTGTCGATTAGCAGTTATTAGTTCTAGTACCAGTAGTGGAAATGCAACAATATCTGCAATTTTCTTTTCGATGCATTTGGTGCTGGTGAACTATAATGTGAAAATAATGTAAATTAAATTTGAAGAAATAAATCATTAATATGACTTACTTACTCGGCAGCATGGAAATTTTATAATTTGTGTATACAAATTTATGATGTTATTTTATAGGGCTGCCATAGCACCATTAAAAAAGAGTAAAACTGACACATTTTATGCGTTTATAATATTCATAATTAATATTATATTGTTTGTTATAAAAATTGTGTACAATGTACATGATAAATGTTATATACAGAAATGAATAGTCTGGCAACGACGTCAACATGTCAAAGGGCAGATGTCATTCGTTGTCAGCTCGCAGAAATATCTCGAAATTAAAATAAAATAATCTTTTCTTTACATAAATAAATTTGCGTTTTTTTTAAGCATTAAACATAAGAGTAAATATTTACAATGTTTAAAATTAAAAATTCCAATGTTCACTTTTCTCTGTGTACAGGGGCAGAACTAGGTTTCTTAAAGATCAAGGCTTTAGTTTTATTAGGATTGATATTTAGATAATTAGACACCATCCATGTTGCAACATTATTGATATTAAATATAATAGCAGATTCTAACACATCAAGAAAAATGCGTTCACCAGAAAAAAGTAGTTGGATATCGTCAGCATATATAAAAGGCACACATGTATTTCGATCAACGCATACTGTTAAGTCAGATCCTTGCGGAACACCATTAATAATATTTAATATCGTAGATGTACAATTATTGACACTAACGAATTGTTTACAATCAGCATTTACGCTCATTATGAAGTTTCTGAATAAGTTTTTGATGATTTAAATTATCAAAAGCCTTATTTAAGTCAATGGACAGCATAACGCATACCTTGTCACTATTTAAGTTCCGACGTATGTTGTCAGTTAATCCCAACAAAAGTGAAGTGGAATTATAGCCGTTGCGAAATCCAGATTGACAACTATTTATAATATTATGCTCATTTGTGTAAATAGTTATTTGATATTTTATAATATTTTCAAAAACTTTAGAAATTGTAGGCAATATACTGATAGGTCTTAGGTTGTCTAAGTTATTTGAGTTTCCTGACTATTTTATGCATTTTACCCATGGGTACAACACGAGCGATTTTCCAAGCAGTAGGAAAATAAGATCTAGTTAGCATATTATTCTATATTATCATATTAAGTAAATATTCTAGAATATATGGAAGAACTATTTTTAAAAATTATTTTGGTATATTGTCATAACCGATAGCGTTAGCGACTTAATTTTCATAAAAGCTATAATGAGTTCATCAGAATCAATATTACGAAAAGCAAAGTTCCCAGTGTCAGTCTAAACATTCCAATTATTCACACAATTGTGATTATCTATGTGACCAGTAGACTGGTCGGAGACAAAAGCCTTATTAAGATCGTTCACGTCGATATGGTCTAAACCTGACACAGAATCCATACAATCATTACTACGAAGATGTGAACAAATGTGTTTATTATTGAGACTTAGAAAAAAATTAGAGTGAGCCAGTTTCTTCGCCTTACGTATGGCTCATCAATGCTACTAGTGGAGTATATCCTATAAAAATCACTATTAATTATCTGATTCTCCAAAACATCATAATTTATTTTTTTATAATTTAGATACTCAACATACTTGTCATTGCGTTGTTTAAAAAAAGTGATTGAAATATAAATTAGTACGTGATGAGATATTCCGGGACATTACATCTGGCCAGAAGATTTCAATGAATCGAAATCACTTAAAAAAAATAATCGATTAATGACGAACTTTTGTGGCTTACATTAGTCTTTGGTCTATATACAATAGACTCAACTGTTGACGTAATTTCGGTGTTGTTGTGTTGCTGAAATTACCGCATATAACTGTACAAGCGTATATCAAACAATTTAGTAGTACTGAGACTCAAAATTTTCGTACAAAACGATAATTATCGTAAGCCTGGCAACACTGTGGGTAAATAATAAATTAAATAAAAAAATATATTTGTTTTTTTTTATATATTTTGTATTCAATTTGTAATTTAAAAACCAAATCTAACATAAGTCGAACATATTTCGAGCAAAATTACAGAAACATGATAATATTTATATACAGTGATGAAGGGAAAAAACAAAGCAAGCCAGAAATTTTCGGACGAAAGGAAAATTTCTTTGTTAGATGACAAAGGCGGCAGATCAATTTGTGAATTTATATTCATTCAAGAAAAAAATATTTTTAAAAAAATTGGTACTTTTTGGTAACTTTTTTGGGAAATTCTGGTAAACAAAATTTATTCCGAGTGGCAACCGTGATACGAACTTGAGCGCTCAAAATCGTCGAAGGAAATTGGCAGCATAAACTTAAAATCATCGATGATACGAATTTGTATCCAGTTAAAGTAAGTGTTTTGAATTTATTTATAAATTGGAACTGCAACGTGCAAATGATTAATTAAATGAGATAAAATTTAAGAAGGTTTTAAAAATAATTTAAAAAGGTATGAGATTTAAGAAAAATTTAAATATGCCGTTGTAATTAAAATGTCCGTTGCTTAGGCGTGAAGCCAAATGTCGCAACGTTCCTTTTATAATTACCCATGATGTCCTACCAGAGAATGTTCAACGTCGAAGTTCCATTTTTATTAACCGAAATAATTCAAACAAGTCTTTTCTTTTAAGACATACTTTTATTTACACTAAAGTTATATTTTAATATTAACATTATTGTCTACTACTGAACTACTGATTTACCACTCACTTAAAATCTCACTTAAACTATTATAAGAAGGCATGTTTCAAATCTAAATGTTCCGGCAGAGTGCCGTGCGCAAATTCCACTCACTATTTGCTTCCGTAAGGGAAAAGGCCCTTAGCCAATCATGCTGCTGCTGGTATTACCCAGCTTCGCTCATACTGTTGCTAGTTCATTGGCTTGCTTGACTATGACACATATGTCCTACGGTGCACTTTACTGCAACGTAACGATAACTGCATGAAATAGTCATCGCGTAAATAGGTCACGATACGTTTATAATATCAACGTATAGTGACTTACCAAAACACACTATGTTGACTTACAACATACCTCCACCCTTATTTTAAGAAAAAATTATTATTAAAATGAATAATATTTTTTTTTTACATCATTAATATCGTCATATAAAGCATTACTACTATAAAAAATATGTATATAAATAAACTTAATAATAGTTTTTTCTTGTTCATCAATATTATTTTAATGGGCAACGACATACTATATTATTTGAAAATATAATGTATTTGGAGGTTAATAACCTAATTACTAAACAACAGTTACAATGCACAGAACGTTGCAGTCGACAAAACAGTAGTTGATCAGGTTACCGCTTTGCACTTGCTGCGTTTTGTGTTGTTCAGTTGTTATTTTTAATTATACATATCAGACATTATGCTTAATTTTTTGCAACGATTTGTTTACTTTAACTTGGAAATATTTTGCGATTTTTGAGTATTTAAAGTTAAATATTTGAATATTTAAAGTTATTTATGTGGAATATTCTTTTTCTTAGTAATTTATTATTATACTTTTATTTAAATAATATTTCTTTAACTTTCTTTCTTATTTATATTGTTGAAGTTTTTAATATTTGTTCACTTTTACTTTTACTATATTCTACTTCCATTTTTCCTTATTTTTCTCTTGTTTACTTTATTTTTATTTAATCAACTTTATTGTTACTTTTTTGTAATTTTAATTTGTTCTCATTATACCCTACACCTATGAGGTACAGGGTATATTAACTTTGTGCATATATTGTAACGCCCCTTAGGAGGCGTGTCCGGTATGGAAAAGTATATATATTCTTTATCAGCATCACTACCCGAGTCCGTTTAGCTATGTCCGTCTGTCTGTCTGTCTGTCTGTCCGTCTTGCTGTCTTGCTGTCTTGCTGTCTTGCTGTCCGAATACAGAATAACTTGAGAAATACTGATCAGAATGCGATGAAATTTCGTCTCAATATATTTTAGCCAAAAGTAGGAACTGAGTTTGAAAATGAGCAAAATCGGTCAACGGACACGCCCACCTCCCATACAAGTCACTTTTATATAACTCTTTCGAAACTAATATTTCGAAAAGTATTCAAGGTATAGTTATAAAATTTAAAAGGTATTGTTAGAATTTACCTAAAAATATGTGGTCCAAAAATGGGCGTGATCCGCCCACTTTTTTTTTCATTATATCCCGGGTTTTCATAGTAAAAATTTCATCCGTAAATTATTAAAATCAAATCTATGAAATATTAGCCTTTCAAAATTTTAAATATAGGCGTGGTCCGCCCAATTATATTTTTCAATTTTTTTTTTTAGTTTTTTATACTTTATATAATTTTTTTAATTTATGGGGATATAAGACGTAAATTTCTGATATATGAATAATATTCTGAGGTTCAGCATAATTAAAAATTTAAAATATAATATCTCCACCAAAGGTGTAGGGTATTCCATAGTCGGGCCCGACCGACAATAAAAATCCGCCCCATGTGACCGAACTTACCCATGTGACCTAACTTTCCCAACTCGTTTTACTTTAATTTTCTTCATTTTACTTTAACTTTACTATATTTCCACTTCAACTTACATTCATTTTCTTTTACATATTTATAATATTTTAATAACATTAACATGTCATAAACTGCTGCGATCGCTGGTTCTGTTACTCGTGTATATTATGTTGGCTGCATTTCAACTCTCGATTTCTTCTCACCTTCCCTGTATAGAATGGACAATAGCTGATGTTCTTCGTCTTGATGTTAATTGCTTGAAAACTTCTTGTCGTCGATATTATTTCATTTTTTTCGTCTTCGATATTGCTTTGTTTTTCTACCAAGTAAATCGTAATTTGTTGAGAGCGGATTTTAAAATGGATAATTTTGTAATCGCATATTTCTGGATCTTATTATAACTTGTCTTCCTCTAGCGAGTTCTTCTATCGATCAGGAATTAGTATCTTTTAATTATACATTGATGTTGTCGTGTTCATTTGACTTTGTTGTTTTAGTACAGGTTCGCATTCACAGCTAATTAAGTGTATATGAAAAACCTCCTTCAACTTATAATATTAGAGTGTTGTTTTGTGCTATAAAATTGACATTTTTTTAAATTATATGTATGTAAAGATGTAAAATGTTGTTGTCTCATTATGGTACAATAGTCGCAACTTTGCATATTTGTCAAATTTCTACCTCCATATTTATAGTGTAGCTCCTTTCTTTCTCTTAATAAATCATCTGATTGACGTCCAATTGTTGTCGTCCGCACCATAACTCTCACATGTTGTTTCATATGTCATTACATAACATTACCATTTCAGACCTTTTCCCAACAAAACTAAACGATCATCGTTGACGCTCCTGAATTGTATTTCTCTATTTTGTAATTCTTCGTTTTCCCTTCGTCTATTTGTTACTTCTTCGTCTCTTCGTGTACGTCTTGTCCATTTCCAGAACCAGGATCATAAACTAAATACTATTATTACTTTACATTATAAAATCTTTAAATTGTATACATAATTTATTTTTAACATCCTCTATAACTTATTTCCATTTACGTTATCTTATATTAGAATATTGAATTACGTGTATATTTTATATATGTGTGTGTAAGTTACTATTATTTTACTACATGTTTATTTATACTTTTAAAATCTTTAGTGTCTACTATTGTTATAACCTAATTAATAACCTAATCAATGCTAGTCATTTTCAATAAGTAATATTTAGCTATTTATTCGTGCCCTAATTTCCGAATTTAATCATGTTCTTATAATTCATTTTTTACTCCTTACTCCGCATTACTCTTGGTATGCATTATATTTAAACCCATTGGGCTACTATGCACTTTCCCTTGACTCCTCTGCACACCGTCTCGCACATGCTATCCGTTTATTATTATCTTTCATATTCATATCAATTTTCGTCTTTTTTCTTATTTTATACATTATAACATACAAAATAACGTATCTCATTTCATTTGCATTAGTGCAGTGGTTCATATCGTTTGGTTCAATGCCATTGAGGTACTGACCTATCTCAATTATAGTGACAATTTAAATTTTATTTTACTATTTTATAGCTCATCTAATATACTCATGCTTATCACCTTATTCATTATTAACTGTTATTAACCTTTGATATTTTCTTACTCATAATATCTTAAATTACTTTACTCCTTTATCTATTTTCCTTATAAAACCTTTGTTAGTACATGATTCAATGCTAGTCACCTTTAAAATTAATACATAGCTATTTCCTCATGCACTAATTTATTTCAGTAATATTAAACACCTATTCCAAAAAAAAAAAACTTATATATGCGTAATTTATTCCATTCACCATTGTTTGCAGTATTATGCTTTTAACATGATCTACATTATGTATTATGATCATCATGAACTGTTTGTCACGTTATTTATTTCGTTATATTTTCTTCAAAATTGTATGCTTTTAATAAGTTGTTATGTAATTTTTTACCTTTACCTTTGATAGAAATCATTGTCGTTACAGGACTTACTATCGAAAGTACCTCGTACGTTCCTACCCAAATAGGTGAAAATTTATTCTTTCTATTCTGATTCTTTAACAAAATTTTATCGCCTACGCTAAATATTTTTGTGTGTAATGTGCTATCATAGATTTGTTTAGATTTTTCTTTTGCTTTTTCTTGATTCTCTCTCACGATTTCGAGTGTGCGTTGAATTTGGTATTTTAATAACTTGTTGTAATCATCGGTATTATATACTGGTGAACATTTTCGCTTTAGATTTGTTGGCATATCAAAGTCGTACCCATATAAAGTACGGAAAGGAGTTTGCCCCGTGGACATATGCACTGTGTTATTGTGCACATGCATTGCTGAATTTAACCATTGGTCCCAGTTTGACCCATCTTCTTTTGAAAAATTCCTTAGATATTCTGCTAACGGACGATGGCTTCTTTCTAAAGACCCATTATCTTGTGGATGATATGGCGTAATATGTAACTTTTTAATTCCTAATAATTTACAAGTATCTGAAAATAGTTTTGAGACGAAATTTGAACCATTGTCCGTTACTAATACTTTCGGTATATTATGACGTGTAATGATTTCGTCGTAAAATGCTTTTGCTACTGTGTTCGCTTCTGCATCCGGTATGGCTACGCAGCACATGTATTTTGAAAAATCATCTTGAAAAGTTAATATATATTTATTTCCAGATATAGTTTCCGGTAAAATACCTACAAGATCCATGTATACTTTATCGAATGGTCGTACAGGCGTATCAGTTAAAACCATTGGCATTTTAGTAAGCCTAGAACTTTTATTTACTTGGAATTTTTGACAATTCTTAACGTAATCTTATATTTGTTTCTGCATACCTTTCCACTTAAATTGTTTTCTGATTCTAAAATATGTTTTCACTGCGCCCTGGTGACCCCCTAATGCTGAGTCATGAAAGTCTTTTATAACAGTTTTAATTTCCTCTGGGTCAGTTAATAGTAGACTTGAGTTTAATTCGTTCTTGGTGTCTGTTGTTATTTCATCCAGTACTGTCGTGCTCACTTGTTGTTTGGTTTTTGAAATTTGATTATCTAATTTATTCTGTGTGGTCTTAGACCGTGTTTGGACCGCAGTAATATCTGGTTCTGGATGTGGAATTCTACTTAAAGCATCTGCGTTCAAATTCTGTTTACCTGGTTTGTAAGATATTTCGTAATCATATTCTGATAATTTATGCCTGAAATGGGCTAACCTTGATGTCTGATCTTTGAGATTTGCTGTGCTACGTAATGGTTGATTATCTGTATGATCTGTCCTAGAAGATAAGCTCTAAAATTTTTCGTTGCCCAGACTATAGCTAAAAATTCCCTTTCAATGGTGGAGTAATTTTTTTCTGCTCCATTTAATGCCCTACTAGCAAATGCGATTGGTCGGTCGCTCCCTACGTTGCCCTGCGATAACACTGCGCCTATTGCTTCGTTACTTGCATTCGTTGTAAGTCAAAAAGATTTTGTAAAGTCTGGATATGCGAGAATTGATGGCGAAATTATTGATTCTTTGAGTTTAATAAATGAATTTTGACAATCGTCAGTCCATGTGAATTTAACATCTTTCCTAAGTAAATTATTAATTGGTAATGATAATTTCGCCATATTGCCTATGAATTTTCTATAATAATTAATTAATCCCAAAAACGCTTGTACTTCTTTTTTATTTCTTGGCACCGGAATATTTTTTACGCATTCGACCTTAGAAGGGTCTGGCAGCGCCCCTAGTCCCGAACATTTATGTCCTAAATATACAACTTCACGAAGTAAAAACTGACATTTTTCTGTATTTAATTTTAAATTGTGTTCCCTTAATTTCTGCAATACTCTACTCAACCTAAGCTCATGTTCAGCTAAATTCTTTCCGTACACCACTATATCATCAAGGTAAACAAAGCAATCGATACCCTGTAAACCTGTTAATATGTGGTTCATTATTCTTTGGAAGGTCGCTGGTGCACCTGTTAAGCCAAATGGCATTCTGTTAAATTCGAAATGACCCAGTCCTGTACTAAAAGCTGTTTTTTCTTTATCTCTTTCTTCTACTAAAACCTGATGATAACCGCTTGCTAAATCTAAGGTTGAAAAATATCTACTATGTCCTAACTGATCTAATATCTCGTCTATCCGAGGAATCGGAAATACTTGTTTAACTGTTACATCATTTAGTTTACGAAAATCTATTACTAATCTCCATTTTTTGCTACCTTCCTTACCACTCTTTTTCGGTACCAACAATAACGGTGAATTCCAAGGTGAGGTACTCGGCGATATAATGCCGTCATCTAACATTTTTCCTACCTGTCTATTAATTTCTTCCCTATGTGTGTGGGGTAGCTCATATTGTTCCTGATTAATTGGCGTTTGGTTCCACTGTGTAGTATTTTCATGTTTAAGCGCTGGCGTGTATGTTAATTCATCGCCATCTAAATGAAAAACATCATGATAAGAAATACACAGATTTTGTAAAGATGTAATTTCGTCTTTATTTAAAGTCTCATCAATTTTCATTTCCTCTAATAATTTGTTAATTCTGTTTGTAATATTTACTGAATTTATGCTGTTTATTGTAGAATTATTGGTATCCGATTCTTTATACTGATTAAAATTCGAAAATTTTGGTTTAAAAGTACTGTCTATTATAATTTCTTTTTCTGTAGCATTTAAAACTGAAACATAAACTCTATTTTTGCTAACATTCGATATGCTTTCGCCCAAATATACTCCTGGAAAAATTTCCTGTTTATGTATTAATACGATTGGAATTTTGTTTTTACAATCTTTGCGGTTCTCGCTTGAATTTTAATTTGTTGATTTAAAAAAATATTCTGTATTTCGGTCTGTGATTTCATGGGTAGTTTTATAATATTGTTACGAAAAGAGGTAATTTGTCCCACTGTGCAAGCAATCAACAATAATAAATGAGACGCAAGACAATTCAGCGCACTAAGCAATGTGTTAGAAAGAGAGGGAAGATCATTCAGCGTACTGAGCAATGTGCGAGAAAGAGAGGGAAGATCTACACATTAAAACACATGAGTGCGAATGAGATACCAATAGCATGCTTCATTCACGAAACGAGTAGAAGGTCCTCGAAACAAGTCGAAGCTTGTCGAAACGTGTCGAACTGATGCATGCAGTATATAAGGCCGCGCATCTGAGGCACTGTACTTCAGTAGTAATTGGAAAGTGGTCGAGTGCATCTCGTGTGATCAATGTCAAGTTAAATTGGAGACATGCAGCAGATGTTAGAATTTGTTATTAGTAAAGTTGTTTATTAAAGTGAATTGTTATAATTTAAACCAAACATAAGAGTGTTTTTATTTTGTACACAATCCAGCGATACGAACTCGTAGAACAGTTTTCCGTAGACTGAATTTTCGTAACATTGGTGTCAGAAGTGGGATTGTGATACAAAATGATTAAATTCGAACAACTTAAAGTCGACCAGCTAAAGAAGGAGCTGGCGAATCGTGATCTTCCAACTGCTGGTACGAAAGTAGAGCTGCAAAAGCGCCTAATGGACGAATTAGAGGCGCAAGGCATTGATCTAACGATGCACAATTTTGAAGTGAAAGTTGCAGCACCGTCATCGAAAAATCTGGACACAGAGGAGAAAGTACAGACCCAAGTTTTTGATATGAGCCAGTTGATCGGAGCTATGCAACAACAATTTCAGATAATGGCTCAAGAAAATTCCAGACAGTTTCTAGAAAATTCCAACAAAATGGAACAGAAACTTGTAGAAAATTCCAATCAGCTCAAATTAGACATGAAGCATGAACTTGTTGAAAATTCTAACAAAATAGAACAGAAACTTCAGGAAAATTCTGAACAGCTGCAAGAACATTCTAAGCAGCTTCTGGAAGTTTCTAATACACTACATAGCAAAGTAAATGAACTTGAAGCGCATATAAATGAAGTTGATGATAAAATTCAAAGATTAGAAAATGGTATAGACAAAGAAATCCAGGAAATAAAAAAAGATTTGCACGTGTTGCAGATAAATGGACCTACACAGCATGTTGTTAGTGGTACGAGGCTAAAATCGCCGATTTACGATGGAACCACAGCGTTCAACATTTTCAAGCTGCAATTTGAGACCACGGCTGTAAGTAATCGATGGAATAATGAGGACAGAGTAGCCGCACTTATCGTGGCGCTTAAAGGAGGCGCAGCCGAAGTATTGCAGACTGTTTCAGAAAGAGATCGAAACAGTTATTTAGCGGTTATGGCTGCACTGCAGAGAAAATATGGCAGTGATCACATGAAGCAAATCTACAGAATGGAACTAAAGTGCCGAATGCAAAGAAATGGTGAAACATTGCAGGCGTATGCAGCGGACGTCGAGAGGCTTGCGCATTTGTCGTATGCAGATTCAACGAGTGATTTCATAGAAAAGTGCAAGATCGAAGCCTTCGTTGACGGTATACGTGATCCGGAAACAAGACGTGCCACAGTGACCAACCGAAAGGTGACATTTATGGAAACGGTCACCACAGCGCTTACGCAGGAGATAGCGTCTACATTGTGCCGACCAGCGACGGAGACACGTGTACAAGATGAGGAGAGAAAAAATGTATGTCAAGGAGTAAGTAGAGCGTCCAAAGCCTGCGTTAAATCCGAACATTATGTAGCCAACGGAAACACACAATTGAAAGGTAAATGCTACAATTGCGGAAAATATGGGCATATGGCACGCGACTGTCGTGAAAAACGAAAATGTGTAATTGTGCAACCATCAAAGAGATACAGACCAGAAAAGAGATCTGAGGATAGTCCGAATAACACCAGATGCCATCTTGGAAATTCGGGCACTGTGTCGGCACGAGTGTGTAAAATGGAATCCAGAGAATGCTCGACGGAAGAAGAAAAGACGAACATAATTCACATTCGTTCGTTAAATTTCACGGCAGATGATCAATGGACTCTAGAGAAAATACGAAATGATCAAAAGAAGGACCCCGACATAGCAAAAATTAGGACGTTCAAGGAACAACAAAGAAAGCCATTATGGAAAGAGTTAGCGTCTAACAGTCCAATAAGCAGGGCTTATTGGGCGCAGTGGCAAAGCCTGAAGCTACAAAATTGTTGTTTGTACCGTGTTTGGGAAACTGAAAATGGCAGATCTGCACGAAATTTAATTGTTGTTCCCAAATCAAAAATTAAAGAGATAGTACTGGAATGCCATTTTGGTTCCAATGGATGTCACTTGAGCATTAATAAAACGGTTGAAGAAGTCAGAAAACGTTTCTATTGGGTCGGATATCAGAAGTCAGTCGCCTATTGGATTCACAGATGTAAGCAATGTGTATCCGCAAAAAAGAAAACCCGTCAGAAGTTGCGGTAAGATAAATCAATACAACGTAGGAGCACATTGCGAACGTACTGCAATGGATGGGCAAAAGCCGATTCCAAAAAGTGTTTTGCATAAGAGAAAAAGTGAAGACCGAGAAGAGTTGCATCAGTCCTTAAGGCAGAGGATACAAATTCCAAGTAGTAAGATAAAGTCCAGATACGACTTGAGAGCAAACTCTGAGGGGTTTAAGGAAGGAGATCTGGTTATGCTTTGTAGCCCGCCACGAGTGAATTTGATAAATCCAAAACTACAAACACACCGGGAAGGACCGTACAGAATAATTAAAAGGATAAATGACATTGTGTATCGGATTCAGAATACTAGAGGCGTCAGACGAAAAATGAAAGTTGTACATTTAGAAAGGTTGGTGCCGTATATAGAGAGAGAGGATTAACATCTGTTCGGGACGAACAGATTTAGGTGGAGGGCAGTGTTACGAAAAGAGGTAATTTGTCCCACTGTGCAAGCAATCAACAATAATAAATGAGACGCAAGACAATTCAGCGCACTAAGCAATGTGTTAGAAAGAGAGGGAAGATCATTCAGCGTACTGAGCAATGTGCGAGAAAGAGAGGGAAGATCTACACATTAAAACACATGAGTGCGAATGAGATGCCAATAGCATGCTTCATTCACGAAACGAGTAGAAGGTTCTCGAAACAAGTCGAAGCTTGTCGAACTGATGCATGCAGTATATAAGGCCGCGCATCTGAGGCACTGTACTTCAGTAGTAATTGGAAAGTGGTCGAGTGCATCTCGTGTGATCAATGTCAAGTTAAATTGGAGACATGCAGCAGATGTTAGAATTTGTTATTAGTAAAGTTGTTTATTAAAGTGAATTAATAAAGTTAATTGTTATAATTTAAACCAAACATAAGAGTGTTTTTATTTTGTACACAATCCAGCGATACGAACTCGTAGAACAGTTTTCCGTAGACTGAATTTTCGTAACAATATGATTTTTATGTTTATCAAAGAATGTTATTGTTTTGTCTATCGCATTTATTACAGATCGATTCCATAAAATGTCACGTCCGATTATTCCGTCAGCTGGTACTCCTTGTTCAAGTGACACTGCGTGTAACATTAAACTTAAGCGCCTTATGTTCCTATGTTGGATTTTGGTGGAACCTAATGTTCTAACGCACCCACCAAAAGCTCCCTTTTCTTTTACTATACTGGCATCAGCTCCTGAGTTTACTAGTAAAATAAGTCTTCCATTTTTAGCTGCCTCGCAAGGTACTTCAATGAAAACGTCACTTACATTAGTTAAAACCGAGCTATCTCCATGTCCACTGCATATTATTCGATCACCTTCTTCTTCCTTTAATTCATATTTTAATTCATTGGTCTCCTCTGTTCTACGGAAATTTAATGGAGTAGTAAATTCAACCACAGTCTCTTCCGACGTCCGATCTACCATTCCTAACTCTATCGGCCCTATCTTACTATTATTATGGAGTCTCCAGTTTTCTGGCCTAGACTGAGCCCCTTGTGTATCCTGATTATAATTATTATTTCCTGCTGATTCAAATTTTCTTTTTTACTTGTATTATTTTTCCCGTTATACATCTTATTATCCTTATTAACAAAATTGCCAGTATTATTATTAGCACATATCCAATTAGATTCGTGACCATAAGCTCCACATTCGTAGCAGAACGGCGTATTTTTCCTAATAATACAATCGTCCCTAGTATACCCAAATTTACTACAAAATGAACATGTTGGAACACTCCTTTTATAGTTACTTTTATTATTATTTATTTGTTGCAATTTATTTTCCGACTGAGTGTTTTCTAATTTAGTTTTTTCTATATAATTATATTCATCCTCTTCCGACCTTGGACTTCGCTGCATAAGAGCCTGCACATTTAAAGCTTCTTCCAACAATGTATCTAATGTTTCTGACTTACTACCCAACAGTACAACTTTTATCGTTCGATCCCTCACCACTACTTTAAAAGAGATCAACACTGAACTCTGTAATTCCAAACTGAATACGTCATCTTCACTTATCTTTTTACTGCATTTTTTACTTGCAATTTCCAAAGCCATGGATTGCAACTCATCTAATCGTCTCCCAAACGCTCTCAAACTCTCTTTACTATTTTGATAATCTTTTTTAATCTCTTTTAGTACTGAATCTAAAGAAATTTCTTTTAAGTACGTATTTTCTAACAACTCGTATAATTCTTCTATTTTTTGAAACTGTTTTGTCCTCACTAATTTATATGCATCTTCCTCCAAACGTAACCTAACACATTTTATAAATTCCTCACTATCTGATTCTTTAATTTTTAACTTTGCTGTTTCACAACATTCAATAAATTTATATAATTCTGTTTCTAATAATGGAGATTCCGCCCCAGAAAAGTAAGGAACAACGTAATGAACGCGTTTCAATACATTTTCAGTACCCATTATTAGTGTTTCTTATTTTTCCATTTACTTAATCATATAATTAACTATGTCTTTCTTAATTAAATTATTTATTTTGTTTTTACTAGTTTCATATTAAATAAACTTTTAACCATTTTTTAATTTATCTATTAAATTTTTTACAACATTGTTTATCTCAATTTTATGTTTCATTATTTAAACTGTTTAATCTATATTTCTAAATCATATCAACATGTAATTTATGAATACTGAATTAATTTATTTATTGCATTTAATTTGGTTAAAATTTTCCAGTTTTGTTTTTTAATTAATTTCGCAACATTATGAAAACATTACTGTAACAAAATTCTTATGTTATTCAATTTATTTAAATTCACAATTTTATTAATTATTATCATTTAATGACTCAAACTATTCTATATTGTTTCACTATTACTTTAAAAATGTGCTTTAATATATCAATTAAACAATTTTATAAAACATTTAGTTTACTTATTTAATTTTCTGATTTATCAAATTATATCATTTATATTCATTTCTCAATTTTATTTCACAGTTTATTTTATTCCACAATTAATTTCAAAATGATCAATTGTTTTTTCATTTTTTAAATGTCAATTTTCATAATCCCATGATTTTTACTTATTACAACTCTCAAACATGTCTCTTGTTTTATATCACAAATTTACAACATGTTTTTTTTTTACCGCTCACATATTTTTCACTATTTTTCACAATACTCACAAATGTAAAAAATATTTTCCCTGATCCTAAATATTTATTTCTTCCAATATTAATCTCCATCCAGTCCTTCTCGTTCCTTGGGAGTTGATGTATGGTTCGAAAACCGGCTGCGCCAAATGTTGTAATTAAAATGTCCGTTGCTTAGGCGTGAAGCCAAATGTCGCAACGTTCCTTTTATAATTACCCATGATGTCCTACCAGAGAATGTCCAACGTCGAAGTTCCATTTTTATTAACCGAAATAATTCAAACAAGTCTTTTCTTTTAAGACATACTTTTATTTACTCTAAAGTTATATTTTAATATTAACATTATTGTCTACTACTGAACTACTGATTTACCACTCACTTAAAATCTCACTTAAACTATTATAAGAAGGCATGTTTCAAATCTAAATGTTCCGGCAGAGTGCCGTGCGCAAATTCCACTCACTATTTGCTTCCGTAAGGGAAAAGGCCCTTAGCCAATCATGCTGCTGCTGGTATTACCCAGCTTCGCTCATACTGTTGCTAGTTCATTGGCTTGCTTGACTATGACACATATGTCCTACGGTGCACTTTACTGCAACGTAACGATAACTGCATGAAATAGTCATCGCGTAAATAGGTCACGACACGTTTATAATATCAACGTATAGTGACTTACCAAAACACACTATGTTGACTTACAACAATGCAACGAAGGATGGAAATTGGGTTATTGATTTAAGCAATTAAGTAAATAATAATAAAAAAATACGAAAACTGAACAAACGAGATTTGAAGATTAATTTTGGTAATTGTAAACATTATAATGAATGAAGTTCTTATATTAAGATTTTAAATAGTTATTATTAAATGAATATGGTATATAATGAATAATTAAAAGAATTTTAATACTGGATAAAGTAAAGTTGCCAGGGATGCATAATGGTTACAGTTTAGAATAAAAATGTTCTGTAATGAATGTATGGGGTAATTAAAAAAAAAAGAAGTCGCTTAATGGCCATGGACGTACTAATCGTACGTAGGGGGCGGGCAGACCAGAGTATCAATACCATCTCGATACTCAGTCAAAGCAGACAGAAATATTCCATTAATAAATAGACGCATTTGTGATTTTACAAAAAGGTTGTTGTTTAATTTTGTTAGTGACTAGGTTGCGAGGGCATACCCACAAGCCGCGGCAAAAGTAATGTTCGGGCCCTCTTGTTAGATCTAAACCAGTGTCACGTAATATGATTCAAGCAATAACAGCACTTCATTAATAGATTTTTTTCTTTTAAGTGATCCAAACCTACTTCTTTTTTCTGATCAAATTCTATGCCCTGCTATATCGCATCATGCTTTTTTTTTCATTTCAATTAATTTTCCAATAACAAAGCAATGTGAGTATATAGAATTCCGCAACTTTAATGCTATAAATTATAATGAGCTCATAAATGAAATTGATTCTATTGATTTTGATGCCATTTTTTACACGAGTAATGTAGATGAGCAGCTGTTTTCCCTTTTCTGCACGATTTTTTCTTCATTTTATAAATTCTATTTTTACTACATCGGTGTTTCCTGCAGCATGGAAGATTGCACGTGTTGTTCCTATAAGGAAACATGGCACTTCAAATGATATCGATAACCTTCGTCCGATCAGTGTTTTACTAGCACTTTCAAAGGTAGTCGAAAATATTAAGAAATCTCAAATTATGGAGCATGTCGATGGCAACAACTTATTAAACAAGTATAAGTCTGGATTTCGTAAAGGATACAGCACAACTCCATTGTTGCTAGGGCTTACGGAGGCCGTCAGGTATAATTTAAATAATAATAAATTGTGTGCACTTCTCAAAAAAGCATTTGACTCTATCAATCACAATCACAAAATTAAATTTCTCACGCATTTCATATAACCTCATAAATTCATACCTTTGCGATCGCAAACAATTTGTTAGAACGTTACATCAGAAATATTAAGTGTCATCAGCGGTGTTCCACAGGGTTCAGTTTTGGGTCCCATATTATTTATGTTTTATATAAACGATTTTGAGGAATGTTTGGATTTAAATGTATGCCAACCATTAATTTGTGCTGATGATATACAGATCTTATTCTCCGGAGATCATCAGGTTTTGAATGTGTTTGTAGCCTTGATTACAATATATCCAATATATGTAATTGGATGCTTTCAAATTTCTTGAATATAAACTTAAGCAAAACAAAAGCAGTTATGTTTACCAAACCTATGGCTGCTAATATAAATATCCCTATAAAAGTTAATAATGTTAATATAACTTTTGTAGAGAATGTGAAATGTTTAGGTGTTTATATTGATAATAAACTTACTTTTGACTATCATATAAATAATCTTAGTTCAAGAATAAATTTCAAATTAAGGAAGTTATATAACTTAAATTTGTATCTGCCACTTCACATAAAACAACGGATGGTTCATGCTTTGTTATTCTCTGTATTAACCTACTGCATTGAGTTTTTTCTTGTACACTATCTTACAACATTAAGAAAATTACTCTCTTACTTAATAGAATAATGCGTTATTTATATATATCTCCTCATCATATATCTCCTCATGTTTTGAGATTTCTAAGTTTTCCGTTTAGAAGTTATATAAAGTTGAGATTGTTGCTTTTCTTCTACAAAATTACGAAGCGCCACATGCCTGAATAGCTTACAAAGTATTTTTTTCCAATTTTCCTAGAAACCCACAAATTATTTACCCAAAAATTAATCTTGGTTTGTTTGAACATCATATCGTCACTGTCATGCCAAAGGGGCGAATGTGCATTTTTAAAAATGTTGGGAAATCAAATTTTAAAGTTTGAAGTGCTTTAAAAATTAGAAAATTTTATATTTTCTTTAATTTTTTTCTGTTATTTTAGTTTATTTGTATTATTATAACGTAGATAAAATATCTTTAGATTTGGACAACCTACTGAATTATAAATACGGATTTTGTGAGGCCATATCCTGATCAAAACGCAAATATTTTTGATTTTTATGATAAAAATTTTTATTAGCGCAAGATAAAATAGTAATGTAGAAGAATTAATTGTTTGTTTTTTAAAGCACCTATAGATCAGCATCATTAATTACAAATATTTTGTCAAACATTAATTTGCCATTTGTTATTTGCAGTAATAAATGTTTGGCAAAATATTTTTTAAATAATGAAGCAGTTAAAAAAGCAATAAAAAATTGTAGCACAAAAACGAAGAAATTGGAAAAATTGAAAATCTTGTCATGCCAAAAGGGCGAATCTTTTCATTTTTTGCTATAAATCTTTAATGGTACAAGATAAAATAATAATGTAAAGGGATTTATTGTTTGTTTTTAAAGCACCTATAGATCTGCATCATTAACTAAAAATATTTTGTCAAACATTAATTTGCCATTTGTTTTTTGAAGGATAAAATGTTTGGCGAAATATTTTTAAATAATGATGCACTTCGATAGGTGTTTTGAAAACAAATAATAAATGCCTTTACACCACTATTTTATCTTATACCTATAAAAAGTTATGGCGAAAAAAATAAAATATTCGCCCTTTTGGCATGACAAGATTTTCAATTTTTCAAATTCGCCCTTTTGGTTTTGTCTTTTGTGGCTAGAAATACCCAACAAAATGACACGCGATTTTGGCACAGCATACTTGAGGATAAACTACATTCAAAAATGTAAAAAAACGCAATTGTCAAAAATTGCACATTCGCACCTTTGGCATGATAGTAACGATATGTTATCAGAACTTTCCGATGTTGGAATAACTTGCCAATTGATTTAAGACAGTTTTCGCAATCGTTCAATGTATTTAAATGTAACCTTTTACAGTATTTATCTATAAATAACACTACGTAAGTTGCTTTGTTCTTAAAATTATATGTTTAAATTTTAAACTATACATTAGTAGCTTATTGTTTTATTTAATATTTAGTTTTGATTATTGTTGTTTAGTTTTTGCATATTTCTTATTTCCTGTTGATTAATGGACCCCTTTTTATAATTTCTATATGTTCAAACGAGTTAAATTATCTTCAAATTTGAAGAAAAGTCTGTAGTTATATTATTAGTTTTAATGTTTATAAAATTGTTATGTTAGTTTTTAAGTACTTTACTTGCATTGTAAATATCTAGTAATTATATTAGTTTGGCCTTGGTGGCTTTATAATTACAATGAATAAATAAAAAAAAAAAAAAATTATCAATTGCAATTGCCATCTTTTTCGTGTTTTCTTTTGCAATTATTCTTTGCAAATTGGAACTGCGCATGCGCTATAGTTCTACGCATATAATATTGCCTACATAACTAACATTGCGCATTACCACCTATACTTGTCAATTATACTTTGGATTGCTGGAGACAAATTCTGTTCTGGTATTTTTTATACAGTATTATCGTTGAATCTTCCGCTGCGCTGAAATACTCATCCACTACGCTGTTGTTCCTGCTGCTGATTGCTTGTTGCTGCTTTTTTTATTGCTGTTGCTACGTTGCACAGTGTGCCCAAACGCTCTTAAATCGAGTGAAATTCAGTATTTTCGGAACCACTTAACTGATTTTAAAAAAATTAAAAAGTGTGGTATAGAGAGAATTTCCAAAAATTATCCGATTTTTTTGTGAAAAGCTTACATTGAGATCTAAAGAAAATATCTTGATTAGTTTTAAAGATATAAACTAGAACATGATTTTTTTTTAAATTTTTGAAGACTTTACTTTACATATTTATACATAGATTGTACATTTTATCATAAAATCAAAATATTTGTATAACACATAAATCATAAACTGAAAACCGTTTTTAAATATCTGAAGTGGTTTAGTAAATATAAAATTGTAAAGTCGTTTTTTTTTTTATTTTCCATTTTTAAATTTTTTTGTTGGAAAATTGACTTTTACGCAAAGCACCGTAAGATAATAAAAAATTAAAAGATAATAAATTTGCCAACATTTTTAAACAAAGTTTATTTTAAAAGAATATATCTCAAAACAATGTCGAAAGACGACTTTAAAATTAAAATTAGCTTTTTGACGTTTTATTATTTATGAAAATGGTCAAAAAAGTAGACTTTAATTTTAAACTTGACTTTAAATTATCTTTGAATTTGAAATGAAAAGGTATATCATATTTTCATAATAAAACAAAAAATTTGCGGCACATAAAAGGTGTAAAAGAAATTATTTTTACAAATTCAAATGCGGATATTGTGGTCAAAGCAAATAACTGAAAAATTCCTGTAAATTCAAAAATTCTCCGATTTATGACAAACAAAAATATTTTCAGTTATAAGTAATCGACATGATCGATTACTTACAAAAGTGGGAAAATAAATGTTGGACATTTTGATAAGCTAGCCGTTCTACAATGCATGCAATTATTGCAGGGATACTGCTGGAAATATTACAATTCGGTTTCAAGAGACCATCTTCATAAATAGTAAATGTAAATTAGGTCTAAAATCAGGATTTGTGAATCGTAAATTTGCGGCGAAAGTAAAGTGTTGGATCTGTGGCTGTCAATAAATTTAATTTTATCATTTTTTATATATTACTTACATTGTTAATTTAATTTTACTCAAATCTTTAAAATCTACTTTCCAAAAATTCTTCTATTTAGTTTTTGGAATTTTTAAATATCATAGCAACTTTGTAAATTAAAATATTCGAAATTATTCTTTTTGTGTCAGAACGAAAAAATAAGTTTTTCTGGTTGTTCGCAATAAAAGTTTTATTAAATAAAAATATATAATTTTTTATTTGGATTTTTGGAAACAAAAACCAAACTGGTGACCTCGACGTTGGATATTTTTAATAAAACAGCGAAGTTTCGTACATATATAAGCAGAAATGCCAGGCAATAACGAGCAACCAACGACAACCCAAAACGTTGGTGCTTCGATGGCTACAACTACAACACCCACGAGTGCAGCGTCCATGGCTACTTTAGGTCGAGAAGTTTTTCGTGTAGGAGTTAAACTACCGACATTTTGTAAGGAACAGCCGGACCTGTATTTCATACAAATGGAATCACAATTTGCTGTAGCCGGTATTACAGTCGACGAGACGAAGTACCATCATGTAATATCATCCCTAGATGCTCAATATTTGGTCCAAATTGCTGATATTGAACGAAATCTATCACCTCAGGGCAAATATGAAGCAATAAAATGTGCATTAATTTCAGAGTTCACAGATTCTGACCAGCGTAAGTTACGAAGATTCATAAAAGAGATCGATCTCGGCGACCTCAAACCATCACAATTGCTCAAACGAATGAAGGACTTGGCAAACAACAAGTGACAGACGACGCTTTAAAGTCGTTATGGTTGGAGCGCCTACCCGACAACATACGCGCTGTTATCTCAATTGTCGATGGCGATTCCATGCAAATGTTGAAGCAAGCTGACAAGGTGATGGAGGTGCAAAGTTTTACGATATCCGCAGTGCATTCTAGTACATCTTTACAAGCAGAAATTGAAGAACTAAGGAAGCAAGTGGAAAACTTAAGATCAAGAAAATCTGTACAGCAACCTCAGAGACGTCCGCGTAGTCGCAGTCAGTCTAAAGTACGCTTTCCGTTTTGCCGTTACCATTATAAGTTTGGCGACAAGACAAGGCTCTGCCAGCGTCTTCGAAAAATATTGAAATATTGTTAAACTGAAATAAAATAAGCGATAGTTGGATTAGTGTTATCAAAAATGTTAGAAGAAATGGTGTCCAACGGCTGATGGTGGGCTGGAAGACTAAAATACGGAAATTCGTCCTAACTCATTCAGAAATATAATTCTTTAACTATTTTTAAAAACTATTGAGTATTGTTCTTCATTTGTGATATATTTTTTTTACTGTGTTCACATTTTAAGTTTAAAAGAAAATGTATAAATAATTTCGTTTACACCCTTCATTTTGTAACTGAAATTTTTTTGAGTATAGATTTAAAAGCGTTTTTACAAAATCAAATCATTTAAAGGTTTTATAATAATAATAATAGTTTGGCGCAACAGTCCTGTATAGAACTTCGGCCGAGCTCTCTCTCACCATTTTGAGCTGTGCGTGTTATATTTGTACTCAAAGTGGTGGGACCTACAGTTTATTGCCGAATCCGAACGGCGGGTGAGAGCTTTTTCATAGGCAATGGTTTTACTCTCGTAGTTTTGCCATTTACTGACGAGAGGTAGCGCGGTATAGAAAATGTTTCTATGAAAAGATGTTGTTAGCCCCAGTCTTGAACCGGGGACCTTTCGGCTCGCAGTCCAACGCACTAACCACTGAGCTACCGCGGCTATATACCCTTTATACCCTTTTGAAATGTTACTATTAGATATTTTAAAAGTCAATTCAAATTTATTTAATGCGAATAAAAGCTGTAAACGAATTAGTACCCTACAACCAATTTCATATTTATACTCATGAACTACTTCCAACTTTTTTCAAATGTTCGACCAAAAATTGGATATGCATTTCAAAAGCAAATAAACCCCCTTAACGAATTGATCCAGAAAAATTGGGAAACACGATTATATTTTTTTTTAGCGAACTTAAGGAAAATACAGAATTTTTAAGAAAATACAGGGTCTTATTTCATAACACAAATATACACCAATTCTGGGCCCTTATTGATTTAGGATCTTATTTCATTTTTAATTGTTATTAAAAATACGTAAAAATAAACGCAAAGAAATTCGTAGTAATTTCTTACGCTTTTTTCTGGAGTTTGTTTTGTTTCGTTTTACGTTATAAGAGAGATATATGCATATTTTTTAAATGTATTTTTAGTAAAAAAATATAATAATAAATTTTGAACTATGTAAAAAATGTCTAAAATAAAAAGTTGAGAAATAATTGTTTAAAAAAAATAAATAGTTTGTATTGTATTGTTTTAAAAAAATAAGATTGTAAAAAATTCCAATAATTTTTAGTTCGGAAAAAATGTTTCTTCGACAAAAATAACGTAAATATTGTTCCAAACAAAAGTTTTTCAACACAAGCAAAAAAATGTTCGACCAAAATAATTTTAAGCAATGGACATTTTTGTAAAGAAAGTTTACATTTTTTTGAAGTATATATTTTTGAATATATATACATATAACCTTTTATTAGTGTAGCATTTTTTAATTTCCTCAATACGTTTTAACATCAATAAAATTTTATTAGAATAAGAATGAGTAAAGATAAAGTCAGCTCACAAATAAGACTGAACTTTATCACTTTTTTGCTGTGACCTTCTTTTATTGTTTTTTGCTTTTAGAAAATATTATTTCGTTTTTACTCTAAACATTTTGAACAATTTTGTATTCTACCATATTGTTTAAACCACTTTTGATCTAAACGTGTGATATTATAAAATTATAATTTACATTCATATACATTTTTAGTCTTTAATTTAATTAAATATTAGTTTTAATGCTTTTGGGGGGGGGTTTTGAACCCCCAAAACCCTTCCCCCCCGCACGCACGGCCCTGGGTGTAGTATATTTACCTCATGGCAGAGTTTGAGAAATCGTTAGGTGACTTACTAGTTAGATATTCTAATGTTGTCATTATGGGTGACTTCAACAATAATTTGTTTGATGTCAATAAATCACTAAATGTTCGCACGTTATGTCATAGACATAATATTACAGTTGTACACAATTCGATTCCAACTCACTACGATGTAAGCCAAAGACTATAAGACGTGCGACTTCGCAAAAAACATATTCAACATAGCAAAATCCTGTTTTTTATGATATTTTTTGGTACACGGATTGTGTACATGAGCTCTGCCGCATCTCTGCTTGCATTGTTGTTGTTTCACCGTGTAAAATTTTCGACAACACAAAACAGCTGTTTGTTAATTCAGATGCTGAAAATTTTGTGAAATTTGCCAAAATTTACAAATTTTTTGCAACCGAACTACTCAAATGCAGAAGTTTTGAGTTACACGTAATCAGTCTAAAAATTAGCACTATTTTTTTAAAACTCATAGTCTAAGGGAAAAGTGAAAAAATAATTAACATTTTCTGAACAAATTGTAAAATTTACGAGAAAAAAATAGCAATTTGGTGAATAAAACCAGTGTGTCCCCCTTTTCATTAGTTTAGGGAAAAAGGGACAAAACTTTTGCAAATATTACAATATTAAAAGAAATTTATTATATATTATGTTTATCTTAATATTTATATTATAAATCGTTTTTATAATGAAATTATGTGTATGTTTATATCGCTGTAAATACCAAATATGGAACAATATTGCGCTTAAATATAATGAGGACGTTAAATAAAATAAACTAAAATTGTGAATTTACTTACGGCCGGTTGAATACAGTTATCAGTTAAAAACAATCTGACAAATAAATTTAATTTTTTGTTTTAATATCAATATTGAAATTGTCAGATTAACTAATCGATTTCCATCGCTAACTCATGGTTAAAAGTTGTATGCATCCGGGCATTAAGCAATTAACAGTCCGATAATCCCTCTCCGTACAGATATTTTAAAATTTTGTCCTATTTGACAATTTCGTACGCTTGTTCAGCCAAATATAGCTCTTCATCATGCCTGACAACGATATCATCCATAATTCGTATTAAAATTGGTTGAAAATTGTACTCACACGATCAATTTTTGAATAAAACTAAATATATATAAACTAAAACGTTGTTTACGTTTGTTTTGAGTATTTTTATGTTCTCAGAAAATTAATTTGTTATTAAATTTCTGTTTGGCGCAAACATCAAAAGCAGTGGTGAATATGTTGAATATAAAGGGGGAAAAATGTCTAAAATGAGAAAATCTGTGGCATTATTGTCCAAGTTGAATAAAAGTTGTCTAAGTTGAATAAAAAGTTGTCCAAATTGCGACTGCGACGCACACTAACAAAACGATTTTTACATCTACATTGACGGAGTTTCATGTCTTGTGGTCTATGACATAGATATAGTAAAATAGTACTAATTTTTAGACTCATTACGTGTAACTCAAAACTTCTGCATTTGAGTAGTTCGGTTGCAAAAAATGTGTAAATTTTGGCAAATTTCACAAAATTTTCAGCATCTGAATTAATAAACAGCTATTTTGTGTTGTCGAAAATTTTACACGGTGAAACAACAACAATGCAAGCAGAGATGCGGCAGAGCTCATGTACACAATCCGTGTACCAAAAAATATCATAAAAAACAGGATTTTGCTATGTTGAATATGTTTTTTGCGAAGTCGCACGTCTTATAGTCTTTGCTATTGTATTTACAACTCAAGACGATTGTTTTTACAATTTCCATACAAACATTTGAAATGTATCAATTTTAGTATGAGTTTTTGTACTATGCTTTTTGAAATTTCACATTTTAAACATATTTAACAAAAAATCAACTTATTATATAATTTTATACATATACAATTTAATTACATTTATTTGAATTGTCAACTTGATTTTAAATCATATGCTATTTTACCCCCGATCATGTATTTCCCGGTGACGACCATAGCGGCTTCAATTCGTTTCAAAATGGGTTGAAAATGAAACGTTAAGTACGTATGTCGCCAGCATTTAAATCATACGACAAAGTATGATATTTTATTCGTATATAAAAAAAATGGTAAAACAAATAATTTAAAGAAATATTGAATTAAATATTTAAAGACTGAAACAAGGGAAACGTTTGAAATACGTTGTCGAATTTTAGACAAATGGGACTAGAAACGAATTATAATCACTTAATAATAAAAAGATACATGAGGGGGATAACATTGTTTTTTTACATTTTATGATTGTACTACCCATAACAATAATTTGGTTGCTTCATAGGATAAAGAAAACGATAATTTCGACACTGATTAGCCATGAAGAAAATCAGAAACTTTAAACTCAAAGAAACTCTAATTTAAAACAGCAATAGTGGCCCAATTAATTTATAAAATAATTAAACAATGCGTAGTGTTGCATAATAATTTACTCCTAACTTGCCAATAGGGATACCTCTGTTATATATTTTCTACTCCTATTTTCATTTCATATAATAACAAAGAAATTTCTCTAATGTTTTCGATGCAATAAGAGTACAAGTACAATTATATATACAACTTTAAAATATTTCATTTATTATTGTACTATCGAAAAGTTACCAAAATGATTAAAAAGTTACCAAATTACCAAGCTGACAAAAAGTTACCAAGAGTGGCAACCGTGGTTCGTATGTGAAGTGCAATCGTAGTTTATTTTGTTATAATTGGTGATGCAATTCTATTTAATGGATTTAGCTGTGGAAACTGTAAAAACTATTTTAATATTATATTAAAACAAAGATATACAATTTAGTAAATATTGAAACTCTGGATAAAATTTTATGTAATTGTTTTGGGTATTCTTTTTTTTTTCACAAAATTTGTTTAGGGCTATAGTTACGTCTAGTATTAATTAAAAATGTATATATTAAATTTAGTAGAAAAATTTTATAAGCTATTGTTATATCTAAATGTTAGGGCTATTGTTAGATTTAGAAATGTTTTTGTCTTATTTTGTTAAATTTTTGGCCTATGATTAAATTTAGAAACGTTATGGTACTTGTTAATTTTTTTTTCCCTGTTATATATGTAAATATAATTATTTAAAACTATTGTTGTTGAGTTTATATTGAAAATTAAATTTTGATTAAACAGATTGAATTTAGAATTTAGTAGGTATAGTTGTAGATTGTTATTCTATAGTTATTGTATAATTCTTACATTCCCATACAAACTCATACTTTAATTATGGTACGCTTAAACCTGTTATTGTACTTATGCTGACTCTAATTAAACTACGCCATTATAGCTTTAATGTAAAGTCCCATAGTTCACTGGCCGCAACCAGTGGAATTACAAAAAAAAAAGAATTTTATGTTTTAAGGCTTCTTTCGCCGTCTCCAACAGACATCACACTTCCAAAACTAAACTTCACTGTTGCTTTCAGAGTTAATTCCGGTGCATGTGATCGAAAACTAAACTATTGTTACAGTTGCCAAACATCTGCTAGTTGTCGTGTCCTGTTGGTGTCGTTAACGATATGCTTTTCCATATGCAATGACAAAAGTTGAATGATCGGCTCAGTGATGCCAACCCTGTAGCATTAAATTATTGTATTATCTGTCAAAAATTATTGTATTTGGAAAAAAAATATATAAATTCTAAATCACAACAATACCCCCGCTTTTTAAACAGACAAAATTTAAAAAGACAAAAAATAAAAAACCATACACATCTACGAGATACTCAGTATATTTGTCTACGATTACAAATACTTATATATTTTGAAGACCAATAAATTGCTTCGACAAAGAATTAATATAGTTTTTAAATTATTTTTTTTTTATTAAAAAAAAAACTTTATTACATAAAAGACATAAACATATTTGTATATAAATAACTTCATTGGATTCGTCTTCATTTTCAACACATTATTTATTGTTATACAATGTATTTTTCATCATTCTACATAGCATATCATTTGTCGGATTTTTATATATTTTTATGTATTGACTGTACTAAATAATACCTTGTGTTGTGCGCACTATGAGTCTGTTTCTCGTTTTGGTTTTAGTTAAATTTATTTAATATCTGTTCGTTAGTTCTGTTCGATTAGGTTTCGCTTTCATCGATTATTCATCGATAAAATTACACAACTTGCCACATTTAATAAAAAAGACTTCACTATAAAAAAAATTTGCCGATATGAAAAAGATTGTATAAATCCATGTTAGGATTGTATATTGTACCAATACCAAAATTATTGTATAAATACCAAAATTATTGTATAAATACAATAATTATTGTATCATTGGTAACACTGGATCGGCTAGACGACACGCAAATGCAGACAGCGTATTTGCACATGTGCGCAGACACCCGATGCTGCGACTTTTCCTGCACTCGGATGTATTGTTAATCAGGAGTTGATTATTCACGCACTCTAGTTGTGTTGGAATGCGGTGTGCTTTTCCAAATGCCTGGATTTGAACTGGTTACCATGCATGCGACTTATAGCACTGATTGAAGGCACTTTCTATGGTGTGTTAAATTTTCACACAAAACCACGACACACGACCGCTCGATCAATTATTCGCACGCTTTTGTTTGGATGTTTGCAGATTTACAATTTTGCGTAAATTTCGCAACGCAACCAATCACTTACGGAGTGCAAACATAAAGCACGAAAATCGGCAATGTCATTTAAAATGTTACCAACTTCACATTTGTAAAATGGTATTTAACACCTTATACAATATTCAGAAAAGGGTAGCAAGACATTTCTACCACTACAATCAAGATGAGTTGGAAGCGAATTATGAATGGGCATTAGATTAAGAACGTGACATAAATTTCGAATATTACTTGATCTATTTTGATTAAATAAATTCATATTTAAATCGCCCATAATTACAACATTATTAAACCTAACTCACTAGTAGATCACTAACAGACGCTTCAAATGCAGCTACATCACCATGCGGTAGGTATACTACTCCAATAAGAATTTTTGAAGAGCTATGAGCAACTTCAATGAAAAGCGACTCACAAACATCATAAGATGTGCTTTGAAAGATGGTTTTAAATTTTATTTGGTTAGATATATAAAAAGCTACACCACCTCCTCTGATATTTGGATGATCACTTCTACAAAGAACATATCCAGGAATATTAACTGCATTGTAAAATATGTGTGGTTTAAACCAGGATTCGGTTATTTCAACAATGTCAAGATAACCATTTAAAATACTCATCAAATTTGGATGAACGACTAGCAGGCAATAAACTTTGACAATTTATACACACTTTTTGACTATTTTACGCGATAAATTCATGCAATTTATGTTTTTTCTGATTGCAGATCAACTTATAATGTTTTTCAATTATTTAATTCCTTTTTTAAGTGTTTGGAATTGTACAAAAGTGAACGAAATACAACCGATATACGAAAACTTGACTATTCGCACATGACGGCGTTGCCAGATTTTAAAATCTGGCAATGATTTCTCCTAAATATCATCAGTTTTGAAACAAATCTTGTACGATGCGCACAACGTCTATGAAGTTGAAAACACCCAAAAATAACCAAGTCATTTTGTAATGGTCTCAAAACAAAATAAAAGACATCACCTACTTTATAAATAATAGTTTATTACAATAATTATTATATGATATATAATATATGTACATGAATGTAGTAAATAAAAGAAATAATTATTCATGAAAAGCTTAAGTTAAACAATAGCATACACAGCTAGTATATGTGCATATTGTTTTCTTCTGTTGTTTTTATTTTTCCATCTAGAAAGTATCAATCACTTTTTAATTGTACACAAATAGTCGCAAAATCATTATATTAAGTTTTAAAAAATATTTTTTTTATAGTTTATTTAGCTTTAATATTTTAACTGACAATAGCATGCACATCCTTGACTAAATGCTCCACTAATGTTTTTTGTTTGGATTTGCCTGTAATTACTAAAAATAGAATATTCATCTCTCTAATTGCTTGGAATTCGTTAAATAAATCAGTTTCAAACTCTAGCTGCTCTATCTATATGTTTACGGAGTATTTTTTTTTATGACAATCATAAAATATCTTTGAAAATATCCGCCTTTCCTACACGTGCAATACTTTGACATACGTGTGGTATTAAAATATTAATTGTGCACAGGTGTTGAGGAATGTTGTATGCTTCGTTCAAATTCTTCCAAACTTAGAGCTTGATTCATGTTTAACAGTGGCAACTTTCCTGCTGACGCCTGTGCAAGTAGTTCAGGCGAAAACCATTGCGCTAATTGATTACTTGTAGGAGATAATCCGCCATCACGCTGATAGTTAATGATTCCCCCTGCAGGTCCAGTAGCTCCTTTATCCGGTACTGGTTGATTAGATCCAAGTATACCACCTAAATAAAATATCATATGTAGTGTTATGTCAAGTAATATTTTTTTTTATTCATAAAATTTTAAATTTATTGTAAAGTTTGAAAATTCCCTTGGCTGTATTTCGCCAGCATATATAGAATATATATGGTAGCGCATAGTTTCCTACATCTAACACCGAAAAGAAAATTACATTAATGTTTTTAGTTCGACTATTAAAATTAAGGGAGAAAAATCATTAAAAAATTTCAAAAACTGGACCCTAACAATACCATTTTCGGAATCAGTTCCATTTTCAAATAATGGCGTAATCAGAATAAAACAAGAAACAAAAATTTTGACTTTAATTTAAAAAAAAAACAGTTTTTAACCACTATTCTTGCTTTGCACAAACTGGAATTGGAATCATTTTAACATTTTTTTTTGAGTAAGTCAAACTTTTTGTATTAGAGATATTCCACACCAAATCTACCAGTGTTAAAGACTCACCTTCTTCAGAGATACAGTGGTCCAAAGTTTCAAAAAATTAATCAGTAATCACTTTTTGTGGTTGTAGAAAAAAACTCTTGACCGTAAAATGCTGCAAACCTCGTTTTAAGGATAATAAAACAAACTTCGTCATAACTCCTAAATCCGAACATCTAATCAATGGCCATTGTCCTTGCAATTTAAATGAAGGAACCTTTTTCAAATTTATACAAATATGAAATTTATAATAATAATAATAGTTTGGCGCTACAGTCCTGTATAGAACTTCGGCCGAGCTCTCTCACCATTTTGAGCTGTGCGTGTTATATATGTACTCAAAGTGGTGGGACCTACAGTTTATTGCCGAATCCGAACGGCGGGTGAGAGCTTTTGAGCAATGGTTTTACTCTCGTAGGTTTGCCATTTACTGACGAGAGGAAGCGCGGTATAGAAAAATGTTTCTATGAAAAGATGTTGTTAGCCCCAGTCCAGGCTTGAACCGGGGACCTTTCGGCTCGCAGTCCAACGTATTTATACACAGGATTTTAAAAAACATTATTTTTTTCAATGTGTTTAAGTATTGTTTGTACCGAAAACATTAAAAAAATTGGTAACCAGTCTGCCATGTGATTTATGACTTGGGTAACAAAAATCCGATTTCGTTGCTAATTTTTAAAATTTCGCAATTTTCGTAGAGTAAAATGTTATGATAGGATATTTAAACATTTTTCACATCGATTTCGCAATGTTTTTCAAATAAATCTCGATAAATTTGAACTATTTGATGCAATCTTAATCCAGAATCGTTTTTATTATCTTTTCGAAGAAAACTGCGATATGTCGTTTTGAAGTTTTAGTACGATTTGTCGTTCGATATTGGTACATTATCTAATTCGATATCGTTCGATTTTGCCGACATATCGTAGTGTTCGCACATCAATATAAAACGAATGGCAGATATATAAAATTCTGTTTTATAAAATTTTCTCCAGTATTTTGGAAATATTCGTCATTGTAAATACCTCAGACAACATTTTTGGCAGGATCAAAGAAGTTAGGAATTTTTTTTCGATATATTTCAAACGGACAAAACTTGAACCATTTTTTTGTAAAGAAAATGTCGCCTGCAGCGCTTTTAACGAAGATCAATGGCAGATTTTATCATCTTAACATTATATTTTATTTTACAACAGAAAAACCAAATGTAAAAAACGAGCGATTTTTTTTCTTATGGTACACAAATGCGGCCGGCCCGTGATGCCAAATGCGGTTGACATGCCTGGTTTACATGTTATCAGTTTTTATTCAGTTAACAACCTACCTATTCTATTAACTTGAGGCGATTGTTGTTGTTGTTGGTTAATTTGTAATTGCAAATGTTGAGCTCGCTGCAGCGCTGCTGCTCTTTGTTGCTGGAATAAATGCTGCTGAACATTCGTCATTATATTTGTTTGCGTCGACTGCTGTTGAGTCATTGGAAATTGTTGTTGTTGCTGCAAATGTTGAAGAGACGGATTCATTTTAAGTTTTTGCTGTTGTTGAAGTTGTTGGAACTCTATTTTTGAGACAAATGATATTGGCGTTATTTGCTGTTGTGGTGATTTCTGAACTTGAGCGCATGGTAAAGGACCTTTTAAAATTGGCCTTCCTAAAAAATTAAATGGATTTGTAAAAAACCTATATATTTGTTTTTTTTTTTTAAAGTACTTTACCAATTGGTTTGTTTACAGGTATTTGTTGCTGATTCAGTCCAGGTGGCACTGGCCACTTTAATTGTGGGTTATTACGATTCTTTTGAGCTTGTTGTGGCACATGTACGCCTGTAGAACTCTGTTGTTGCAGTAAATGTTGTTGCGTCGAAATTTGCTGCCCACCATTACACAACTGAACCGGTTGTTGTTGAGGATGGTTGCCTCCTCCAAGAATCATTCGTGGTTGTTGGGTATGTGGCTGTGGTGCTAGATTTGAATTTAATACTGGAGGCTGCTGATGCGATTTTTGTAGTTGTTGCTGTTGCATTATTTGCTGTTGTTGCTGACTAAGGAGCATGGTATTATTTCCAAGTTGATGGTTTTGTTGACGTTGAGCTGTTATGGAAGCTGAGTTATGCATTTGAATGGATGCTTGCTGTTGCTGTGAGCTTGCAATTAAAGAAGTATCTTTTTCAGCAGTCATTTTTCTTAGTACAGAAGTCGGCGTAAATGCAAGTGGAGTTGGAGAATTTATGTGACGTTGAAGATTTTGTTGACTGTTTTGAGTTTGGCTTTGTTGTTGCAGTGGCGAAGTTTGTAGGGTTTGTGATGATTGTATGGGCAGAGTAGTAGATGATACTTGTAATTGATGCTGATGCATTGTTTTTTGACTTATTTCCATTTCAAGCGGGTGCTGCATTCCATGCATCATTGCGTTTGGAAGAACTTGATGCTTTAGCATTTCTTGTCGCCGAATAAAAGTTTCTTGTTCTTCCAGTTTCTTCTTCATTAATGCGTTTTGCATTATATTTTGAGTATGAAAATGTAAATCTCGTGGACTTGGAATGCCTTAAAAATCCAAGTTAATCAATTAGTTGATAATACAAAATGTTACACGTCGAAAATATAAATATAAGAATAATTATAAAAGAATAATAAACGAAATATTTCTTATAAACGTTTTCTAAATTATTTATAAACCAAGTACTTTTGTTCAACCATATACAACTTAACGACCCACACGAAAATATTTTATTTGATAGATGTTAAAAAATATAAAATGGTTTATTTTATTATTTCTCAATTTTTGAGTATTGAGAGTGCAATATGCATTTAAAGGGCGTGTTCTTAATTGACTACTGACCGTATAATTCAAATAAAATAAAAATAAAACACTTCCTTAAATTTATAACTATAACATAATTTAAGAGTTTGGAATATACATAAAAATGACAAAATAGATAAACATCAGATAAGTAGATACAATTTTTACCACAAAGATGTGAATGTGAATATTTTAAACGCATAATGTAACAGTGCATTTCAAAGTCAATGTTAATCACAGAAAATGCCATTTACTAGGAGGTAAGCCCTGTCAAAATATAAAGACTATTTTTCAATTTTAAAAATATGTACACACAGAAGTAGTTTAAAAGTCAAAGGATAGAATATATTTAATTATTATAATCTTCTATTTACACACCAGAAGTACATAAATACGGTATTTCAAACAACGTCTATACCATCTTTGTTATTGATACTTTTTACGGGATATGTAATCTGGTGTCACTGCAATCTGATATGCTTTGCACGTCAAAGACATGCCAAATTTAATTTGTAGGTTTTCAAAAACATATTTTATACAATTTCAGAAATTGTATATCCGAAAATTACAACTTATTGTAGAAAAAATATAACAAAATCACTAAATCAGTTTTGACTGGGGTTGATTTGTGCAAAAATTTGGTAATTATAACATTTGATTTTTATTAAATATTTTTTTTGGTCAAAATTATTAATGCATTTGTCTTTGAAAAATACAATTAGCAACGCCAAGCAAATAAAATATATCCTCGATTGTAGGCAACCCTCGTTAAATATCAGTTGTATGCAGTGATACCAACTGGAGGAGAATTCCACAAATGGTGGGGAATTTCAAATTAGAATCTGTTACATTTTCTACAATTTGAAAACAAACGATTTTAATTTTAAATTCGCTATCTGACCGTTTTAAACCGTCTTTCCAATGAATTCAAATAGCGTGCTTTGTCTTCAACGATTTCATTTCGTTTAGAAAATAATGATATCGAATTCAAAATAGTTGGTTTATAATTTTGCATATACAATCGAATTCGATCGAATATGCCTCGAATTCGATGAAATATGCCTCTACATTATAAACATTAAAAATATAGGAAATGTGACCAATGATGCTCCAACTCAAAAATATTTTTGTCTGCTTAAATGGCCAATTTTATTTGCTAATTAAAAGGATCTATAGATTTTTAAAACTATGTAAAAGTTTAAACAAAGTTTAAACATGAATTGAATTGAGAACAATAAACGTCTTTTTAAATTGAACGACTTTAACTTTGTTAGCAATAAATTTGGAACCACTTGCTAATGACAAATATTTTTTCTCAATTTGTAATGTCTGACAAGTCGTTCCTAATTTACGGATCAAATTTCCACTATGAAAACCCGGGAAATAATGAAAAAAAAAGTGGGCGGATCACGCCCATTTTTGGACCACATATTTATATAACAATTATAACAATATCTTTTAAATTTTATAACTATACTTTGAATACTTTTCGAGTTATTAGTTCCGAAAGAGTTATATAAAAGTGACTTGTATGGGAGGTGGGCGTGTCCGTTGACCGATTTGGCTCATTTTCAAACCCAGTTCCTACTTTTGGCTAAAATATATTGAGTCGAAATTTCATCGCATTCTGATCAGTATTTCTCAAGTTATTCTGTATTCGGACAGCAAGACAGCAAGACGGACAGACAGACAGACAGACAGACAGACAGACAGACAGACGGACATGGCTAAACGGACTCGGGTAGTGATGCTGATCAAGAATATAATTACTTTTCCATATCGGACACGCCTCCTAAGGGGCGTTACAATATATGCACAAAGTTAATATACCCTGTACCTCATAGGTGTAGGGTATAATTAAAGAAATTAAAAAAAGATTTCAGAAATATATATGTAATTCTAAATATATTATTAGCAAATCTAGCAACTTTATATATGAAAAAAAAACTTATTCAACTATTCAAAGTTCTTGCAATGAAACAGCAAACATTACATATTGCGAAATATTTGTTCTAGGGAATTTTTCGGTTTTTATTACAAATGTATTAAAAAACACCTTTTATTCTCAGTGTGTTTAAATAACATTCGTGCGGGAAATTGTATAGTAATTTGCCGAATTTTGTTTAGAATATCGAGGAGAAAGAAAATATGAGTTGGTTTCACTGGTTGTATGACACACAAAATAGTGAAATGTTTCGCCAGCACAAGACGCGTGTGTATTTTAAGTTAAATAATAAAGTATTTGAAGTAATAGAAAACTATATATGTTGTTTCCATTCTATACACAACATATTTGTGGCGTTGAGGACCGTTTTTTTTTCATTAGGGAAAAAGGTCACATTTTTGCTACTAGTGGTGGTGCAAATGCAACTTCGCATTTCTTCTTAACTTTTGTCAAAGCATTGTACACGGCATTTCCAGCAATCATTCAGGATGACCGACCAATGCATTGCAGCACATTTCAAGCTTTTGGAAAATCATGATACAATGCTGCGTCAACTCAATAAAGACAATGAGAAAAATAACATAACCTCAACTACCACGTATGATCTTTCGACACAGATAACAGAACAGTCTCACTTTTGCAGGATCATGCAAAAGTGAGACTGCTTCTACTGAAGTTGCACACTGCTAATTAAAAAAAGTATTTGGTTTTGCAAATAGCGACGACCGATCAAATTTAATGAAACCGTGAAAAAGCTCACAAAAATCACTTTTTCACCGACGATACGAGTGTCCCCAGCTTGAAAAACATGACGGTGAGGATTTTACTACATACGGTTGTAGCTTTCCAAGATATCGGCTGATCAGTTCAAAAGTCTTATTTTTATTCTTGGATGACGTTCATCGGGCGTCGCACGAGGACCTGTCAAAGCTCAGTTATGGGCAGCTCAATTGCGTTGAAAAACTGATTACTGAATGTCAGGCGCTCATTAGTTTAAAGTCTGATGTCAATTGGGTTGATAAGCCGAACATATCAAATCCTGCGGTAAATTCAATGAAGCACACATATGCAGGAAGGTTACAGTACTACTCACCATGTGCACCAAGGGAACAGCAAACAAACCAGCCAAGAACGACATGCCGGGCATGCTGGGCGTGCATTACATGAAAGATTGCCAGTTCATCAATCACAAATGTCAAAAATGCAACCGGATCGGACATAAGGAGGGGTACTGTGGGTGTTTCCCAAACAGACAGTCAAATAAGTTAAGTACATTTTCAAAAAAAATAATAGAGAGAAAGCTACTGTTAAAGAAATTTCTAATGTTAACAGCATAGGTGGATTTGTGAAAAAGCGTAAATTTATTACGGTACTCATTAACGGCGTTGAAGTCACGCTCCAGCTCGACTGCGGATCAGAGATCACGATCATGTCTGTTGCAATGTGGGAGCATTTCAGAAAACTCAAATTAACAGAACCGATATTCGCAGCGCGAAATGCCTATAAGCGCCGCCTTAACATCAAAGACATTTGAAGACATTAATGAATGCGACATGAGTTTCAGAGACGTTATTAAATCTGGAACATGTTATGTAACTTCTGACATTAATCTTCTTAGAATGGATTTTATGAAAAAATTCTATTTGTGGGACGCTTAGTGAAGTCTACAACATAATCGCAGCAGAACAGTCATTAACTCACGCAGCGTTGGTTCGATTTTCAGATTTGTTCCGAGTAGCTTGGGTCTGTGTACCAGGACCAAAGTGAACCTTCATCTCAAACCAAAAGCGAAACCCGTCTATCGAGCAAAACAGCCTGTTTCGTATGCCACAGTGCCGCTGGTATAGGAAGAGCTGCAGCGCCTACAAAATTTAGGAATCATTACACCAATTGTGTATTCCGACTGGGCCGCACCCATTGTCGTTGTTAAAAAAAAGGAGGACAATGTTAGAATCTGTGCAAATAATTCAACAGGTTTGAAAGACTCTTTGAACCAAATCAGTTTCCATACCACTGCCGGAAGAAATCTTTACAAAAATCGGCAACGACCACATCGACCTGTCCGATGCATTTTTACAGGTGGAAGTCGAAGAAAAGTCGTGCAAAATGATCACCATCAACACGCATAGAGGGCTTTTTACATTCAACCGATCGACACCGGGTGTATAGTCTGCGCCAGGCTCGTTTTAGCAAATCATGTTGAGCATGGCGGATGACATCGTGGGTGTTGCCGCATACATGGATGACATCATCGTTCTGGCATCGATGCGGCCTGAATGTTACACGTGTTCTCGAGCGCATTAGACATTTTTTTTCGCTTAAATATTGAAAAATGCAAATCCGAGATGCGATCAGTTCGTTATCTTGGTCAGGTGATCGACAAGGACGGGTTTCGCCCTGATCCAGGCAAAGTGGAAGCGATAACGAATACCACCAACAGATCTTATCTTGCGACGTTGCAATAATATCTTGGTTCGATCAATTACACAGTGCGACACTAAATTTAGTGAAGGAGATTTGGCAATTTTTTTTTAAATCCTTGAGTAACCTGACGAAATTTCACTAAACAAACCTATGTCCTATCACGTCAGGTTAACGAGATATATGACCATAAAGGTCCCATAGTGACCGCAATATTACCATTGGTTTATTGAGAAAACTGTAGTAGTTATGGATTTGTTGTCTGAGAACCAATTGTAGACACTTTCCAAGGCTTCATATCTGTAGTACATATTAAATTTCTATCTCGTCCTTTTAATACCTATATTAGTGATTTTCAAAGGATCAATCTACATAATCGACTAATTTTTAAGGACGAGATGGAAAATTAATATTACTACTGAAAAGATCCTTAGGTGAATGCATACATTTAGTTTTCAGTCAAGAAATCCATATCTAATACCGTTATCGGGATCAACGGTAATATAGCGGTCTCTTTAGGACCTTTATGGTCATATATCTCATAAACTTGACGTGTTAGGGCACAAGTTTCTTAGGTGAAATTTCTTCAGGTTTCCCAAGGATTCAAAAAAAATTGTCAAATCTCTGGCACAAAAATAAGGTGGGCTTTTGCTGTACTGTGTTATTATGGAAATATGTCAAAGAAATGCATAAGCTGAATCGACCGCTTGACACACTCCTGCAAACAAATATAAATTGGGATTAGACATCAGAATGTCAACAATCATTCAATAAATTCAAAGATATTTTGAAATCCGATTTACTCTTTACTAGGTATGTCAAAAACCGGTTTCACAAACCGACGGTTCTATTTTATTTCCAGAATCCGTCAAACCGGTTTTTTTGTACTAACCGAAAACAGGGTTTTTATTCGGTTTTAACACGTTTTTAAATTTTTTAAAGTTTATTCTGCTGCTTTACTGAATATGTAAGTTAATTTTAAAACGTTTTTATTAGGTTGCTTTCTTGTCTGTCTGTTCGGTACAAATTTTTTAATTGATTTTAAATTGCCTTCGCGATGAGGCACAGACTTGAGATTTTAAATATTTCCTCGAACTGGATGACAATGCAATATTATCGTTTTCTTGTCATCCGCTTCATCATGGGTTTTATCGCAATTATTCCATATTTAAGATACTTTGAAACATGAATATTTTTAATTTTAATAATATTTTTAATTTTAATAATATTATTAATTTTAATAATATTCTGTCTGACGAATATTTAACTGACTCAAAAAATAAGAAAAATTAAAAAAATTAAATAAAAAATATTTTTTTTTAATATAAAACGTTTTTAAGGTGAATTTTGAGTATGATTTAAAATGAAATGTGGGGCGGTATTGGATCCTTAAATATCACATTACAAAACTTTTTATATTAAAAAATATTTTTTATTTCATATTTTTCTATTTTATTAATACATTAAATTTACAAAATTAGTTAAAATTAGTACATATTTGAAATCAAATTGGAATAAACATTTGGAAAAATTTTGGCACGATGTGAAGACGATATTTCGGTACAAGCTATTCAGCACTCAAAAAATGCAAAGTATTAACTTCAATCAAGAGGATCTTAAATACCGTCCAGTTTAGCTACTATTTACATATACGAATTACATATATATGTTTTATACCGAAAAAAAAGAGAATTGCCAAATAATTTCTTTAAATTAACTGAGTGCTTCTACATGCGAAAATATGTAAAAATCTTTTTCCGATTTAAATTTATTTTGTACTGAAACTAAAAATCGTCTTAAGTTCAATAATCAATATTTTAAAAATTTTAAAAGTTTTGTACAGAGAGAACATGAGAGAACTTAAGTTTTAAAATTGTTTGTATCTTTAATGGTTATCGAGAAAAAATCAGTAAATTTGAGATTTTTTTCATGATGTATAAAATATTCAAAAGTTATTCGATTTTTCAAATTCTTTTATGTATGAAAAGATTACATTGAATTCTAAAGAAAATATGCTTATGCTTGAGTAAATATGCTTGAGTAAATATCTTGTATAGTTTTAAAGATATAGACTTGAACATGAATATTTGTGCTCAATTTTGAAGACTTTACTTTACGTATTTATACAAAAATTTTAACATGAAATCAAAATATTTGTATGGGACTTTTATAAACAATTAACACCTAAATCATAAACTGAAATTATATCAAGTGATTTAGTAAATATAAATTTTTTTTTTTTTTGAAAATTGAACTTATACAAATCTCCGTAATTTTTTTTTTCTTCAGTAACATGTATTTTTCTTACATTTTTTGATAGATAACATTAACGAAAATTTTTTAAACGATGAAAATTATCCAAAATATATTTAACTAATCTGGCAACACTGGTAAAAGTTAAAGATTTTTTTTTTTTAATTTGACCCCCTGCAAAAAAAGTTTTCAAAGTCCAAAGTCAAAATTTAAGTAAGCAATTTTAAGGACAAATTTTTTCTTCGTATTTTTGACAATTACTTATTTTTTGCCCGGCGAAGTATATTTGCAGGTCAGCATTTTTTTACAAAAATAGTAATTTTTTATGCGACTTAGATTAAAACCGTTATATCTCAGTTTATCTATATATATAAAACTCATTTTCCGTTTGTTTGTTTGTTTGTGCGCTATGCAAACATACACCTGTGCTCGGATTTTTCTTAAATTTGGAATATATATCCTACAGACCCAGGAGAAGGTCACTACATAGTTTTCGTTTGATGTATAATTCAGATTCATAGCAAAACCACTGAATGTATTTTTCTGACAATTTGCATTACTATGCATGGAGTATCCTAAACCATATATAAACTAGATTGGACAAAGGGGAGTGGCACCTCCAATAGAACCCAAAAATTCAGTAGGCTATATCTCAGCCCTAATGACATCGATTTCAACTAAACTTTAAAATTTGATGTTACTTATCTTACTTAATCTCACCACACCAAAACTCACCACACCAAAACTCACCACACTAAAACTCACCGCACTAAAACTCACGACACTCAAACTTCTACTGAAAAAACACTACGGGGAAGAATTGTTCGGGAAAGAATTCTACCGGGAAGAATTCTACGGGGAATTATTTTATATATATATAAATATAAATATAAATATATATATATATATATATATATATATATATATATATATATATATATATATATATAGATATATATATTTGCGTATAAGCCCCATTTTTCAAATAAACTAAAAAAAAAAAATTTCGACTTAACAATTTTATATTTACTAAACCACTTCAGATATTAAAAAACTAATGATATCGATAGTAGCAGCGGTAGCTCAGTGGTTAGTGCGTTGGACTGCGAGCCGAAAGGTCCCCGGTTCAAGCCTGGACTGGGGCTAACAACATCTTTTCATAGAAACATTTTTCTATACCGCGCTACCTCTCGTCAGTAAATGGCAAACCTACGAGAGTAAAACCATTGCCTCTGAAAAAGCTCTCACCCGCCGTTCGGATTCGGCAATAAACTGTAGGTCCCACCACTTTGAGTACAAATATAACACGCACAGCTCAAAATGGTGAGAGAGCTCGGCCGAAGTTCTATACAGGACTGTAGCGCCAAACTATTATTATTATTATTTAATGATATCGATTTCAACTAAACTTCAAAATTGGATGTTACTCCTCTTACTTAATCTCACCACACCAAAACTCACCACACCTAAACTCACCACACTAAAACTCACCACTCTAAATTCATCACACTAAAATTCATCACACTAAAATTCACCACACTAAAACTCACCACACTAAAACTTCTAAACTTCTACTGAAAAAACACTACGGGGAAGAATTGTTCGGGAAAGAATTCTACCGGGAAGAATTCTACGAGGAATTATTTTTGTTTTGGTTACGTCATTTATATATATATATATATACATATATATATATATATATATATATATATATATATATATATATATATATATATATATATATATATATATATATATATATATATATATATATATATATATAGTTTTTTTACTATTAAAAATAGTCAATATGATAAATTATTATTTTAATCTGAAAATACCATTAAATACTAGAAAATACCATGACATTGCCATTGAGTTTATATGAGAAGATTTATTTTTTGTATACTATTAAATCAATAATTGTCCTATTGACCAATTTCAATGGGACTTGAGGGAATTTTTTTCTGGGTGTACTGATTTTTTTCTTCATAACCATTAAAGATACAACCTCCAATTTTAAAACATACGTTCTCTTTGTACAACACTTTTTAAATTTTTAAAATCGGTTGAGTGGTTCGGAAAATATTCAATTTCACCCGATTTAAGAGCGTTTGGACACACTGTGCGTCGGTGCATGCATGTATCACAGGCACAACGACAAGTCAATAAATGCTATCAGTCATGCTTCAAGATCTCTGACAAAACTAGAGCAGAACTACAGCCAGATCGAAAAAGAAGCGATTCCATTGATTTTCGCCGTTACGAAGTTCCATAGGTACATCTATGGCAGCAAGTTTGTTCTTCAAACTGATCACAAGTCATTGTTGTCCATATTCGGATCGAAGAAAGGCATTCCAGTTTACACTGCTAACCGTCTCCAGAGATGGGCACTAACTGTGCTCATGTATGATTTTGATATCAAGTACATATCAACACAAAGTTTCGGCTACGCAGATGTGCTTTCTTGACTGATCAACGCACACGTTAATCCAGAGGATGAATACGTTATCGCATCGGTTCAATCTGAAAACGATCTCGATCATTAACACACAGTAACACACATACCAGTAACACACAACATGATCCAACATGCAACTCAGCATTCGAATATTTTACAAACAGTCATTCGTTACATTTAAAGTGGATGGTCTGCACCCAGTATTCAGTTGCAGGATTCTGATGTCTGTAATTTTTTCATACGAAAAGACGGTTAATATTAGGGGTATGCAGCGTATGAAATCAATTGCAATAAGCTATGTTTTTGGCCTGGTTTCGACAAACAAATCGAAAATGGTTCGCGACAGTGATCAGTGCGCGAGTGTTGATAAAACACCACCCATGGCATTGCTTAAGTCCATGGCAACGACTACACATTGATTATACGGGTTCAATCAACGAAATCTTTTTTTTTTTGTCGTTGACGCGTGTTCAAAATCATCACAACTACATCAAAAATAACAACAAAAACCAATCAAATTCTGGAGTAAATTTTTGCTAGATTCGGTCTACCGCAAACTTTGGTCTCGGACAACGGCACGCAGTTTGTTTCAGCTCAATTCAATGCGTTCTGTGAAACAAATGGGATCGCACACTTCCGCAATCCAAAGGGGCAGGCTGAAAGGTTCGTAGATACACTGAAAAGATCGCTCCGGGAAAATCAAGGGGAAGGGAGACAAGAAGACGCACTTCAGGTGTTTTTGTCTACTTACTGCTCTGCACCGAATCCGAGCGCACCAATGCAAAAATAACCAGCTGAATTAATGCTGGCACGCAAAATAATAACCACACTTAATTTATTAAAACGAATCATACATCAAAACAACTATAATGATAAACGTTCGCAAAGGCAAAATCAACACTTCTACGAGCAGCACAGTGCTAAGCATACTGAGTTCACAGTTGGTGACACTGTTGACATCAAAATCTATCATATGTTGTTTCCATTCAATACACAACATCGACAATACTGCAAAACCGCTCAACTACATGTGAAAATAACGCCTATTTTTATCTTATAATCCGGTTTTAATTAACATGTTGATCAGCTGAATTATATAAATGCAATTATAAACTAGGACATACTTAATTTTGGATGAATAAAGTGCAGAATTCAGATTAAATTAATTTATTTTCTTCTGTAAAAATCATTTTGTAAACGGTATTCGTGCTAAGCGTCGTGAGTTTGCAGTTGGTGACACTGTTGACGTCAAAATCTATCGTATGTTGTTTCCTTTCAATACACAACATCGACAATGCTGCAAAACCACTCAACCACATAATAACGCCTATTTTAAAACGTTTTTATTAGGTTGCTTTCTTGTGTCTATCTGTTCGGTACAAATTTTGTAATTGATTTCAAACCATGGTTTCAAAGGCACTTTATATAATATTTTTAATTTTAATAATATTAGGCTTTTCGAATTCTGTCAGATGAAAATCTAACTGACACAATATTTTATATTTAATATTCAGTTTGGTACGCCGTTTGTAACACCCTGAAAAAAGCATCTCCGGTATGGAAAAGCGTATATATTCTACGATATACTGAGTCGATTTCACGATTACAGAAAAAGTTGAAGAGCTAGAGCCATGAAACTTTAGATTTAGATTACTTATATCTAAGCTGTCTGAGCAAGAAAATTATCATGATCGGTCTATTGTGACCTGAGAACTGACCACTTATGTTTAAATACTTTATATAAAATTTACATCTGCAAATCAATTTTACTGTATACGTGCTTAGGTAAACTATTTGGTCAAATATATGTTGACATTATGCTCAAATACATGAAAATAATGTTTTCCCACGAAACGACTTGTGGTTCCCAAAAAAAAAAAATCGAAATTCGGTACACCTACACATTTGTAAATATGGGTATCATGGGTTATTTTCAGGATTCGTATACCCTGGTGACCTATATACCACTTTGAATGGTTACCACACATATGTGTAGGGTATTTATAGTCGGCTTAGACCGACTATAATTTTGAAAAATCCTAACTATCATAATATCACCTAAATTTCCCATGTGATCTAACCTTCCCAACTGGTTTTATCTTATAATCCGGTTTTAAATGATATGTTGATCAGCTCAATTATATAAATGCCATTGTAAAAACTATGACATACTTAATTTTGGATAAAAAAAGTGCAGAATTCAGATTAAATTAAAAATCATTTTGTAAACGGTATTCGATATTGTAGTTAAGCAATATTGCAGTATATCGACAATATGCTTTAAATCCACTGGGTATTCACTGCTGATATGTGAATTTAGTTGGTTGAAATATACAGTTAAATTTTAAGTCTATCATCTACCCTCATAGAGAACAGTCGTAGTCTAACATTTCGCTTCTAGCTTGTATAAATTTCTCAAAAAAAAAAAACGGTTATTACACTCGGTGTTGTTATTTTTGTTTATACCGTTGATAAGTTTAATATATAATTAAGTATGTCTTCCTCCTCTGGAGGGAACTACTTTTCACTATTAGATCCCGATAAACCCCTTCCCCTAAAAGAAAAAACAAAGGATCCCCTAATATACAAAACCGACTGGATTTTCCTAATTTTAATTCAACAAACCCACATTTACCTGATAAATCACTAAAATCTTTCAATATATTTTTAATATCGAAAGCAATCGAAAGCACTTCATCAGAAAAACCAGACAAAATATCATACACTAGAGATGGAGACATACTTATTCTAACAAAAAATGAGGTCCAAGTCAGCCGCTTTCTAAAGGTACTACCTTATCCAATATATGTCCAATTACAGTTATTCTTCACCCTACGCTTAACATAATTAAAGGTATTGTTTTCGTCCCTGAACTACGTAATCTTTCTGAAACTGAGATATTAGAAGGATTAAAAGATCAGCACGCGACCGAATGCAAAAAAATCACTAAAATACACGAAAGAAAAATTGTTAACACTTCTCTCCATATAATTTCATTTAGTAGATATAATATACCAAAAAAAGTTAATATAGGATGGCTACAATACAATGTAGAAGAATACATTCCAAGTCCAATTCAATGCAAAATTTGCTTTAAATTCGGCCATACAAAAAAAAATTGTAAAAACGAAGAAAAATGTGAAGTCTGCGCTGCCAGCTCACATGACCCTGAACCGTGTTCTAAAGTTGAATGTATTAACTGTAACCACTCTTATAGAGCTAACAACAAAAATTGTCCCGCATTCAAAAAACGACAAGAAATAATCAAAACAAAAATTACGAATAAGTGCTCTATCTCTGAAGCAACAAATATAGTCAACCAGAAACCCAACACAGAAGAACAATTTATAACATAATCTCTCGAAATTGCAACCTTACCACATAAAAAACGCATTGAAACTATAAAGTCTATTCACCACACATCTCATCAATATATTAACTACTCTTCCAATACAGTAAACAGCACACGCTCCAAAACAACTAATCATCCAAACGAAAAAAACCTCTTTAAAACCAGTAACTCCCTAAAAGAATAACACAACGCCGTCCAGAAATAGCAGATATATCTTATTATAACCCAGATATATATAACACATTTTTACCTTACCAATTCGCAATGTAGTGTCGACTTTTAAATGATGAGTTTTCTTTTACCAACATGGTTATTAACAACTCATTATTTTATATCTTCGACATTGTTTTTGTGTATTGGTGGGGCAAATTATGGATGTTGGATGTGGTGTCGATGCTGCGGTTAGAAACTGAACTACTCAAAAATTTCAATTTTATTTGCTGTTTTCGACATTATATCTACTACATTTGTAATTTTCTACTTAATATCATATTTCACTATATAATATTTAAGCATTTTTCTTTTCTAATAATATCATTATGGTCCTAAAAATCCTTCAGTGGAATTTAAATGGTTACTACAATAATTTACATGAACTTCAAATTCTAATACGCTCTCACTCTCCTATTATCATAGCTTTACAAGAGACTCACTTTAAAAACAACTCAATCACTCTGTCCAACTACAACTATTCTCTCACTAACACTAATAGTACAACCAACGCAAAAGGTGGCACTGCAATTTTCGTAAAAAACTCAATTAATTTTTCTCCCTTACAAATTCCATCTAATATATGTATTTCTGCTGTAAAAATAAAATCTGAAATAACACTCAACATAGCGTCCATTTATTTACCACCTAGTGGAAATGTATCTTTAAACCTCCTTTTTCAATTTATCAACGGTATAACTAGTCCTATTCTCCTGCTTGGTGATTTTAACGCTCATCATACATCCCCAAAAAATAATAGTAAAGGTATACAAATCGAAAATCTGTTCATACAATCCAATCTTACCCTTTTAAACACCGGTTCTCCGACCCACATGTCGACGCATCTCCTTAACCCATGTTGATCTTTCCTTCTGTTCAGCCCAAATATATCCTTTCTTTACATGGAAAACGGACTCTCAGCTTTTTGGGAGCGATCACTTCCCAATTCATATCACTTTTACAAAAGACAGCTTACACTAATGCTAAAACCCATAAATTCAAAACAGATTCTGCCAATTGGGATAAATATCGCTCAATTTTAATTCAAAAGTTCAACTCAACTAATATCAATAGAGAAGCTGCACTATTTAAAATATATCATTTCATCTGCTAATCAATCTATTCCTTCGCCGGGTACAAAATTTGTTCATTGGTTGAGCACTGAACTTTCCGATTTACAAAAAGATAAACAAAAACGTTGGCACATATTCAAAAGAAACATGACTGTTGAAAATAGATTAGCTTACAAAAAAGCTAACTCTCTTTTTAAACGACAAGCAAAAAAACACTCTTTTCATGAATTCACATCAAAAATAAATCCCTCTACTCCTATAAATTTAATTTGGAAAAATGTAAACAGATTATAAGGCAAATTCTCATCTAATTCTATACAATTTATCAAAACAGCTGATGGTTCTATAAGTAAAAACAGTTACGAGATATCTAACACACTTGCAAAAGTTTCGTCGACGTATTCCAATGATGACAATTTTTCAAATAAGTTTAAATTACAAAAACAACAATGCACAATTCCAATTAACTACTATATCGCTCCCAGTACCCATTTAATAGAAACTGACATTTCATTAGCCGAACTAAACATCGCACTTTCATCAGTGAAAGGCAAAATACCTGGAACACACATAGAATATCATGTCCAATGTTAAAAGAAATACCACTTAATGGCAAAAAAAGATTATTAAAAATATTCAATTTTATATTTACCAACAGCATAATTCCCCAAGAATGGAAAGCAGCAACAATCATTCCAATATCAAAACCCAATAAACCAAAAGATGACCCAAGTAACTACCGACCTATCTCATTAATCATCCTTGAAAATAATCATTCCTATTCGATTAAACTGGTTTTTAAATAAACATAATTTAATTCAAAATCAATCAGCGTTTAGATCTGAAAAAAGTTCAATGGATTCTTTACTTTTTATAGACCACTGTATTGCGAAACAAATATCAAACAGAAACCACATATCTATATTATCTATCGACTTTGAAAAGGCCTTCGATAGGATAGGTAAACATACCATAATAAATCAATTACTTGAATGTAATGTTGATCGAGAAATCTTATACTTCGTCTACTCCTATTTATCAAATAGAAAATTCCGGGTTAGAGTAAACCATAACCACTCAGAAATATGGCCTCTTAGTATCCCACAAGGATCTCCATTGTCGGTCGTCCTATTTCTGATTGCATTTGAGAAATTTAAACAGTATAATTTCAATAAACAAATCTCTTTACCACACTATTTACGCCGATGACCTCTATATAATAGAAAAATACAAACATAATAACGACTTGCAATCTAACTTAAATATTACTAACATTCTCACTGAAACAGGACTACTAACCTTTGATTTAAGGGTAAGCATTCCACATCAAAATTAATACCAAAATTACTACTACCCGGAGATTACCCTATCATTCCAAACATCCAGCAACAATCCAATAGAAAAATCATCCGTGTACCATCTACAGTTGACAGAATCCTAAAAATAGCTAAGCAGTTGGGTTTTAAACTCAGCGCACATACAAAATATAAAACAATATTTCCACCATGGACCATAAGCTCAGACTCTTTTATCGAAGATCTAATTTATTTACCTAAAGCTTCAACATCATCAGTTTACAATGATGTTTTTTAATGAATCAATAAACATATACAAATTAAATAACTGGAATATAGTCTACACTGATGGTTCCAAAACCGAAAATAATACTTCGTACGCCATCATAAACAACTCTTTTCAAATCGAAAAAATGTCTATACTGGACAACAGCAGCTCTATATTCACTGCAGTATCTGAGGCTATATTGTTCGCAGTTAATCAATTTAAATCATTTCAACTGAAATATATCTTATGTTCTGATTCATTAACAACAATAAATCAAATTCATAGCTCTTCTATTAAATGTGATATCATCCACAAAATAAGAGATATTCTAATAAAATATAAAAAATACCCTAAAAATCATGTCGGTTCCTGGTCACAGTGGTATTCACGGAAACACACTCGCCGACGAAGCTGCAAAACAAGCTCTGAGATATCCACTTATTGCACTGTCGACTTATAATAAAGCTGACTATTACAGAAAAATTAATTTTAATCATCATTTTAAAATAAATCTACTCTGGAAAGACTACAGACATTATTACAAGTCCATAAATACAACTGGAAACGCACCTAAATATCCTTCAGATATTACAAATCTCTACCTGCAGAAATATATAAGACTTCGTATGGGACATTCAAGAATAACGTTAGGGCCTAGTCATTAAGATTATTTTGTAATTATATTTCAAAATAAATTTGTTAATAATAATAATAACAGTTAAAATTGTCTTACATACTTATCGTATATTTAAATTACCTGTTGTGGGTGATTGTTGATGTGAACCAGGTGATTGTTGTTGTGCAAGCATTACTGTGCTTGCTATTTGCGAACTTTGTGTAAGTATTCCATGGTTTTTATGTGTTTGTTGTTGAGTTGGCGATTTTTTTACTACCCCACTAGTTTTAGCTGAGTGTGGCATTTGTAAGTGTGGCGAACCACTTGTATGTGTAACATTTTGAGAGTTCGATGTTGCAACACAATTTAATACTGCTGCAATAATTTCTTTTGCGTATGGAGTCGTATTAGCGTTATTAAGCTCTTGTTGCAAAACTGCAATCTTGATCTCACCACGCGATAAACCTATAGTATTATGAAAAAAAAAAAACATAAACAGACATTGGCATTCAGCGACCTCAGCAGTTGTGGAGCTGTTGAGCAATTTGAGCTTGAATGGCATGCTACCCTCAACATGTTTAGTGAGCGGTCGCCATTTTTTCCAGCATGAAATTTTTACGCTACATTTGCGCTGTTTTTGTTATCGATGACATTTTAACTCAAATATGTATAAACAAAAATGGAATTTAGATTGAAAAATATGTTTTCAATCAATTAAAGAGTTGTATGTAACTTTAATAAAATATTAATAATAAATTAATTTGTAAATTGACAGCTGTGATAGCGGTACATTCAGTAACAGTGAGCGATTAGTTACTGAGCAGTTTAGCAACTTCTGAGGTCGCAGAATGCAGCCAATATAACACGTTATAGCGTGAAAGAATACCTTGAAGTAGAGCTTCTATCCTTTTCTGTCCAGAAAAACCAGGTTTTATTTGTGGTGCTAATACTTGAATCTGTTCATTAAGTGGTTGTTGCGCAGGGTGTGGATTTTGACGTTGCTGATGTATAAATTTAATAATATCCTGATGTCTAATATGTGGTACTGGATTAGCAATTCCATGTTTTTGTAACATAGATAACGAGTGCACATTTTGCATTATATTGGGTTCAGGATGAGGGTGTTGAAGTGTAACATTTCTATTTGATTGATGATCGTGTTGTTTATTAGCAGAACCTAGCTGATCTAATAATTTTTTGAACGCCTCAGTGTCTTGAGCAGTTGTAGGAACTGTTGATTCTATCGAAACTACAACTTGCTGTTGTGCTATATTAGTTATATCGCAAATTTGTTGGTTAATATTTGTTTGGTTATGTTCAATACCAGACAATTCAGAAGTGATGTCAATTGAACGATTTTTACGCATCCTTGCTTCCAACTCCTCAACACTTGGGATTCCACCTACTTCAAAAAATAACAAATCAACAAATTTAATTTTGAATAAAATTAAACATTTATGTTTACAATGCGGTTGAGCGGCATCCCATCCGGCTGAAGGTATTCCACTATTATGCAAAAATTCCATCAACGTATTGGTTTGTTTGGTGTTTTGAGATTCATTTAATATTATAGGTGTTGCTGATTCATTCCCATCGTTGGAATCACAAGTATCTAAAATTGTAAGTACATTTAAATTTCAACACAAAATTCGAAACAAACGATTGAATAAATGTATGTATTTCTATTTTATCTATATTTAAATTTTGTGTGTTTTTCTTTGTGTCAGATTTTTGTGTAGCCGAATAGCATTTCTTCAATGGTTGATGTTTTGCATATGGTTATTGTAACAAAAAAAACCTACCATTGGATTTAGATTCGTCAGGTAGATGTCGAGAAAGAGCATGTTTCTGCGTATCTGGCCGACTTATTTTATTAACAAACCAACGACTAAATCGTGAATTTCCAATTACTCCCAAATCAAGATTGGGTGTCATGTCAACGCCCTATTCAAAAATATATATAACTATATATTACTAAAAATATTAATACAAAAATATACGTATTACCATTAATGAATGATTAAGAGGATCCATATTTAAGAACGCATCAAAGTTGAACTCCGATAATCTCGAATTATTTCCAGAATTATTAGTGTTTTCATTATTCTCACTCTTTATTTTATTATCTGTTAAGGTATCTTCCAATTTAAACTGTTGCTGACCATCATTATTATTTTTGTCGCTTCTATTGTGCAATTCAGATTTCTCCTCAGAATTTAATATTGTGGGACTTGTTTCTTTTTTGTCAATATTTGTATTACATTCTATATCATCTAATTCTGTGGAAACCTCCAGATCCCTGGATTTTAGATTAGATAAATTTAAAGTACTACTAGTACGAGACGAAGAGCTTTCGCTCAACTTTCGTCGAGAGTTTTTCGTTGTGCTTTCATGGTGATCTTCCACCTCATCAAATCCTCGCAATTCTATTGTATCATGTTGGGATGTAGGTCCACCGCTAAACCATTCCGGTTCATCGTTACGATCGTTGTAATGATGTCGACGATTACGTGTATGTTGTTGAATTGGATGATCTGAAGTAGTATTAGAATTATTTTCATTATCCTGCAGTTGTTGGAAACGTCTTGAATTGCCAGTATTTAGATTGTTTCGAATTTCAAATTTATCAATGTCAGTTATTCTTCGATCAAATGATCGTCTTTCAATATAACTAGAGCGATCTGAACCACGATCTACAAAACGAGAAGAATTTCTTTGCTGCAGTTGTTGCTGATGCTGATTAGACGAATCTTTATCCGATGAAATATTTCTGTTATCCTTATCCGAGCCGCGGTATTCCCAGTTTACTTCACAATGTAGTAGACGACCACTACCAATACGTCGTTCATTTGTCATATTGTTTATGTTAGGACGATTTTGGAATGGAGACGCCAAGACAGGTGGCGATCCAATTTCTATTCGTTCAGAGCGATCTCTATCATAATCGCCTAATATATATATACACATATATGTTAAAATACATATTTAAATATATTAATATAATAAAAATATGTATTTGAGACGTTGGGAAACAAAAATGGCTAAATGCGTGCTATTTAATTTTGATAAAAATACGCAAAATGTGTATTTGGCAATGATAATATGAAATGTCAAATGGGGGATTTCATAACATTCAAATTTAACATTTTGTAAAATATATTACTCATAGCAGCAATTTTTTTACAAAGGGTGCCATAATCCAAAATATTAAAATGTTTTAAATTTGAACTTAGTTAATTTTGATCCGCAAACCTGAACATTAGACTGACAAATCGGAGAAAAATATCCGCTGGTTCAATTTCTCATATGGGCATTTCCACAGAAAAGTCTAATTTTGTCGTAGAGCGTAGCTCTATATTTAGTAAAAGAAAAGAAAACAATCGAACTGCATGGTCCTAAAATATAAGGAATTAAAGTGGGTGACGTGATATGACAAAAATAGACATTTCTGAGGATATGTCCATATTGATTTTCTCATCCAATAAAGCATTTTTAAGGGCTGAACTTTTCTGGATTTGAAATCATGAGACTAAAAGACATACGAACATTTTCCTTAGTCCCATACACAGTCCTAATCCCATTCCGATAGTTTTGAATATTTGTGACGGTAAATTTTGAATAGCTAAGGTAAAAACACTACCCAATTCCGCCATATTTTTTAAAGCTTAAAAATATATATTTTTGCAGTTTGCTTTCGCGTTGCTTTGTGCATACCAAAATTTATATTTGGTTCATTATATAAAGTAATGTTATAGGCATATCTAAGCAGAAACTACTTACAAGACCGTTAATGGGGAAGCTTGGTTACAAAATAATATTGCAAAAAAATATTGGTGCAATATAATATTGCATTCGTATAAATTATATATTTATGAATATCAAAAAATACATCATAATTTTCATTTCTTTACATTTAAAATTTCACTTCAAAAAAATCCCGCTATTTTTATTATTTTAAGCTATAAAAAAATAGGTTTGAATTGGGTACTAGGCTGGATAGAAAAAAGCATTCAAGATTTTAAACGAAAACAGTGGGACACATCGAATAGATACTATAATCTTACACCCCAAGTTTTTCGGTTTTAATTTTTACAACCTTATTCGTTATAGACTAAGAAAAAATATTTTATGCTTTTTTAAGTCCATATGTGTGCATAAAAATAGTAGTGGTCACTATACATTAGGTTATCGCATTTTTGATCGTGTTGTTGCATAAGAATAACAATTTTTTTTTATTTACATACATATATTGGAAATCGGTGATTAAAATGACGTACAATTCTTCAATATTTTTAACACATTTTAAAAAATTACCTTAACTGTTGCACAAAGTCATGAATGTTTTTGTGCAAAATGTTACCGAATATGTACAAAATCGAAATATTTTAAAAGTTGGTGAATTTTAAACTGGTATTTGTATTAGTGAGACTAATAAGAATAAAATTTAAAAATATTTGATATATATTTGGGTGATTTGATTGATTATAGACCTACAAAACGTTGTTCTAGTAAAACCCGAAAAATCATTGAAGTGGTATGCTGTCAAAAATGAAGCCTTCAAAATTATTTAAGATATTGTTGGTTGCTTAACTAAAATATTAATTAATACAAATTTATGCAAAAAAAAAACATGAAACTTAACTTAACTTAAAACCAGTTGGGAAGGTTAGATCACATGGGAAATTTTAAAGTAGGTGTAATTATGATAGTTAGGATTATCAAAATTATAGTCGGTCTAAGCCGACTATAAATACCCTACACATATGTGTGGTTACCATTCAAAGTGATATATAGGTCACCAGGGTATACGAATCCTGAAAATAACTACAAACATTCAATCGCTGAAGAATTTCCATTCATTTGATACCCATATTTACAAATGGGTAGGTGTACCGAATTTCGATTTTTTTTTGTGAACCACAAGTCTTTTCGCCGAAAAACATTATTATCATGTATTTGAGCATGATATCAATATATATATTTGACCAAAAAAGTTAACCTAAGCACGTATACATAAAAATTGATCTTTATATGTACATTTTATATGAGGTATTTGAACATAAGTGGTCGGATCATAGGTCACAATGGACCGATCTCGCCAATTTTTTCGCACATACAGCGTAGGTATATTAGTAATCAAATTATAAGTTTCATTTATCTAGCTCTTCAATTTTAAAAGTAGTAGGGATTTCAACAGACAGACAGACGGACATCGCTCAGGAGGTCATGCTGATCAAGAATATACATACTTTTCCATACCGGAGATGCTTCCTTCTGGGTGTTACAAACGGCGTACCAAACTGAATATACCCTTTCACTCTTAGTGTAGGGTATAAATATATCAAAATATGTATATGTTTGAATTTGACTTATGATTTGAGTAACATATTCTGTGCCAGAAATTAAAGTAAATAAATATATTAAACGAAATATTGTTTACAAATTCAAATGCTGATATGGTCAAAGCAAGTAATGCAAAAAAAAAAAAAAAATTAAAAAATTATGTGATTTATGACAAATAAAAAACTTAACAAGTTTTCAGTTTACGCGTTTGATCACGGAGTCAACAAAACATTTCAAACAAGTGGGAAAACCAATTCGCTGTAAAAAATAACGTTTATTATTTATTTCCTCAATGTTTGGCATTGAATAACATTTATATTAAAAGTAAAATTATTGTTGTGAGAAACGAAAAGTTTAGTAAAAATTAAATTCACTTAGAAAGTTGCATACCTCTGGGAGCAAAACTTATAAACTGTAAAATTCAAACTGTAACATTTAAAACTTTAACATTCATATTTTCAGAAAAAATGTTTATATATAATGAAGTGGTCGAAGTTTACTTAGACGCAGCTACAAAATGAAACAAATTGTCCAAAAAAAATTTCATATTCACAGATGTTTTCGTATCTTTTATATTTTTCCATAACTTTATTAAATACTCAATGTTAGTAAAGACTTTTTTTTATTAAATGCTATTGAGAATGTGATAATAACGGTATTCTAATGAAGCCATGTATCAAATTGACGCGAAATTTACATAGACGCAGTAAGTTTAAAGGTCAATAACGTCTATTTAGTTGTGAAATGTAAATATTTTAGTGAATTATATTTTAGATGTAATTAAAATATAATATAATAATAATAGTTTGGCGCTACAGTCCTGTATAGAACTTCGGCAAAGCTCTGTCACCATTTTGAGCTGTGCGTGTTATATTTGTACTCAAAGTGGTGGGACCTACAGTTTATTGCCGAATCCGAACGGCGGGTGAGAGCTTTTCATAGGCAATGATTTTACTCTCGTAGGTTTGCCATTCACTGACGAGAGGTAGTGCGGTATAGAAAAATGTTTCCATGAAAAGATGTTGTTAGCCCCAGTCCAGGTTTGAACCGGGGACTTTTCGAATCGCAGTCCAACGCACTAACCACTGAGCTACCGCGGCTAAAATACTTTATTTTAATAGTGATTTTTATCGGAAAAGTTATTCAAATTAACATGGCAAAGAGAAAGTTTCTAAGTGAAGTTGAGAAAGCCAAAATTAATATTTAAAGGAAAACGGGTTATCAAATCGTGAAATTACTCGTCTAATAAATCATTCAGACCGGCTCTGCGAAATAGCAACTAATGCAAAAACGCCTAAAAAAAAAAATGATACACTCAGAAGAAAATGTACCATTAAGTACTTTATGGTACGACCTTTGATCTTATGGTTCATGTATTAATAGTTTTTTCTTTTTAAATCAAAAGTTTTCAATTAATTCAATAGTATTTGAAAAATACAGTACCATAAATTTAAATATTTCAATATTATTATTTTAAATAGAATAAATACTGTTGTTTTAATGGTTTCCTCCTATAATAATAAACGTGGTGTAAAAAAACATAAAAACGAATAAAAACAGGTTCGTTTTGTACGTCATTCTGCGTGTTTACTCAAAATGGTCGCATGTATTTTTTTTGTAATTAACCACATTATTAAACGCGACATTGGTAAGAACTCAAAGTATTTAATGTAAATAAATTATATTTATTTATATTTTACAGAAAATAAATAATACATCGAACTCCTATTATGGCAACGGACTCAAAAAAAAACTACAGACTCAAGTACTACAATCAATTATTGGAAACCAAAGTAAACATTAAATGTTTTATAATTTTTTGCAGCAAGAAGTGTCTTTTTACGTGTGTGTTGTAAAAGTGAATATCAATTTCGACATTTAAATAAAATAAATTATACAATAAATTAACTAAAATACATTTTTGTTTTAAAAAATTATTAGAAAAGTGTAATTCGACTTTACCATAAAATTAATAATACGTATCATTAAATTTGAATAGGTCTTTCTTATTGTAATTAAAATATCACACTATAAAATTTATGGTATAACCACACATTGTATTAACAGTTTCAATATTACGGAACTAATGGGACGCATCTTATTGACCAATTTTAATGGTATAAATTATTATTTTTCTATTGAAATACTATCAATTTACCATGATTTTTTTCTGGGTGTATAAAGCATAACATTGTACATATAAAGTTAGGAGTTATTGCACATGAAATAACACCTGAACATTAGGTGTTATTTCATCAAAATAGGAGTAGTTTCATTTTATTTGTTACGAGTAATTTAATTGTGCATTAACCTCGAAAATGGCAGAAATGAAATAAGCCCTAATTATGAGTTAATTCATATTGTTTTGTTTGGAGTTATTTCATTTTAGTTAGGAGTTAATTCACTTTTCTTAAATTTGCTGAATTGAATATTTTGTATTATTCGTTCCGAAATTTTATCAACCCTTTTTATACCCTACACTAAGAGTGAAAGGGTATATTCAGTTTGGTACGGCGTTTGTAACACCCAGAAGAAAACATCGGCGGTATGAAAAAGTATATATATATTCTTGATCGGCATGACCTGAGTCGATTTAGCGATGTTCGTCTGTCCCTCTGTCTGTCTGTTGAAATCACGATTACAGAAAATGTAAAAAAGCTAGAACAATGATTTAGATTACTTATATATCTAAGCTGTCTGAGCAAGCAAATTAGCATGGTCGGTCTATTGTGACCTGAGAACCAACCACTTATGTTCATATACATAATATAAAATTTACATCTACAGATCAATTTTACTGCATACGTGCTTAGGTATACTTTTTTTTGGTCAAATATATATTGAAATTATGCTCAAATACGTGAAAATTATGTTTTCCGACGAAAAGACTTGTGGTTCCCAAAAAAAAAAACGAAACTCTATACACCTACCTATTTGTAAATATGGGTATCAAATGAAAGGAAATTCTTTAGCGATTGAAATTTTCTACTTATTTTCAGGATTCGTATACCCTGGTGACCTATATACCACTTTGAATGGTAACCACACGTATGTGTAGGGTATTTATAGTCGGCTTAGATCGACTATAATTTTGATAATCTAACTATCATAATAACACCATCTTTAAAATCAAACCTCCCCAACTGGTTTATTATTTCTAAAGGGGCTTAAGTTTTATTGCCTCAGCCGAACAATTTGTCCAACAAAATCGCGCAATTTTTGAGGGCTGAGGCAATAAAACTTAAAACATTTTTTCTATTCCTGTTTGTGAATAATAAAAATATTCCTGGTCCACAACCAGCAATAATAAAAAAGAGTTTTAGTTTTATCGCTTCTGGTGAAACATTTCTTCAAAAAAATCGCGCGATTTTTTTAACAAATGTTTCACCTGAAGCGATAAAACTAAGACCCTTTGTTATTATTCCTGGTCCACAAATGCTTCACAAGCAGGAATAATAAAAAAGTGGTTAAGTTTTATTGTCTCAGTCGAAAAATGTGTCCAAAAAAATCGCATAAATTTGTAAAATGCCCGGTATGTAGGGCAGTAGTGTACAATTAATCAAAATACCTTTATATTATATTATATTTGTATTAACAATTGTACTCAAAATAAGTAATAATTAAAGTTATTAAATTGTTTTTTATGATTAGGACTTATTTCATGTTTTTGGGTTAGGAGAAATTTCATAATGAATTAACAGTACAGTTCTGTATAGAACTTCGGCCGAGCTCTCTCACCATTTTGAGCTGTGCGTGTTATTTTTGTACTCAAAGTGGTGGGCCCTACAGTTTATTGCCGAATCCGAACGGCGGGTGAGAGCTTTTCATAGGCAATGTTTTTACTCTCGGAGGTTTGCCATTTACTGCCGAGAGGTAGCGCGGTATAGAAAAATGTTTCTATGAAAAGATGTTGTTAGCCCCAGTCCAGACTTGAACCGGGGACCTTTCGGCTCGCAGTCCAACGCACTAACCACTGAGCTACCGCGGCTACATTGTAAATGGTAAGTGTTATTTCATAATTTATTTCGGACATAATTCATAATTAGTTAGGAGTTATTTCATTTTTAGATGTTAGGGGTTATTTCATTCGTTGTTAGGATTTCTTACATTAGGACTTATTACATTAGGCGTTTTTGCATTAGGTGTTAATTCGCAGAGCCGTTCAGACCATGTCATAAAAAGTTTTCTTATGTTGGGAGCCAAATATGAGATTTCGCCAGCTAAAAATAAGCGAAACCAAAAATTCTTTCTTCGACAAAAAAAATACAATTTTCGAAAAGCTTAAAGCTTAATTCGTCAGAAGTTATTGGCGAATTAAGCCTGCCAGTTGGACAACGTCGATTTCAACAAATTTTGAGTTCAAACTAAAATATTAAATGGAAAAAACAGCATAAAAGACCAGCTCTAACACCTCAGCATAAATTTACTCGATTAGAATTTGCAAAGAGACATATGAAATGGACCGAAGAGTGATGTAATATAATTTTTTCAGATGAAAAAAAAAATAATTTAGATGGCCCTGATGGGTTCAGTTATTATTGGCATGATTTGTGTACAAATTATCCACCTCGAAAAGGGCTCCAATATTCCACAGTATCAGAGTTAACGAGTTGGGAAAGTTAGGTCACATGGGTAAGTTCGGTCACATAGGGCGGATTTTTATAGTCGGTCGGGCCCGACTATGGAATACCCTACACCTTTGGTGGAGATATTAATGAGGAATATTTAATTGTATACCTTAATTTAAAATTTTTAATTATGCTGAACCTCCCCACCCTCAGAATATTATTCATATATCAGAAATTTACGTCTAATATCCCCATAAATTAAAAAATTTATATAAAGTATAAAAAACTAAAAAAATTGAAAAATATAATTAGGCGGACCACGCCTATATTAAAATTTTGAAAGGCTAATATTTCATAGATTTGAAGTAACCAGACTTGTTTTAATTTCCATTTTAAATATAAATTTCAAGGATTGAAACCGTAACCGAAACCGATATCCGTTTAAAACCGTTTCATTTTTAAAACCGAAACCGTAACCGAAACTGTTATAGGAAAATCAGAAATAAACCGATATCCAAAACCGATATAAACGGTTTCGGTTTTATACCGGTTTAAAACGGTTTTTAAAAAAGTACCTATAAATAGAAACAGAAAAACATATTTTATTTTATAATAGAAGATCTTAAGTAAAATGTCATTTAATAAAATTTTGAGTTCCCAAAATTTTTTCAAGGCTAAAGAATATAAGCATCTTAAAAATAAGGTCTGTGAAGCACTTTTGTAGCGGTAAATAGCTTCAAAAGTGCTTCAAAAGTCGCTTCAATAAGATTAAATAGGCAAAACAATGTTTTTTTCCCTTTTCTTCGCTACGCTAGTTCGTACATCGATTGTGCATATGCACTGAGCTATGCACATTATTATTTTTGTTTTACTTTTTTTTGTTAATTGTAAAATCATGAAGTTTACTTAAGTCAAGTTCTATGTGCATTATTTCATTCAACTTATAAAACAAAAAAAAAATAATATATGAACATTTTCACAGTGTACCTCATTTAGCTTATATATTGCTTTTTGTGTTTTTCTTTTTTTCACAAATCCGCTGATTCGTTTGAAAGTGCAAAAACAACAGAAATGAAAATAAAGCAGCATCCACGCTTTTCATAGAATTTTTTGTACCACAAAGAAAACTCGTTGTTGTTGCCAACTAGATAGCTGTACTAGATACATACATGAAGTGTGGTGTCATGCGACTGTCTGCTGTGATGCGTCTGTCCGTTGTTATGCGTCTGTCTGTTGTCATGCGTCTGTTTGTTGCCATGCGATAATACCGGATAGCAACAAAGAGTTGTCGTTGTGAAAGTGTGTATATACGAATCGTAATTCGTTATTGTTGTATTCTATTCTTTCTGTTAGTGTTCGCTTTGTAGCGTTTGCGTTTGAGTTTGTTTTCGCAAAAAAAAATGTTACCCTGCAAGATATTATTTGTGTTCTCTTTACATACGGTGCGTGTAGCATACGGATTTTTTTTAATCTCTGACGAAAACAGAAATATGCCTATACGAAATATTCTTTATATTTATTATGAATGTATAATATATATTGAACATATTATGTTCATTTTATTATGGCCTTGAGATTTTTAATTGTCTTGTCAACATCACTTGATTTATACAATTATATTTTATTAATTAATTCTTGTTAAAATATCATTCAAATTTTTTTTTTGGTAGTAAAATAATTTATTTTTTGTTGAAGAAATTGAAAATATGGAAAATGAGTAACTTAAATACAATTAGTGTTCAAAATCTATTCGTTTTCATAATTAATATGCAGTTTAAGATATTTGTCTTCGATCTTTTATTTAAAATTTAAAAAGTAAAATTTTGAAGATTCTTGCAAGCAAGAGCAAGAAAGGTATTGCAAGAACAAGATCATATGTACCTATGCAAGAGCAAGACTCAGCGTTTAAGAACAAGACCAAGAACAAGATTACCATTTCTTGACTTGCTCTTGCATATGATCAACATATATTGCAGTTCACTGAATTGTTGAAATTTAATTTCTTTGGCTTTTATGGATGAAAATTGTACAAAATTATTCAGATCATATCTCAGGTTATGTTAAAAAATTGCTTTTCATTGGTTTGTGGTTACGAAATTTTAAATTAAATTTTTTTCTTGGCGTAATCAATTAAATAATTAATATAACACAATATTTTAACTAAAATAACAAAAAACATTGTTTAAATTACGTTTCCCACTTTACCCCAATATCATAATTTGAACATAACTTAGCACCATATAAACAATGTTAAATTATTTGAAAAATATGGAAAAAAGAAAATTTATACAAAAACCGAAATCAAAATTGAAACCGTAACATGGAACCGGTATACCGAAACCGTTTCGTTATAAAAACTTAAAACCGAAACCGTAAGCGAAACCGAAACGCAGAAAAAACCGAAATCAAAACCTTTATTCGTTTAGGTTTCAATCCTTCATACATTTATTATCATTTAATTCCATTCGACTAAGTAAATTTCGCATTCAAATTACCAATTTTGTTAGTTATTTGTAAATAAATAACATGTGATATATACATTTTATGTTTGTAATATCATATATATTATCTTAATTAATTAACGCAATAAAAAATTTATAAAACGTAATTTATTTTTATAATATTTCTTCAAAATACTGCTGAAATCATAGGTACGCCTAAGTAGATTTCGACCACTGTATAAGTATATAATAAAGGGTTAATCGAGGATGTTTGTTGAAACGAGTTATTATATATATATATATATATATATATATATATATATACAACGCCCAGACCAAACCCTTAGACATAGAAACATGAAACAGGGACAGGGTGATCATCTCCCAATGTAGGCGCGCACTAAGGCGGGATTTTTTGAAATTCACCCCCTAAGGTACAAAAATGGGCGTGGCAAACTTGAAATTTTAAATGCAAATATCTGCGTATATAAGATAGCCACAGTATTGAAATTTAGCCCAATGATGTATATTATGGTTGTTTATCATTTTTCCAAATGTGGGCGGGATTAGACCACGGGCAGTGGCACCTCCTATATAACCAAAACATTTAAATTGCTATAACTCCTGACATACTAATAATAGAGTTATAAAAATCGAACCAACTGTTCATATTTAAAATTCCAATCGTCACGTCGAATATGGGCGAGATTGGTCCACGGGGCGTGGCACCTCCTATATAACCAAAACATTAAAATTGCTATAACTCCTGACATACTTAAGAGTTGAGTTATAAAAATAGAATAAAATGTTCATATTTAAAACTCCAATAGCTACGTAGAATGTAGGCGGGATTGGACCACGGGGCGTGGCACCTCCCATATACACAAAACATTTAAATTGCTATAACTCCTGACATACTAAGAGTAGAGTTATAAAAATCGAATCAAATGTTCATATTTAAAACTCCAATAGCCACGTAGAATGTGGGCGGGATTGGACCACAGGGCGCGGTACCTCCCATATAACCAAAACATTAAAACACTTATGGGGGACGGACGTGTCGTCTCTTACTTTTTTAACGTGTTCCGTCCGTCGTTTAGTATAAATGTGTTTCAAAACTGTGTTTAATGTGACTGCCCAACATAACAAAAAAATAACAACGAAATAAAACAAAATTAAATTAAAACACAAACTAATAATAATTTACATAAAAAACTACAAAAAAAACACCAACTAAATAAAACAAACAATAAAAATTCAACAACAACAACCACATAATAGAACCGGTTTCACGCTGCCTGCTGAGTTGCCGCACTCGCTGTTTTTGCAATTGCCGACGCAAAGAGCTTTTCTATGCTCTTTGCTGCACAGGTTTGTTGACGTATTCCCTCCCCCATCCTACTCCACGCTACTAGCGCGCACGGTTAAGGCTGCACTGAGTGCGTAATCTATGCTGTGGTGAAGGCATAACACTCACCACGGCTTGACTTACGCTCTCATTTGTTTGTTTCAACTGCTACGCCTTGGTAGTATGTATGTCTGTTTTGAAGTTGCCCAGTAGAAAAAATGTCGCAAAAATTTCGCATAGATTTTTGCAACATTCGTGGGCTAAGGGCGAACTTTTTCTCGGTATATGCGTATGTGTCCATCCATAGGCCACAAATAATGGCACTAGGTGAGACCCAGGTTAATGAGGGTGCAGATCCACTGGATTTTCATATACCTTGTTATCACCTATTGCCATTATTCTCTGCCCATAGGGGCCTTGCTCTTTTTATTCGAAATGACGTTGCGTATCAACTGCAGCAACAACATAGTGTGTCGGACAGCGAATTTAATACTATTTGGGTTAAATTCAAAATTCAAACACACATCATGCACTTTATAGGAGTCCGAATTTATATAAGGCTTCCACCTGTAATAAGCTGGATGCCTTATCTGATTCGGTCTCAAATATATTGGAGCAATTTCCAGGCAGTGAAATTGTTGTTGCCGGCGATTTTAATGTGCACAACGCCACTTGGTTGAGCCACTCGGGTCTATCAACACAGGAGGGTTGTTATGTTGAGCTTTTTGCCGAGTGCAACCAACTCACTCAAATGGTGAAGGAGCCGACGTATATTCCACGCGTCGGCGGGCAAAGCCCAAAAGTCCTAGACCTTTTTCTGACTTCACATCATGAAAAATATGATGTAAAAGTCCTTGTACCTCTTGGTAATTCCGACCACTGTACTGTTTCCGCTGAGTTTTCGTATTCTAGTTTACGCGCCTCTTCGATTAAAGCCCCGAAGAGGAATGTATGGCTTTACGAAAAAGCAAATTTGGTTGCGTTAAATGATTTTTTTCGCAACATTAATTGGAAATTGTGTTTCGCTGACAGACATAAATGCTGCGGCTTTAATGGTACAAAATATTATTTTATTAGGTATGCGGTCCTTCATACCTTCTAAAAAAAAATTAGCATTAAACCTAAGGACCACTCTTGGTTTAATGAGACTTGCAGGATTGCAGTCAGGTCGAGAGAGGAAGCCTTTCAGACTTGGCGTTCTAACAAGAATGCTGATACTGAAAGACTTCGTATACAGGCTAGGAATCGCTGTAATGCCGTGATCTCGCGCAAAAAGTTTCTTCACGAACAAAACGCGCGCAAAAAGGTCCTACTCTACCACAGGGGTGGTAAAAATTTCTGGTCATTTGTAAAAAGGGTGAAGAATCAGACGACATGGTCTACGCCAACTCTTAGTATGAATGGCCAGACCTTCACTGAACCGGATGATAAAGCTCTTGGCAGAATTATTTGCAAATAATTCAACGCTCCCAGAAAGTAATCAACCACTGCCTGTCGTCGATTTTGTTTCTTCTGCAATGCCGGAGATACATTTTCGAACTCGGGCAGTTAAAAAGGTTTTAGCAAACCTCAACATTAACAAAGTCTCTGGGCCAGATGGTGGTAAAAATTTCTGGTCATTTGTAAAAAGGGTGAAGAATCAGACGACATGGTCTACGCCAACTCTTAGTATGAATGGCCAGACCTTCACTGAACCGGATGATAAAGCTCTTGGCAGAATTATTTGCAAATAATTCAACGCTCCCAGAAAGTAATCAACCACTGCCTGTCGTCGATTTTGTTTATTCTGCAATGCCGGAGATACATTTTCGAACTCGGGCAGTTAAAAAGGTTTTAGCAAACCTCAACATTAACAAAGCCTCTGGGCCAGATGGCATATCAAGCAAGAAGTGCGCGTCAACGCTGGCTTGTCCGTTGCGTAACCTTTTCAACATCTCCTACACGACAGGAGTTTTTCCATCTTGTTGGAAGGTTGCCAATGTCCAACCAGTTCCGAAAAAGGGCGAAGCCACGAACCCTGCCAATTACCGACCCATTGCAATATTCTCTGCACTCTCCAAGGAAATGGAGAGCGTAATTAACTTCCAATTTGTGAACTATCTTGAGCACAAAGAATTGATCAGTGACCGACAATACGGTTTCCGTAGGACCAGATCCCCAGGTGACTTGATGGTGGTCCTCCGAAAAGTGGAATAATTGTGTTCACCTTTTCGGGGAGAGCAAGGCTGTTGCTCTTGATATCTCCAAGGCTTTTGATCGAGTGTGGCATAAAGCCCTCGTTTCAAAACTAATTGCATATGGTGTCGGTGAATCTTTTACTCGATGGATATCGAGTTTTCTCCAGGGTCGTTCAATACGAGTTGCGATGGATGGTGTTCTTTCGGAATAACATTTCATCAATTCTGGAGTTCCGCAGGGTTCCGTCCTATCCCCGTCCCTATTTCTGGTATTTATCAATGACCTTCTGTCATTGACCCAGAACCCAATCCATTCCTTTGCAGATGATAGCAACATTTGTCATTCATACTCGTGCAAAAAGCGCCCAACCTCTTTGGAGATTGAGAGTAAAAGACGCACTATGAATGACACACTCAATAATGACCTTAAAACAATCTCCGAGTGGGGTCTTGCAAATAGAGTTGATTTTAATGCACGCAAGACCCAATGTTGTCTGTTATCTCACAAAAGAATGGATTCAACCCTACCTCCCCTTAATATGGGTGCTGTGGATATTGCAGAGTCAGCTGCTCTTGACGTTCTGGGCATACAAATTCAATTCTCCGTTGGAATGATCACATATTTGACGTGTCGAAAGAGTCGGCCAAGTGCCTCGGTTTTTTTAAAACGGTGTAAGACATACTTCACTCCTGCTGACTTGCGCACTGTCTACACCACCTATATTCGGCCTAAGATGGAATACAATTCGCACATATGGGCAGGGGCTTCAAAATCTTCTTTGGAGTTCCTGGATCGAATCCAACAACGTGCAATATATTTAATAAGGGATGAAAATATCTCATCCTCTATTGGTTCTCTTGAGCACCGAAGGACCGTAGGGTGTGTAAGCCTGTTTTGTAGGTATTACAATGGTAAGTGTTCGAGGGAAATACATGGCCTGATTCCACCAGGTCGTGTGTCCTCTCGTTCTACTCGGGCATCGAACCAAGCCCACCCCTTCGTAGTTCACTCGGCTCTCAATAGAACCACGCATTACCGTGAGAATTCGTTCTTCAGTCGCACGATACGTTTGTGGAACAATCTCCCTGCGCCTGTTTTTCCCGACATTTTTGATATTGGCAAGTTCAAAACAAACATTCACCGACACTACTCCATCTTTCCCCCCTCCATTTAACCTATCATCCCATCTTACGATCAACACTGTGCATTGCATGAATAGGGGGCATCCCCTGGGCGTTGGTTAATTTGTAAAAAAAAAAAAAAAAAACTCCTGACATACTAAGAGTAGAGTTATAAAAACCGAACCAAATGTTCATATTTAAAACTCCAATCGTCAAGTAGAATGTGGGCGAGATTGGCTAACGGGGCGTGGCACCTCCCATATAACCAAAACATTAAAATTGATAGAACTCCTGACCTACTATGAGCAGAGTTGTAAAAATCGAAACAAATGGTCATATTAAACATTGTAATCTTCACGTAGAAAGTGAACGGGATTGGGCAAAGGGAGTGGCACGTGAGCGGGCGATGTAGGCACTAAAAAGGGGCAAAAGTGCCGTTATTTAAAGATATAATTTTGCATTTACAAAAACTTATCACGGGCAACGCTGTGAACGGGTCCATCTAGTAAAAAAAAACAGAGGCAGAACCATGGCGAGTAATTTTGGATGCTCGAAGTTTTGACATATCCTCTTTAAACAGCTTTACCCAGTCGCTGCTGCAAGTCTTCATGTCCGTTGTGACGAAAAACTCACCAGGAAGCGAAAGTTTAGTACCATAAACGAACTCAGCTGGTGAAACTCCAAGGTCGTTGTTGATTGATGAGCGCATGATTAGAAGAACAGTAGGCAAAACTTCAACCCAGCGGGAATCTGTATGACACTTCAATGTGCGATGCCAACGTTCGATTTGTCCGTTTGCTTGAGGGTGGTACGGTGTCGTATGCGTCACTTTAGATCCGATCAGTTTTGCAAATTCGCGGAACAAAGAGGACTCGAACTGACGTCCTTGGTCATTGATGATCTGTGCAGGTACACCGAACCGAGCTACCCCCCCCCCCCCTGCAAAAAAAGCTTTTGCCACAGATTCTGCTGTTATATCACGCAGAGGGATTGCTTCCGGCCAACGAGTGAATCTGTCAATACATGTTAGACAGTACCGAAAATCCTCAGAGAAAGGTAGTGGTCCAACTAGATCAATGCTTACGACCTTAAAACGGTCGTCTGGCACAGGATACGAACCAAGAGGAGTTTTCGTGTGAAGTGAAATCTTAGACTGCTGACAGGAAATGCACGATTTGGACCAATTTGCAATATCTTTTTTAATCGACGCCCAGATAAATCGATCACTAACCAGTTTTGTTGTGACTTTTGTTCCAGGATGTGACATGTTGTGAATTATGTCAAACTTCTTTCGACGAAACTGGGGTGTGATGTATGGACGAACCTTCGAAGTTGATGTGTCACAGATGATTTCTACGTCAGCACCTGGAACACGTATTTTCTTCAGCTGTAGTCCAGTTGTTGTTGATTGAAGAAACGTCGAAATTTTCTACATCCGATGCTTGATCTTCTGCCAACATCTTGTAATCGATAGCCAACGGCATTGTTAACGCATCTAAGCGGGAGAGTGTATCGGCAGTCACGTTGTCCTTCCCAGATACAAATCGAATATCCACCGTGTGCTGTGAAATATAGTCCAAATGCCGAAGTTGTCGTGGAGATGCTTTTTATGGCCGCTGATTAAACGCGAACGTAAGGGGTTATGGTGCGTGTATATATAAAACTTCCTTCCTTCAAGAAAATACTGGAAGTATTTTAAACCAGAATAAGCCGCGAGCAGTTCGTGGTCGTAAGTACTGTAGCGTTTTTGTGTTTCACTCAGCTTCTTGGAGTAAAATCCAAGTGGCTTCCATGCTCCGTCAGTTCGTTCTGCAGTACGGCACCCATTCCGACATCTGATGCATCTCCCCAAAGCGAAGTCTCTGCGTCTTCCACCGGGTACGATAAAAGTGCTGCAGTAGCTAACTGCTTCTTGCAAAAGCACCTTGTAGCTGTGGTGTCCAGTCGATGACACGCTTGTCGTTCTTGGTTTGCCCCTTTTTCTGACTGTGGAGAAGAGATTGGGCCTCCGCCGCATTTGGAATAAAATAACGATAGAAGATAAGCGTTCCAAGAAATCGGCTTAAGTCGTTGACGGTTTTCGGTAGCTTGCAGTTTGCGATGGCAGTAACTCGTTCGGGATTCGGCTGGACTTAAGCCGAATTATGGAAGAATGGAATTTCTGACTTTCCAAATTCGCATTTTGCAACGTAATCGTGATGCCATAACTATGAAGACGCTGGAAGAGTGCTCTCAGATGCTTCTAGTGGTACTCTTGTTTTCGGACGCTACAAGAATGTCGTCGATGTACGCGTAGCAGAAATCCAATCCACGTACCACCTCGCCGCGATGCAAAGTCCAAATGTCATTCGCGTCGAAGAGACCAAATGGAGTTATAATGGCCGTCTTAGGTATGTCAGCTTCTTCCACAGGTATTTGAAAGTAAGCTTTGACTAAATCCACTTTGGAAAATACCGTCCTACCATGAAGCATGTGTCCAAAATCCTGGATATGGTACAGGGTAGCAATCAGGAACGGTTGATTTGTTGAGTGCCCGATAATCTCCGCATGGACGCCACTCATTGTTAGCCTTAGGTACCAAGTGAAGGGGGCTTGACCAGCTACTTTTCGATGGTCGACATATTCCCATTTGTATCATGAACTCGCGTACTCCTTAAGCATGGAGTTAAAACCATTTCCATCAGTAATGCGAGTCAGCTTTGAACTTGTATCCTTTGAAATAACGCCCACCCCATTGAGTTTGGTTGTGCTGTCAATTAAGTGGTTGTTCTTAATATCGATAAACAAACCGTAATGCTGGAGAAAGTCTGAGTCGATAATAGGTTGCGTGACGTCAGCAACGATAAACGACCACAGAAATTTGCGTCGCAGACCCAGATTACAATTTAAAACAATATCACCAAATGTTCGACCCGATTTCTGCCGATTTGTAGCAGGAAAAACGGAGATGTCTGCTCCAGTGTCGATCAAGAATCTATTTTTTGATCCTCTGTCAACTAGAAACAGGCGACATATACGCTGGCCAACCTCGTTTGTCACCAGAGACGAGGCGGCTAATGGTTTTCCGACTTGAAACTGCACGGTTGCCGACACTTCGTAGCAAGAGCACCATATTTGTGGTGATACCAGCAGTGGGGTTTTGCGGTGTTAGATCGGGTACGTGCGGTTGCACTACTGCGATTGCGGCTGCGAGAGCGGTTTTTGTCTCCGGCAGCTAATGCGCTAATTTGAACCAAAATCTTTTGCATCTGGTTTTCAAGTGCATCCATGCGATTGTCGGAAACTGATAATGCGACGGAATTAATGCCAACACTGTCGGATTGGTCAAAGATCTTGTCAGCC